>CM042051.1:72875000-73500000 GCA_023525745.1 Arctium lappa | reverse complement strand
GTTTTATCTGTCGAAGTATAGTTCCTTTTAGCATTAGATGTATGCTCATATGATTTATGTTCCTTCTTATCCTCTGAGGAACCTTTCACTATCCAAATCCATTTATCTTTTTCTTTCTCATATTTCCTTCTCCAAAATCTTTTCTTCTGAGACTCATTCTTCTTTATATTACCTGAACCATCAACATTTTTATCAAAGAATAGATTAGAAGGATGAATCTGATCATTAGATTTAGAAGTATGACTGTCAGTTGAATCAAATAAAGGATTAACAAAAACATGTGTGAAAATTGAACTTGCTGTTGATTTGAATGAACATTTAGATGCATCTAGATCATCTCTCAGTGATTGAGCAATTGATTCTGGCGTTTTGTGCTAAGTCAACTTCACCTTGAACATGATCTCCTCAAGTTCTTTGATCTTTTTAGACAGACAGTTTCTTTCTTTTGACAGTATGTCAAACTTCTTATGCAATTCAGATTTGGCATTCTTCTCCTTCTGAATAGTTGTTGACAATTCAGATAGCTTCTTGTTAAGCTTTGCAATCTCAGACTCAAATACTTTTCTTTCTTCTTCAAAATCGTTTTCAACATTCTTTCTCTGTCCAGAAATCTCTTTGAATATACCAACATTTTTTTGTTCAGCTTTCTTCTTCTCCTTTTCAAACTTTTCTCTTTCCAAGATAATTATTTTCTCGAAGTCTGAAACTTGTTGAGAAAGCTTTATGCATTTAAGCTCCACTACTTTCTTCTCTGCAAAATCTTTTCTGGAGAATTCAGAGAACTTTTTGGCAAAATCCTTTCTTTCTTTTTCAAAATCAACTTTTTCTTTCTTCTCATTCTTCATTTGATCTTCTAGTTCAGAAATTTTCTTTCTCAGCTCAGCATTTTCTTTCTCTAATTCCGTTCTCTTATTCTCAATCTTCTTCATTTCATCTTGAGCTTTTGTGTTGTCTGTAACTTGGGTTGCTTTTTCCTTCATCATATTCATCTCAACCTCAAGACTAAAGACTTGATCTTTCAGTTTATCTCTTTCCACAAAGACTTGAGAATTTATTTGTCTCAGCCCATTACAAGTATCACTTACAACATTTGTTCTTCTTCAAAAGTCATCAATCTCTTTTTGTATTAACTCCTTCTTTGACCATGTAAAGCTTGAAGTAAGATTTTCAGACTTCTTCAGATTTGCTTGAAGAATTGAAATCTCTTTCTCTTTTGCTTCAATAATACTTGCAAAATCAGTTTTGGAGTTAGAGATACAGTTTGAACAGATAAAATCTTTCTTTAAATCTTTTGAATTTTCTTTCAACATATTAATTTCATTAAGAAGAGATGAGTTTTGAATCTTTAAACTCTTGAGTTCAGCTTCCATTTTTGGAATCTCTGGCATATACGCTAAGGCACAATCTCTGTTAGTTAGCACCAGATTTCCTTTTTCATTAGTATAAGGCATGATGATATATGAAAAAAATACTAAAAAATCAGAAACTTTAATCACACTAAGAAATATGTACCCCTACGCAGACTTGGCATGGGAAGCAAGAATTCGTATGTATAGAATTCGTATAAGCAATTTGCAAAGCACACACAGAAAATTCACAAGTATAGAATTCGTATGAAAGCAATTCGGAAAAAGGATATAGTGAAGGATATGAATTGTGAGCTTTTCGCAAGATGGCTTGTGCGAGTTCTTCACTTTTCGGAAGAAGGCCTATGCGAGTTCTTAGAATTCGTATAAGACAAAGTTGCAAATTCTTCAGAATTCGTGTCTCTCACAGGTGCGAACTCCTCTGAATTCGTAAGTCTCACACTTGCGAATTCCTCCCTTAGAAAATTTTCTTCTCTGAAATATACTAATTCTTTCAATCTGCGAATTCTTTCCTTAAGATTTTTGCGAATTCCATTGGCTCTGCGAGTTCTACTTGCGAGTTCTTTATCATCTCTGCGAATTCTGTAGATCTCGATATATTTTTCACAAAAATTCATTGAATTCCATCCAAAACTCTGAATTTGACTCTGAAACTTTGCACGATTGATCACTTTAACATCATGAACGACCCTGTGTAAGGAATTTCTCTAAAAATAACTCTTGAAGTAGGAATCGATCAATGTCAGTCTGCAACAAAAACTTTCAAAAACAAGAAAGATTGATCAAATTACACCAATCTGTTGATCGATTGAGTTTCTCTCCAACACAAAAATTGATCTCCTACTATGAGCGAATACTATGGTAACAAATTCACATCAAAAACTCCATGCAATAAAAACTTTGATTTCAATTCAACAGTAACTTTCTTTTTCATGAAATTCGTATCTTTTCTGAATTTTCTGATCTGAGCTCTGATACCAATTGTTATCCCAGTTTCTAGCATACAAACAATCACTGATTATCAAAGAAACATTTATTGATTAATTCATATGATTACAAAACAATCACAAGTCTAAGTGTCACAGATCTCACTGTGTTCTCTCTAAATGTGCAAGACTTGTGTTTTTACAAATGAGCGTAGTTACAAATCGATCAACACCTAAAACTATTTATAATAAGTCAACTTTAGTTGACTTTACAACACAAACCCATCAACTATTTAACAAATACAAACTAGACCCTCAATTTAATCTTGAATACAATTCTGGTCTAACAAGACTTTTCTTTCATCAGAAAGTGTGTCAAACTTCTTATTCAAATCAGTTCTAACCATCTGTTCTTTCTGAATGTCTGAGGATAGAATAGATATCTTGGATATGATCTTAGATATTTTAGATTCAAAGTTTAAACGTTCTTGCTCAAAATATTTTTCCAAGTTCTTGGTTTTCTCAGAAATTTCTTTGAAAATCCCAGTATTTCTCTTTTCAGCATTTTTCTTTTCAAGCCCAAAAGACTTTTTCTTTTCTTGAAATGATTTTCTTTCCTTTTCAAGTAAGTCTTGCAAAACTGAGATTTGTTTGGGAAGTTCAATGGTTTTGTCTTCAAGAACTTTTTCTCTCTTTAGCAAAAGTATCTCTTTCAGTAATTAAGATTTTCTCAAATTCATACACTTGCTTCGAGATTTTAATGCATCTTAGCTCAAGATCTTTTATCTCTTGGATAGCTTTCTTAGAATGATCAGATAACTTTTGATTCGAAGCTTTCTCCAGATTTGATTTATCTTTATATGCTTGGAGATTTTTTAACAAATTAGCATTCTTTGTCTCCAAAGCAGATATCTTTTCTTCATAAGCTTTAAACTTGATATGCAGATCAACTGATTCAGCTTTAAGTTCTGTTGTCTGTTGTTCAGTTGAGTTTAGCTTGCTTTGAAGATTGGTTATCTTTCTCTCTTTCAGTTTGATTTCTTTCTCAATATTCACAATCAAATCATCTTTCCTTTTAATTTCTTTCTCTTTCTCTTTAATTTCTTTCTCTTTTGTGCTGAGAATACCTGCAAAATCAGATTTGGAATTACTAGCACATTTTGCACAATTAGGAGTTTTATCAGAATTTGACAATTTAGATTTAAAATCATGAATCTGTTTTAGAAGAGCTGAATTCTGATTCTTCAGTTTATCAATTCATCCTCTATTGCAGGTATCTCAGGCATGTACATAACAGCAACATCTCTTGCTGACAGTACAGTATTCCCTCTCTCATCTGTAGTAGGCATCTTGAATGAGAAATTAGCTTGAAATGAATGATCGTTCCCAAACAATTCAGAAAAGCTGACTGAAAGTCAAACTCAGATCACCACATGAAAAACAAACTCAGAAAAATTCTATCTCCAGAAATTGCAGACACCTGAAACTCGCAGACCAAAGGATGCGCAAAACACTGTTCAAAGAACTTCACGCTAATAGTTATGTACACGTTTGTAGAACTCGCAAGCTATATTGTGAGTGAAGTCACTTCTCGCAGAGTGTTGTGTGCGCGTTTCTCGAAACTCGCAAACAATGATGTGCACGTTTTAGCTTCTCGCACACTACTTCATGCGCCTTTTGGACATAGAAATATTTGATTACTTTAGCTTCTCGCAAACGAACTTAAAATCGCAAGTCAAATGACCCTTGCGCATTCCATGCTTAGACAGTTTTTGAAAAAATAGAACTCGCTAAATGGAAACTCGCACGACTATTAAACTCGCAAGTCACTGTTCAAATCACTTCTCGCAAGTTGTGTTGTGCACGTTTTCCACTTCTCTCAATATACTTTATGCGTGAACTAATTCAAACTCGCAGAAAACACTAGATTCATCATCATGCGTGTTCTTCAGTTTGTGCGTGTTCTTGATTAGCGCATTCTTCAGATCTTTCGCGTTTTACACTTTGAATCACAAAATCGATTCAAAATTCAATTCAACCTGCAATTCGATTCACAACCTGAACCAATATGATCGAGAAACAATTCTAAACACTTTCTTAACAATCTAAAAAGGCTAAAAACATAAAATTACAGTGCTAGTCATGATTGTACATTGTTTGATATTTTTCAAGAAAATTTTCAAGAAATCAAAAATTGAATCTGATTCTATGTGAAATTCGTGAAACAATGTGAATAAGAACTGAACAATTACAATACACGAATCCTATGAAATCATATTTGTACTCAAAACACAACAATTCACTACGAATTCGATCAAACAGTAAAGAAAAAAACTTGTTCTGCATGTTCTTTATTATTTCAAGAATTCGATCTTTTTCAAGCAATGTAATCTCCTCTGAATTTGATTGGGTTTGCTCTGATACCAATTGTAAATGTATGATTCCTAGATTAAAGCACAAACATTCAAGATTTGACAATTAAGAATGAAGTCTAGAGAGAGAGTAGAGAGAGAGTAGAGAGAGAAAGCTCATGTCATATATTTCACAATTGACAATTACAAGTCTTCTAGTTACTAGCTTCTCTCAAAGACTAATCTATTTATATGAATGACAAACTCTCAAGACACTAAATTCTCACAAGCTTTCAAGCTTCACAAACTCTCATAAGTCTAAACTCTCAAAGACTTAACATTGTTGACTTTACAGACTTTGACTTACATGATCTTGACTTTTCACCTTAAATCTTGGATACAATTTATACACTAACATGATTATGATGCTCACAATCATCAAAAAGGGGGAGAAATTCAAAAGGTTCAATTTCAAAGCCATAAAGAGATGTCAAAGTGAAAAAGACTTGTGGAGAAATTTTGAAAGTTCAATTGACTCAAGTCTGATGAAAAGAAATTATTCAGACAAATTAAGATGATTCAAGTAAGTTAGTTTTTCGAAGACAGTTCAGAGATCACAGAGATGAAGATATGAAAATTGAAAGATTCCTCATACGTAAAAGAAGTTTCAAGATTTCAATTGGTTTGTTTAAGACTTGATGACTGCTCAAAGACATTGTGAAAGGCTTCTCAAGATTCTTCAAAGCATCAGGGATTGAAGATTGCCAAAGCTTCAAAGTTCAAAGTTGTCAAAGTTAAAGTTTTGAAGAGTCAAGTGCTGAAGACGATTGTCAATTTTTTGTTAAATCTTGAATACAAAGGGGGAGAATGTTAGTGTATAAATTTTATCCAAGATTTAATGAAGAAAGTCAAATTTTGTAAATTCAACAAAGTCAAAGTTAATGTTGTTTTAACATTGTGAGTGTTTCTAGCATCACATATAAATAGTCCTTGTGTTGTGAGAGTTGTAAGTAACCAAGAGTCAAGACTTGTAACTTTCATATTGAGATAAATATTATTTGTGATTTCTCTCTCTACTCTCTCTCTAGAACTGATTTGTAATTGTCATATCTTAGAAAAGATTGCTTGAAACTGGGATCATACATTTTCAGTATCCATAACACATTCCATGTCTCCAACCTGAGAAAAGGTCGAGCAGATGTTGATATGGTTGTGTCTCTACAAGACATACGGGTGGACGAGAAGTTGAACTTTGCCGAAGAACCTGAGTCTATAGTGGATCGTAAGGTTAAACGACTAAGGACAAATGATATTAGTCTAGTGAATGTTCATTGGAAGTTTCACAAAGGGCGGGAAGCGACGTGGCAGTTAGAGTCGGATATGAGGCCTAAATACCCACACCTTTTTGCCAATGAAATTATGAGGACGGAATTCTTCTAAGGGGGGGGAGTGTTGTAACACACGTTAAATTATTGGGTTAATTGCTACTTATAAGAGAAATAGTGTAATTATGAAAAATAAGGAAGTTGAAGGGCCATTTTGGAAATATAGTCATAAAAGGGTCTAAAACCCTAACCCTTTCTCATTTTTGGAAAGAAAAATGTCAGTGTGTGTGTGCGACGCTGTGGGGGAGAAGAGTCAGGTTGAATCTTTTGAGATTCAAAAATTTTGAAGGAAATCAGTGCATCTTGTTGGATTCATATTCAAGAGGTAAGTATTTTAATCTAAAAACCATGGAACTCTATCTTTGTCTTTTAGAGTTGTTTACGTATTGGTTTTGGGAGGATTCTGATGGTTCGAGTCTGGAGTCGATACTGGTTGGAGACCTGGGAAATTAGTGTAATAGATTTGGGGCTTGATTTAATATCTGTAAACTCGCATTTGTTGTTTAATCCTGTTAAGGGAAGGATTGATGGGTGTAAACGATTTCTGGTTATCGCGAAGGGCTAGTTTATACTTGTGACCGGGGTCGCCCGGAATGTTTGGACTGGTGTCGCCCGGTATGCTTGTGACCGGGGGTTTACGATCGGGGGACTATGGTGCTATTAGGATCGAACCCACATCTTCTGTTAGTCGAAACTTGATGTAGAAAACTCTTGGGATTAGGATCTAGTAATTTAATGGCCTTACTATTTCGAAATGTAGGAATTTGATCTTTGCAAAACTAGTGTTCATGTGTGGGCCGAGTCTTTCCAAACAGGTGAGTTCCCTTATTCTAAAACTCTTGAAAACTGGAAATGGCATTTATTGATGATTTTATTATGCTTACCGCTTTCCGTCAAATATAATTTTGAAATGTGATGGATTGAGTTTTATTTCAATATCAAGCATGCATACTTTCTTGTTGTTTTATCGTATGAGAATTGGTATTGTTTTATGAACTGTGCGCCATGGATTATCTTCAATCATCGGGGATGGTTGAACCGTATGTTTGGAATTCGTTTCTTTGCACACGGTAACGACATCGACTAGGGGGTCGTATGGGGATCTACTGGGGGCCCCGAGGACGAGAAGTCCTGTCCTTTGGCGATAAATTTCGATGTGAAATTAGTCACTTCCTATGACACGAAGTTTTGTGAGATTAACCTTGTGAATTTGATTGTTGTTTTAAAATGAACGAGGTTGGGAATTCACTAGACCTTTCGGTCTAATCCTTGTTTCCACTTTTCTTAAAACCCATTTCAGGTAACGGGGTTGTTGCTGGTGCTTCAAAAGGGAAAGATAAATGTTAGGAGCTAGACTTGAAGAGTGGGCCTTAGTCGCGGCATTGACAATTAAAATTTTAGTATTAGTTTCTCGGTTGTATTAGAGATGTGAATGTTTAAACTATGTTAATCCTTTACTTCCGACAGTTTTTGTATTGGGAACCAGGTTTGGGCAATGCTATGCTTATTTTATTTTTATGTTTTGGGTTGTTACATAACGTTTTAGATTGTAATGCATTGGATCCATAGGCATATGAGTCAGTCAATAGGTGTAGTGGGGACTTTATCCCCGTTTTGGGACTGATATTGTTTATGGCTAGCGGGAGCTCAAGGTATAGATCGTGGGTGGTTAAACTCGATAACCACGTAACCTTTATTGAAGGGCTCGAGGTGTAGATCGTGGGTGGTTGAACTTGATGCCCGATTGTAATCCAGTCTGGTTACTCATCGTGGAATTTAGTGTCCGCGTTTGAAGTCTAGTGAGTAGTCCCCAAGTCATGTTTTTATGGAAGCTTGCGGTGGTTTCTCGGTTGGGAGCCATATACAGAGCTAAGTCTTGCGGTGGTGCCCATTGTATGCCGTATACGGGGACTTGTGGCTTTGTGGTGACACTCATCTAGAGGTCGAGTAGACACTAGGGTCATTTGGGTATCTTGCGGTGGTAGCTTGAGTGTCCCAATAACAAACGATTCAATCAAGTAATCAAATAAACAATAATGATATGCAAACCTGATACGATTATATCAATGAATCAAATGGTTACAATCTTGATCAAGCTTTTTCCCTCTGTTTTCTCTCCACAGCGACCTCTCTCTCTATATTTTCAATATACGGCTAATTCTCAATTATGATCAACTCAACCCTAATTACCACTAATAAACCTATTTAAACATAGGCTTAAGAACCTAATGGG
The DNA here is from genome assembly GCA_023525745.1 of Arctium lappa. NCBI lineage: Eukaryota > Viridiplantae > Streptophyta > Magnoliopsida > Asterales > Asteraceae > Arctium > Arctium lappa. The sequence continues at coordinate 73,491,738 of CM042051.1, read as the reverse complement.
CTTGACAAGGTTTAGGCCCAACAACTAAAACTAAACTTATTTAATAATAAAATACTAGTTATAAAATACGGAAAATAAACTTTGACTATTATTACAAAAAGAACCCTAGACTATTTGTTGAGACGACTTTTCCAGCTTTGACTTCAGATTTCCATCTTCAGTATTTGATGATCTTGGATCCAATAAAACTGTGCTTTAACAATCTCCCCCTTTGGATCAAGATCATTACTAAACAAATTCAACAATTCAATCCTTCTCTTTTAAGCTCAAATGTAACCTCCTTCTTTGTCTTCAGAATGTAGCAATCTCCCCAATAGTTGAAATCTCTTGGAAAGAAATTATCTCCAGTTTTAGCTCATAATGTTTTAGCAAATCATCTTCAGAAAATTTCATCAAATCAGCAAGTCTTCAGAAACTTCCAATCTTCTCTCCATTTCTTGATTGACGTTTCTCCCCCTTTTTGATGAAAGGAACGAGAAGTTCATCAAAACTTTACGTCAAGAAATGTCGTCTAATACTGATCTTGCAAACAGAACCACTGATTATCCGTCAATTCATAGATATGTTTATCCAGATCTTTGCAAATACAGACAAGATAGATAGATAAGGTAACACCTGAATCAACGAATGAACCAGTTAAAATTGCCTGTCAGTAACACAAAGTCACTGTGTGTAACGAATACACAATATAAAGGAGATTTTGTGATATTCACTCCCCCAGGGCTTCCATTCAATCATCGAAACACCACAAAGGTAATTTCTATGAATGTTATGACAAAGAAACAAATTCTTTGTGTGTTCGTGCAAGTGATAGAATAAATTAAGCATATAATGATTGCTTATAAGGCTCAAAATGTGTAAACCACTGAGACAACAGTTAGTTAAACACAGACTCAATGTGCATGAAAGAAGTGTGAAGGTGGGGCAGACTTCCTTCTTTTCAATATCCAGATTTTCCAAATGAAAATCAGATAGCATATGTGTTGCATCCCCTTTGAAAATGAAACATTTTCTTGTTGAGAAGAAAATGAGTAGCTGGTGGGATAATGTCAAGAGTTGGCATGGGTAGGTACCTGTTTCAATAATGTTCACCAAAGAAATGTGAAGCATTAGAAATGTGGTTGCCCGGCTCAGAAAGTAGTTGGTGCAGAGTTTGAAAATTCTTTTACTCTGATCTCACACCCTCTTTCTTTTAATCTTTAAGCTCACAGCTAACCGAACTCTCTTTTGACATATTCTCTCATCACACATCCCACACTCATTTCTTTTGACTCCTCACATGCAATCACTAAAGGATTAACTTCTTGGGTAGGAAACACTGGTTAACGTGAATCCATAGAAGTTTCTTTTAAGTCCTAGCACACTGATCCCATGTTTTCCTATGAAGCATATGATGCTCAGGTAGTTTAACTTTATCAGTTACAGCTCAAAGATGAATCAGAAAACATTTAAAATCACACTTCCAATTCAAGAAATCTTTTTGAGAATCGGGAAGTGGTTGAACATTTAAGAACGTGTTTTCTTATGATTGAAAGTTGTCCTTCTTTCAATCATAAATGAGATGAAGATAAGGAATTATACCTTTTGAGTGCAGTCTTACATCTCACGAAGTCAAGGTTAAGTCATAAAGATATTATCTTTGAAGCATCTCTCAACCTACAAAAGTCTAAAAATCTACTCAAAGTAACTTTATTCACTAAAATTGAAATGACATAAAGCAGTAAAACACTTAATGTACGAGTTCTGATCAGAAATAATCAGAAGTCATTGCCATACTATTTTGACTTGAACGCTCCCCTAAAATCATGCATTACTAACAAATTATCAGTAAGTACAATGCATTCAGTTTTGCTCCCCCTCAAAATAACATTGACCATCTATAAGATACTGCTCACACTCCCCCTGAGATCATGAACAAACTATTAAAGAGCAGGTATCATGCGGAAATAATAATAAAGATATGATAAAGAGACACAATAAGAAAATTTAATAGGTAACCAATGATTAGGTCTTAAGATTTAGCATACCAAGTCTTGAGACAAGAAAATTAAATCTCTTTTCGTCTAAAGGTTTGGTAAACAAATCTGCAAGCTGATAATCGGTTTTTACAAAGTAAAGTTCAATTTTTCCCTTTTCTACATTATCTTTTATAAAATGATACCTGACATCTATGTGTTTGGTCTTAGTATGCTGAACAGGGTTAGCAGTAATCCCAATAGCGCTCTTTGAATCACAATAGATCGGAATTCTATTGAAATGAAATCCATAGTCTCGCAGTTGTGTTCTCATCCACAAGACCTGAGAACAACAGCTACATATTCCGCTTCGGCCGTTGATGTGGGGACACATAATTGCTTCTTTAAAGCCCAACTGACGAGTTTATCTTCTAGAAATTGGATATGACCCGAGGTGCTCTTCCTGTCTAACATGCAACCAGCATGATCTACGTCTGAATAAGATGTTAGTTCAAAGCTTGTATCCTTAGGATACCGCAGACCAAGATTTGCAGTCCCCTTCAGATACCTAAAAATCCGCTTAACCGCAGACAAATGGGATTCTTTAGGATTGGCCTGATATCTAGCACATAAGCATGTAGAAAACATTATATCCGGCCTACTAGAAGTAAGATACATTAAAGAACCTATCATCCCTCTATAAGTCCTAACATCAACATCCTTTCCTGAAAGATCGGTGCCAATCTTAGTACCAGGTGCCATTGGGGTACCAATCGGTTTACAATTTTCCATTTTGAATTTCCGGAGAATATCTAGAATGTATTTGGATTGATTGATAAAAATCCCCGTTGAAAATTGTTTGACTTGCAATCCGAGAAAGAATTTCATCTCTCCCATCATGCTCATCTGAAAACGTGACACCATGAGGTTTGCAAAGTTCTTATAGTACTTAAGATTTGTAGAACCAAAAATAATATCATCCACATATATTTGAATAAGAATGATATCGCCTTTATCCTTTTTAATGAAAAGAGTGGTATCAACCGTACATTTTGTAAAACCTGACTTGACCAAAAATTTGAGATAGAATATCATACCAGGCGCGAGGAGCTTGTTTCAGTCCATAAAGAGCTTTATCCAAGATGTAGACGTGGTTCGGCTTATCTGGATGTACAAACCCTTCTGGCTATGAGACGTGGACTTCTTCGTTGAGTACTCCATTAAGAAAAGTTGTCTTCACGTCCATTTGATAGACGGTGAAGTTCTTGTGAGCTGCGTAGGCTAAGAACATCCGAATTGCCTCTATACGCGCCACTGGAGCATAAGTCTCATCGTAGTCTATCCCTTCCTCTTGCCTATATCCCTTGGCAACAAGTCATGTTTTGTTTTGGATAACGGTACCATCTTCGTATTTTTTGTTTTTGAACACCCATTTCGTACCAATGATGGTTTTACCTTGCGATTTGGGTACGAGTCTCCAGACTTTCAGTGCTTCAAACTGATTCAGCTCATCTTGCATCGCAGTTACCCAATCTGAATCGGCAAGGGCCTCAGATACACGAGTAGGCTCGATCTTGCTCAGAAAAGATTCATACATACATAGATTTGATGTTGCAGACCTAGTTTGCACCGGTGCAGAAGGATTTCCAATAATTTGATGTACCGGATGCTCTTTGGTCCACTTATGTTCATGAGGGAGTGGATTAGATGCATGTTGATCATTGTCAGCATCTAGGAATCCACTGTTATCGCCTTCAGATGGTTCAGAATGAATGGGGGTTTCAGTTGAAGGAGTCGTTGCAGTAGGTACAACTTGGGCAGTCTGTTGATCAGTCCTTACAGTACATCCTACAGAGTCAGCTACTTCTGTCTTATCAGTGTTGGTCACAACTTCAACTGTCGGAGTAGGATTTTGAACTGGAACTTCTCGCTGAATCGGGGAGTTGGATTCAGTAGAGATATCGTATGTGGTCGGATGAGTAGTCATCGAGTCTTCTATCCTGTCAACCACAACAGAGTTAGGCAACTTAGATCCAAGAAATTCATCATAAAACAGTTCAAATAATAAATCCAAATCAGATAATTTAGAAGTAGACGATGAAGCGCCATCTGTTTTGTTCTCTTGAGGTGCAAGTCCTGGACTGGTTGGTCCAGAAGCTAAAACTCCGGTAATTACGGGTTCTGAACTGATGTGCTCAGAAGCCATATCCTCATCAAATGTAACATTGACGCTCTCGATTAAAGTCTTCGACTTCTTCAAGTAAACACGATATGCAGTAGATGTAGAGGAATAACCAACGAAGATGCCCTGATCCGCCTTAGCACTGAACTTGTTCAGATTCTCTCTGTCGTTTAGCACATAACACTTACAACCAAAAACATGAAAATATTTAATGGTTGGTGTTCGGTTGTTGATCAACGCATACGGAGTCTTCTGAAATCGGCGGTGAATCATGGAGCGATTCTGAGTGTGACATGCAGTCGATACAGCTTCAGCCCACAACAATAAAGGTAAGTCAGATTGGCTGAGCATTGTTCGAGCGGCCTTGACAAGTGTACAATTTCACCTTTCGACGACGCCATTCTGTTGAGGTGTGCGAGCAACAGAGTATTGATGTGATATCCAGACCGATTCGAGATATTCTACAACTATCTTGTTCTTGAACTCTGTGCCGTTGTCAGTCCTGAGAATCTTGATTTGTTTTTGCAGATTGACTTGGGTCATCTTCAAAAATGTAATGAGAACATCGGGAGTCTCATCTTTAGACCGTAGAAACTTAACCCAAGTGTATCACGTATAGTCGTCCACAATAACCAACACAAACTTCTTTTCTCCTAAGCTTTGCGTTCGCATAGGACCGCGTAAATCCATATGCAACAACTCTAGAGGAGAACTGGTACTCGATTCAGGCTTTGGTTTGTGTGGGGCTCTCTTCATCTTTCCCTTTTCACATGCTGCACACAGGTGTTCTCTTTCATACTTCAGCTCTGGAAGTCCTTTCACTAGCTTTCCACTGACCAGCTTGTTGATGTACCGAAAGTTGAGGTGAGAAAGACGTCGATGCCATAACCAACTTTGATGCATCGAGGCCTTTGATAGTAGACATACCTGATTGTCAGCCTGGACATTTGACAAGTTGATGGTGTAGAGGTTTGACTTGCGATTACCGACCAAGAGTTCTTTTCCTTCCTCAATGCGTACTGAACATGTCTTGGCCTTGAAATTAACCTCTAAATATTTGTCGCAGAACTGGCCAATGCTGAATAGGTTGTGCCCTAAGCCTTCAACGTAGCTCACCTTTTTGATCGTAAGATTTTCATGTACAACATCACCATATCCCAGAATTAGTGAAAACTGATCGTTTCCAAAATGAACTGTGTCGCAGTATTTGTCTGTATAATTAGACAACATACTCTTTTGCCCGGTCATATGCTTGGAACACCCGCTATCCAAGTACCACATATGACGGGTCTACACAACATAAATCAAGAAAGAAGAGGTTTAGGAACCCATTTAAAAATGGGACCTCCACTGTTAGTACTTGATTTTGGCACCCATTTAAATTTGGGTCCGCTTTTTCTTTGAAAACCAGAAGCATGATAAGACGAATGATAATGATAAGATGAAACATTATATGAACCATACCAAACATCAGAATATTTACGAGAAGCATAATCACATTCACCATAATTTAAAAACTTTTTATTTGATGGTGCTAACTGGAATAATTGCTTTATAGAGTACTTCTTACGAGAATCAACAAGATTAGATTTAAAAGTAGCAACATTCACAATCACATCATCTTTACTAGAAGTCTTTTTATTCAAAATAAAACTAGAACTAGATTTATCTTTCTCGTCTATCTTCTGTTTCGGTATCCATGCAGTCTTAACTCCAACCCTTTGCTTTCTCAAATCTGAAACATGTGAAACTTTAGAGTTAGAATGATGAGAATTAAGATAATGCTTCTTCTTTGGCTTACCAGTGTGGATCGGTTTCTGTGAAAGTTGAGATTTTTTTTCTCACCTTTTGCTTTCTTTGATTTCACAAAAACTGATTTATCAACTTTTGTTGATGTTTCACCTTTTTCAAACACACTAGGTAATCCAAAAGAATTAACAACACAAGCTGAATGATCAGGAAGTTTAGAGGTAAAATCAATTTGAGCAACACAGTCATTCAAACTACCATCAGAGTTTAAGAAATTAAGATCATTCTCAAGTGAACCAAACCTGTCATCAGAATTTAAAGCCTTGGAGAATTTAAGAAAAATAGTATTTTTGAACACTGTTGAAAATACAGTTTGTTCTAGGTCCATGAAAATTCTTTCTTCTGTAAGAGTATTCTCGAGTTCAGAAATTTTACTTTCCAAAACTAGAGGAGGTACGTAAAGCTTACCTTCGATGGGTTTAGCCTCCAACTCTTTTACAGAATAGCTCTCAAAATAATCATTTGAAAGAAATTTTGATTTATTAGAACTATAACTATTATTCAACTTTTCATAGCGAAATGAAAGTTGAACTTTAGCTGTGTTCTTTCTTTCATCATATTCCTTGGCTTTATCTTTTTCAGATAGACTAGTCCAAAAGGGTTTGAGTTCTTGATGTTGAGGAGCCAACAACATAAACCCAAAGTCATAAAGTGCAGGCACTTTTAGATATACCCTTTTTGAGATGATGTGGGTTCTTGTAACCAAGTCCCCAAGTATCAGGTTTCTCTTTAGGTTTGTTCAAATGAATAGTGTGTTCAGTTTGACCTAAAGAATATAATTTCTCTTCCAAAGCATTCATCTTGTCTATTAAAGAATTCTTTTCTTTTGAAGTAGAAAAATACCTTTTAGAAATCTCTATAGACTTAAACTCACATTCTATATACTTAGAAACAGTTTCAGACAACTCTTTATGAATTATAGTCTTTTCTTTAGCGCAGGTGTCTATATTTTTATGCAAAGTTTCAATTAATACATTTTTCTCAGCAATATCATTACTAAGTTTATGTATAGATTGATTTTTATCATTAATGACACCTTTCTCACGCTTCAGTTTAGACTCTAATTCTTGGAGTTAAGACATCATGGCATGCATTTGGTTCAGAAAATCAGATTCAGTTAAGTTACATACCTCATCATTGTCTCCATCATCAGAATCAGCTTCAGCTTCTGACTGGTTCTTCCCCATCAAGCACAGATGTGCTGTCTCATCCTTCTCTCCTTCTTCCGACTCTTGATCCGAATGGTCGATCCAGTATTCATCCTCCGCCATTAATGCTTTTCCAGCCTCTTGTTGCTTGGCTAGAAGCATCTTATTCTTGTAATATTCGGTGTTTCGGACTTTAGGTTTTCGGCAGTCCTTGGCAAAATGACCGAATCTGCCACAGTTGTAGCACTTCATCGGTTCTTCCTTCTTGAACTCATCAGCTCCATCCTTCTTCTTGTCTTATGGTCTATTTTCTTCAACTTTCTCCTTATGCTTGTAGTTATTCGGACCAGACGAGTACCTCTGAATGTTGGAATTTGGCTTTTTATAGAACTTCTTTTGGAAATCCTTGGTTAACATTAGCATGGCTTCCTTTAGTTGTTCACAATCGTCAGAGTCAGACTTTGCCTTGCTATCAGCCTCTTCTGATTCAGATTCTATCACCTTCTTCTTCTTAGACTTCTTCTTTACCACAAGAGCAACTGGATCAGCAACTGCTATGTCAGCCTTTTTCATCTCAACCTTGATCTCTTCCACCTCTTCATCATTCTGTCTGAGGATTTCATACACTTCATGAAGTGGAATGTCGTTCAGATCTTTCAACTGCCTCATTTGTCTGGTGAATCTCTTCCACTCAAGCTGAAGGTTGCTGAGAAATTTCACATTCAGCTCAACTTGAGATTTGTTGATCTTATTCTTCCTGAGCTCGTTCAGCAATGTGACAAATCTATCATAAGTGGCTTCGAGTGATTCTCCAGCTTTGGCTTTAAATTCTTCATAATTATCCGATCATTATCTTCTCCACCTGATCCCACATTTGCTTGCCGGTAGCATTGTAGCTATCAATCTTGACGTATATTTCATTTGGTATACCTTGGAGAATAAATGATCTTGCCAGCTTTTCACCCTTGTGTCTCTTCAGCTGATCTTCAGAATATTCACCAATCGGTAATTTATACTCTGTCTCTTCTTCTTCACCATTTTCTCCGGCTACAGTGAGAACCTTAGTTGGACGTGTCATGATTCCTTCTTTCAGAGATTTTCTGATATAATCTCCCAAATCATGTCGATCGATGAAGTCCAAGAATCTGTCCTTCCACTGCTCGTACTCCCCCTTGAAGAGTACTGGCGGCTTAACATCGGTTCCAATAGCAAGAGCTTCCCGAGATGACATTCTTACTGATACGATTAGTCACAGAACATATAAGAAAATTGAACTAATCGTTAGTCCAGATAAAATTTGATCACACAAGAAATTTTGTCCCCCTAGGCAGACTTAGCACGGTTAGCGGGTGGGGTCAAGGGGCAACGCCCTTGCGGGGGTATGGGGGCAGCGCCCCTAGAGAAAAAAATATGACAATTAAAAATCCTATTACTGTTTTGAAAAAAAAATCTCAGAAAGAAAAACAAAATTCTAAGAATGGAACAGTGAAAGTGGAGTGCTCGACCGATATTGACCGCAGGTATGTTCGACCGGACACCTACTTGACCGGGGTGATGAAACAACCGGTATTATGCTCGACCGGTAGAAGGAATTGACCGGTAATATGTGTGGACCGATATAGACCGAGATTTGAAATCGACCGATACTAAGCTTCGACCGGTATGATGCTTTGACCGGTATGAACATGGACCGGTAGAATGTCGACCGGTAAAGCTTCGACCGGTATTTGATGTGAGATAACCGGGCGACCGGTAAAGATGAATTTTACCGATAAAGAGTTTAGATCGGTATTCCTTTCGACCGGTAATGGTCTTTGACCGATAAATCGTTCGACCGATAGGCTGTCAACCGGGAAAAAGACCGATATGGACTGTGAGTGTATCGGGCGACCGGTAACAAAATATTCGACTGATATTAAGCAAAGACCGATAAGAACATTGTTTGTCGGGCGACCGGTATGTTCTTGATGCTTATCGACCCAGAAACACAGAAATCAAACCAGAAACTAATCAATACTCAAAATTGAACAACCAAACTTTGTAAAAACGATCGATTAAACGATTAGAACTGATTGCTACCAATTAATTTCAATAATGACCATTCTATGAAGGATTCGATTGAAGGGTCAGTGTGTTTTTGAGAACGAACCCAGAATTGCCAAAAACACCAAATTGATAATCGAAAACAATGCAATACTCAAAACAATCAATATCCAATCAATATATTAATCAAACAGATCACAAATCAATCAATAATTACTTGATTAACAATCACCAAATAACAAATTTTGAATCTTTGACAGAAAAACGAACCGAAAAAAAAATCCAATTCAATCTGTACTGGCTCTGATACCAATTGAGTGTCCCAATAACAAACGATTCGATCAAGTAATCGAATAAACAATAATGATATGCAAACCTGATACGATTATATCAATGAATCAAATGGGTACAATCTTGATCAAGCTTTTTCTCTCTGTTTTCTCTCCACATCGACCTCTCTCTATATATTTTCAATATACGGCTAATTCTCAATTATGATCAACTCAACCCTAATTACCACTAATAAACCTATTTAAACATAGGCTTAAGAACCTAATGGGATTGACAAGGTTTAGGCCCAACAACTAAAACTAAACTTATTTAATAATAAAATACTAGTAATAAAATACGGAAAACAAACTTTGACTATTATTACAAAAAGAACCCTAGACTATTTGTTGAGACGACTTTTCCAGCTTTGACTTCAGATTTCCACCTTCAGTATTTGATGATGTTGGATCCAATAAAACTATGCTTTAACATAGCTCGTTTGGGAGCCGTATTCGGGGATCCATGGCTCTATGTGATGCTCGATAACATTGATAAGTGGCCTAACTTTGTGTGCCTGCCACATTCGATGGAATTCAGGTCTCCCCCGTCACCGAAAGGTGTTGTTTTGGGTATTGAGTTTTATTATCCAAGTTTTCAGTGACGTTTTGTATAAATGGGTCTTTATCCATGTTTTATGGGTTGAGTAGTTTGCCCCACCCGTGTTTTGGGGTGTTTCGGCATGTAAAGTTTTAACCGCATTTTCATAAATGGAGGGTTCAATTTCTATTCACGTTTTGAGAGAGTTTTGGGTTAAATTTATTTTACGATTGAGCGTTTCATATTGGCATCCTTGTCCTTGAAGTAGTTTGGATTGGAAAACGTTTATATTGGTGTTTTTTGCTAAAATGCATATTATTGGAAAACGGGTCGTTTTATTACTTGAGGCATATCAAATTGAAAGATTATGATTTAAATTGCATTACTTCTTTTCAACGATATCTTTATCCATGTTAAAAACTATTGAACTCACTAGGCGTTAGCCTAACCTTTTTATTTGTCGGCATGTGCAACAGGTTCCAGTTGGGAATAGTCCTAGTGGCGCTATGAAATGATGAGTGCTAGTGGTGTGCCCGAAGAAATGATTAACTTAGTGAAGTATTCCGCATTAGTATGGTGAAGAGCAACTTGTACTGGGGTTAAATAGCACCCGACTTCAGTTAGATCTTTGTTTAATACTGAAGTTTGTTATTGTTGAGGTTAATTATAGAATTTTATATTCGAGGCATATTGAGCTTTGTTATATAAAGTGGAAGTTTTGTTCTTTATTTGTTATTAAATTGGGGTTTTTAATTAGTTGCTCTTACTAAATCTAAGGGTGTTACAAGTTGGTATCATAGCTTAAGTTCGAGAGAATTAGGTGTTGATTTTGGATGCCTAGACTCGAACTAGCGTTATTTTAAGTGATTGAGAGTGAAGTTGAACTAATAGGCACTTTAAGATCGGGTGATTCTAGGTGGTTGGAGTCAATAGGAACGGGAAACACGCCGAAGGTGGCAATGATGAACATGTATAGTACGTTCATAATAGCACCTGGCCAGTGTTATGGTGAACCTACGAGTTACATGTGTATGTTTAAACTGCCTTGGTATGATGACCGCTGGGGTAGTGAAGAAGTTTCTAAATGGGTAGCCATTAGAAGGAGTTGATGATTTTAATATTCGTCGCTTAGAGTGACGGTAAGCATGGTGATTGCATTAAGTGGACCGTTTCGGGTCAGATTGGTTGGTTGGATTAGAACCATAGACTTTTGGAATCGATGTTATTTCGAGGAGAATTGGTGAGGTGAACCTATGAAATACCTAACCTTTGCCTTAAGATGTTGAGCATCTAGATGACGATAGTGTAACTAAGAAATCGAGGAGCATGGTTTTGAGTTGTTGAGTGTCGATCAAATTCATGCACGAAATGTATTTCTGAAATAAATTGCATTGATTATGTCTCATGTTTCCAAATCACTAGTGGATTATATTATGAAATCTTGAAATGTTTAGCACACACAAGTTTTTTGACCATGATCTTAAACATGCATAAAATTATTTTATTGCATGTGGTTGCAAGCTTTGTTGAGACTTTGTTTATTCTCATTGCTGCATAACGCTATTTTCGAATATTGTGATGTTCGTATTTTGACGATGCGTAGAGTATTGGACAAGTAACTACGGCTTATGACCTTAACATTGGATCTCCTCCACATATGTTAAGGCCTTAGACGAAGAGTTGCCTTCCACTATTTTAGTGATTGAGTTTTCTTGGGAATTATATTTCGTGTTATTTTGTTAAGTTTTATGGAATTTAGTTTTGCGTCATTCGCGATGCATGGGTGAACCTTGAAATGCATAGTCTAAGTTCTTTGCATGCGTTGTTTTATGGGTTGTTGAGAAATTTATTCCGTGAGGGTTTTGTTGGTGGATGTCACCCCATGTGCTATTTTGGGAGTTTCAATGTCGTGTGGGTTCACTTTTGAGTTTTATGCAAGTTTCTTTCGTTGTATACAACTAAGTGGATGAGTTGATTTAAATTTTTAGTGTGAGTAAACTTATGAAAAACCTAGGATGGTTCATGTTCTACTGATGCATTGGGTATTCTTTGATTCTCGGTTTTATCGTTATTGTTTCAGGCAATGCATTATGTTGATTTGTTAATATGCATGGCTTTGTAGCCACTATCTTTAGTCAAGAACATTTTATTCGCACAACCTAAAGTTTGAAATCGATTTAATATTTATCCACGTTTGATAAATCGCATGTACCTATCATTTCACAAAATTTTAAAAATACACTGACGTATGTGGGCTTTGTTGGAAACTTTATTTCATGTAATTATATGGTTAAATAAGAAATTTTTGGAACTTGATACGTGAATCTTCCCTTCGGGAGTTTTGTACAATCGCCTTGTTATACACTGTTTTAGCACGTAAAAAAATTATTCCTCATTAATGGCGCAAATTGATGCATGTTAGGACATTAGTAGTCCATTTGAAAGGTTTGTTGTGTATCTTGTTTATCGTCATTATCAGCTTGAGTATTAACCAATCGGTTTTCGAAATGGTTTTATATGTGTGTCGAATGAGACCACTTTGTACACCCACCGAGTAAACCGTATGATTACTTGTTATAAAACTTTTTGCATTTAGAGGTTTTATGAATTCCAAATTGGCATAGTAGTTTGAAAAACCTTGAACTCATTAGAGCTATAGGTGCAAACCCTCTTGTGATAGAGGTCGTGTTTAAGGACTAAAGGAGTCCTCGGAGGTTGGAAGTGTCGGAGGACTTGACCTATGAGTAGTTTTGAATTTGGGATTTCAGTTTTATGGACTGGTTCATGTAGAGGTAATTGATGTATTAGATTTATGCATTCTTCCATTATTTAAGTGGTGATCATTCTATTCGGTAAAACTGCGGGTTAAAACTTTGGATGGTTAATTGCTTATGGCTAGAGATGATTTAACGGCTTGGATTTCGACATCATGTATGGGTTGGATGGGTACCATCCGAGTAAGTCTTCGGGAATAAGGAATGGTGGTGATTCGTTTGTTTGAATGTTAGTGCCATGATAGGTGCCAACATTAATTCTTCAATGCAAGTCTAGAATGAAATATGTGGTGGTTTATCCACGATTGCAGTATAGACATTTGAGGATAAGTGTCGACACTCGATTTTGAGGACAATAACCGTTAGTGTGCTTCAGTGCACGTCCGTTGAATCTGGAATGTTTGCAAGTTGAGTGGTAACATTAAGGGAAGTAGATATTGATACTTAGAGATCGATAATTTGTAATTCTGTAATCAACAAGGTTTCTCTGATCTGTCAACCGATGCTTGACTGCACTCTGGAAGTTGAGTAACCGTGGAGTTGGGGTAATCCGTTGTCTACCGATCTTGTGTTGTGTCAGTTGAGGAGCTGATCGAATGTAGTGATTGGATCGAACCTAACTGGTGTTAGGAAATGTCGTCAAGGAAGGGACGATGAATCTTTTATAGTATGGATTATTGGGGAATTGGGTTAGAATGTCGAGGTAAACCTTAAGTAGAGATCGATTATAGAGGAGACCTTGATGTGTCGGAATTAGAAGTATCTAGGGTATAAGTTCACTTTGGAGTATTCTTGGTGGAATTATTCTTGAGGTGACACAACCTAAGGTTGGGAGATAGCCGAGATTTGAAGGATAAGAAAGTGGTGGATAAGGACTCGATGTTCATCCCGTCATCGGTAAGATATATCGAACCTTGAAATCGAGTTGTGATGGTTCGTTCTGAGAAATACAGTGACAACTTTAAATGGGATGTACTCGTTTTCGTACATGAGGCAAGGTATCGTGGAGGCATTCCTTTTGGGTTGAGAACCGATTGACCTTTCTAAAGGCGACGTTGGATTTTTGATCGGTGCCAAATTTCGAGGACGAAATCTCTTTTAAGGTTGGGAGGATTGTAACACCCCGATTTTCGAAATGTATCATTTCAAGTTAATACATAAATCGGTATTTTAGGGAAAAATAAGATATAGGATTTTGGACTTGAATACTAGATTATATAGACTTGGTATATGAAGGATTCAATTACGAGTCCAATGGTTCCTTCCGGAGCAAAATCGGAGTTAAAATAAAGAAGTTATGACCAAATCAGCGCGCGGGCAGAAAATGAAGAAAATTGGGCGGCAGTGTTCCGCACGGATGGACCTGCGCCGCCACCCGGGGTAGAACATTAACTGACGTCCACAAAGGAGACCTAACCATGAGAGTGAATGACCAGCAAGTGACATTTAACGTTTTCAAATCACTTAAGTTTCATGGGAAAGTGGAAGATTGTTCGGCCTTAGACACCTTAGAGAGGGATGTAAGCATCGACACTGATGAAAGTGGCCACGTCTGTCACCATAGTGGCCACTTCAGTGAAGAACATTTGGAAGAACTAGACTTTGCGAGTGAGGAAGAGATTGAGGAGACCATAGCAGCTTTTGAACAGTTAGATTTCAAGGATAGAACGATCCAACAACCATCCATCATTGAAACCCCTAAGCTAGACTTAAAGCCCTTGCCCGATCATCTTAAGTATGTTTATCTCGTCGAGGAAGAAAATATGCCCATAATTATTTCTTCTAAATTGACCCAAGAGCAAGAACTAAGTTTGATTGAGTTGTTGAGGAAATATAAGAAGACCTTAGGATGGACCATAGCCGATATTAAGGGTATAAGTCCGACGGTTTGCCAACATAAGATACTTTTAGAAGAGAATAGCGTTGGCAAAGTGCAACCACAAAGGAGACTTAATCCTATTATGAAAGATGTGGTAAAAAAAGAAGTCTTAAAATGGTTGGATTCGGGGATTATTTATCCCATCTCGAGTAGTAGTTGGGTGAGCCCGGTACAATGCGTACCAAAGAAAGGTGGCACCACAGTGATCACAAACGATAGAAACGAGCTCATACCAACTAGGACCGTAACGAGATGGAGGATTTGTATGGATTATAGGCAATTGAATCTCACCACCAAGAAAGACCATTTCCCTTTACCATTCATAGACCAAATTCTTGATTGGTTAGCCAGGAAGGAATTCTATTGTTTCTTGCACGGATATTCGGGATACAACCAAATTCATATAGCACCCGAAGATCAAGAGAAGACTACCTTCATTTGTCCCTTCGGAACTTTTGCTTTTCGGCGTATGCCATTTGGGTTGTGTAACGCCGCCGCAACTTTTCAAAGATGCATGTTAGGTCTGATTTTATAGTAATCATTGTATTTATAGGCTTGGTCATATACTGTACTGAGATTGGGATTTATCTGTATATAGGCCAAGGGTATTTAAGTCCCTTTGGTCTTTGTTCCTTGTAAGAACTTTCACGCTTTCATTCAATACACATTACTTTGTGCTTACATTGCTCTCTCTCTCTCTACTTTCTCTCTCTAGAGATTCATTGATCTTGGACTCACAATTGGTATCAGAGCTAATCTGAATCTTGAGAGAATTGAGAGATTGATTTTTCGATACTGAATTTGTAAAATTAAATCGGAAATTTGATCAATTTTCTTGAATTTTTTCAAGAAAATATCGTTTTCGAATTTTTCATCAAATTCGGCTTTGTTTTTGATCAAATTTCTTTGAAAATTGATTTGTTGGATCCGTTTTTTCATGCTAAACAATTTTGATTCACATCAAATTTCAAGAAAAACAAATTTTGATTGTCAATTTTGAGAAATTTCAAATATTTGAAAATTCGTTTTTAACGTACTGTGTAATTTTTGAAATCTCGATCTTGTGTTTTTTTAATCGATTTTGCTGATTGAATTGTGTTCAAAAGTTGTTTTCGAAAGGTTTTGCATAAGAAAATATCATCAAATTAAGTTTTGAAATCGAGTTTTTGGAAGTTTTCTTGAATTTCTATCGGTTTGCGCTAGATTTCTACTTTGGGCGAGTTCTTCATACTTTGCGCGAGATCATCTATTGGATTGCACGATCTTCCTTATTTTGTTTCAGTTTGTTACAGGTTTTCGCTTCATCTGTGTCACGCAAAGCTCAGTTTGCATTACAAGTTATTCACGCAAAGTGAAGTTCTCGTATTCCTCCTATCAACTTTGCGTCTTCAACGACTAACGCAAAGCTCAGTTTGCGTCTCCCGCTACTCACGCAAAGTTGGTTTGCGACTCCTTTGCATAACGCAAAGCCTACTTTGCGTCTCTGCCTTATAACGCAAAGCTACTTTGCGCCACAGCCTAGACACGCAAAGCTTCCTTTGCGTCTCTCTTTGTTCGCGAAAAGTTCCAGTTTGCGCTACTTGACTCTCACGCGAACATCCACTTTGCGCCAGTCTCAGACTTTTTTCTGGATTATCTGAAACATTGATTCTGACAAGTTCGCTTATCAAGCTCAGTTCTACAAAAGTGATCTTATGATGTCTCTGGGTACAGAAAATCGTCCACCAGTGCTGATAAATGAAAATGAGTTTACACAGTGGCATGATCGGTTTCTGAACTTCATTGAACGTCAAAAGAATCGCAATGACATGATGATCATTCTATCTTAAGGAACGTTTGAAAAACCCAAGTTGGCTTCTGGATTATATAAGCCTACTAAAGAATACACTCATGACGAGCTATCGGCATATCAAGCTGATTGTGATATTAAAGCAAATCTGATGCTAGCCTTGCCAAACTCTATATACAACAAGATTGATTGTTTCTAAACTCATCCTAATCTGATGTGGCAACAGCTTGAGAAGATTATTCTTGGTTCTTCGGTCGCAACTCAACTCAGGCATACGCGCTACATGAATAACTTTGAAGAATTCAAATCCAAGGATGGGGAGCCACTGAAAGCTGTGTATGACCGATTTTGTGTCGTGATCAATGATCTTAGGAAGATTAAAGTTGAAAAGACTGAGCTTGAGACAAATCTGAAGTTCCTCAACACATTGCAACCAGAATGGAATAAAACATGCCATAGATTGAGGAATGATGTCAGAATCTCCATGTTGGGAACTGAAGAAAAGCTCAAGTATGGTTAATGCTGCTAGTTCATAATTACTACTGCTAGAAGACTTCAAAGTTAATACTGCTGAGTATTACTACTGCTAGTAGAATTAATACTGCTAGTCAAAGTTAGTGCTGCTTGAACAAAGTTAGTACTGCTTAGCTAGTTAGTACTGCTAGTGGTTAGTGCTGCTTAGTAGTTAATGCTGCTTATGATTAATACTGCTTATGAGATCAAGATCATCCGAATTACAAGAATAACAACTGGATTTATTGAAGATATATGGAAGATATACTGAAGATATTCTATTTTATTGTAATTATCTTTTTGTTCAGTATATGTATAGAATGTATAGAATAGTTTAGAGATTATTATTCATTCCTAGTTCTAGAGAGAAAATCAACCTCAAGGCATAGATCCTAATTCTAGAGAAGTAGAATTCGTCTTGAAAGAGTATGTTCTTCAAGATTGAGGTTGAGTGTGTAATCTTGTGATTTCAATTATTCAATACAAGTTTACAGTTTGTTCTTCATATTTACTATTTTGATTTACTGTTTCATTGAATATCAAAGTGTTATTCCGCAAACTTCTTTGATATTGTTTCTGAGAATTAATTCTTGTTGAGAATTCGATCCTCACAAGTGGTATCAGAGCTTAATTCCCTCAGAAACATCTATTCATTCATCATGGAAAATCTTGCAGAATCAAACAGTACTCTGGTCTCTAAGGTTCCAATGCTCAAACCCAGTGAATTTGACATGTGGAAGATCAGAATCAGACAATACATTCTTCTCACTGACTACTCAATGTGGGATATCATTGAGAATGGTCCTTCTGAAGCAGGAAGGATAGGACCAGATGGGAAAAGACCTCCACCAAAGACATATGGTGAGAGGAAGATCAGACAGACAGAGATGAAGGCCTTGAGCACTCTGCTCTTGGCCATCCCCAATGAATATCAACATCAATTTTGCAATTGCACTGATGCTCAGATTCTCTGGAATGCTCTTGAGAAAAGATTTGCTGGAACTAAAAGCATCAAAAGAAATCAAAGAGATGTTCTAAAGCAGCAGTTTGAGAACTTCACTTCTTCAAAGAATGAGTCTATGACTCAAACTTTTGATAGGTTGAACAAGCTCATTGGTGAACTGGCTACTGTAGGGGTGAAGATGGAACAAGATGATATCAACAGAAAGTTCCTCAGATCTCTTGGGGATGAATGGACTATGTACACTGTCTCATATAGACAGAGTGACAATCTGGAAGAGAAGGAACTTGATGATTTATATAATGATCTGAGAGTTTTTGAAACTGAGGTAGAATCCAAGAAGAAGCCCACTGGTTATATCCACAATGCTGCACTTCTTTCAACATCTAATGATACTACTGCTAACCCTGAAGCAGTTAGTACTGCCAGTGGAGTAAATTCAGAAAAAGGCACTGGAACTATCTTTGAAGCCTTTTTGTCCAGTCATAGTAACAATTCATTAATTAATGATGATCTGGATCAACTTCACCCTAATGACCTGGAGGAGATGGACATTAAATGGCAGATGGCCATGTTATCTGTGAGAGTGAAAAAGTTTATTAAAAGAACAGGAAGGAACAACTTCTCTCAAAGAAGAGAAGATGGAGCTGGTTTTGACAAGACTAAGGTGGAGTGCTATAAGTGTCACATGAAAGGACACTTTGCTAGAGAGTGCAGGAGTGTTGGTCCAAACAACAACCACCAACAAGCTTAGAATGGAGGACAACAAGTTCAGAATGGAGGCTACAATCAAAACAAGAATCCTGCTCAAGCCCTTGTTTCTCAACAAGGAATGGGATTTGACTGGAGTGATCAAGCTGAGGAAACCATTCAGAATCAAGCTCTTATGGCAGAAGTCTCTGATCTCCCCTCTGAGGTAATTTCTAATCTTTGCACTCAATCTTGCATAGACACTGTCAAAAGATACAGGGATCACAATCAAAGTATGTGTGATGATCTCAAAAGATTAGAAAAGGACAGAAGAGATTATGTGTTAATAGTAGAGAGATTTGAAGAGCAAATCAAAGGCTTTCAAGCTAATGAACTTCAACACTCTTATGACACAAACTATTGGAATTGGGAAAAGAATGAGTTAGAGATCAAACTGTCTAAATCCTTAGAAGAGAATGATAGACTGAAAGAGGAACTGTCAAAAGTTAAGCTTGACATAGAAAAGTTTTCATATGCTTCAAAAGCAATGGATTTTCTTCTAAAGGCTCAGATTCATGATAAGATGAAGCCTGGTATTGGATACAACAATACACCTCCTCCATACAACAACAACTATATCTCTCCTACTTCAGACTTGTTAGAAACCAAGGAGAAAAAGGACTTGCCTGAGGAAGCTTTTAAGATTGATCCTTTGGATGAGGTAGTAGTTAAGGATTTGACTGAGAAAGAAGCCAGTAAGAATAGGGATAATGTTGTCAGTAAAGAGATACCATTAGAAAACACCATTATCACCAATGAGGGATGTGGGAAAATCTGGGTCAAGTCCAAAGAGATAGAGAAGACCAAAGGAAAGAATAACAAGGTCCATTACAAACAAACCACGGTTGTAAATCTTGGATCTTGTAAACAGTGTGCTTGCAATAAAGCCAAGAGCCTAAATTCTGGTATAAAAAGAGGTAATCAAAGAAACTGGAATAATCAATGGGCTCAGAAACAAGGAGTTGATCTGAATAAAATCAATAGACCAAAACCTTGTTTCATATGTGGCAAGTTAAATCATTTGGCTAAATATTGCTTCTTTAACCCTATTAATCAACAGATGAACTTTCAAAGATTTGTGCAAAAACCTGTTGATTATAGGAAGGCTGGAAAGAAACATGTGATGAAGACATCTGTTGAAAGTAAAGCCCCCATGAAGAAAAAGATTTTAAAAGAAAGTATTAAAATATGGGTGCCTAGAAGCACTAAAACTGTTAGTACTGCTAACAGGGATAGTGCTGCTGGAAGTATTACTGCTGCTACTATTGTTAGTACTGCTGAAAGTATTAATGCTGCTAATAATGTTAGTACCTCTTCAAAAGTTAATACTGCCAACACAGTTACCGCTGCTAACACAGTTACTACTTCCAACAAGGTTAGTACTGCTAAGCATGCAAGTGCTGCTAAGGCAGTTAGTACTTCTAAAACCAGTACTGCTTCTAGCAAGAATGTTTCCAAGCCTATTATTGTAACAAAGTATTCCAGGAATGAGGAGTTAAAGTTCAAAAATCTTGTCAAGAAAGAATGCAAGTATTTTGATGAGAAAGGGGTACCCAAGACCACCTTGGCTTGGGTTCCTAATTCATACTAACTGTTTTATCTTATGTGCAGGGCAAACAACAGCTCAAGAGGAAGAGCATATGGCATTTTGATAGTGGTTGCTCTAGGCACATGACAGGCAACATGTCATGCCTTCAGGATTTCAAGCATATCAATGGAGGACATGTTGCATTTGGAGATAATCTTACTGGGGGTAAAATAAGTGGCAAAGGTAATGTCACCAAAGGTAAGATGACATTTGAGGATGTCTACTATGTTGATCAATTGAAGTACAACCTGTTAAGTGTATCACAGGTTTGTGACAAACAACATAGCATATTATTCACTAATACTGAGTGTATGATCCTTGCTCCAGGGTTCAAGGTAGTTGATGAAAGCATGATACTACTTAGAACTCCAAGAAAGGACAATGTTTATTGTCTAGATATGGACAATGTTGATAGTGATTCATCTCTTAATTGTCTTGTTTCAAAGGCTTCTGTAGATGAATCCTCTCTTTGGCACAGAAGGATGTGTCACATGAATTTTAAGACTATGAACAAACTTGTTAAAAACAACCTTGTAAGAGGTTTACCATCTAAAGTCTTTTCATGTGATGATCATTGTGTTGCTTGCCTTAAAGGCAAACAGCATAAAACTTCTCATAAGACCAAAGAGATAAATACAATTTCTTCTTGTCTCCAGTTATTGCATATGGATCTGTTTGGTCCTACAAATGTTATGAGTATTGGCAAGAAATCTTACTGCTTGGTTATTGTTGATGATTACTCAAGATTTACTTGGGTATATTTTCTAAGGACTAAGGATGAGACAAGTGGACTGATCAAATCCTTTATCCTAAGAATTGAAAACCAAACTAATCAAAAAGTAAAAATCATTAGATCAGACAATGGAACTGAATTTAAAAATCTTGATCTAAACACCTTTTGTAAAGAAAAAGGTATTGAGAGACAATATAGTGCCCCTAGGACTCCTCAACATAATGGAGTTGCTGAGAGGAGAAATAGGACACTAATAGAGGCTGCTAGATCTCTGTTGGCTGATTCATAATTACCAATTACCTTCTAGGCTGAAGTAGTTAATACTGCTTGTTATGTCCAAAACAGAGTTCTAGTATTCAAGCTAAAGAACAAGACCCCATATGAGCTTTTAAATAAAAGAAAACCATTTATTGGATTTTTCAAACCTTTTGGGTGTCCTTATACTATTCTCAATACCAAATCTCACTTAGGTAAGTTTGATAGCAAGGCAGATGATGGATTTCTTGTTGGGTATTCATCTCAGAGTAAGGCCTACAGAGTTTTTAACTCATCTTCTAGAATAATTGAAGAAAGTGACAATGTCAAATGCAATGAGAACACACCAAATCCTATTGGGTCTGGTCCTCAGTGGCTATTTGACATTGATTCACTAACTAACTCTTTTGGTTTCAGTAGTGATGATTATGCAGGTTCAGGATGTGGAGGATCAGGGACTACACAAGTTCAAGAAAGTATATCTAAATCTGTGATCTTTCCCATACCCACAGTGGATTCTGTTGAAGACTGTGAAAAGGAACCATCTACTGAACCAAGTCAGAGTGAAGAAGAAAGTAGAGATGAGGAGACTCAAGAAAATAAAGAATCAGAAGTAGCTGCTGAAAACACTTTAGTTGAGTTGAATAACTCTAATCTAGAGGCAGGACTTAATGAAGAACCTAGTCATAACACCAGAGTTCAAAAGAATCATCCTCCACAGCTGGTAATAGGAGATATATCTTCTCCTATGATGACTAGACATCAAAGCAGGCTTCAAGAAATGCAAGATCAACAACATACAGTGCTTTCTTGCTTTCTATCCCAGCTTGAGCCTAAAAAGGCACATGATGCTATGAAAGAATCCAGTTCGATAGAAGCAATGCAAGAAGAACTATTGCAGTTCAAGTTACAAGATGTATGGGATCTAGTAGACCTTCCTAAAGGTCACAGAGCAATTGGCACAAAGTGGATTTTCAGGAACAAGAGAGATGAAAGAGGAATTGTCATAAGGAACAAAGCAAGGTTGGTGGCTCAAGGGTATACTCAAGAAGAGGGTATAGATTATGAAGAAGTTTTTGCACCTGTGGCTAGGATAGAAGCAATCAGATTATTCCTAGCCTATGCTTCTTACATGAAATTCAAAGTCTATCAAATGGATGTAAAAAGTGCATTTCTCTATGGCTCAATTGAAGAAGAGGTATATGTCTGTCAACCACCAGGGTTTGAAAACCCAAGCTATCCAGACAGGGTATACAAATTGAAGAAAGCTCTTTATGGACTGCATCAAGCTCCAAGAGCATGGTATGACACTCTGTCCTCCTATCTCTTGGTAAATGGCTTTGAAAGAGGAGTCATTGATAAGACTCTATTTATCAAGAGAAAGAAGACGGATATCTTGCTGGTCCAAATCTATGTTGATGATATTATCTTTGGATCCACAAGAGACAACATGTGCAAGGAGTTTGAGGAACTAATGCATCAAAGGTTCAAAATGAGTTCCATGGGGGAACTTACTTTTTTTCTTGGACTCCAAGTTCAACAGAAGTCAGATGGCATCTTCATCTGTCAATCCAAGTATGTGCAGGACATTCTAACCAAGTTTGGTTTCTCAGATTCAAAACCTGCTAGCACACCTATGGAGACACACAAGCAGATAACAGCAGATCTTGAGGGGGAGGACATGGATGTGCATCATTATAGATCCATGATTGGCTCTCTCATGTATCTCACAGCATCTAGGCCAGATATAATGTTTCCAGTCTGTGTATGTGCAAGAGTCCAAGTTAGGCCAAAGCAATCTCACTATCAAGCTGTTAAGAGGATATTCAGATATCTCAAAGGGCAACCCAGATTGGGACTTTGGTATCCTCATGACTCACCCTTTGACCTACTAGCATACTCAGACAGTGATCTAGGTGGGGCAAACTTGGACAGAAAATCTACTTCTGGAGGATGTCAGTTTTTGGGTGCAACACTAGTTTCATGGCAGTGCAAGAAACAAACCACAATATCCACATCTACCACGGAGGCAGAGTACATAGCAGCTGCAAGTTGCTGCTCTCAAGTCTTATGGATTCAGAATCAAATGCTGGATTATGGGGTAACCTTTCTACACACTCCAATTTTTATTGATAATAGCAGTGCTATTAGCATTGTGAACAATCCTGTCAAGCACTCAAAGAGAAAGCACATTGAGATCAGGTATCACTTTATAAGAGACTGTAATGAAAAGAAACTTATTCAAGTTGTAAAAGTTCACACTGATAACCAGTTTGCTGATCTATTCACTAAAGCTTTTGATGTGGGTAGATTCACTTTCTTGGTAACAAGTGTGGGAATGATCAACTCTGAATAAACCCCTTCTTAAAAAGTGGTTCTATACCTGTATAGTGTTTATTCTTGGTGTTACTAATCTTATTTTTCAGGATATGTATAGCAGTACTCAGATTTTCGCAAGATTAAAGGAGTAAGTATAGTTAATACTGCCAGTGCACAGTTAATACTGCTAGTAGTTAATACTGCTCGCAGTTAATACTGCTAGTTAGTTAATACTGCTAGTGGTTAATACCCCTCGCAGTTAATACTGCTAGTGGTTAATACTGCTAGTGGTTATAACTACTTGTAGTTAATACTGCTTTCAGTTAATACTGCTCTCAGTTAATACTGCTTTCAGTTAATACTGCTCTCAGTTAATACTGCTTTCAGTTAATACTGCTTGTTGTTAATACTGCTTGTAGTTAATACTGCTTGTAGTTAATACTGCTTGTAGTTAATACTGCTTTCAGTTAATACTGCTCTCAGTTAATACTGCTCTCAGTTAAAACTGCTCTCAGTTAATACTGCTTTCAGTTAATACTGCTCTCAGTTAATACTGCTTTCAGTTAATACTGCTCTAGGTTAATACTGCTTATGTCCCGAATACTATAAATACCCTTTGCCCGCCTAAAAGTTCATAACGACTCTTTGCATACTGTTCACTTGCGCTCTAAACCCTTTCTCTCTCAAGTTCAAAGCTTTCAGGCAAGATTTTCTCAAAGCTCAATGGCATCAATGGCATTCATAGATGAACACAATGAAATCGCGATGCTACAGAAGCCCAAACAGGCCGCTGGGTTCCACCAGATTGTGGATTTCCTCAAGTCAAGCCATATGGCCCATGCTCTTACTGTATCGCCTACAATCTATATCGAGCATCAAAGGCAATTCTGGGCAAATGCCACCATTATCACTGAGAATGGTGTGCAAATGATCAAGACAAGGGTGTGTGACAAACCCTTGACAGTTACTGAAGAAGTTATTCGCATCAGTCTACGTCTAGACGATGCCTCTGGTATAACTTCTATCCCAAATGATGAACTGTTCTCTTCTCTTACAAGAATGGGGTATGGAGGCCCATTGAGTGTGTTCAAGTTCTCAAAAGCCAAATTTTCACCCCAATGGCGTTTCTTTGTCCATACCCTTATGCACTGTATCTCCAAAAAGACTACTGGATGGAGTGAGTTCAGCAGCACCATTGCTTATGCTTTGGTGTGCTTGGCCACTGCCAGAAAGTACAACTTCTCTAAAATGGTTTTCATTGATCTTGTCTCAAACATGGGAAACAAAAAGAGCTTCTTTATGTACCCCAGGTTTGTCCAAGAAGTTATTACTCATGAATTGACGGATATCCCTCATCCTGTTGGGGTATATGTACCTAAACCCCCCAAAGGCAAGGTTTTCTCAAATACGAGAAGATCTTCTGGGGACTCGGAAGGAGTTGACACCCCATTGTTCCCTACAATGATGGTGGTGTCCCACACTGATGAAGGTATGGCAGCAGGGTCAAGGCCCTCATCAGATCATCCTACTGCTAGCCAATCCCAACCTTACCACTCTAAATCTATTCCCCAGTCCCTTCTTGAAAAACCAACCTCACCAATCACCCAAACATACAAGAGGAAACAGGTAAAGAAGGCTCCTTCCCTTCTTGTACCATCAACCCCCAAGCCTTTAAGCCCTCTAAGGGAGAATTCTCCTTTAGGGAATATCAATAGGGAAACCAAAGGGGTGTCTCCCAATCCCAAGGAGGTGCTCTCTGAGGAGGAGGAAGAGCATATGGGTGATGAGGCTGCCACTACTCCTGCTAGCACAGAGGAGGACAGTGGTAACATCAATAAGACCTCCCCCACGGCAACTTTGAATGAGCAATCATTCAAAGGTCCCAGGTGCCAAGAAACCACGGGGGTGGATAGTGCTTTTGCTAGGCAGAAGACATCCACTAATAAAAGATCCAATGATCCTTCAATAGGGGGTAACACTCCTGGAGAAGGTGAGGACAGACATGACTATGATGAATTGATGGAGACAATGGGTAACATCAACCCGGATGTCATCAAACAAGGCAAAGAGATAGAAGAAATGAAATTGGTAATCTTGTCCCAACAAGAACAAATTGCCAAATTAAAGAAAATGGTGAAAAGGTTAGTGCAAAAGAAGAGGAGAAAGCAGTTTGTCTTAAAGAAGAGGTCAAATAATAAAGAGGCTTCCAACAAGGGGGAGAAAGAGGCAGAAACAGAGAAAGAAAGTACAGCTAAGAGGGCATTTGAGGTTGAGGGGGAGGAAGAGGAAGAAAAAGAAACAGAATTTGCTGAAGCAGCAGAAACTGTTAATACTGCTGAAGCAGCAGTAACAGAAGCAGAAGAAACAGGGCTTTCTATAGAGGTAATGGAGATAGCTGAAACTTTGGTTAAAGCCAAGAATGATACTCCTAAGGCTACTCAAAAGGCCAAGGGAGTAGTCATTAATGAAGAAGGGATCTCAAAGAAGCAAAAAGAGAAGGAAGCCTTGAAGGATATAAAGGGAAAAGGAAAAGAAAAGATGGTTGAAGAAGCTGAACTGCTTACAAAGAAGAAGTCTCAGATTGAAATGGATGAGGCAATAGCAAAGCAGCTTCAAGACCAAATAGAAAAGGAGGAACAGTTGCAAACAGAAACAGACAGAGAACTTGCAAAGATCATGGCTAGAAAGTTGAATGCAGAATATCAGAAAAGCATAAAAGAAGCAGCTCAGACCAAGAAACTTCAAGTTAAAAAGATGCCAGTGATGAAGCAGAAAAGACAACCCTCCAAAACCTTTTTGGCCAATCAGGAAAAAAGAAAGATGATAAATTTCCTGAAAGGTGCAATTGGTGTTAAGGGGGAGATGTTTACCAATATGGCATACACTCAGGTTGAAGAGTTGTATCAAAAAGAAATGGCCAAGCTCCAAGAGGATTCAGCACAAAGGGAGGAGGTTGAGAGAAGAATGAAGGAAAGGCATGACCTGAATATTCAAAAACCATTCCCTGAGGAGACCACACCCTCAAAAGATAAAGCAGAAGAAAAGAAGGAAGAACCTGAGAGTGTTGGTGTAGAAGCCAAAGCTGGAAAAAGGGTGAAGACAATTGCTTCCAAAAAGCAGTCTAAAAGGCCCAGAGTGGAAGAAACAACTGGTACTACAGCAGAGCATTCAGAGGTACCTATAGCAGAATCAGTACAACTTCCAAAACAGTCAAGTAAGCCAACTGATGAGAGTATGGATCTGTACATGACAATAGTGGAACCTTTGAAGGTTGTTCCAATCTCTATGCAAGCTCCAGAGATCATCTTCTGGGATATTCTAAGAGACAGTGGCAAGACTTTCTTCAGAATCAAGAGAGCTGATGGTTCATTTGAAGCTTATTCAACATGGGGGAGAGTTATCAGAAGTTGTTCAAGAGCTGATATAGAAGAATTATACAAAGTGGG
Source organism: Arctium lappa (assembly GCA_023525745.1). Classification (NCBI taxonomy): domain Eukaryota; kingdom Viridiplantae; phylum Streptophyta; class Magnoliopsida; order Asterales; family Asteraceae; genus Arctium; species Arctium lappa. The sequence goes on along the minus strand of CM042051.1, from coordinate 73,464,727 downwards.
GATGCAACTTTATGAACCTGTGTTGAAAGGTACTGAAGAGAATCTTCTCAAAGTGACATTGGAATACTTGTGCATGATGTTTGATCCAGAAAGTGTGAATTACAGGATTAAAGATCATAAGCATGAGTTCATATTCAAGAAGATTGATAAATGGATATTGTTTGAAAACTGTGGAGTATACATGATTACTATTGACAACTTTTATCATGAATACTACCTGGTGGACAAAATCTATGAGCATAGCAAGGAGAAGTTAGAAGGGATACTGAAGGCTACACTAGTATGCACAAAGGATTCAGAGATGGCCAAGATTATGGTGAGAAGAACTGTCAATCAAAGTTTGGGCTTAGATCCAAACTTGGGAAACTGAATCTGAAGTGTTGAAAGCATCTTGAAGATCAATTCTGAAGAACTTGACTTCTTTTCCTAAAAGTCAAGTTAGGGGGAGATTGTTGGGAACTGAAGAAAAGCTCAAGTATGGTTAATGCTGCTAGTTCAGAATTACTACTGCTAGAAGACTTCAAAGTTAATACTGCTGAGTATTACTACTGCTAGTAGAATTAACACTGCTAGTCAAAGTTAGTGCTGCTTGAACAAAGTTAGTACTTCTTAGCTAGTTAGTACTGCTAGTGGTTAGTGCTGCTTAGTAGTTAATGTTGCTTATGATTAATACTGCTTATGAGATCAAGATCATCCGAACTACAAGAATAACAGCTGGATTTATTGAAGATATATGGAAGATATACTGAAGATATTCTAATTTATTGTAATTATCTTTTTGTTCAGTATATGTATAGAATGTATAGAATAGTTTAGAGATTATTATTCATTCCTAGTTCTAGAGAGAAAATCAACCTCAAGGCATAGATCCTAATTCTAGAGAAGTAGAATTCGTCTTGAAAGAGTCTGTTCTTCAAGATTGAGGTTGAGTGTGTAATCTTGTGATTTCAATTATTCAATACAAGTTTATAGTTTGTTCTTCATATTTACTGTTTTGATTTACTGTTTCATTGAATATCAAAGTGTTATTCCGCAAACTTCTTTGATATTGTTTCTGAGAATTAATTCTTGTTGAGAAATCGATCCTGACACTCCACTATGCAAATCCAAGAACTTTTTGAAATTCGGATGACTGGTGAGAGCTTGGTGCATGAGAAGAAGGCCAAACTGGACAAGAAGAACAAGAAATCAGTAGACCCGGTTGCACTCCTCACGAGCCACCTGGCTAAACAAGCGTTGTCTGAAAACGCTTACAAAGGGTCAACTGATGATGATGGTGAGGCTCTGCAGAAAGCGATGATCCTTCTCTCTCAGCATTATCAGAAAAAGTTCCAACCAAGATCGGGTTCTAACACTTCCGGTTCTAAAGTCAAAGTGCCCGAGCCAAAGACTGCGTCCTGCTACAACTGTGGAAAGTCGGGGCACATTTCAAAGGAGTGTCGAGCAAAGAAGGTTAAGAACTCAGATTATTACAGAAAGAAATTGGATCTGGCTGAGAAAAGAGAGAATGGAACTGCTTTGCTAGCAGAAGAAGAGTTCTGGCTGGATCATTCCGACGATGAAGCTGCAAATGTCGAGATCGCTCAGATGATGATTCTGAAACTGATGAAGATGAGGTATATTCAGAGTTTTATTACAATTTCATATATTTTCAGTTGAATATTGTTAGCTCCAAATCTTATGTTTGTTAAAGTGTTGAAAATACCCAAGTCCTATTTCAGAGGACTTCCAAAGATAGACTTCAGAGGACAAACCTGCCTCTGAAGTACTTATTAGAGATTGCAACTTTCAGCAGAAGACATCAGAGATGGCTTCATCAGAGGCTCTGAAGACAACGTCAGAGCTATGAAGACATTCTCTCTGAAGATGACGCTGAAGACTCCTAAAGTATCAGAACAGTTAACCAATCACTTAGTGATAAGATTTACTTTATAGAGTAGGTTACTGTTCAAGCATGTCTTAAGCTTACCTATTAGGTAAGACACTGTTCAAGCATGCTTCTATTTGTCAGAATAGTACACTGTTTACTTTATGGTCCTATAAATAGGACCATCACTCCTTTGACAAAAGTGTGCTTTTTGATATCTTGTATAAGAAGAATCAACTGAATATATCTCACGAAGATCTTGTTCTTTCTACTTGCTTTATATATGAATTGTGATATTTGAATCTGCTTTTGATATTAAACTATATTGCTTCCGCTGTTTATACTCTTGTTGTTTATATCATTATTGTTATAAGATTAAATCTGGGATCCAACAATTGGTATCAGAGCCTCCTTTGTTTTCTAAACAAAGAAAGATCATATCTGCATACTTGGATAGATTTAATTCTTACTGATTCAAGCTTTTATTATCTGTGCATGTTTATGTAAACCCTGGTTTATTAAACGTCATATGCTCCAGATTTAAAAGTAAATCACAGTTACATAATTTAATAGAAAGATCTTCATAGAAAAGCATCAGTTCTTCAAATCTTCATCTTTTCTTCACAAAAATGGCAAACTCAAGCATAAGTGCCATTTATACAACCGGATCATTAACCAAACCTCCTACACTTCTAAGGGATGAATATCCTCAATCGAAGATAAGGATGGTAAATTTCTTAGAAGGCATGGACATGGATCTGTTAAGATCAGAGAATGATGGACCTCACCAACCAATGGTGTTGGTACCAAGAGTTCCAGCAACAGCAGATACTGCTGAAATCCCTGCTTACTATGAAAAGAAAACTTCAAACTTACGGATGAAGAAACTAACATGATGGATAATGATTCAAAAGCTGTTAGATTACTTATAATGGCCATTCCCAATGATATCTTCCAAGAACTTGATTCTTGTGTAACTGCAAAAGAGATATGGGATCAGTTGTTAAGTCAACTTGAAGGAGGCCTACAAACTCAAAAGAACAGGAGAAATCTTTGTATCAATGAATATCATGATTTTCATGCATTACCCGAAGAAACCTTACATCAAACATACTCAAGGTTTAACATCCTCATCAACAAATGCAGAAAATTTGGGGTCATGAGAACAAAAGAAGAAAACAATGTTCTCTTTCTTAAAAGTCTAAATGAAGAATGGTCACAACTGTCAATGTCAATACAAGCCAATCAAAATCTTGAATCATGGTCATTAACTGACATTTATGGTACCTTGGTAGCACAGGAAAAAGAAGTTGTTAAACAAAAATCAAAAACCTCTTTAGGTGGTCCACTTGCACTCATGTCAAAACAGAAGGGTGTATCACAAGAATGCAGAAATGCAGAAAAAGACAATTGTTCAAAAAGGGAATCTAAAAGAAAATCCAAAAAGGTTCTGATATCTGAAGAAGTTGAACACTCAGATTCTGACTCAGATGATGACATCAATGCCTTTGCCAAATCTCTTGCATTAATCACCCATCAATTTAACAAGAAATTTGGCAAGAAAGTCTTTGAAGGAAGAAGAGATGATGAAGAATGAAGAGGAAATCCAGAAAGAAGATTTCATAACACCGAATATCAACAAGAGCCCAGATCAACTCTGCATAGTGATCAAAAGGGCGTTCATTTCACCAATCATGATTCTACTCAACAATCAAGATCTCAACAATCATTTCAGCCGAGGTATCCTCAACCTCAGAGGTACTTCAAGCCACAACCACAAGTACAAGCACAGAATATAGAATCAGACACTGCTCTTCCATTAAACCAAAACGATGGAAGATGTTTTAGATGTGGAAAGCCAGGCCATTACTCCGCCAACTGCAGAGGTAGACTCATCAAGGATGAAGACTACTACAAAAACAAGTACAAATACAATGTCAAAGAAAGAATACTTGTAGCAGAGATGGAAGACTGGTTGTGAGACTCAATAAGCGTTGGAGAGGAAGAACCCACAAATCTCTGTGGTATGGCGTTCACAGATGATCAAAGTGACGGATCATCAGAGGACTACTCTGAAAAGGTAAACTCTCCTTCCACCTCTGAAAGTGATCTTGAATTGGATGTTATTAAATTAACAGATGAATTTCAAATCCTAAAACAAAAACTTGTTGAGGAAAAAGAAAAAGCAAAACAAATGACAAAGATCTCAATTTTTACAAAAGAGAAAAATTTCTTCTTGAATCAGAAAAGAGAGATATTTTTGTTGAAAAATCTGATCTTGAAAAAGCTCAGAAACAAAAGGAAAAATCATTTTCAGAAAAATTCAAAGAACTTGAGAAAGTTTTAAAAGTTAAAGAAGAAGAAGTAAAAAAATCTGAGTATGAAAGACTCAATTCTGTTGCCTTAACCAATTTTTTCCAAAAAGAAAGAGAAATCTTACATCAATCTCTGGAAAGGAAAGAACTACAAATCAAAAGTTATCTTGATGCTCAGGATGTTCATATAAAGATAAACTCTCAAATGGATACTCAAGGGCTTGGATTCAATGAATTGGATCCATTCACTGGATTGAAGAAAACTTCACTTTCTTCCACTTTCTGTAAAGGAAAGGTCCAGAGCTCTGACTGTCCATCTCTGAACAATTTCAAGAGAATAAAAACCTCAGAGAGATCAAAAACTAGGGCTCTGAACTTTAAAAATGTTGCATACTCTGAAGTTCAAAACTTTCCAAATTCTATCTTAAAAATAGAAAAAGAAACTTCAGAGGTATTTTTCACAAAACCTCAGAGCAATGATCCTAAAGAGATTTTCAAGTTCAATGCATTTATCAAAGATGAGTCAGAGACATCTGAACAAAGTACCTCTGAAGCAAGTACTTCTGAAGATGAACCTCAGATTTCACTTAATCCAGATGCCCCTCTGTATTCACCCTTCTCTGATGAATGCCTCAAAACTACATTTGCGGATGACATCAAGAAAATAAATCAAGAAAACATCATAGCTGATTTAGAGAAGAAAAAAACATGAAAAGAATCATCAAAGTCTCCAGACCAAAGAAAATTGAGAAACCATCAGAGGTAGTTATCTCTGGTAAGACTGAACGAGACTTTTTTGACTCTGATTCTGAATCTGATCCAGAGGTAGATGAACAGATTTTCTACAAACCAGAGAAAGTAATTCATAAAAAGATAGATATTGTTGGTTCTGGAATTTTGAACATTCATATTTCTATTTTAAAAATTAAACCCAGAATACCAATATGTCCTGACTTTGCAGAAATGTGTCTGCAAGCAAAAACTTCTCTGGAACTGGAAAAAGAATTACAAGAAAAGGCAAAGAATAAAACTATCACTTCTCAACTCTACATTTATAAACCAATCAAGTTTACTCCTGGACAAAAAGGAAAATGGCAAGAAATTAACCATTCTGATCCTGTTTGTGCAGTGAGCAACAAAGAGAAGAGGATGTTTCTGAACAAGAGAAGGCAAATTGAAAAGAAGGCTGTCTCTCAAGCTAAAAGAAAAGAAGTAGTTAGGAATACTTGTAATATTCCTAGTACTAATTCAAAAAGGAATCATAATGTATCGAATGCATTTAATGAAATGAAACCCTTTGCTTCTACTTCTTCTTGTTCTGTAAAGTGCAATTGCATCCAACTCTTGATGAAACTAAAAAATCACTTTAAAGGTTCTCACTGTTTTCTTAATCAATCTCTGAATAAAAATTCAGAGACAACGCCTCAAAAGAAAAAGGACAATTCTGCCAAAACATCCAAAGATAAGAAGGCAAAATTTCAAAAAGATAATCAGAAGTCTAACAAAATAGGACCCATAATGAGATGGGTACCTAAGAAAATCTAATCTGTCTTGCAGAAACAGTCAATGCCGATCTGGTACTTAGATTCTAGATGTTTAAGGCATATGACTGGAGATAAAAAGTTACTATCCTCTTTCAAAGCTAAATCTGGAGGAGCAGTAACTTTTGGAGACAATATGCAAGGACATATTAAGGGTTATGGTGAGCTTACAAGAGGTAATATTTCAGTATCAAAAGTTGCTTATGTTGATGGATTAAAGCATAACTTGATCAGCATAAGTCAACTTTGTGACCATGGTTTTGATGTGAAATTTCAAGAAAAACATTGTTCACTACTTCACTCAAAAACAGGTAAAGAAATGCTAACAGCTGACAGAAAGGGAAACTTATACAGAATGAATTTTTCAAAACACATAAAAACTGGCTCAGAGAAACTCTGTCTAGTATCTCTTAACAGTGAAGATATTTGGCTCTGGCATAAAAAGTTCTCACATCTGAACTTTTCTTCACTTGATAAATTGGTCAAACTAAATCTGGTTAAGGGATTGCCATCTCTGAAGTTTAACAAAGATCATCTTTGTTCTGCTTGTGAAATGGGAAAAATGAAAAGATCTTCCCACAAGACCAAAAGTGATAATAATTGTCCAAAACATCTGCATATGCTTCATGTGGACCTCTGTGGTCCTATATCTGTACAGAGCTTGTCAGGTAAAAAGTATATCCTCGTTTTGATTGACGAATACTCTAGATATACTTGGATAGAATTCATCAGAGCCAAGTCTGATGTCCCTGATATTTTAATAAGATTATTAAAAATATTGGAGGTTCTGTTTGATACCAAAGTTCAGAAACTGAGAAGTGATAATGGAACAGAGTTCAGAAATGCAAAAATCAACTCATATCTTTCAGAGGAAGGCATAACTCCGAACTTCTCTGCAGCTAGAACACCTCAACAAAATGGCGTTGTTGAGAGGAAAAACAGAACACTGGTTAAAGCTGCAAGAACTATGCTTGCAAGATCAGAACTTCCCACAAACTTTTGGGCAGAGGCAGTGGCAACAGCCTGTTTCACACAAAACAGAGCTACAATTGTCAAAAGATTCAAGAAAAAATCTTATGAACTCATTAACAACAGGAAACCTAATGTTAAATATTTCCATGTTTTTGGATGCAGATGTTATATTCTAAATGATAGAGAGTCTCTTGGAAAGTTTGACAAGAAAGCAGATGAAGGCAAATTCATTGGCTATTCTTTAGTCTCAAAAGCTTTCAGAGTGTTCAATCAAAGAACCAGAACAATCCAAGAGATATCTTTTGATGATGACAAAAGTCTGGCCAGCAAAGATATCAATCAAATTGCCAAAAATATCTCTGAATCATCAAAGATAGAAGAATCCGAATTCAACAAAATTTTCGAAGATTTCTTTGATGATGAAAATGCAGAGATTCTTTTCCGAGATATTCATAGAGCAACTTCAGAGGAACCGCAAACGTCAGGTACAAATCTCGCTGGTCCCTCTGAAGTTACAACTTCTGCTTCCTTGAATGCAAGTCCAAGAAATGAATCAACTTCAGAGCCTTTGGAATCAACATCAGAGCCTCTGGAATCAACATCAGAGCCTCTGCTCAGCACAACAGAGATGTCACCAACTGTCATCTCTGAAGCTCAAACTTCACCTCATGTACATGCTCCACTCACAAGATGGACAAAGTATCATCCCCATGATCAGATCATTGGATCACCTTCAGAGGGTGTCAAAACCAGATCAACCACAATCAATGAATGCTTTTTTGTAAATTTTTTTAGCATCATTGAACCAAAGAAGGTAAATGAATCTCTTGAAGATCCTCATTGGATCTCTGCAATGCAGAATGAGCTTCAAGAGTTTGAATGAAACAAAGTCTGGACCTTAGTTCCCCTTCCTAAAGGAAAATTTGCAATTGGAACTAAATGGGTCTTCAGAAATAAAAAGGACGAGGATGGCATTATAATCAGAAACAAAGCTAGGTTGGTTGCTAAGGGATATTGCCAAGAAGAGGGCATTGATTATGATGAAACCTTTGCACCTGTGGCTAGGCTAGAAGCAATTAGAATCTTCTTAGCCTATGTTGCACACAAAGGGTTCAAAGTCTATCAGATGGATGTTAAATCTGCCTTTCTGAATGGTAAATTAAATGAAGAGGTTAATGTCCAGCAACCACCTGGTTTTGAGAATACAGAGTTTCCAAACCATGTTTATTATCTTGATAAAGCTCTATACAGACTTAAACAAGCTCCAAGAGCATGGTATGCTACTCTATCCACATTTCTGATAAATAATGGTTTTGAAAAAGGTACAATAGATACAACCTTGTTCATAAAAAGGTACAAAAATGAGATGCTCTTAGTACAGATATATGTTGATGACATTATATTTGGCTCGACAAATCAAAAGTATTGTGATAAGTTTTCAGAGTTGATGAAGAGTAAATTTGAGATGAGTCTTATGGGAGAATTAACATTATTTCTAGGCTTACAAGTAAAGCAAACATCAGAGGGTACTTTTATAACTCAATCTAAGTATGTCTCTGACATTTTAAAAAAATACAAACTCAATGATTCAACCTCTATGAAAACCCCTATTGCCACAGGAGTCAAGCTTGACTCTGATCTTTCGGGAAAATCAGTAGATGTCAAAACCTACAGAGGCATGATAGGTTCACTATTATACTTAACTGCAAGTAGGCCTAACATAATGTTTGCAACATGTCTTTGTGCTAGATATCAAGCAAATCCAAAAGAATCTCATTTATCTGCTGTCAAACGAATTTTCAGATACCTAAGAGGGTCACCATCATTAGGCCTCTGGTATCCAAAACTTTCTAGTTTTGATTTAACAGCTTACACTGATGCAGATCATGCAGGATGCAAGCTTGACAGAAAGAGTACCTCTGGGTGCTGTCAGTTATTGGGAAATAAGCTGGTAAGTTGGACATCGAAGAAGCAAAACTGTGTTTCAACTTCCACAGCAGAGGCAGAATAAGTTGTTGCTGCTAGTTATTGCTCTCAAGTCATTTGGATGCAAACTCAGCTCCGATACTATGGCTTACAATATGATAGAATTCCAATTCTGTGTGATTCAAAAAGTGCCATAGCCATCTCTGCCAATCCAGTACAACACTCCAAAACCAAGCACATCGATGTAAGGTACCACTTTCTAAAAGATCATGTTGAAAAGGGAACAATAGAGATGTATTTTGTACCAACTGAACTTCAACTTGCTGATATTTTCACAAAAGCTTTAGATGAACGAAGGTTCAATTTCTTTATTAGCAAGTTGGGTATGTTGAACATGTCTGCCTAACACAGGAAAACATCAGAGTCTCTAATCCATTCATTAGAGCCTCTAGACTTTTTCACAAATGGTAAAAATCATTCTTTTGTATCTCCAAGCATGTGTTAAGGGGGAGAAGATAAAGACTTCATTCTTTGGTCAAAGGGGAGACAAAGAACCTTTCATCTTTCAAGGGGGAGAAAGTGAGCTTCTCTGATATTTATATCAGAGTCTCTGATTTTGTCTCTGATAATTATATCAGAGCCTCTGATCTTATCTTTAATATTTATATCAGAGTCTTTGATCTTGTCTCTGATATTTATATCAGAGCTTCTGATCTTTTCTCATTAAATGAATATTCCAGGAAATTCTTTTAATAATAAATCTTTTGGATAACCATTCGTTTCTTTTCAAAAACCCAACTGGCGGTTTTCTGACACCAAGCGGCTCTCCCCTACACACCTCAACGTGTCACCTATTAATTAGGGGATGATGGAACGTCCTTTCTGACATTGGAACTCTCATTCACCGCATCCATAACCTCTCCCTCTACCTTTCTTTTTCTGTCCATAAAAACCTTTTTTCTCTTCTCATTATTCTTTACGCTCTCAGAATCCAAAATCCCAAATCTCTCTTTCTAAGCTCTCATCTTTCTCAAAAACCTGCAACAATGGCGGCTCATTCCCTAACCTCATATAACTCAAGCAAACTTGTTCCAAGCTTAAATATGGCACAGTTCGATGTTCCAGTAAAAGGTAACAACTATTTTCTGGACGGTACCCCAATCCTCGACTTTTTGACCAACTGCGAACTCAACGATGTCCTCACCAAACATGCCTCAGATATTCCTCTACGCTTTGTCCAACAACAGTGGTATTCAAGTGAATACGATGATGAAAAGGAAGGACTGGTTGGGTACATTGACCTAGGTGAACAAAGCATGAACATAAGAATCACCCCACAAACCCTAACTCGCCGATTCAACCTGCTCACGAAAACTGATCTTCAAATAGAAACCTTTGAGAAACCACCAACTCAAGAAGTCCTTCTTCAGTTCCTCCACCACTTAGGCTACAACAGAGAGATAACACGCCTAAGTAAATTCAGACGTCAGTACCTGCCTCCCAAGTGGAACTTTATGTTTAGTGTTCTCAACCGAACAATTACCTGCAAGATTGGAAGCCAGGATCAGACCCATCCAGCAATTATAGCCATAATGTATGCTCTCTTCTTCAACAGAAGCATAAATATGGCTCACATTCTCTTCTGTGAGATGCTGATGGCGGTGGACAAGGAGAACAACGACTTGGCCAAAGGAAAACAACTAATTTCGGTACTGTTTCCCAGATTCATCTCAGTGGTCATTCAACGAGCAATGGAGAAATTCTCCATCACTAAGGAGGGCCCAAGGACACCTCTGTTTGTAATGAACTCGTTCAAAGCTACAGAGGTTCCTCCTTATCCCAATGACCGACGTTTCCCACACACCATGATTGAGATATTTCCTGCTGACTCTTCTACCCACCTCCTACTTAGTCGTGTTGCCCAATCATCAGAACCGATGATGGGATCCCCAACACACTTAGGTTCTGAGCCTGAGCCTGAATCAGAGAGTGATATCTCTGATACTGCTCAAAACGTTAACAGAACGCAACCAGAGGGTGGCTCTGAGAGAGTAAGGAAGAGAAAACAAGAGAACCCTCCCTCTGACGAAGAGAATAACTCTGTCAGAGTAGAGGAAGGTGAGGCAGAGAGAATTCCAGAGGGTTAGTTTCTAAACATAGAATCTGAGGGCGGTGAGGGAGAAAAAGATGTCCTTGTTGACACACATGAGAGATTCCAAAGCCCAAATCCCCGTGCAAACACATTTACTGTCCAAGGTGGTCCAGCATCAATGGACATTGAAACAGAGGTGCACACCTAGAACACTTCCCATCCTAACCGCTCAGAGGCATCTACTTCTGCCTCTGAAGCACGCCCCAAAGGGGAAACCTCTAATACGGCTAAGTCCTCCCAACAAGACTTAGACCAAGATAAAAATACTCATTCACCCCAGAGTATGTCACCTCCACACACACATGATGCCTTTGTGGCTCATAAAAAGTTGGACCATCCCTTAGATAAAAATAGACCTACGATCTCTCGTAAGGATTGCCTGTTAGAAAAAGAATGGCATGCCCTTCTTGCACATGGACTCCTTAGCCTGGACAACAAGGTTTCCACCCACATTCGTTTCTCATCATCAGATTCTGACTCTGATGATCAGAGACTGTTGGTCCCGAAGGTGCTTAACAAGTTTGTAGAAGGGGGGGGGGGTTGAATACAAACACAGAAATTAAAGTTTAATAAATTGTTTATTGATGAATCAAATACAATTTACAAGTTTGTTGCGGAATAAGATTAAGACAGACTCAATCTAAACAAACTTAAGAAACACTGAGATGGTTGCACAAGAAATTCAGAGAATGGGGGATTAAGAGATATAGAAAACAAGGGTTTCTATATGGGGTTCAAGGATTGAGCACACTTCAGATGAAGGGGTGATCTTACTATTTATACCCTATGCATTAAATGTATGGCAGGTCACTTTACACGTGGAGTTCACTGATTGGCTTTGGGAGTCTGACTTTTGGGAGACATGCTTTCGGTCGGGCAATGAACAGTGTAGTTGACAGAGGTGTTGTACGAATTGTGGTAGAGACATGTCCGTTCTGACACATCGTACTAAGTTGTGCAAGGAGAGACAAAAGGAAACTTGAGGCATAAGCTAAGTGATCATTCGATCGCTGAGTATCTCTTCTTTCAGAGATAAAGAGGTTCAGTTATCGCTGAAGCTTTTCCTCATGTTTCTTCGCGTATATGTAGAGTTGTCTTTGCTTCACTGATATCCGCATCAGGTCACTAGTAGATTTCTCTTTGTTCAGCAGCTTCGTCTTCGATTCAGCTATGAACATATGTTGACGCGAGACTTGTCTTCAGGGATTACGTTAGCTGTTTACTTAAGAAACTTATCAGCGATAACTGAACAGACTCAGTCTGATCGCTGATAGTGAAACACTAATACATAGAAATGTTTATAAGAAGGACTATCAGCGATAACTGAACAAACTCAGTCTGATCGCTGATGGTGAAACACTAATACATATTAAAATGTAATTTTCACTAAGTATAGAAGAGGGTCGTTATCGAATCACTGAGAGAGTTTGGATCAACAATCTCCCCTTATTTGATAATGACAAAGTAACTGAAGAAATTTACTTTACGATTCAAAATGATGGAATAATCAGGACTCATAACATATATGTCCCAATTACTATTTTGAGGGATCTTTTACAGCACTGATGGAGTTAAGTACTTCACTGAAATTTTCATTAATCCAAGAAAAGAATTAGAAGGTATGAAAATTACAAGTACAAGTGATGTACTAACTACTGTAAGTTAAACTAATAGATTACAAGTAAGAAAACTAATCTATTGGCTATCTAAAGAGGGTTTAGGAGGATTGATCAAATACTCAGGTATTTCATCTCCTTTTTGCCTTCGCTCTAAAGATTCTTTGCAGATAACCGTTATGATTGGCTCAACAGCAGGAGAGAGTGTACACCATAGGCACATGAGATCCTTGAGAAGAGCGAGGGGACAGATAGGGATTTCATAGACCCTTTGAAATCTGAGTTGTTCCTCGTCATCTCTTAAGAAGATTCCAAAAGGTTCTTCAAGAACTTGTCTCGCAACATATGGTCTGCAAGGAGGCAGAGATAGATCTAGAACTGAAAGATCAGGAGGAGGACCGAACAGAGCTTCTCTTGAGAATTTGATGGAGGTTTCATTTCTGATCACTGCGACATTATCAGAAGAGGAGGAGACAAGCTTTCTCTTGACTTGCATGGATCTTGAAGGAAGAGTAGATGGCACCTTTAGTATAGTAGCGACTTTGTTGATGAGAGCATCATTTACCCTTTCAACGTAGCCTCTGTATGTTGACTTTGATTTCTTCAGCGCATCTTTGAACTCAAGCCACTCCATGTAGCCGAAGTCTTCCAACTTTGAAATGAACATTGCCTTGCAGCTTCCAGCCTCTCTGGTAATCTCCATGGTGACAGAGAGTTTATCCTTCTTCTTTCTCCCAGACATAGCAACAGCTACGATCTTCATTGGGTCAGAGCGATAGTCAATTTTGTGCTTGCACCAATTGACTGTATTATCGCTGACCGCTTTTTCTTTGGAGCGTTCCTCTTCAATTTCTTTCAACAGAGCTGCCTGGACTTTAACTGGTTTGCGTTTCAGCTTCTTGTCTTTGACTTGAGAAGACTGAATTTTGAGAGCCAGAGAGGCATCTCTTTGACAGTCAGCAATCAGCTTCTCAGCCCTGACGGATTCTTCAATTTCAGCGTCAGTCAGGAATTTTAGCTCTGATGATTGAGAGGGGACCTTTCGTCGTTGACTCTCCAGATGAGAGATCATCTCTGTTCTTTTCTTTCTCTCTTCCTCTGACCAGTGAGATGGTCTAGAGGGCCTTCCATGATGTTGCAGGGACTCTTCTTCTTCTTCATCCTCTTCATCAATCTCTCTGACAGAGATTGGGATTATTTGATCATCAGCTTCAGCAGCTGGGATTATTTGGAGCTCTTTACCCTTAAGCAGGGGAGAGAACTGTCTGGTCAGAAAAAGAAAAATGTTAGATTTATTTAGGGAAGGAGAGAGATAAAGGCTAGAAAGAAACAGGGGTGGGATTTTTATAGAAGGAAAAAGGAACAAGAGTAAGGCATACCTGAGAAGGATTCTCCTCTGGTAGTGAAATCATCTTTAGGGTTCCCTCATCAGTTGCACCTTTGCTTTGGGAAGGGGATCCTGAAGGTGTCTCTTGACTCCCCCTGCTTTGATAACTTCTTTCGAAGCTATCGCTGATGAAGTGACGGCTGAAGAACACCATAGAGATTGATCTTCATCGTCATCATCATCTTGATGAGAATCATCCTCTTGATCTTCAAGATCAAGGTCTTCATCATCGTCTTCTTCCTCCTCTTCATCATCGACTAGATCAGCGATGGTGGGAGGGGCTTTGTCAGAAGTTATCTCCCCCTCAACCTGATAGGGAGTTTCCTTCAGTTGTTCAGTAGCATCATCTTCTTTCTCCTTATTTTCATCAGATGCTTTCTCCCCCTCTTTGTCATTATCACGAAGGGAGAGATCTTGGGAAGAAGTAGAGGTCTCAGCGGTGGACAACTTTTGGACTTCAGCTTTCAGTCCTTTGAGCCGATCTTCAAGTACAGGGATGTCGGACGTAGCTTGATGAATAAACTCCACAGCTACGTCTAGAGCGGTTCTATCGGCTTCTGTAAATGAAGGAGCAGGAGTTGGAGCTGGTTCCTTCAGGCGGGAAAGGATCTGCTGAAGAAGGACTTTACAGGCATCAATCTTTGAAGACAGAGCTGCAAACTGTTGCTGTGAGTCTTCCTTGACTTTATCAATCGCTTCTTGTAGAGTAGCGAGTTGAGAAACGTCAGCTTTGGAGGCGCAGGTGGCAGTCAGCGTCTTCAGTGCTTCACCAGCTGATTGAATAGCATTGGTGGTGTTGTTGAAAGAGGCAGTCGTAGAGTCCACCTTTGCACTCAGATTGTTGACATTGGTGTCAACAGTCGCCAAACTAGGACCTGAAATATAAGTTAGTTGTTGAGAAACAGGCTTATATGGTGAGTTGGGAGAAGTGTTTAAGGTTATAGGGATACCTGAATTATCAAACATTTTGTAGAATTGTAACGATTCCTCAAAAGATTGATGTTCAGGTCCTATGGGTTCAAACTGTGGTTGAGTAGAAATAGAAGGAGGGTTAGAGATCAAAGAAATAGAAGGACGAGAGATGGGGATAGAAGTAGGGATAGGGGTAGTTACCGTAAGGGTTACCTCTGGAGGAGGAGGAACCGAGACGATTGGCGGTGTCACTTTTGTTGTGACAGCGACCGTAGTCGCTGGCACGGTTGATGTGGGTATCGCTGAGGATGTGGAGGAGAGACCCACGAAAGCATCTAAGGATGTTTGTTGAGAAGCATTCTTAGGTCTTGAACTAGTGGAACTTTTCTCCTTGGTTACCTTGGCCTTCTTCGAAGGACCAGGGGAACCAACTGATGGTCGTTTGGAAGGTGTAGCGGCAGGGATAGCAGAAGAAGGAACCTCCTGCGTGGCCGCTGAAGACGAAGAAGTGAGGAGAGAGAGAGACAGGAGTGAAGTTCAGTGATACTTACCTCGTTGGGAAGCGGCTTGACTTCCAGAGATCGCTGACCCACTTTCGGAAAAGATTCATCCGAGTTGGTGGGGTAAGTGGTAGGGTAGAGGAACTTCAGGTACGCGCAGATGAAGCGTACGTAGGGGACCTTGGGATCTTTCTCGGTCTTCTCTATCTTTGACTTCAGGTCGTCAAAGATAGTTGTTGCGTAGTCGAAGTTGCGTCCAGCTATTACTGAGTAAGCCATCTGGACCTGAACCTTGCTGGCTTGGTCCAGTGACCCACTCTTCCCACTCATGCACTAGATGAAGTGTGAGAAGATGTAGTTTAGCTGGGAAGGCATCAGTGCCTTATTCACAAGAGTCAACTTCTTGTTTGGAATATTCGTCCTTGGTTTTGGTTCCCAAGCGTATTCCATGGCATCCAGGAATTGGATGAGTTCAGCGTCATTTGGCAAGGCGTCGAATCCATTCCTGGGTTTGTCGGGAAAACACAGAGCTTTCCTCAGGCCTAGGGCAGTCATCATCCCTGATCCAAGTTGAGTGCTGAATGAGATAGCAGGAACCTGTTCACCCTTTTTGTTGGTGATTGAGGTTTCATCAGCAGTAAACCAGAATTGCTGGAGAAGAGCTTTAGAGGGTGTTGGATCCACAGTGATAGCGTAAGCAATGCAGGATTTCTTCAGAAACATTGCGGCTTCCTTCAGATGAGGATACTTGACACCATCAAAATCGAGGCGAGCAAGATGATTGTTCTTTGGGAGCTCAGAGTCAGAAATGGCGAACTTGACGTTCTTTGAGGCGACAAGTGCAGATTGAGTCATTCTGAATTAGGAGTAGATAAACGAGTAGAAAAAAAAAATTTAGTCTAAAAATAAAGAAGATTTGCTAGTTTCTATTTGAAGAAAGAAACGTAGAAAATCAACATATTTGCAGATTAAAACAGTTTATCTTAGAACAAGAAGAAAAACCAAAGATTTTGAAGAAAGCAAATGAAAGTAAAATGGTTTTGAAAGAATAAAATCAAAAATGAAGATGATTTTAGAATCTTATAAACTCGTAAATGGAGTTTTATGTAACAAGATTTAAGAGAAGAATTAGAAAAAGATCAAGAATAACCAGTTGATCTTTGAAGAAGATGATGCAAATGGTTGAAAGTGCTAGAATGCTTGAGAGTAAATTCTTGCTTTGAAAGTATTTGTAGAAGGCGTAAAAATGATAAGAATGGAAAAACATTCTTTTTATACGTGAGAGAGAGAAAGAGAGAGAGAGGAGAGAGAGTGTGAGAAGAAGCGGGAAAACAAATGCTCATCATGACATGGACACGTCCACGAAGTTGATTGGATGGAAGGGCAATGGACGGACGTGTCAGAAAAGGCATGTCGTGGATTGTCGGTTCAAATGACGTCACAAAAGAAAGACTGTTCATTTTTCCGTTTTGAAAGTATCACTGAAGACAATTCAGCGATAGATTTTCTTTTTGAAAATATTCCTGATGGTAAAGATAGGGATAGTGTTTCAGATAGATTTTCTTTTTAAGGATCACTGACAAGAAATATCAGTGATTAATGTATTTTTCAAAAAGCTTTTAATCATTTGAAGAAAGTTCAGTGATTAAAGTTTATATTTTAAAAAACATCTTAATTGAGTTAAGATTCAGTTGTGGGGATGGAGAGAACATACCTGAGAGTCAGAATATTTATCAGAGAGAATGATGAAAAGGGGAACTTTTGATTACTGACACAATGCATGAAAGTTGAAGACTTATTCTTCGAAGTTCAGCATTCCAAACTCACTGATGAGAAAGTTGAACCTTGTCTCATCAAGAGGTTTGGTGAATAGATCAGCAAGCTGAAAGTCAGTAGGGATAAAGTGAAGTTCAATATCACCATTTATAACATGATCTCTGATAAAGTGATATCTGATCTCAATGTGTTTCGTCTTTGAATGTAGCACTGGATTATTTGCTATAGCAATAGCACTAGTGCTGTTGCAATAGATGGGAATCTTTGACAGCTGAAGGTCATAGTCTAATAGTTGATTTCTCATCCAAAAGATCTGAGAACAATAGCTTCCAGCGGCTACGTATTCAGCTTCAGCTGTGGAAGTGGACACCAAATTTTGCTTCTTGCTTGTCCAGCTTACCAGCTTTCCTCCCAGGAGTTAACATCCACCAGTGGTACTCTTTCTATCGAGTTTATAGCCTGCAAAATCACTATCAAAATAACCAGTTAGATCGAACCCTGAGTCTTTGGGATACCAAAGACCGAGGTTAGGAGTTCCTTTCAGATATCTGAAAATTCTCTTTACAGCGATCAGATGGGATTCCTTGGGTTCAGATTGATAGCGTGCACATAAACAAGTAGAGTACATAATGTCAGGTCGGCTCGATGTAAGATACAGCAGGGAGCCTATCATTCCTCTATAGGCAGTGACATTAACAGGTTTTCCAGAAGGATCTTTGTTAAGTGTCAGGGGTGGTGCCATAGGAGTCTTCATAGCTGAAGTTTGTGTAAGATCAAGCTTCTTCAGCATATCTTTAACATATTTACCTTGGCAGATAAAAGTACCTTTGTCAGATTGTTTAATCTGAAAACCAATAAAATATGTTAGCTCACCCATCATACTCATTTTATATTCTTTCTTCATTCTATCAGCAAAGCGAGTACACAGAGATGGGTTAGTAGAACCAAATATTATGTCATCGACATATATTTGTACAAGAATTATATGACCTTTTATCTTACTGAAAAATAACGTATTATCAATCTTGCCACGTTCAAAATTTTTAGAGATAAGAAAAGATGAGAGAGTGTCATACCAAGCACGAGGGGCTTGTTTTAGACCATAGAGAGCCTTATCCAATTTATAAACATAATTTGGATGCTTAGGGTTATAGAACCCTGGAGGTTGTTCTACATAGACTTCTTCATTCAGCTTTCCATTTAGTAACACTGGTTTTACGTCCATTTGATAAACGATGAAGTCTTTATAGACTGCATAAGCTAAGAATAGTCGAATTTCTTCGATCCTGGCCACAGGGGTAAAGGTTTCATCATAGTCTATGCCTTCCTCTTGTCTGTATCCCTGAGCAACAAGTCGAGCCTTGTTGCGGGTTACAGTTCCATGTTCATCTAACTTGTTTCTAAACACCCATTTGGTGCCTATTACAGTTTTATCAGATGGTCTAGGAACGAGATTCCAAACTTTGTTTCGAGAGAATTCAGTCAGCTCTTCTTGCATAGCGCTGACCCAGTTTGGATCTCTGAGGGCATCATCAGTCTTTTTTGGTTATATTAAAGAAAGAAAGTTTACAAAGAGACAGATATTACCTGAGATTCGTCGTGTCTGAATACCTTCTTCGAGATCACCAAGAATTTGATCTATTGGGTGATCTTTGGTCCATCGCTGAGCAGGAGCATGATTGCTAAACTCAGAGGTTGGATCAACAATTGGAATGTTTACTGATGAGGACGTTTGAGGATCATCATCAATTAACTGTTGAGCAGTTTCATCAGAGAGGTTTTCAGACGAAGGCAGATTTGATGGTAGTAGTGTGTTTAGAGGTTCTGCTGAAACCCATGAGGTGGATTCAGCGGTGGGATGTATAATGTTTGGATCATCATCAGTTGCTGATGGATCAGAGTGCTAATGGTTTCAGAAGAAAGGTTTTGTTTCTCTGTAGTGAGAAAGCATCCAAGCATTTAACTCTTCATTGTCAGCGATTGGTTTAGAGTTCGCTGAGCGAGTTTCATCAAAAGTGACGTGAATTGTTTCTTCTACGGTTTATCTTCTCTTGTTAAAAACTTTGTAGGCTTTGGAGATGGAGGAATATCCTAGAAATATTCCATCATCAGCTTTTGGGTCGAACTTTCCAAGTTGATCTCTGTTGTTTAAGATAAAGCACTGACAACCAAAGATATGAAGAAAGCTGATAGAAGGCTTTCTTCCATGAAAGAGTTCATAAGTTGTCTTTCCAAATCGCTTTATTATCAGCGATCTGTTTTGAGTAAAACATGCAGTGTTTACAGCTTCTGCCCAAAATTGAGTAGGTAGATGAGAATCGCTGAGCATTGATCTAGCAGCTTCAATGATCGTTCTGTTTCTTCTTTCAGCGACTCCGTTTTGCTGAGGTGTTCTTACTGAAGAGAAGTTATGAAAAATTCCCTTGTTCTCAAAGAAATTGTTCAGGGAACTGTTTTTGAATTCAGTTCCGTGATCACTTCTTATTGAACGAACAGTAAGATTATTCAGCACTTCCATCTTTTTAACAAAGGATATTAGTTCTTCTGGAGTATCACTCTTGCAGCGAAGAAAGATAACCCAGGTATAGCGAGATAATTCATCTACAATGACAAGTGTATATTTCTTTCCAGCTATTGATTGGATGTTGACAGGGCCAAATAGATCCATATGCAAGAGTTGAAGAGGACTTGTCACTGAGGAAACTTGTTTCGACTTGAAACTAGCTTTTGTTTGTTTTCCTTTTTCACATGTTGAGCAGAGAGATTCTTTAGCATATGAGTGTTGAGTAAGACCAGAAACCAGTTCCTTAGATGATAGAGAATTCAGGGTTTTGAAGTTTAGATGAGAAAGCCTTTTGTGCCATAGCCAGTTGACATCAGAAGAGGCTTTAGAAAGAAAACATAAGTTTTCAGTGGTCGTAGAGTCCATGTCAATTACATAGGCATTTTCTCTACGATAGCCACTGAGAGCAAGTTTTCCTTTCTCATTTACCACTGAACAAGCTTTCTTAGAAAAGCGAACTTCGTAGTCTTTGTCACATAGCTGACTGATGCTCAGAAAATTGTGCTTCAGTCCATCTACATAAGCGACTCTTCGAAAGGTAGTTTTCCCATTGCTGAGAACACCAAACCCTCGGGTAATTCCTTTTCCATTTCCACCAAAGGTCACAAAGGGAGCTTTCTCTTCCTTGTATTCAGTGAGCAGGTCTTTCTGTCCAGTCATATGTCGAGAACATCCATTGTCGAGATACCAGATGCCCTTTGATCCCTGCACACATAAGGAAGATTAAGCGTTGTTTGGTACCCACTTTTCAATGGGTCCTTCAGAGTTAGTAGATAAGGAAGGTTCAGCAGTCTTCTCACCAGATGAAGATTCAGCTTCAGTGGTAATCTTCACTTTGGTTAATTTCTTAACCTTAGTGGTATTTTTCACCTTGGTTGATTTTTCAACCTTGGTGACCTTCTCAGCTTTAGAGGCATTTTTCTTCACTTTAGCTGTTTTATCAGCTTTGGTGGCATTTGGACATTTACTTGCAATATGGTCAGTAAAACCAGAGTGATAACATTTTCTGTATTTGAAAATGGTTTTAGGACCAGAAGTAGAAGGTTTTGCAAGTTTAAGATGAGGAGGTCCAGGTCCAAGAAGGCTTTTCTCTTGAGATCTGGGAGGAATTTTCATTTCTTCAGATCTCGTGGGTTTAAGGTCAATCTTTAGCTTTGGAGGACAGAGATCAAAAATTTCTATCACAGAGCTAGAGGATTGCTTAGTTGAAGGTTTAGAAGGAACTTTCAGCTTTGCTTTCCTGGTTGCCTTCTGAGGAAGGAGAATGGACTTTCCTTTATCCGCAGACTTAGTGTATTTGGATTTTTCCTCAGGGATGGGATTTGAAGAAGAACAGGGATATAATTGATTATAAGAAGTGTCAAAGAAAGAAGTGACAAACGTTCCAAACTTAAGCGAGGAACTTTCTTCTTTAGTTACATTCTGTGGTTTCCAAAAACCAAGACCAGTTCTATCACTTTCGGGAATTTGAGCATTTATTATCTCAGAGATCTTTGTTGATGATTTGCACCATTTTTCAACATGATCCTTTTCTGCTTTTAGAGCAGCGATGGCTTGTTCGCGTTCAATGCTGATGATTTCATTTATAATGACTTGATCTTTTAACTTTTCTTCTAAAATATTTAGTTCTTTGATCTTTTCATGACATTTCTCTAGCTCTTGAGTTAAATGAACATTTTTATTCTCAGCTTGAGTTTTGTCTTTTAGAGCATTATAAAGGTCAATCGTCAGCACATCAACAGGGCGACTTCTCTCAGCTTCAGGCAGAAAGGGATTTGTAGAGATAGATACCTGAGATGATATGTAGCTCATAGAAGGTTCAGATGGTTCTTCCACTTCTTCTTTAATCTCAGCCATGAGGCAAAGATTAGCGACTTCTTCTTCATCAGAAGTTGATTCTTCTGATTCAGCCCAGTCGTGTTCTTCAGCGATGAGACCTTTACCTTTTCGCTGATAGCTTTTCAGCTTTTGATATTTGTTCTTCAGCTTTTGATATTTGTTCTTCAGCTTTTCGTATTTGTCATCACTGGATCTTCTTGAGGTAGAAGGTTTGAAGATCTTTTTCGACCTGCACTCACTAGCAAAATGTCCAATCTTTTCGCAGTTATAGCAAGTGACAGTAGTCTTATCAACCGGAGTTGATTTTGGATTTTTAGTAAGAGAGAGAGGTTTACTTCTTCGGAAGTTGCTCTTTCTTGCAAATATCTTAAAAGAGTTTGTCAAGAGTGCTAAGGACTCATCAAACTCTGAAAGATCAGGGTCTGATAGATCCTCAGATTCAGAATCTAACTCAGTGATGGTGAGAGTAGATCTCTGAGATGGAATTATCTCTGAAGAGACTAAAGCAATAGGAGTGCTTTTGGATTCTTTAGAATCTTTTACAATATTCTTCTTCAAAAGATTCGATTGCTCATAGTTGAGCAATATTCCATACAAAGTGCTTAGAGAGAGAGAATTTAAGCCTTTTGTCAGCTTAAGACATATTGAATAACTGTCCCAGCTTTCAGGAAGACATTCCAAGAATTTTGTTAGGACCTCAGAATTAGAATAGGTCCTACCAACAGTTCTAAGGTCAATGATTAGGCAGTTAAACCGCTGATGAACATCAGAAAGAGATTCATTCTTACCAGCGATAAAACTTTCATACTGTCTTACCAAGTTAATCTTTCGAGTCTCTTGGATTTCAGTGGTGCCCTCATATTGAACACATATGGCTTCCCACATTTCTTTAGAAGTTTTCAGATGCATGATGGAATGGAAAACTTCATCAGGCAGAGCCATTGAGATAATGGTCTTTGCTCTTGCATCTATGCCTACCTTCTTTTTATCTTCATCACTCCACTGTCTTATTTCCATAACGACATAGCATTCAGGGACAGCTTCAGTGGTGGCAGTAGCGGGAACCGCAGCTATAATTCTAACAGGTTCATAGGGTCCATTTTCTATATATTCAGGTATAGTAGGATTCGCACCTTCAAGAAATAGCATCATTCGATTTTTCCATAGAGAAAAGTTATCTCTGCTAAATCGAGGAGGTTTAGAAAGTGAACCATTATCATAGTAGTTTGTGTTTGTGTTTAGTGCCATTTTAAAATAGCAAGGAAGAGTATACAGCAAGATCTTGTTTATTAGATTAAACAAACCGCTCTGATACCACTTGTTGGTCCCGAAGGTGCTTAACAAGTTTGTAGAAGGGGGGGTTGAATACAAACATAGAAATTAAAGTTTAATAAATTGTTTATTGATGAATCAAATACAATTTACAAGTTTGTTGCGGAATAAGATTAAGACAGACTCAATCTAAACAAACTTAAGAAACACTGAGATGGTTGCACAAGAAATTCAGAGAATGGGGGATTAAGAGATATAGAAAACAAGGGTTTCTATATGGGGTTCAAGGATTGAGCACACTTCAGATGAAGGGGTGATCTTCCTATTTATACCCTATGCATTAAATGCATGGCAGGGCACTTTACACGTGGCGTTCACTTATTGGCTTTGGGAGTCTGACTTTTTGGAGACATGCTTTCGGCCGGGCAATGAATAGTGTAGTTGACAGAGGTGTTGTATGAATTGTGGCAGAGACATGTCCGTTCTGACACATCGTACTAAGTTGTGCAAGGAGAGACAAAAGGAAACTTGAGGCATAAGCTAAATGATCATTCGATCGCTGAGTATCTCTTCTTTCAGAGATAAAGAGGTTCAGCTATCGCTGAAGCTTTTCCTCATGTTTCTTCGCGTATATGTAGAGTTGTCTTTGCTTCACTGATATCCGCATCAGGTCACTAGTAGATTTCTCTTTGTTCAGCAGCTTCGTCTTCGATTCAGCTATGAACATATGTTGACGCGAGACTTGTCTTCAGGGATTAAGTTAGTTGTTTACTTCAGAAACTTATTAGCGATAACTGAACAGACTCAGTCTGATCACTGATAGTGAAACACTAATACATAGAAATGTTTATAAGAAGGACTATCAGCGATACTGAACAGACTCAGTCTGATCGCTGATGGTGAAACACTAATACATATTAAAACGTAATTTTCACTAAGTATAGAAGAGGGTCGTTATCAAATCACTGAGAGAGTTTGGATCAACAGAGACCAATCGGAACCATTATAGGGAAATACTTGAAAAAGAGTCCCCAAGGATTAATGGGAACTCCTTCCGAAGTAAATATCAAGCCAACTCCGAAAGAAGGCCCCTCTGAACTCGAGGGAAACTTAGAATCATGTGTTGATCCTAAGGTCACCCCCTCTGATTACGTTACCAAAGAGGAGTTCCGAATCTTTGGTGATGAAATCAGAGAATCTTTGAAGGAGATTAAACTTCAAATGGAGAAGACCTCAAAGGCCTCTGCCTCTAACTCTGAAGTTGCAAAGCTCACTTCAGAGGTCTCTGAGTTGCGCACGACTATTATCTCTCAGAACGATAAACTGGCTGTTCTGGAAAGCCTGGTCATAAAAAATGACTCGGTTTTATCCAGAGAAATTTAGAACTCCACCACAGAGCTCCTCAAGGCGATTCCAACTCCCTCTGCCCCCACTCCAACACATGCAGACTTTTCTCAATTCAAAGAGGAAGTATTGCGTTCTTTGGCAGAGGTACTTGCAAAGATCCCTACCTCCTCTGCTGCTCCTGCTACATCAGAATTTGTTACAAAGGCTGACCTCACCAACTTCTCCAAGAAGATCACCAGCAATGTAATGAATATCTCCAGCAAGTTTGTCACTAAGACCACTCAGCAGAACAAAAAGATTGAAGACCTTCTGTAGAATGTCAAATCTTTAGAGGGAGCATTGAAGAGAAAGGAACCAGAGGTCGCATGCTCTGAGGAGGCCCGGAAGAAAGCCAGGTATGAAGATTCTGATGACAATGATGACCAACCTCAGGGGTCATCCGATCTTCATAAGGGGGAGAAGACTCCTACACCAAAAACTGTTAAAACACAAAAGGAGTCCACTCCCTCTGAATCAAACCAAAGCAAGGAGAAAGGAACAGAGAGACGTTCAACCTCAACCTCTACTAAAGATAACCAGGCCACTTTAAAGTCTCCAGTACCTGTCATATTTCTAGCACCATCCACTTCGAGTGCTCCAATAGTTCCAATAATAGCTGCAACTCCAGAAACTATTGGAGCTCTGGAAGAAGATGAAGACGAGCAACTAGTAGACTTCTCTACATCAGAAGATGCATTCTCATCACCAGAAAGACCAACTTATGTGATGAGAGATGCTTACGAATCCGAGGCTGAAAGAGCAAAATCAGAATCTGAAAAAGAAGAAAAATCAGATTCTGGAAAAGAAGTTGTTGAAGAACAAATTGAAGTAATTAATGTTGAAGAGTATGTATTCAAGAATGCTCAACCACATCATACTTCAACAGCAACAGAGCTGAGGGAATCACCAGAGATAGATGGCTACATCTCTGAACCCACAACAGAAGATCCTCCACACACGAAGGAACAAGAAACCATGGTTGCTGATGAACAGGCTCCTTCAGAGAATCCTGTTCAGAAGGCAAGCATCGGTCTACCAGCCAAAGTGTTCACTAAACCTTCTACATTCCTTGAATCAAATCCCGAAGCTTCCATAGAAGACCACTTCAGATACATCTATTGTGAGTTCAATATGGCAGACACTATAGTCATTCCTCTAAATCCAAGGATCAGAGAGGACATGCCGGACTATGAGCGAAGATTTGTCAGAAATAAAATCAGACCAAGAGCACAGGTCCTCTTTGATGATCCAATCATCAAAATCAACAAAATCTCAGAGAAGACCTTTGCTTACAACAAGATCATCTATAGACACTATGTGGTAACTCGATCTGATCAGAAGATTTACGAGTTCTATGATAATGATCTCGTAAATCTAAATCCATATGATTTACCACATTTATATGCCTATTGCTCTGCCAGATATGATCATGGAAGAAGGGAAATCAGGATGGGCATGGTTGAAGTCAGATGGGCAATGGAGGCCTATGTCAAACACAGAGCAAAACGTGACTTCCAAATTGGTCTGAACCTAGGGGAAGAAAAGCTGGAGGTAACTGAACCTGTGGAGTCATTCGATAAACTTGAGGAACAGAAGACTGGATCAATCATTGCAGAACCTCTGGGTTTCGTCTACAGAGTAAACCAAGTAAAGAAGATCTTTCTAGCTTCGGAAGTTTCGAAGTACTCTGATGAAACCTTGAGAGGTATAAAGAAAATGATCCATGTGAAGGAAGAAAGGCACAGAGTAGATTTACTTGCAAAGCTTGACTTAGAGATTGACTCGATGATCAACTTCAGAGCTCTGATCATGAAATTCCATGGAATCTGTTCAAGTGACAAATTTTAGTTTGTTTCTTTATTTTTGGATATTACTTTCTCTGTATTAAAACTTCCAAATGTTTAAGTAATATTTAAGAGGATGTTTTTCTCCTCTACGCTTTCTAGTTTAAATCTTCTATTCTCTGCTATTATTGTATCTTTTATTCTCAACACTTAGGGGGAGATTGTTAGCTCCAAATCTTATGTTTGTTAAAGTGTTGAAAATAACCAAGTCCTATTTCAGAGGACTTCCAAAGATAGACTTCAGAGGACGAAGACTTCAGAGGACGAAGACTTCAGAGGACGAAGACTTCAGAGGACAAACCTGCCTCTAAAGTACTTATCAGATATTGCAACTTTCAGCAGAAGACATCAGAGATGGCTTCATCAGAGGCTCTGAAGACAACGTCAGAGCTCTGAAGACATTCTCTCTGAAGATGACGCTGAAGACTCCTGGAGTATCAGAACAGTTAACCAATCACTTAGTGATAAGATTTACTTTATAGAGTAGGTTACTGTTCAAGCATGTCTTAAGCTTACCTATTAGGTAAGACACTGTTCAAGCATGCTTCTATTTGTCAGAATAGTACACTGTTTACTTTATGGTCCTATAAATAGGACCATCACTCCTTTGACAAAAGTGTGCTTTTTGATATCTTGTATAAGAAGAATCAACTGAATATATCTCACGAAGATCTTGTTCTTTCTACTTGCTTTATATATGAACTGTGATATTTGAATCTGCTTTTGATATTAAACTATATTGCTTCCGCTGTTTATACTCTTGTTGTTTATATCATTATTGTTATAAGATTAAATTTGGGATCCAACAAATATCATGATAACTGCCATACATGATTTACGCTCTAAGTTTATATCTGTAAAGAACTTAAATTCTGAAAAGTCAGATTTGATTGACAAATTGAAAATTTCTTTGAAAGATGAAAAATCTATTTTGGAAAATACTAAAGACATCTTTCAAAAGAAATTGGATGATTTGGAAAATTCAGATAAGACTTATCTTGAATCTTTGACTGCTATGACTAAATTAAAAGATGAATTTTCAGATAAAATATATAAATTAGAAGAAAAGTTGTATCGAAGGAACCAATCTGAACAAACAATTTTTATGAATAAACCAAGGAGTGAAGAAGCTTTAAAACAAAAGTGGGGACTTGGTTTTGAAAATCCTCATTGTTTAAACAATGCAATTGAAAAATCCCCAACTTTATATAAATACGATTATCTGACTCTTGATCATTATGCTCCTCAGTTTAAAATTCATTGGATGAATGAAAAGCAACTGTTAGAAATCGAAAATAAGAAAAGAACAAATAACAAGAAAAAGGAAATTCCTTTTGTCTACACAAGCGAAAATGCAAAATATTTTCCTGAAAATCAAGGAGAGGAAGAAGAGTTATAAATGATATTTCTTCTATCAAATCTTCAATGTCTGATGATTTTATTGATCCTTATGCTTCTAATTCTGATAAAGAAAATATTTCTCCAATCATTTATGATTCTAAGAAACATACTCCTCCGTTAGTATTAGAAAGCAAAATCATCAATTTTGAAGATAAGATAGAAGATCAAAATATTTTAAAGAAAATTGAATCTGATATTATTCTTTCTTTCATGACGTCTAGTCTTAAAGAAAAATTATTTTCTCAAAAATCAGATTCTATTTTTAACCTTTCTTCTGATTTTCAAGAAAACAAAAAGGAAGTTTCAAATTTTAAAATCTTTTCTCAAAATACTTCAGACTCCGAGGCGAATTCAGATTTATTAGTTTATCAGATTGGTTGCTTAGGTAAAATTATTTCATCTGATTTAAATATTTCGTCTAAAATTGTTGATGATTCTTTTACGTTAAATGATCAATATTATAAACCTAAGCGTAAAAGAAGACGGTCAAAGAAGTCGAAGAAACAAGATACAGTTCTTTCTGATAGTTCTAATTCTTCTGATTCTAATTTTTCAGATAGGAGTTTGAGCAAGTCATCAAGGCAGATCTGGAGAAAGAAGCTGATATCTGATGAACCTTGTCGGTCCAACAATACTTATCAAGTTCTTAGATTAAACAACACAATAAGATTACCAACCTGTATTGATTATAACAAATGTTACAAGGTTGATCGATTTAAGCATGAAATGTGTTCTCTGTTTCTCTCTCTGATTTACACCTTTTGGTGTGTATTTTTGTGTGTGTCGATTATATCTGATCTGATGAGAGAGTTGTTGAGATACACCTAATATCTATTCTACCTAACATACATAATATCTAAACTAGATATTATGTAAATAAACATAATATCTAAAATAGATATTATGTAAACTAACTAAACTAAATAACAAACTTTATCTAACTAAGTTACTAGATCTAATATCTATTAGAAATAGATATTTAAACTAAATTAACTAATATAATAAACAAACAATTACATTGACATTTATTACAAACGACATTGACTTTAATATCGAGAGTCGACGTTTCGGCTTTAGCTTTAGATTGCGATCTTCAGTTTGGATGATCTTGAATCCAATGAGACTGTGTCTTAACAATCTCCCCCTTTGGATCAAGATCATTACGAAAATGATTTTAGCAATTTTGTCTTCTTGTTCAGCTCAGAAGATGCAATCTCTTTCTCTAGCTCTTAATTCAGCATGTCTTCAGAATACTTGCTTTTGAAGACTTCAATCTTGGACGTGATTCTTGAAACATGTGATCTTTTCCATTTCTTGTGTAGACATTCTCCCCCTTTTTGATGATAAGTGCAACGACTTCATCAAAACTTTTTGTAAGAAATGTCAACCACTTGGAGCCACTGATCCGTCAATTCAATAGATATTCACCTAGATCTTTGTAAATCCAGACAAAATAGTCGTGTAACACCTGAATCAACTAATGAATCAGTTAACATGCCTGTCAGTAACACTAAGTCACTGTGTGTAACGAATACACATTGGAAAGGAGTTGTTTGATGTTGACTCCCCCAGGGCTTCCATTTAATCATCGAAACACCACAAAGGTAATTTCTATAAATGTTATGACAAAGAAAGTAACTCCTTGTGTGTTCGTGCTTGTGATAGAAAGAATTAAGCACTTGATGATTTCTTATAGGCTCAAAATTGTGTAAACCACTGAGACAACAGTAAGTTAAACACAGAATCAATGTGCATGATTGAAGTGCGAAGGTGGGGCAGACTTCCTTCTTTTCAATATCCAGATTTTTCAAATGAAAATCAGATAGCAAATGTGCTGCATCCCCTTAGAAAATGTGAAACACTTTCTTTTTGAGAAGAAAATGAGTAGGTGGTGAGGTTTGATCAAGAGTTGGCATGGGCTAGTTGCCTATTTCAATAATGATCACCAAAGAATTGTGAAACACTAGAAATGTGGCTACCCGGCTCAAAAAAAGTTGGTGCGGAGTTGTGATATTCTTTTAACTCTGTACTCACACGCTCTTTCTTTTAAACATTTTTGCTTTCTCTAATCACACTCATTTCTTTTCACTTTGCACACTCAATCACTAAGGATTAACTTCTTGGGTAGAAATCACAGGTTAATGTGATTCCATAGAAGTTGTGTTAAGTCCTAGTACAATGATTCTTGTTGTCCTATTATGCATATGATGCTCAGATTGGTTTAACTATTTCAGTTAAAGCACAAAATTGATCTTGAAAACATTTAAAGTCACACTTCCAATTCATGAATTCGTTTTGAGAATCGGGAAGTGATTTGAACATTAAAAACAATGTTTTCTATGATTGAAAGTTGTTCTTCTTTCAACCATATATGAGATGAAGATGAAGAATTATACCTTTACGTACGATCTTACATCTCATGAAGCTAAGCTTAAAGTCATAAACATATGAACTTGTAAGCATCTCTCAAAAATTCTGCAAAAGTCTTATGTCAAGTCAAAGTAAAACTTATTCACTTAAATTGAAAAGACAAAAAGCAGTAAAACTTTTAAAGTACGAGTTCTGATCATAAATAATCTGAAGTCGTATTCGTACTCCTCTTTGTCTTGAAGAGCTCCCCCTAAATTCTTGCATTACAAAAAAATTTTGGCATTAAAAGGTACATGCAAAATTCTATGAGCTCCCCCTCGAAGTAATATTGACCACTTGTCAATTTCTTCTCATTCTCCCCCTTGGATCATGAACAGAATATAGAAGTGCAGATATCAACCAGAGTTAAGAATGAAGAAATGATGAAAAGTATACAATTAGAAAACTTTGATAGGTAACTACTTATTAAATCATAAGATTCAGCATACCAAGCTTAGAGACAAGAAAGTTAAACCTCTTTTCCTCTAAGGGTTTGGTGAACAAATCGGCAAGTTGATAATCAGTTTTTACAAAGAAAAGTTCAATTGTTCCTTTTTCAACATGATCTTTAATAAAATGATACCTGACGTCTATGTGCTTAGTCTTGGTGTGTTGAACAGGATTCGCTGATATTGTGATGGCGCTCTTGGAGTCACAATATATCGGGATCTTGTTGAAGTGGAAACCGTAGTCGCGTAATTGAGTTCTCATCCATAAGACCTGAGAACAGCAGCTAGCAGCAGCTACATATTCTGCTTCAGTCGTGGAAGTTGAAACACAAAGTTGCTTCTTCGATGCCCAACTTACTAGTTTGTCACCTAGGAACTGTACATGTCCCGATGTGCTCTTCCTATCTAACATACAACCTACATGATCTGCATCTATGTAGGCTGTTAGTTCAAAACTAGTATCTTTAGGATACCACAGACCAAGATCTGCAGTGCCTTTTAGATACCTAAATATGCTCTTCACAACAGACATATGGATTTCTTTAGGATTGGCCTGATATCGTGCACATAAGCATGTTGAAAACATTATATCTGGCCTACTAGAAGTAAGATACATTAAACAACCTATCATCCCTCGATAAGTCCTAACATCAACAGCCTTTCCCGAAGGATCGGTGCCAATCTTAGTACCTGGTGCCATTGGGGTACCAATCGTTTTTGAATTTTCCATTTGGAACTTCCGAATAATATCCCTAATGTATTTTGATTGATTGATAAAAATACCCGATGAAAATTGTTTTACTTGTAAACCGAGAAAGAAATTCATCTCTCCCATCATGTTCATCTGAAATCTAGATACCATAAGGTTTGCAAAATTCTTACAGTACTTAGTATTTGTAGAACCAAAGATAATATCATCTACATAGATTTGAATTACAATGATATCGCCTTTTTCCTTTTTGATAAACAAAGTGGTATCCACCGTACCTTTTGAAAACCCAGACTTGACTAGAAAAGTGGAAAGGACATCATACCAGGCTCGAGGTGCTTGTTTCAGACCGTAGAGTGCTTTGTCGAGAATGTAAACGTGATTCGGCTTCTCTTGATTGACAAAACCTTCTGGCTGAGAGACGTAGACTTACTCCTTCAGAATTCCACTCAGGAATGTTGTTTTCACGTCCATTTCAAAGACCGTGAAGTTCTTGTGGACTGCGTAGGCTAGAAACATTCTGATTGCCTCTAATTGTGCCATAGGAGCATATGTCTCATCATAGTCGATTCCTTCCTCTTGTCTGTATCCTTTGGCTACTAGTCTTGCCTTGTTTCGGATAACGGTACCATCTTCGTCTTTCTTTATCTTGAAAACCCATTTCGTACCTATAATGGTTTTACCTATAGGCTTTGGTACAAGTCTCCAGACTTGAAGTGCATGGAACTGATTTAGCTCTTCTTGCATTGAGATCACCCGTTCTGGATCAGCAAGTGCCTCTGATACACGTGTTGGCTCAAACTTGCTCAGAAAGGAGTCATGCATGCACATTTTCATTGATGCTGACCTAGTTTGTACCGGTTTTGATGGATCGCCAATAATCTGGCTTAGCGGGTGCTCTTTGGTCCATTTATGTTCATGAGGCAATGGATTAAATGATTGTATGTCGGTTGTATCATCTACAAATCCACTTGTACCTTCTTCTGATTGTTCAGGAGGAATTATGATCTCAGTTGAAGTGTTAGATTTAGAAGGCTCAGCAGGTACAGCTTGATCTGGGTGTAGATTGATCTGAATAGTATCTCCTACTGTTTCAGCTACTTCTGTCTCTTTATCATTTGTCATTTCTTCAACTGTTGGAGTCGGCATTTGAATTGGAATCTCTTGTTGAATCGGGGATTGGATTCAATAGGAACATCTGAACTGGTTGGATGAGTAGTCGTTAAGTCTTCCATCCTGTCAACCACAACAGATTTCTTTACATTAGATCCAAGAAATTCATCATAAAACAATTCAAATAATAAATCTAAATCAGATAAATGGTTAGTAGAAGTTGATGCTTCATCTGATTTATTTTGTTGAGATGTAGGTCCTGGACTGAGTTGCCCAGAAGCTAGTATTCCTGTTGTAACGGGTTCTGAACGTTGTTGTTCGGAAGCCATCTCTTCATCAAACGAGACGTTGATGCTTTCAATCACCGTCTTTGACTTCTTTAGATAAACACGGAATGTAGTTGATGTCGAGGAATAGCCAATGAAGATTCCTTCATCCTCCATAGCACTGAACTTATTTAGACTCTCCCTATCGTTTAGAACGAAACACTTACACCCAAATATATGAAAATATTTGATTGTCGGTGTTTGGTTGTTGATTAACGCATAAGAAATCTTCTTGAATCTTCGATGAACCATGGAGCGATTCACAAAAATAGAGGTAAGTCTGATTGACTTAGCATAGTACGAGCAGCCTCGAGTAGAGTTCGATTTCTTCTTTCGACTACTCCATTTTGTTGAGGCGTACGAGCAACAGAGTATTGAAGTGAAATCCCGACAGATTCGAGATATTCTTCAACTTTATTGTTCTTGAACTCTGTGCCGTTGTCTGTTCTTAGAAACTTGACCGGTTTCTGCAGATTCACTTGGGTCGTCTTTAGGAATGTGATGAGAATATCAGATGTCTCATCCTTTGAATGTAGAAACTTGACCCATGTGTATCGCGAGTAATCGTCCACGATCACGAGTATTTACTTCTTTCCGCCTAGACTCTGAGTTCTCATTGGACCGCATAAGTCCATATGCAATAACTCTAACAGAGCGCTTGTACTTGGTTCAGGCTTTGGTTTATGAGGTGCCCTCTTCATCTTGCCCTTTTCACAAGCTGCACAAAGATGTTCTCTTTCATATTTGAGCTCTGGAAGTCCTTTGACGAGCTTTACACTGACCAGATTGTTGATGTACCTGAAGTTGAGGTGAGAGAGCCTTCGATGCCATAACCAACTTTGTTGCATCGAGGCTTTCGTCAGTAGACAAACTTGCTTGTCAATCTGGACATTTGATAAATTGATTGTGTATAGGTCTGATTCTCGAGTACCAACCAAGAGTTCTTCACCTTCTTCATTGCGAACTGAACATCTTTTGGCCTTGAAGTTGACCTCTAAGTCTTTGTCACAGAACTGGCCTATACTGAATAAGTTGTATCGTAAGCCTTCTACATAGCTCACCTTCTTGATCGTGACATTGTCATGTTATACATCACCATATCCCATGATTGGAGAAAATTGGTCGTTGCCGAATCTGACTGTTCCGCAATATTTGTCTTTAAAATTGGACAGTATCTCTTTTTGCCCTGTCATGTGCTTGGAACATCCGTTGTCCAAGAACCATGTATGACTAGTCTGCATAAGAGAAATTTCAAATTTAGATATTCATACGACAACATTGGAATATTCACTTTGATTATCGAAGTGCGGGTCTTGAACTGATTTGTTCAAAATCCTATTTTGACTTTGATGTTCGGGTTTTGAACTGCATTATCCAAAAACCTATTTTGTCATTGAAGAACGAGTCCTGATCTGTACATAATCAGAAGTCGAATTCTCTTTAAGCTTTGTGTGCCTGCAACACAGATTTAGCCTTAGGTACCCAGTGGAATTTGGGTCCTTCTGTGTTAGCACAAGATTTTGGTACCCATTTCAAATTGGTTCCTCTTTTCTTTTGAAATGCATGTGAAGAATTAGTATGAGATGAATGCACTTGATAATTGCCAAACCAATCTCCAGAATCTTGACAAGAGATAGAAACATGTTTATCATAAATAGAAGACTTTCTAGAAGATAAAGATAACTGAAATAATTGCTTCATTGTATATTGTTTACGAAAAACAGCAAGTTTAGAGTTCAAAAGAGCAACATCAGCAATTAAGACATCTTTACTAGGTGAAGTCTTACTATAATTACTATAATTAACACTACTAAACGATTTAACAATCTTGTCAAGCTTCCGTTTGGGTTGCCATTGTGAAACTGGTGAGTTAGACCTTTGAGCAACAAGCGAATGCTTCTTTTTAGAATTACCAGTAGTGTTTGGTTTCTGTGAATGCTGAGATATATTCTTACCTTTAGCAATTTTAGCTTTCACAGAGACTGAGTTATCAACTTTCATTGATTTTGCACTATTAACAGGCTTACTGGTCTTTCTCAAAGATTTCTTACAAAAGATGAATGGTTAGGAAGTTTTGCATTGAAGTCAAATTGTTCAGAACAATCATATAAACCACCGTTATTGTTCAAAAAATCAAGTCCTTTATTTGATGAACCAAACATATCCTCAGAGTTTGAAGCCTTAGAAATTATAGCATTTTTGAACACTGTTGAAAAAACCTTTTGTTCAATATTCATATAAAATCTTTCATCTGATAAAGAATTCTCGAGTTCAGAAATTTTACTTTCTAAAACGAGAGAAGGGACATATAGTTTACCTTGAATAGGCTTCGCCTCCATTTCTTTTTCAGAATAACTTTGAAAGAAATCACTTGAAAGAGTTTTCTTCTTTTGATATATTGGATTTTCATTATAACTATTATTCATCTTCTCATAATAAAATGGAAGATGAACTTTAGATGATTTCAAACGTTTTTCAATTTCGTTGGCTTCATCCTCTTCCGACAGTTTAGTCCAGAAAGTTTTAAACTCAGGGATTCTGCGAGCTAATTGCATTGAAAGATGATCATAAAGTCCTGGCACTTCAGACATCCCTTTTTGTAGACAGTGAGGATTCTTATAACCGATTCTCCATCTCTCTATTTCCTCTTTGGGTTTGTTCAGATGAATAGTCTGTTCAGATTGACCCATTTTATATACCTTCTCTTCCAAACTTTTTAATTTACCCAGTAAAGAAAAGTTTTCTTTGGTACAGGAAGCATGCAAGTTTGTAAGCTCATATAAATCAATCCCACTTTTTAGCAGTTTAGACTTAAGATCAGAATTCTCTTTAAGAATTATTGTCTTTTCCTTTGCGTTGGTGTCATTGTCTTTATGTAAAACCTCAACCAATACTTTCTTCTCAGCAATTTCATTGTTAAGTTTCTGTATCAGTTGGTTTTTGTCAGTATTAACACCATTTTCTCGCTCAAGATTAGATTCTAACTCTTTTTGTTTTAAACTCATGGCATGCATTTTATTCATGAAATCTGAATCAGATAAATTACATACCTCCTCGTCTTCATTATCTGAATCAGCGTCAGCATCTGATTCTATCTGGCCCATCAAGCACATGTTGACGGCTTCATCTTTTCTTCATCCTCTTCTTCAGCATCTGAGTGATCAAGCCAGTATTCATCCTCATCCATCAGTGCTTTGCCAGCCTCCTGTTGCTTTGCAAGAAGCATCTTGTTCTTGTAATAATCGGATTTTCTTACTTTTGGCCTTCGGCAGTCTCTGGCATAGTGACCTGTTTTTCCACAGTTGTAGCACGTTGGTGGTTCTGGCTGACTGGATCCTTCAGCTTTGAACTTTCTTTCTTCTGGTTTCCTTTTTTCTAATCTATCTCCTTCAGACTGAAACCTTCTCTCTTCAGGTTTCCTCTCCACTGTTCTTTTCCCATCAAATCTCTTTCCTTCATATCTAATTCCTTCAACCCTTTTCTTTGTGGATGTAGTTGTTTGGACCAGAATAATATCTCTGACTATTTGAACTCGGCTTCGTGTAGAACTTTTTCTGAAAAGCATTTGATAGCAGAATCATTGCTTGCTTCAGTTGTTCATTTTCATCTATGTCAGAGTTTGCATAACCTTCATCTTCTTCTGATTCATACACAATCGTCTTGTTCTTCTTCTTCCTTACTACAAGAGCGACTATGTCTTCAACTGTCTTTCCTTTCTGTCTTTTCTCTTCTAGAATTTCATCCACCTCTTCTTCATTTTGTCGGAGGGTTTCATACACCTCGTGAAGTGGAATCTCATTCAAATCTTTGACCTACTTCATTTGCCTAGCAAATCTTTTCCATTCCGGTTGAAGAATACTCAGGAATTTGACGTTTAGCTCAATTTGAGATTTGTGGACTTTGTTTTTGCTAAGTTCGTTCAGCAAAGTCACAAACCTGTCATAGGTTTCTTCTAAAGTTTCTCCCACCCTGCCTCTAAATTCTTCATAATTATTTAGGCAGTTGGAGATTTTAAGATGATTCCCAACCTTCGAGCCCAGCATCATCTTTTCAAGCTGATCCCACATTTGTTTGCCGGAGGCCTTGTAGCTGTCAATCTGTACATATATTTCGTTTGGAATTCCTTGTAAAATGTATGACTTAGCTAATCTGTCGCCTTTGGCTCTTCTGAGGTTATCATCTCCTAGCTCATGAAACTTAAGTACAACTTCAGTCGGCACATTTCCAACCAAGCGAGTCGTCGTGACTGGTTTCATAACCCCTTCTTCTATAGATTTCCTGATGACTTCACCCAGCTCATGTCTGTCAATAAAGTTCAGAAACCGATCCTTCCACTGTTCGTATTCTCCTTTAAAGAGAACCGGTGGCTTGGTTTCAGTTCCTGTTTCAAGGGCTTCTCTGGATGTCATTCTGAAGAAAAATCTATGTCTGGAATAGAAGCTTTGCGTATTGAGAAGATTTGCATATAATGTATGTTGCGCGAAGTGAGGTTTGCGTATCAAGCACAGTGCGGAAAGTGAGGTTTGTGTATCAAGCGGGATGCGCAAAGTGAGGTTTGCATATCACGTTAGATGCGCAAAGTAAAATTCGCGTATTAAGCTGGATGTGCAAAGTAGACTTGATCTTTTCGTGAAGAGAGTGATCACTTGAACTGAGGTTTACGTATTGAGAGGGTTGCGCAAACTGAGTTTTGCGTATCCTTCTTGATCCGAGAAGTGAAGTTCTTGGTATTCAATGTATCGAGAGGTGAAGTTTGCGTATGTTGTTGGATCCGAGAAGTGGACTTTGCGTATTGCTTGAGATGCGCAAAGTAGGGTTTGCGTATCAGGCGTGATGCGCAAAGTAAAGTTTGTGTATCACGTAAGATGCGCAAAGTAAGCTTTGCGTATGTTCGTCTTCTGTTTTGCCCAAGTTCGACTGATCTTCGAAAAATCCGACTTAAAAACGTGTATCTTTGATGAGTAGCAGTACAAAACCCTACCAATATGTCTAAAAACACTTCTTAAACTTATTGCAATCACCCAATCTCGATAAAACACACTTTTTGAAGATTAATTCGATAGCATAGTAACTTTTTCACTCGACTGTTTTCTCACTAAAATCACAAAATGGAACTCGATTAAAGTTCTATACTGAAATTAATCACACAAAACTCGATCTAGCATGCTAATCGATCACAACCTAGTCGATTTTAACACCTAAAACACTCAAAAACTCAAAATCGATTTTCAAACAAGAACACAGAGTCGTTTTTCTTCACAACTTGATTTCATCTTAATCAGGCTCTGATACCAATTGTCGGTCCAACAATACTTATCAACTTCTTAGATTAAACAACACAATAAGATTACCAACCTGTATTGATTATAACAAATGTTACAAGGTTGATCGATTTAAGCATGAAATGTGTTCTCTGTTTCTCTCTCTGATTTACACCTTTTTGGTGTGTGTTTTTGTGTGTGTCGATTATATCTGATCTGATGAGAGAGTTGTTGAGATACACCTAATATCTATTCTACCTAACATACATAATATCTAAACTAGATATTATGTAAATAAACATAATATCTAAAATAGATATTGTGTAAACTAACTAAACTAAATAACTAACTTTATCTAACTAAGTTACTAGATCTAATATCTATTAGAAATAGATATTTCAACTAAGTTAACTAATATAATAAACAAACAATTACATTGTAATTTATTACAAACGACATTGACTTTAATATCGAGAGTCGACGTTTCGGTTTTAGCTTCAGATTGCGATCTTCAGTTTGGATGATCTTGAATCCAATGAGACTGTGTCTTAACAAACCTCAGACTGATGAGGATAGATGTGTAGACAGAATTTATAAAAGTGATTTATTTGCTTCTTGTAATAAAATTTCCAAATATTCTATAAAGCAAATGATTCAAATTTCAAAACATGTCTCATGTTCTTCCTCTGATTCTAGTTCAGATGATTATGCTTTGTATTCATCTGATGATTGTGCTTATTTTTCTGAGAATATCTCTCATGCTTTAACTGTCAAATCTAATAAGTACTTCCCCATACGAACTGCAACTAACAAACACGGGCCCAAATACAAGTGGGTACCCAAATCTCAAATTGATTCTAAGTTGTAGGCACCACACGTCAAAGGGGAGTAAGAGAATGATGGCTTCTGAGTAGTCAGCTCAGAACCCGTGCTTCATAGACTTTGACTTCTAGACAAGTCAGTCTAGGACTCCGTCTTCAATGCTTCAGCATTCTGACTAATGAAAAACTGTGAGTACATCTATTTTTTTCCGCTGCATATTTCTTTGACTATGATGCTATTCCAGTTTTTCTCAAAAAAAAAATCAAGAATCTGAGCTTGTTCGACTAACTCTTGAATTTGTATAATCCAATTTTATTTTTTTTAAATTTGAGACACAAAAATTTTTTACAAAATGTGAAAGGTAAAATTATTGAATTTTATTTTGTTCCAACTAAATATCAATTTTACCGAATTAGTTACTTTGTGTCTTTATTGAATTTTTTTTTTAAATCGGCATATTGAATTTAAAAATTTTAAATCTTTACAAATTTTATTCTATAAAGTAAAGTTTTTACATTTTTTCTTTCTTTTGAATAAAATGTGTGTCTAGGATAAATTTTCAAGTTTCTTTGTTCATATTAAAGTTTTATATGTTCAACTTTCAAGTCTTACAAAAGTCGAAAAGTCAGCAACATGTTTGAAAATTTTATTACTGCTTTAAAGTTATGTAATTCGGAATATTTATAGTTTACAATGCTTGGAAATCCTAAAAAGTCAAAATTATGGATTGTAATGAAAATATGGGCTAAGCACTTTTATGTAAAAGTGAGAAATTGAGATGAAAAAATATATAAAATATAGAATTCTCTAAGTTTAAAAGTTTGTACCTGTGGCCTTTCTGGTTTGGGAAAGTAAGTTCCTTGGGATGCTTGTCATCTGGTCCCTTAAGGTCATTTGGTCTGGGAGTGATCGAACCCAAATCCTTCTATAGAATCAGATCGAAAGTCATGTTCTACTAGTATGAATGGGTTTAGGATGTGTCGATTTAGCCTTTCTGATCTGGGAGAGTAAGTTCCAAAGGGGTGCTTGACACCTAGTCCCCTAAGGCCAACTGGTCTGGGAGCGGCTGACCCAAATCCTGCAATAGGATCAGATAGAAAGTTACGTTTACGACATGTTCTTTACTTAATAAACTTCTTGATTCAAAAGATGCCAAAAGTGCACAAGCTTAAAAGATGCCAAAGAGCACACTCATGTGAAGATGCCAATGTGCACAATGCTAGCACACTTAATAGATTGATGAAAGTTTTTTCATCTGAACATGTTTAAACTTAATATGCAATAAAACTTGTTTCTGTATCCAAAAACATACATTTTATTTCAACTGATTGATAAATCTGTGATATTTTTCTGAGTAGAATTTTATTTGTTTCTGTTTAAATTTTTATATATTTAGTCGTTTCATACATATTCAGTATATTTTTCTTTCTACATTGATGTTTTATTTCTTGTGTTCTTATATTTTCTTTATAAATGGGTTTGAGCATTATTCAAGGGGAAGTGAAAAAGGAGATTTTGTTCTTAATGATCATATCTGTTTTTGAGGGAGAGTGTCTGATTCTTTATATGAATGCTAACTTGAATTGTCAAATTTAGTGCATTTGTGTAGGGGGAGTCAAAGAGCTAATCAGGTAAAAATTTTCAGACTCCAAGTCAGATTTACGTCACCAGTTGGTAGAGCAAAGCTTATTTTGTGCCAACAACTTCTAGCGCAAAACATGTTTTGCATTTCCTGCCTGTCGCGCAAATCTCACTTTGCGCTTTCTTCTGTTAGCGCAAACCTTACTTTGTGCCACCAATGGTTAGCGCAAACCTCTCCTATTTTCTCCGTTTCTTTGATTTTGCAGATCTTAAGATGTCTCGTCTCCAACATTTGCATTACCAAGTTGATCCAGATCATCAAGGTCATGAGGGGGAGAAATCAGAGAAGTCAAGGAAAAGTTAAAGAGACCAAGAGCTCAAAAGTTTATCTGCTGATTAGGATTCGCTCAAAGATTCTATTCTCTCAGCAATTTTAATTCGTTTGATGTTCCTGCTCCGACCACCACAGTTCATTCAAAGTCATTCAAAGGAGGTGTGTTGTCTAGAGCACAAGCTGGTGAATCAACTGTTCCTTCAAGTTTATTCTCATCTGGTCCAGTCTTGTCAAGGCAGCAAAGACATCTCAAACTGAAAGATGCTGAGAAGAAATTTTTTTAAAGTCAGAAAGCTTTGCAAATTCGCTTAGTTGGTCCATGTTGATTTAGAAGATTTATTTTGAAGAACACAGCGCCAATGATTACTAAGGGGGAGATTGTTAGGTCTGATTTTATAGTAATCATTGTATTTATAGGCTTGGTCTTATA
Organism: Arctium lappa; assembly: GCA_023525745.1. NCBI lineage: Eukaryota > Viridiplantae > Streptophyta > Magnoliopsida > Asterales > Asteraceae > Arctium > Arctium lappa. The sequence goes on along the minus strand of CM042051.1, from coordinate 73,424,024 downwards.
CTGTACTGAGATTGGGATTTATCTGTATATAAGCCAAGGGTATTTATGTCCCTTTGGTCTTTGTACCTTGTAAGAACTTTCACGCTTTCATTCAATACACATTACTTTGCGCTTACATTGCTCTCTCTCTCTACTTTCTCTCTCTAGAGATTCATTGATCTTGGACTCACAATGCATGATGTCAATTTTTTCGGATATGATTAAAGACACCATGGAAGTATTCATGGATGATTTTTCGGTAACGGGAACATCATTTGAAAATTGTTTATCAAATATTGAAAGAAGTTTGCAAAGATGTGAAGCCCATGACTTGATTTTAAATTGGGAAAAATGTCATTTTATGGTGCAAGAAGGGATTGTCTTGGGTCACATGATTTCAAAAAAGGGATTGGAAGTTGATAAAGCCAAACTTGAGGTAATAATGCAACTACCCGAGCCAACCTCGGTTAAGAGCATTAGTGTTAGAGCATAAATATGTTGGATACAAGATCATGAAGACTAGATGTCAAAATACAATAAATTAAAGCTGAAAAGTCAACTCTCAGTGAAAGTCAAAGTTAAAGTGTAATAAAAGTCAAAGTCAATTTGTATTTGTTTTAGTTTCTTTGTATTTTTAGCTAGGTATAAATAGGTCATTGTTTTCTGGTTAATACATAAATGACTAGAAGTTTTGTATACGCATCCTGAGAGAGTTGTAGAGAGAGAAAGAGAAACTGAATTGTAATATTTGGATTTGAGAATTGAATTTAACAGGTAGTTAAAACAATCTTGTTTTGTTGATTAAATTGCAATTAGAATCTTGAATCAGGGACACATAATTGGTATCAGAGCAGATTCAATAGAAATCAGATCAAGAAATGAGTTCAGATTCAATTTTTGAGTTCTTGTGCGATTTAGAGTCTGTAATTGATTGAAATAAGTTTGTATGATGTATTCGATCGAGTGTGTATAGTTTGGTTCACAAATTGCATTGTAATTTTCATGAATTTTTTAGATTTGTCAAGTTTGAAGTTCACGAGTTCACGAGCACTGTATTGAATCAAATTGTATTACTTTGTTAATTAGATTGAAATTCATTGCTAGTTTTTGGTTCTAAGTGTGTGAATGGTCTTGTCGAAGTCTCAGATCAAAATTCGAAGTCTAGATGTGTTATTAGATAATTCAGAGGTGTTTTTCTTCGAAAAACTCAAGAACTCGGAGAATTATTGAAGCACTCGCAAGATTCATAAGAAGAACTCGCAGAAGTCCAAGAATTCGTAGATTGGACAGATTTCGTAGAAATTCTTGAATGAATTCGCATTGTGAATTTTCAGAAAATTCTTAAGGATAGAATTCCCAGTCGCACAGAATTCGTTAATGTGTCTGTTGCGAAGTTCATAGAATTCACAGAGGATTCGCAGAGATTTATTTCGAAAAGTTTAAGTACATAATTCGTAATTGTTTCTATTGCGAATTGTCAAGAATTCTCTTTACTGAGTGTTGAGGATTCTTAGAATTCGCAGAAGGAGATTTTGCGAATTTCACAGAATTCGTATAAGTGTTGTTTACGAAAAGTTCTTTATCAAAATATTTCTAAGTATATAATTCGCAGAGGTCATTCTTGCGAAAAGTGTTTGAATTTTTTTTTTCAAGGACAGATTTCGTTTATGTGAGTGTTACGAATTCTTTAGAATTTGTATCTTTACATCTTACGAATTCTTATGTTTTGCGAATTTTGTGGTTGTTTCTATAATTTTGTGAATTCTATGTGTTTTTAAGAGAATCCTACGAATTCCGTGTGCTTTTAGTGTACATTGTGAATTCTTTGTTGCTATTAGTGTATCCTACGAATTCTAGACTTAGTGGATTTTAGAAATTCATTTATTTATTTCATTTCAGTGTTTTTCAATATTCTTCTGTTTTCTATTGAACTAACGATAAATTTCAAGTTTCTTATTTGCATGTTTTGAACAGGATGACATCACGAGAAGCTCTCGTTATTGGAACAGACACAAAACCACCAGTACTCTTCCAGGGAGAGTATAAGCAGTGGAAAGATCGATTTTTGGATTTCATTGACAGAAATGAATTAAGAGATTATATCAGAAAGTCTTTGACTGAAGGAGTTATGGAAATTCCAATGAAGACTCATACAGTTGGAAATGAGCAGAGAGAATACCCACTTCCACCTGAAGAATACACAGAAGAACAGACAAAAAGATCAAAAGCTGATAGGCTGGCAAAATCTTTCATTCTTCAAGGCATCCCAAATGAGATATATGTGAAAATTGACAGTTATAAGGCTACTGCTAAGGAAATGTGGGGTCAACTGGAGATGATGATGCTTGGATCAAAGGTTGGGAACCAGCTTAAAATATCCAACTGCCTGAATAACTATGAAGAGTTCAAGGCTAAGGAGGGTGAATCACTGGAAGCTACTTATGATAGGTTTGTGACGTTGTTGAACGAGCTCAGCAAGAACAAAGTGAAGAAGTCACAAATTAAGCTTAATGTCAAGTTCTTTAGTATCTTGCAACCTGAGTGGAAGAGATTTACACGGCAAATGAAGCAAATGAAGGACTTGAATGAGATACCACTCCATGAAGTCTATGAAACTCTAAGACAAAATGAAGAAGAGGTAGATGAGATCAAAGAGGAGAAGAAAAAGGCTGATAAAGCAATTGCTGATCCAATTGCTCTTGTTGTTAAGAAGAAGTCTGTTGGCTTGAAGAAGAAAAAGAAAGTCATAGTTTCTGAATCAGAAGAGGCTGAAAGTGAGGATAACTCTGATTCTGATGATTGTGAGAATCTGAAGCAAGCTATGCTTATGTTGACTAAGGCTTTTCAAAAGAAGTTCTACAAAAAGCCAAGCTCGAACAGTGAGAGATATTCATCTGGTTCCAGAAATTATGAACACAAGGAGAAAGTTGAAGAAAGGAGAACTGAGGAAAAGAGATCTAATGAGAAGTCGTACAAAGCAGAAGAGAAGAAACAGCTAGAATCTACCAAGTGCTACAACTGTGGTAAGCTTGGACATTTTGCTAAAGATTGTCGAAAGCCAAAAGTCCGAAATTCAGAGTACTACAAAAACAAGATGTTTTTGGCAAAGCAGCAGGAAGCTGGGAAAGCACTGATGGTTGAGGATGAGTATTGGCTAGATCACTCAGATGAAGAGGTTGATAAAGAAGAGACAACTCATATTTGCCTAATGGGGAAGATAGTGGATGAAGCTGGAGATGAAGAAGAATCTGATGAAGAGGACAACGAGAGGTATATGATATGACTTAATCGGATTTTTTAAATCAAATGCATGTTATGATGGTTAAACTCCAACAATTAGAGTCTAAACTTAAGCATGAAAAAGGTGTCATTAAAGATAAAAATCAATCAATACAGAAACTTAGCAATGATATTGCTGAGAAGAATGTTTTGATTGAAACTTTACATAAAAACATTGACACCAGCGCGAAAGAGAAGACTATAATTCACAAATAGTTATCTGAAACTGTTTCAAAATATAGACTGTGTGAGTTTGAATCAAAAGAGCTAAATAAAATTTATTCTTCACTTTCAGAAGAAAACAAATCTTTACATCAAAAGGTGAATGTTTTGGAAGGAAAATTATATACTTTGGGTCAAACTGAACAAACCATTCATCTAAACAAACCCAAAGAGAACAAAGAGTGTTGGGGACTCGGTTATGAGAATCCACACTATCTTAAAAAGGGTATATCAGAAGTACCTACACTTTATGATTTTGGATTTCTAAAACTGGCATCACAATACCCTGAACTTAAAGTTGAGTGGACTAAATTATCTGAAGAAGATGAAGCAAAGGAATATGAGAAAATAAAGAACACAACTAAAATTCAACTTCCATTTCGTTATGAGAGGTTGAATAACAATTACAATTCTGATAAACCAAAATTTCTTTCTGATGACTATTTTGAGAGTTACTCCTCAAAAGAGTTAGAGCCTAAACCTATCAAATGTAAGCTTTACGTTCCTCCTCTCATGTTGGAAAGTAAAATTTCTGAACTCGAGAATATTTTGACAAAACAAAGAATTTTGGTAGATTTAGAACAAACTGTGTTCTTCACTGTGTTGAAAAATTCTGATTTTTCTAAATCTTCTAAGGCTTCAAAATCTGATGATATGTCTAGTTTACTTGATGATGGGTTTGATTTCTTAAACTCTAATGGTGTTTTAGATGAATGTGTTGCTCAATTTGATTTTGATAGTAAACTTCCTGATCATTCAAAGTTTGTTATAAACTCTTTTGGATTACCGAGTATATATGAAAAAGGTGAAACTTCAACGAAAGTTGATAAATCAGTTCCTGTGAAAACCAAAGTTGCCAAAGGTAAGAAGAAGAAATCAGGGCATTCACAGAAATCGATCATCACTGGTAAGCCAAAGAAGAAGCATTATGTTGATTCTCACAGGTCTAACTCTAAAATTTCAAATGTTTCATATCTGAGAAACAAAGAGCTTGGAGTTAAATCAACATGGCGACCAAAGCAGAAAGTTGATGAGAAGGCAAAATCAGTTTCTGAATCATTATGTAATAGGAATACTAATAGTACTTCAGATGTAATTGTGGATATTGCTTTTAATAAACAAAAACTTGTAATTCCTTACAAGAAGTATTCTATAAAGCAATTATTCCAATTATCTCCGTATACTAGAAAGTCTTCTAATTATCATCGGAATGATTTTGTTTCTCGACAAAATTTTGTTGATTGGTTTGACACATATCATGTATATTCTTATCATTCCTATGCTTCAAATGTTTTTCAAAAAGCAAAAGGGTCCATTTTTAAATGGATGCCAAAATCTACTTGTGCTAACATTGTAGGGCCCATATATAAATGGGTACCTAAATCAATTGTTTCATGATTTTCTCATGTGCAAACTCGTCATATGTGGTACTTGGATAGCAGGTGTTCCAAGCATATGACTGAGCAGAAAAGTTTTTTGTCTAATTATACAAAGAAATATTGCGGAACAGTGCAGTTTGGTAATGACCAGTTCTCGCCAATTCTGGGGTATGGTGATATAATTCATGATAAAGTGACGATTACAAAGGTGAGTAATGTTGAAGGATTAGGGCACAACCTATTCAGTATTGGCCAGTTCTGTGACAAAGGATTAGAGGTCAATTTCAAGGCTAAGAGTTGCTCGGTGTGTACTGAAGATGGCAAAGAACTCTTAGTGGGCATTTGCAAGTCAAACCTCTACACGATTAATTTGTCAAAGGTCCAGACTGTCAATCAGGTGTGTCTACTTTCAAAAGCCTCGATGCAACAAAGCTAGCTATGGCATCGACGGCTTACTCATCTGAATTTTCGCTACATAAACAAGTTGGTCAGTGGAAAGATAGTGAATGGACTTCCTGAGCTCAAGTACGTGAAAGAACACTTGTGTCCATCATGTGAAAAAGGGAAGATGAAGAGAGCTCCACATAAACCAAATCCTGAACCTAGTACCAGTTCTCCATTAGAGTTGTTGTATATGGATCTTTGTGGTCCGATGCGAACGCAAAGCTTAGGCGGAAAGAAGTATGTTCTTGTTATCGTGGACGACTATTCGCGATACACGTGGGTCAAATTTCTACGGTCAAAAGATGAGACGCCCGAAGTACTCATTACATTTCTGAAGACGACCCAGGTGAATCTGCAGAAACCAGTCAAGCTTCTCAGAACTGATAACGGCACAGAGTTCAAAAACAGAATTGTTGAAAAGTATCTCGAATCGGTCGGGATATCACATCAATACTCTACTGCTCGTACGCCTGAACAAAATGAAGTAGTCGAAAGGCGAAATCGAACGCTAGTCGAAGTCGTTCGCACTATGCTCAGCCAATCAGACCTTCCTCTATTTCTGTGGGCAGAAGCTATTTCGACTACGTGCTACACTCAAAATCGTTCCATGATACAACGCAGATTTCAAAAGACTCTGTATGCTTTGATCAACAACCGAATACCAACCATCAAATAATTTCATATTTTTGGTTGTAAGTGTTTTGTGCTAAACGACAGAGAGAACCTCAACATATCGAGTTTACTTGGATATTCTTCATTGGATAGTCTTCTACATCTGTTGCATATCGAGTTTACTTGAAGAAGTCGAAAACTGTTATTGAGAGCGTAAATGTCACATTTGATGAGGAGATGGCTTCTGAACAAGTCAGTTCAGAACCTGTGATAACCGGAGTGCTAGCTTCTGGACAACTCAATTCAGAACCTATACCTGAAAAGAATAAATCAGATGAAGCATCATCGTCTACTAATCATTTATCTGATTTAGATCTTTTATTTGAACTGTTTTATGATGAATTTCTTGGGTCTAAATTGACTAAACCTGTTGTGGTTGACAGGATTGAAGATTTAACGATTACTCGTCCAACCACATCAGATGTTTCTACTAAATCAAATTCCCCATTTCAGCAAGGAATTCCAGTTCAAATGCCTACTCCGATAGTTGAAGTTGTTTCTATTAATGAAGAGCCAGAAGTTGCTGAATCAGTAAGATGTACTGTAAGGACAGATCAACAGACTGAACAAGTTGTACCTACTGAAACTTTTGCACCAATTATTTCAACTGAATCCCTCCCTCATATTGTACAAACTGAAGAAGCTGATAGTGGATTCTTAGATGACAACCATGATCAATATTCATCTAATCCACTCCCTCATGAACATCGTTGGACCAAAGAGCACCCTATACACCAAATCATTGGAGATGTAAACAAGCCGGTGCAAACTAGGTCAGCAACCTTAAATCAATGTATGCATGACTCTTTACTCAGCAAGATAGAACCTACTCAAGTATCAGAAGCTCTTGCTAATTCGGATTGGGTGTCTTCTATGCAAGAAGAGTTAAATCAGTTAAAAGCCCTAAAGGTTTGGACACTGGTGCCAAAACCAGAAGGAAAGACCGTTATCGGCACTAAATGGGTTTTTAAGAATAAAAAGGATGAAGATGGTATTGTCATTCGGAACAAAGCACGACTTGTTGCCAAGGGATATAGGCAAGAGGAAGGCATAGACTATGACGAGACTTATGCTCCAGTAGTATGTATAGAAGCAATCTGGATGTTTCTAGCGTACGTTGCTCATAAAAACTTCGTTGTCTATCAAATGGACGTGAAGACTGCCTTTCTGAACGGCATTCTTAAGAAGGAAGTCTACATCTCTCAGCCAGAAGGGTTTGTAAATCTAGATAAGCCAAATCACGTCTACATCTTGGATAAAGCTCTTTTTGGTCTGAAACAAGCACATCGTGCCTGGTATGATGTTTTATCTAAATTCTTGGTCAAGTCAGGTTTCTCAAAAGGTAAAGTCGATACCACTTTGTTTATCAAAAAGGAAAAAGCTGATATCATTCTTATTCAGATATATGTCGATGATATTATATTTGGCTCAACTAATCCTAAATACTGTAAGAATTTTTCAAGTCTTATGGTGTCAAGATTTCAAATGAGTATGATGGGAGAGATGAATTTCTTTCTCGGATTACAAGTCAAACAGTTTTCAACGGGGATTTTCATTAATCAATCTAAGTACATTTTTTATATTCTTCGGAAATTCAAAATGGAAAATTGCAAACCAATTGGAACCCCAATGGCACCAGGTACTAAGATTGGCACTGATCCTTCGGGTAAAATTGTTGATGTTAGGAATTATAGAGGAATGATAGGTTCTTGAATGTATCTTACTTCAAGTAGGCCAGATATAATGTTTTCAACATGCTTGTGTGTAAGATATCAGGCTGATCCTAAAGAATCCCATTTGGCTGATGTCAAACGTATTTTTAGATATCTGAAGGGGACTGCAAATCTTGGTCTGTGGTATTCTAAGGATACAGGGTTTGAACTAACTGCTTATTCAGACGCAGATCATGTTGGATGTATGTTAGACAGGAAGAGCACGTCGGGTCATATTCAATTCCTTGGAGACAAACTCGTTAGCTGGGCGTCAAAGAAACAACTTTGTGTTTCCACTTGCTGCTGCCAGTTGCTACTCTCAGGTCTTGTGGATGATTACACAGCTTCGAGACTATGGATTCAACTTTGACAAAATACCGATTTATTGTGATTCGAATAGCGCTATCGCAATATCAGCTAAGCCTATGCAGCATACTAAAACAAAGCACATTGATGTCAGGTATCATTTTATCAAAGATAATGTAGAAAAAGGTACAATAGAACTTTACTTTGTAAAGACTGATTATAAACTTGCAGATTTGTTTACCAAACCTTTAGATGAAAAGAGATTCAATTTTCTTGTATCTAAGCTTGGTATGCTAAATCTTAAGACCTAATCAGTAATTACCTATTAAAGTTTCTTTTATTGTAATTTTTCATCATTTCTTTATCATTAATTCTGAAAGGATATTTGCACTTTAACATTTTGTTCATGATCTCAGGGGGAGTGAGACAAGATTTTAAGATGATCAACATTATTTTGAGGGGGAGTTTATAGAATTTATGCATTTACCTAACTTCTAAATTTTTGTGATGCATGAATTTAGGGGGAGTATATGAGTACAACAAAAGGAGTAAGGATATGATTTCTGATACCTTCAGATCAGAACTCGTTCATTAAATGTTTTACTGCTTTATGTCATTTTCTTTTCAATAAATTTCTGAATAAAGTTGCTTTAACATGACTTTGAGACTTTTGCAGATTGAGAGGATGCTTACAAGATCATATCTTTTTGACTTTAAGCTTGACTTCATGAGATTTAAGATTGATCGACAAAGGTTAAATTTCTTATCTTAATCTCATATATGGTTGAAAGAAGGACAACTTTTAATCATAGAAAACATGTTCTTAAATGTTCAAACCACTTCCCGATTCTTAAATAGCTTTTATGAATTGGAAGTGTGATTTTAAATGTTTTCATTTTACTTGTACTTCAACACTTAACAAACTGTGTGTTTCCAAAGATAAATACTTGTGTATTGTCTTTTTTATATACTTTCAAGTATTCACACACATTGGTTTGACTTATTGTTCAAGATGTTCTTACCATGTCTCAAATTTGAAACATATTTTTCGATGGTAAGACACCCCGCTTGCACTTCAATGAATTTTGAGCGTTAATTCATTTCGAAACATCTTTCAAGAATGTCTATATTTTGTTTCATATGGACAAAACTTAGGGGGAGAATGTTAGAACATATTTTATGTTCTTATTAGAAGTTTTATAAAGTAATCTACAATATGTATTGGGCCTTATATTGGGTTTGGGCTTACATTGTGTACAAGGGTTATGGGGGTATAAATAGGAATCATGTGTAATAGTTTTAGGTTGAACTTTTTCAATACAATGTAGTCGTATGATTGCAAACTCTCTCTAGTAGTTTAGTTTTATTGCTTTCAATAATATATTGTTAAGTCTGGTTTTATAGGAATCATTGTATTTATAGGGCTTGGTCATATATTGTGTTTAGAGTCATACTGTATTGTATTTGACCAAGGGTATTTAAGTCCCTTTGGTCTTGGTTTGTTGTAAGAACCTTTACGCACTATTCATTGAATACATACTTTGCGCTTCCAAATCTCTCTCTCTCTCTACTTTCTCTCTCTAGGATTCTTAAGATCTTGGATTCTCAATTGGTATCAGAGCCAACTGAATCTTGAGAGGATTGAGAGATTGTTTTTCTGTATATGAATTTGTGATTGAAATCGAAAATTTGATCGATTTTCTTGAATTTTCCAAGAAAATCTCGTTTTCTTGATTTCTCATAAAATTTGGATTTGTTTGTGATCGAATTTGATTGTTTTTGGGCTCATCAGTCTAGTTTTTGATAATCGATCATGTTTGCTTTATATTGTTTTGCATAAAAATCAAGTTTAGATCATCAATTTTAAGTTTAAAAGTTTTCTGGAAAAACACGAGTTTGGTACTGTTTCATTCTAGATTTTTAGTTTTTGTTGATTTTAATCGATATTGTTGATTAAAAGCTGTTAGAAAGGTGTTTTCGATATTCAGTATGTGTTTTTTCATGTAAATTTCTTGTATTTTCATTTGATCTTGCGCATTATATTTGATTTTCTGTGGTTTGCGCTTCATTCATGTGGTTTGCGAGTCATTCATATTACTTTGCGTGTCACTCATTGTTACTTTGCGTGTCACTCATTGTTACTTTGCGTTTCATTCATTTAGTTGAATTGCATGTGCTACTAATCTTGATCTTGTTTTTCAGGTTTTCGGTTCTCTTTGGAAACGCAAAGCTACTTTGCGTATCAAGTTCAACCCGCAAAGTGAAGTTTGCGTTTCCCTCTACAAACGCAAAGTTTGATTTGCGTTTCTGCCTTCAACCGAAAAGGCCAAGTTCGCGTTTCAAGTAACACCCGCAAAGTCACACCTGCAAAGTTCATTTTTCGTTTCTCTAAGCAAACGCAAACCTCTAGTTTGCGTTTCTGCCTACATACGCAAAGCCTTCTTTGCGCCAATGGATTCTGCCAAGTTTGCTTTCCAAGCTAGATTCTACTCAAATGATCTGATGATGCAATTGGGAACAGATACTCGTCCTCCAGTCTTAATCAACAAAGATGAGTTTACACAGTGGCAAGATAGGTTCATAAATTTCATTGAGCGTCAGACTAATGGTGAAAATATGATGAAATGTTTATCTGAAGAACCATTTGTTAAACCGAAAATTGACATTCCTTTGACTGCTGAAGAAATCAAACGCGAAAAAGCAGACAGAGAAGCAAAGTCCAATTTGATGCTAGCTTTGCCCAACACAATCTACAATCGAATTGATTGTTTCAAACAAAATCCAAATATGATGTGGACTCAGTTATAAAAGATCATGCTTGGGTCATCAGTTGCTACTCAGATTCGCCAGACACGATTCATGAACAACTTTGAAGAATTTAAGTCTAAGGACAATGAATCTCTGAAGGTTACTTTTGACCGGTTTTGCGCTGTGATTAATGATCTTAGAAAGATTAAAGTGGAAAAGACTGATCTTGAGACGAATCTGAAATTCCTCAATGCTCTTCAGCCTGAATGGAGCAAATCATGTCATAAAATGAGGAACGATGTTCGGATCTCATCAATGCAGATTCAATAACTATATGAGATTTTGCTAACTGACGAGAGCTTGGTAATAGAGAAAAAGGCCAAGCTGGATAAAAAGAAGAAATCAGTAGACCCGATTGCCCTTCTCATGAAGCAATTATCTGAACAAGCATTATCTGAAAATGCTTACACCGGATCAACTGAAGATGATGGCGAGGCATTACAGAAAGCGATGATCCTTCTCTCTCAGCATTACCAGAAGAAGTTCCAACCAAGATCGAATTCTAACTCTTCTCGCTTCACTTCCGGTCCTAAAGTAAAATTACCCGAGCCAAAGACTGCTGCTTGCTACAACTGTGGAAAGTCGGGTCACATCTCAAAGGAGTGTAGAGCAAAGAAAGTTAAGGATTCAGCTTATTACAGAAGGAAACTGGGGTTGGCTGAGAAAAGAGAGAATGGAACTGTTCTGCTGGCCGAAGAAGAATTATGTCTAGATTATTTCGATGATGAAGCTTCAAACATCGAGATCGCTCAGATGTGCTTAATCGGTGATGATCAGTCAGATGATTCTGATACAGATAAGGATGAGGTATATTCTGAATTTGACTATAATTTCATTACCTCTCAGATGAACATCATAATTACTGCTTTATCTGATATTCGTTCAAAACTCTTATCTGAAAAGAATTTAAATTCCGAAAAGTCAGATTTGATTGATAAATTGAAAGTTTCTTTGAAAGATGAAAAATCTATTTTAGAAATTTCTAAAGACATCTTTCAAAAGAAATTGGATTATTTGGAAAATTCAAATAAGATTTATCTTGAATCTTTGACGGCTATGACTAATTTAAAAGATGAATTTTTAGATAAAATAAATAAGTTAGAAGAAAAACTTTATCGAAGAGACCAATCTGAACAAACAGTTTATATGAACAAACCGAGGAGTGAAGAGGCTTTAAAACAAAGATGGGGACTTGGTTTTGACAATCCTCATTGTTTAAACAAAGTGATAGACGAAGTTCCCACCTTATATAAATATGACTATCTAACTCTTGCACATTATGGTCCACAGTTCAAATTTCATTGGACTAGTGAAAAGGAAATGTGTTAGATCTCGAAAATGAGAAAAAGATAAATAACAAGAAAAATGAAATTCCTTTTGTTTATACGTTTGAAAATGCAAAATATTTTCCTGATAAATCAAGAAGAAGTCGAAAAGGATTAATTGATATATCTCCCGTCAAATCTTCAGTGTCTAATGATTTTGTTCCTTCTTATGCCCCTGATTCTGATAAGAAAAATATTCCTCCAATCATTTATGATTAGAAGAAATATACTCCTCCGTTAGTTTTAGAAGGCAAAATCATCGATCTTGAAGATAAGATAGAAGATCAAAATATTTTGAAGAAAACTGAATCTGATATTTTTCTTTTTTTCATGACGTCAGGTCTTGAAAAAAAATTATTTTCTCAAGAATCGGATTCTTTTTCTAGCATATCTTCTGATTCTAAGGAAAATAAAAAGGATGTTTCAAATTTTAAAAACTTTTCTCAGAATTATTCAGACTCCGAGGCAAATTCAAATTTATTAGTTGATCATATTGGTTGCTTAGATAAATTTATTTCTTCTGATTTAAATATTAAGTCTAAAATTCTTGATGATTCTTTTACGCTCAATGATCAATATTATAAACCTGAGCATAAAAGAAGACGGTCAAAGAAGTCAAAGAAACGAGATATAGTTCTTTCTGACAGTTCTAATTCTTCTGATTCAATTCTTACAGATAGGACTTTGAGCACTCGATCAAAGATGCAGATCTGGAGAAAGAAGCGGACATCTGATGAACATATTTTTGATGAGGATAAATGTGTAGACAAACTTTATAACAGTGATTCATTTGCTAAATGTAAATAAATTTCCAAATACTCTATAAAGCAAATGATTCGAATTTCAAAACATGTCTCATGTTCTTCCTCAGATTCTAGTTCTGATGATTATGCTTTCTCTTCTGATAGTTCTGATTATTTCTCTGATCATTTTCCTCGTGTTTTAAATGTCAATTCTGCTTATTCTTTCCCCATAAGAACTGCAACTAACAAACACGGGCCCAAATTCAAGTGGGTTCCCAAATCTTTATCTGATTCAAAGTTGCAGGCATCATATGTTAAGGGGGAGTAATAGAACAGTGGCTTCTGAGTACTTCAGCTCAGGACCCGTACTTCAAAGACTATGACTTCTAAACAAATCAGTTTAGAACTCGTTCTTCAATGATTAAGCTTCTGAATTAATGAGATACTGTGAGTACATCAATTTTAATTCCGCTGCATTTATCTCTGATAATGATGGTATTCCAGTTTTTCTCAATTTTTCAAGAATCTGAGCTTGTTTATCTATCTCATGAATTTGTATTACCCAAAAATTTTTTTTAATATGAGACACAAGTTTATTTTCTTCAATGTAAAAGATGAAATAGTTGAATTTTATTTTGTTTCAACTAAATATCTATTAAAAGTTTAAATCTTTACAAATTTTAGTCTATAAAGTAAAAGTTTTACAATTTTTCTTTCTTTTGAATAAATTGTGTGTCTAGGATAAATTTTCAAGTTTTTTTGTTTATATTAAAGTTTTTATATGGTCAAATTTCAAGTCTTACAAAAGTCGAAAAGTCAGCAACATGTTTGAAACTTTTATTACTGCTTTAAAGTTGTGTGATTCAGAATTTTTATAGTTTACTTTTCTTAGACTACCTAAATAATCAGAATTATAGATTGGAATGAAAATATGGGCTAAGCACTTAGATGCTGACCTGAGTGATTGAGATGAATTATAATTTCTTAAAATACATAAATCTTTAAGTTTAAAAGTTTGTACCTGTGACCTTTCTGATTTGGGAAAGTAAGTTCTGTGGGATGCTCGTCATCTGGTCCCCTAAGGTCAATTGATCTGGGAGTGATTAAACCTAAATCCTTCAATAGAATCATATCGAAAGTCATGTTCTACTGGTATGAATGGGTTTAGGATGTGTCGAAGTAGCCTTTCTGATCCGGGAAAGTAAGTTCCAAGGGGTGCTTGACACCTAGTCCCCTAAGGCCAGCTGGTCTGGGAGTGGCTGACCCAAATCCTGCAATAGGTTCAGATAGAAAGTTACGTTTACGGCATGTTCTTTACTTAATAAACTTTTTGATCAAAAGATGCCAAAGTGCACACGCTTAAAAGATGCCAAAGAGCACACTCATGTTAAGATGCCAATGTGCACAATGCTAAAAGATGCCAATGAGCACACATCTCATGATACTTGGTGATATGTTTGAGTTGTGATAAATCTGTAAATTTATGAATATATTAATTCTTGATGGCTTAGTGTGAGTACATGCAAAGTTCTCTATAATATTTTTAGAATTGCATTTTCTTGAAGCTAATCGAAGATTCGCATGTGAGCACACTGAATAGATTGCTGGAAGTTTTTGAAACTGAACATGTCTTAACTTGATATGCAATGAAACTTGTTCTTGTATCCTACAACATATGTTTGATTTCAAATGTTTGATAAATTTGTAATATTTTACTCTGTAGAATTTAATTTGTTTAGTGTTTAAAATTTTATATGTTTAGTCGTTTCAAAATTTACATTCAGTATATTTTTCTTTCTACATTAATATCTGATCATTGTGTTCTCATAAATATATTTTAATGGGTTTATGCATTATTCAAGGGGGAGTGAACAAAGAGAATATTTTTCAAAGATTTTATCTGGTTTTGAGGGGGAGTATCTGATTTTCTTTATATGAATGCTAATTTGAATTGTCATATCTAGTGCATTTGTGTAGGGGGAGTCAAAGGGTTTCAAAAGGTAAACTTTGTCTGAGTTTAAGTCAGTTTTGCGCTTCCAACATGACACGCAAACTTCGTTTTACGCGTCCTTTGTGAAACGCAAACATTGCTTTGCGTATCCTTCTTGAAACGCAAATTTTGCTTTGCGCACCCTTCATGAAACGCAAACCATGGTTTGCGCATCCAACATGAAGCGCAAACCTCCCTGTTTTCTCTGTTTCTTTGATTTTGCAGATTTTTCGCTGTCTCGTCTCCAACATTCACATGACCAAGTTGATCAAGATCATCAAGGTCATGAGGGGGAGAAGTCAAGGAGAAGTTTAAGAGACAAAGAGCTCAAAAGTTTATTTGTTGATCAAGATTCGCTCAAAGATTTTATTCTCTCAGCCATTTCAATTCTTTTGTTGTTCCTGCTCCGAACATCACTGTTCATTCAAGATCATTCAAAAGAAGTGTATCGTCTTGAGCTTAAGCAGCAAAGAAAATTTCAATCTGCAAGATGCTGAGAAGAAATTTTTTCTTAAAAGTCAGAAAGCTTCATAAAGTCGCTTTGTTGATCCGTGCTGTTATAGAAGACAATTTTTGAAGACCAAAGCGCCAATGATTACTAAGGGGGAGATTGTTAAGTCTGATTTTATAGTAATCATTGTATTTATAGGGCTTGGTCATATACTGTGTTTAGAGTCATACTGTGTTGTATCTGACCAAGGGTATTTAAGTCCCTTTGGTCTTGGTTTGTTGTAAGAACCTTCACGCACTATTCATTGAATACATACTTTGCGCTTCCAAATCTCTCTCTCTACTTTCTCTCTCTAGGATTCTTAAGATCTTTGATTCTCATATATTGATTTCTTCCCTATGATTCCTTGTTCTTCATCTAATCAAACCAATCATGATCTCAATTGGACCTCACAATTAGCATCAGAGCTAAACAGAAAACATATTTCTGAACGATCGTGAGATCTGTTGGTTTTGATAAAGAATAGTCTATGAAATTGTCGATTTCTGGATTTATTGTGAAATTGTCTGTTTTTTGATGATTAATTGATTCAGTAGTTATAGTTTATCATTATGGAATCAATTGCTTGTAACAATTTCGATCCAGAAAGTCGAATCGATTGATTTTGAGTTTATTTTGTTCGAAAAATGTATTTTACTGTGATTGAATCGACTTTGGGCTTACAGTCGAAATTAGACTTGGTGTTCAACTACAAATGTACTCCAAAGTATTTTTTGAACCTGTGGATAAATTTTCAGCTCAAGAATAGAAATTTTGAAGGTTCGATTTGAAGATTTTCAGAAAATCGTTCCAGATCCATAAGTCTCGCAAGATTTTATTGAAGAACTCGCAGGTGTGTGAAGTTTCGCAGAAAGAAAAAGTTATTTGGAAGGATTCGCAGAACATTTGGACAACAAATTTGTATAAGTGTAGAATTCGCAAGTGGTCAGATTGCGAAAGTTGAAGGATTCGCAGGTCATTATGCTTATGTTGTGGGCGAATTTTAAGGATTCGCAGGCCACTTGATTCTTAATGTCTAAGTTTCGCAGGTTGATTGTTTGCGAAAAGTGGCTTGCAAAAATTTTGAAAATGTTCTAAGTCCAGAATTCGCAGGTAAGGGAGTTGCGAATTCTGAGGATTCGTGAAGATGAAGTCTGCATATTTTGAGGTTAAGCTTAATGTATCTTGCGAATTGTGCTCAAATGTCTATAAGGATCTGCGAATTTCAGTTTTTTGCGAAAGTTGGTGATATTTTTGAAGATTCTGACAGTTCTAAACCCTATTTCATACAAGTTTGCCCTGTTCCTGATCTTTATACGCGGAATGCATATGTGACAGCTGGTTGGTCACATATCCTTAGCAACTGATCTATATTTCACTAGTGCTCGTCATCTGCAAAGATTTTCAGATTCTGGATTTGATGATTTGGTCTCTGCTTGGATTAAGTTATCTGCCTGAGAATCTGCAATCATCAGTCTGGAAAGCTTCTTCAGTTGTTAGACCGTTGAGAGCACTTTATCATTCTTCTAACTTGATCACTCGGTAGTGTGAGCGACTGCAATCACTGTTCTACACTTTGGTTGTGCTTCAGAATCCTGAGAGCCGATAATCATCCAGCTGATTTGTGAAGAAAGGAGTTCCAATTTTGATAACTCAGTTTTCTGGAAACCAGTCAGAAAATGAGTACCTTTCATCAGTTGTTGAACATTGCTTGCCTTCTACCCTTGCATTGTAGTGTTGCTACCGGATGCTACCGCACGTAAGCTTATCAGATGAAGTTTTTAAGCTGAATTCTAAATTTCAACTCATGGTTCACAAACAGATCAGATGTTATATATTGAAGATGCACTTGGGTGTCACTCCATAATCCACACATATCATTCTTGTGGGTGTTAAGGAATGTGTTGGATTTACTAGAGGAAAAAGTTATCTTTATGTGTACTCAGTCGAGGTTATTGTTTACATCAGATCTGATATTTCAGTTGATACTTCGAGGATAAGAGCTACATTCTAGGGGGAGCTTAAGGATGCTTTGAAGTTTATGCAACACTAAGTTTTATGAAGAAATCAAGGGGGAGAGGAGTTGAAGCTGGAGTTGATCAGAGAATGATTACTTTACAAAACTTAGGGGGAGAATGTTAGAACATATTTTATGTTCTTTTTAGAAGTTTTATAAAGTAATATACAATATCTATAAGGCCTTGTATTGGGTTTGGGCTTACATTGTGTACAAGGGTTATGGGGGTATAAATAGGAATCATGTGTAATAGTTTTAGGTTGAACTTTTTCAATACAATGTAGTCGTATGATTGCAAACTCTCTCTAGTAGTTTAGTTTTATTGCTTTCAATAATATACTGATTTCTTCCCTATGATTCCTTGTTCTTCATCTAATCAAACTAATCATGATCTCAATTGGACCTCACACCAAGGTTATCATTCATACCGATCATTCCGCCATCAAATACTTATTTAATAAAGTCGATGCTAAACCTAGGCTTATTAGATGGGTTCTTCTTTTACAAGAATTTGATGTCGAAATTGTTGATAGAAAAGGCACCGATAACCAAGTGGTAGATCATCTTTCTCGAATAGAAGGAATGGTATCTAGTAGGGGTGATCATGAAATTAAAGAGATCTTCCCGGACGAGCATGTTTTGGCAATACATCATCATGAAGAACAACAACCATGGTATGTGGATTTGGCCAATTATCTTGCTTGTGGGCTAAATTCGTATCACCTTCAAGGGAAACAATGGAAAAAATTTCTTCATGATAGCAAACAATATTTTTGGGATGACCCGTTTCCTTTTAAAATGGGTGTGAACCAAGTTTTGAGAAGATGTGCTCCGGATGCGGAAATGTTGGGAATTTTAAAAGAGTGTCATGCCTCACCCTATGGTGGACACTTTGGTGGCCAACGTACGGCGGCCAAGATTCTACAAAGTGGTTTCTTTTGGCCAACTATTTTTAAAGATGTTTTCGAATTTGTGAAAAAATGTGATCAATGCCAACGAATGGGAAATTTGTCTCAACGCAATGAGATGCCCTTGAACAATATTTTAGAAGTTGAACTCTTTGACGTTTGGGGCATCGATTTCATGGGACCATTTTCCATGTCGTTCAATAATCAATATATTTTGGTCGTAGTCGATTATGTTTCAAAGTGGGTTGAATCTAAGGCATGCCCAAAGAACGATGCAAAAACGGTGATTGAATTCTTGCACAAAAACATCTTTGTCCGTTTTGGAACATCCCGAGCATTGATAAGCGATGAAGGGACTCATTTTGTGAATAAAATGTTGAGCATCTTTCTTAATAAATACAACATCCAACATAGAGTGGCCACGACATACCATCCGCATACTAATGGTCTTGCCGAACTTTCTAATAGGAAGATTAAAAATATTTTGGAAAAAGTTATTAAACCTAATAGAAAAGATTGGTCTCTCAAGTTGGATGATGCGTTATGGGCATATCGAACGTCTTTTAAAACCCCTTTAGGAATGTCTCCCTATCGACTTGTTTTCGGAAAAGCTTGCCACTTACCACTAGAATTAGAATATAAAGCTTTTTGGGCCACAAAAGAGTTCAACCTAAATGACGATTCTGCGGGAAATAAGAGAAAACTTCAATTAACCGAGTTGGAAGAGTTGAGATTTCACGCTTACGAAAATGCCAAATTATATAAAGAAAAAACCAAAATGTGGCATGATCGTAGAATAAATCAAAGGAGTTTTGATGTTGGTCAACAAGTGCTACTCTTCACCTCACGGCTAAAATTGTTTCCCGAAAAACTCAAGTCTCGTTGGTCCGGTCCATTCACCATTGTGAAAATCAGTCAGTATGGGACCGTAGATTTGTTAAATCCACAAGACGGTAGTACCTTCAAAGTCAATGGACATAGGGTCAAGCACTATCTCCCTGAAGAGGTTCCCAAACCCTCTAAAATGTACCCTTGAAAAGTTTCATGAAAGTCCTTTGTAAATACTGTACATAAGTTGTTGTTTTATTTTTGACCAAAGTGGCCACCTTGTTGCCACGTCATGGACTGAGCTGATAAAGGCATCTGTGAAATTTTAATTTCAAGATTTATGCTCAAAATTTTTATGCATGGATAAAAATTCCCTTTTTGTCCACTAGTCCTTCCATGCATCTTTTTGCAATATCAGCTTGGTCCAGGTTAGTCTTTTACTTTTTGTTTATTTTTGAGCAGTGTCCTTTTATTCTAATAATTTATTCTAACTTGTGCAGGTGGTTTTAATTCTCAGATTCCATGATAAGAACCAGCGGTTATATGGTTTCTCTTTTGAAAAGGTGATTTTTCAGGAAAAGGTGGCAAAAATCTTTTCAAGGCAAAAAGCAACTGCATATTGTCCCATCATCTTTCCTAGCCATCACTTCACCGTCCTAACTCCTCAACTCCCTCTCTAATTGCTATCTCCGATTTCCTTCTCTAGAAATCTGGTCACCACTCCACCCTCCTCACTGTTCGACTTCTCCATGGCTCGCCTCAAGCAATAAAACCCTAACCCCTTCCCTCATAGTCGTCGGAGTCGTCGATTGGCCAACACCGACAACACCACCACCATCGACGCTGAACGATCATTGGCGGTGGAGAGGGAAACCGTCGAAACCTCTGATTTCACCATCCATTATGAGGAATCCCATGCGGTGGTTACACCATGAGCCACCACCGTCGCTAGCAACCCACCACTGTCACCCTCACCGCCGGTAAAACACCCTCTTCTAATGATTACCTATCCCCAAAACCCACATGCGGTACCCAAATCGCAAAACCCTAACCTCCCCAATAACCCCTTCCATTCTCCCTGAACCCACCCTAGACCCACCGCCCATAGACCCACAAACCACCGTCACTCGGTCGGAGTTTGTCGTTCCTCCCCACTTGCTCCAGGTTCGTGTCACCCGTGACCCTTCAACCCTCTTTAACCCTCAACCTCGTATCGATGGCACCGGTGGTTTTCTTAACCCCATTTATGGTTCCGATAATCTAGTCAATACCTTCGACTTGAATCAGATAGGGACTGAGGTAAGCACTTCGATCGATCCTCCACCATAACCACCGGAGCAGCAGGTCGTCGGCAGTCCGCACAAAGGTGGCGACAAGGTGGCCATATCTAGAACTTCTTCTGGGTCTTCCTCCGAAGACTCATCTTCAGGTTCTGTCAAAGCAACTCCTTCTCCTCAAGGCGCTATAGAAGATCGAGGGAAGAAGCCAGCAACGTCCTCAGCCTCCGATAAAGACTACAGTCCGGAGCCGGAGACTGTCCAGCCAAAGAAACGGGTGCAGACTGCCTCTGTCGCCAAACCGAAACTAAGGTCGGCCCGTAGTTCAGCCTCCACTACTAAGAAGTCGCGAACGCGGTCTACCAACCAACCATCCCCAGAAGTCAGGTATAAATCACCGACCACTTCCATGTTATTAATGGAACGCGAATTTGATCCACAGTTGATCAATGCGTATCCACATATCAAGAAGCACTTGGCAGCATACAAATGGGAAAAATCAATCCTATTCCCTGGAAAAGCGAATGCTACATGGCTTCGCGAATTATATACGGCCATCGCTGCCGCTGGTGATACCACTGTCTAGGTCTGAGGTAAAAGTGTAAATTTTGAAGCCCGATCATTATCTAAGGCTTTCGGCATGCCGGTACCGTCCACGTGCCATTTCGCTAAAATTTTGGACTCCCTCAATGTTGACACCAGTAGGGAAATCGCCACAGCTTTAATGATGCCTCAGTTTTTGGCGGACTTCTATCCGGCTAAGTTGACCATACAGTCGGGTCATTTGAATCTGGAAGCTAGTATATGGTTCCAGTTCCTTAGGCACAATCTGTTGCCTGCTGCTCACGACGCAACTCTCTCCAAGGATAAATGTGTCCTTCTCTTTTGTATACTGAGAGAATTGTCATTTGATTTTGTACCGATTGCTCTTACTGCCATTCGCTACGCTCCCTCGTGATCAGTTGATCAGTGCAGCACGTGTTCTTTCCCTGGATAGTGATGACTCATGTACTAGCTCATCCAGAATTGATCAAGGCACTATTCAGCGCATTATGCGCTCCGGTCGTTTCTCCGGGGAGGCCCAGCTTCAGTCGTCAGCCGCCAGCACGTCTCGACCCCCGCCTCTTTCCAAGCCATCTGCCGAAGAAGTTCCCAAGCAGCCCACAACCTCCGGTTCAGGTTACGGCTCCAACGAATGGTTGCAGGTGCTAGCCGAGCAGCGTGAAGAACATAATATGCTATTGAAGGACCTAATGGCACTCCAAAAAGCGCAAATGGACCAGCTCAATGCCCATGCCGAAATGATTAAAGTGATTCAAGTAAAAAACGAGTTTTTTTGGGCATACCAGAGGGATTGGAACCGGGTTATTAAGGGATTCTACCACAAGAATAATCTGCGTCGTCACTACTGCGGTTTCCTCCAGGCCTCTGCCCACCACAGGTCATTATCCCTCTAGCTCCACGTCCCAGCAACCCGGTGCCTCCTCCTACTGCCTCTGAACCAGCTGCGACTATAGCAACCGAGGCTGGCCCTTCTGTGGAGGTTGGTAAGCCGTGAGCATTCTTGGATCATCATCATTTATGTTTGAACTTTTTATCGTTATTTCTTTTGGGTTATGTGGTGTTTTGTTATTCTAACTCGTAGTAGTTGGGTTGTATGCTTGTACTGATCATCGTACTCTTGGATGCCTCATATTTGATGGTCTCTGGTTTCTTGTGTTTTTTGCTCTTGTTCATCTGTTTTGCAGGACCGCTCATTGGATCGCTACCATTTTTTGGACTTTAATATGATTTAGGCCTTTATTTCCTTTTTTTTTAGCCCAAACACTTTTCCACTTGAAACCTAGCCTTTCAACATCCAAATATCTACATGTCTTGCATTTTTCAATGGGGATATTGAAGGTCTGTTTGGGGGGTGGGGACTGTTGCAAAAACAGAAACAATTTTTTTCTGATAACCCAAAGCCAAAGTGGCCACTTTGTCACCACTTTGGCAGGAAGCTCAAAAATGAAAGACAAATCCAAATGGGATCAGTCAAAAGTCAAATGGTTAAGACAATACAAAGAATAAATAGTCAAAAACCAAAGAAAATTGGAGCCATACAAAAAGATAAGTTTGGGGGTTATTTCGAGAAATTTAAATTGAAAACCCAAATACACAAGCCCAAAACAAGCCCTATTGATTAAGGTCAAATTTATGGGATGCATGAAAGGAGGCGGTACCTTTTCGAACAAGAATACTTCTCTCAAATCAAGAAACGTCGAAATAGTCGGTATGAGTTTTCCATTCAAAAGAAAGTAGTCAACCCTTTTTGATCATCATTCGAGTTCTTTTCTTTCGTTCTTTTCTTTTTACTTGAGGACAAGTAATTACTCAAGTTTGGGAGTGTGATAACTCTCAAATCTTGAGAGTTAATTCCTCTCTTTTTGTGCTTATTTTACCACATTTTCACCCATTTTGTCCCTTACCTCCTTCATTTGGTCTTAATTATTCAAACATGGTGATGAAGTCTCAAGAATGCAAAATTTTCGGTTTTACTAACTTTTGTGCAGAACGTGGCCACCTTGTCACCACATTGGGACGTTGGCTAAAACTTTATGGATGAGATTTAGCCATTTCTGGAAAGTTTGCCTTTTGAAGAAAATGAAAGAACTTTCTGCTCTTTCACAAGAATAATCAAGGAAGAAGACAAAAGGTGTAAGTCAAAGGAAGGTTCAATACTCCTCCATAAAGCTACTTTTTGAGGAACTGTCACATCAACACTTCTTCTTCCTTTGGCTATAAATTGAGGCTTGGAGGCACCATTTCAACATCATCACTTCCAGGAGCATTCAATACTATCTGGAGCTTAGCATTTAGTTCTCTGTTTGAAATTGTAGTGTAGTTGCATTTAAGTTTTGTAAGTTTAATTTCTTGTATCAGTTGTCACCACGTTGGCAATAGTCTTTAAGTTTCATTTATGCAATTTATGTTCATTATCTCTCCTTCTTCTCTCATGTCTTTTACTGTTATTATAAGCTAAACACCCCTTTGGGTGTGGGTATGAGCCAAGGCTAAGACTAGTAGGCAACACTTGGGTGTTGCCATCTTTGTTAACTCTTAGACTTGGTCGCTCGAGTCGGGACTTCAACTCAACGCGGACAAGCCGATCACTTGTTAGTGTTAATATTAGATCTTAGACCTCGAGAGGGGCGGATCCAAAAATACGGCTTGAGTGATGCAAAGAAGATTTGAGAAAGTCTTTTATAACCACGTAGAGATACGGGTTTTTGCATGACTTTAACTAAGGTTCAAAATGTCGGTCGATATAGGTGTCACAAAGAGATTTGGGCCTCTATATCCATACTGGTGGAACTGAAATCCTTAGAGGTTTACTTAGTTAAGTCGGTAAGTCTTGAGTTGGCGAAAGTAGTGACCTTGTGGGTACAACGTGGCCACGTTTCGGGGAAATTCACTTTCGAGAGAAAGGGGTTTTTAAGGATACTATGTGTCCTTTTGTTTCTGACCATATCATTACTACATCAGTCTTAGTTAATGCTTGTACCCACATCCTTCCTTTAATCTTATTAATCCCTTTTAATCGTTGTTTAGTTTGCTTAAAACTCACAAATATTGATATTGTTCTCAAAACTCAAACAAGCACTAGAAGTTCATGAAAGTTCTCTGATTCTTAGTTGACTAGTCCCTGTGGAAACGATCTCGGTACTCTACCACTTTATTACTTAATATCGATTATAGTGTCCGGTGTGCACTTGCTCCACCACTGTGGCAACATAGTGGCCATGTTGTGGACCTATACGATTTTCTGCTATCACATCCCATTTTCTCACCCCAAACCCAAATCTCTTCCCCTTTCTCTCCCAAACTGACCCCCAGACCCCAAAATCAAGCCCTGACTCATTTTTGGGAGTCTTCCTTCTAAAAGCAATGATTCTTCTTCACCTAGCAAGTTTTGGAAGCTAGAGCTACAAACCTTCCATCTTCATCTTCTTCACCAATGCCTCTAGGGTTTCATCTAACTCTTTTCACCATCTTGAAGATTAGAAGTTTGAGGTTTATTTTGGAGATTTAGAAGAGTATTGTTGATGGGTTCAAGTTTTGGTAAATGTAATCTTCTCTTCTCTTCAACTATGGAAATTAGGATTTTGGTATAAATTGAGATCTTCATGTATAATGTTTAGGGAATGACTCTATATGGTTGAATATGGGTATTTATGGTTGGAAATGTATGGATCTAGGTTTTCAGAAGTTTTTGGTTTAAGGATCCAAGTGTTCTTTAAAGGAGCTCAAGTTGGGGTAAAGTCTAGATTTAGCCTAAATCTAGCAAGGTGAGTTCAAGTTGATTTGTGAAAACATTGTACATGCCAAAATGTTCATTTTAAAGTATTTATGTGTTTTACATGAAATTGTCAACTATTGGGTTATTTGGTAACTTTTGACTATTTGAAGTGTTTAACTTCATAAACCTTGTAGAACACCCATGTTTGGGATTTTTGGGCATCTTGATAAATGTGTCATAAATGAATGTGTTTTGATGATTTATTGCATAAACAGATATTTGGTCAAAAATGCACGTTTAAGTGTTTGTCGGGTTTTATGCATCATTCATGAAATGGGATGTTTTGAAAAGTACAAATGTGTGAGTCCTTTGGTTTTGGGTCATTCCCGACTTTGGGGAAACATTTTAGAAATGGAAAACCTTTCGGTTTGGGCCGAAGGCCAATTGTGATTTGAGAAACATAGTTTTGGGGAAAGATGTAATTTGGTTTATGTAACCATATTGGCTCTCGTGTTTTAGCCAAACGTCTATTAAGCCTTTTGGGGCTTGATTTATACTCGGTTGAGTCTTTGGAATATTTGTTCAGTTTTGGTAGCTCGTTAAGGAGCCTTGGACGTACGGTGTACTTAGTTGCATCGTAATTGAGAGTTACATGTTTTGAATGCGTTAGTTCATTCGTTTGAGTCATGTAATGTTTTAACTGTAATGCATTGGATCCGTAGGCATATGAGTCGGTCAGTTGATGTAGTGGGGACTTTATCCCCGTTTTAGGACTGGATATTGTTTATGGCTAGCGGGAGCTCGAGGTATAGATCGTGGGTGGTTGAACTCGATAACCGCATAACCTTTATTGAAGGGCTCGAGGTATAGATCGTGGGTGGTTGAACTCGATGCCCGTTTGTAATCCAATCTGGTTACTCATCATGGAATTTAGTGTCCACATTTGAAGTCTAGTGAGTTGTCCCCAAGTCATGTTTTTATGGAAGCTTGCGGTGGTTGCTCGGTTGGGAGCCGTATACGGAGTTAAGTCTTGCGGTGGTGCCTATTGTAAGCCGGATATGGGGACTTGTGGCTTTGTGGTGACACTCATCTAGAGGTCGAGTAGACACTAGGGTCATTTGGGTATCTTGCGGTGGTAGCTCGGTTGGGAGTCGTATACGGGGATCCATGGCTCTATGTGAAGCTCGAGAACATTGATAAGTGGCCTAACTTTGTGTGCCCACCACATTCGATGAAATTCAGGTCTCCCCCATCAGCGAAAGATGTTGTTTTGGGTATTGAGTTTTATTATCCAAGTTTTTGGTGACATTTTGTATAAATGGGTCTTTATCCATGTTTTATGGGTTGAGTAGTTTGCCCCACCCGTGTTTTGGGGTGTTTCAGGATGTAAAGTTTTAACCACATTTTCATAAATGGATGGTTCAATTTCTATTCACGTTTTGAGTGAGTTTTGGGTTAAATTTATTTTACGAATGAGCGTTTCATATTGGGATCCTTGTCCTTGAAGTAGTTTGGATTGGAAAACGTTTATATTGGTGTTTCTTTGCTAAAATGCATATTATTGGAAAACGAGTCGTTTTCATACTTGAGGCATATCAAATTGAAAGATTATGATTTAAATTGCATTACTTCTTTTCAACAATATCTTTATCCATGTTGAAAACTCTTAAACTCACTAGGCGTTAGCCTAACCTTTTTATTTGTTGGCATGTGCAACAGGTTCCGATTGGGAATAGTCCTAGTGACACTATGAAGAGATGAGTGCTAGTGGTGTGCCTGAATAAGTGATTAACTTAGTGAAGTCTTCCGCATTAGTATTGTGAAGAGCAACTTGTACTGGGGTTAAGTAGCACTCGACTTCAGTTAGGTCCTTGTTTAATACTGAAGTTTGTTATTGTTGAGGTTAATTATAGAATTTTATATTCGAGGCATATTGATCTTTGTTATGTAAAGTGGAAGTTTTGTCCTTTATTTATTATTAAATTGAGATTTTTAATTAGTTGCTCTTACCAAATCTGAGGGTGTTACATGATGATAGGTAAAGGTGGTGTTGGTAGTGACAACGATGGGTGGCGAAAACAATGATTGTGGTGGCGGTGGTGGAAGTGATGCTTACGATGGTGGTGGCGGCGGCAACGAAAAGTGATGGTGGTGGCAGCATGTAATGACAGGTGGTGATGGAGTAGGTAGTGAAGGGTGGTGATGGTAGTGGCGATGACGACGGTGGTGACATCCATCGTGGTGGAATAGAATGGAATGCAATAATATAAAGGAGTATAAATGTATAATAGTTTTTCTTAAGAAATGGTAGGAAGGAAATGAAATTCCTTGCTATAATCTAAGGAGTTTACACTCCATCATTTGTGGAATTTGAATTCCTTGTTAAAATTCAAAAGATGAACCAAACGCAAGAATGGAATTGACCATTCCAATTCCTTCAAATTCCACCGGATTCCAACGAACCAAACGCCACCATACAGATTTGAAGAGGAAGGCTTAGATGAATTGACTATTCATACTTTGTAATCAAATATAAATCTTCAGATCTTGCTTCAAAGGATCATAAGCATATTAGAACACCTGTCTCAATCTTACTTCTCTGTATCTTAAAGTCATGTGTCATTGGTGTATCCTTTGTTATGTATATAAGTTTTGTAAATAGTTTGTTTGTAATAACTTTTAGGAGCTTTGACAAGTTAATAAGTTGTGCCTAATTGAATATTTCTCTCTCTAGATTGTCTCTGTAACCTGTAAACCTGTAACCTTGTCATCTTCATTGACATATGACCTTTCAGCCCTATGCGTACGTTTAGGGTTACCTTACCTGTTTATACTAATAAACTAGAAGAAAATAGGAAGAAAAAAAATATATTTATACCCCGTCGGGTTTCGAACGGGTTCGGGCCTGGGTTTTGAATACCCACCCCGACCCTTCTAAATGTTTCGGATAATCGGGTTTCGGGGGTCGGGTAATATCGGGTAGTATGGTTCGGGGTTTTCGGGGGTTTTCGGGTTGGATCGGGTTTTGCACAACCCTAGTAACAGCCCAATAATCGACCATAATTTCAAGCAAGCATTTTGTTTTAATGGTGCATTCATTCTTGTTTTTAGTGTACGAACTCTTCTAATTTCTCTAGGTTTATAGGTCACGGTTTCTACCAAATCAGGACTCAGATTTGACATTATTCTCGAGTAAACTTTGTGACATCTAGATAGATTTGGGTAGAAATATAACTTAAGGAAAGCAAGCTTTCACACGATCTCAAGTTTTATCCACGGATTAAACATTGTTTCTATACTGCATACCCGAATCACCAACTGTCTTAAGTAATATATTTTTTTTATGAAAAATATGTCGAGTAATCAATTTGTGAGAGACATTACAACGAAGTTCATCAAACTGGAGAATTTTAAACGGGGTGGACTTTAGAAGATGGCAGAAGAAGATGCATTTTTCTTAACCATACTGAAGGTGGTCTATTTGTTGAGCACTCTGATATCGGAGGTGATGGGGGACAAGGCATTGGAGGTTATAGGACGTCAGAACAAATGGGAGAACGATGACTATATTTGCCATGGTCACATTTTGAACGTATATGCAACTTCTTCTTCGACATTTATCAAAATACAGGATTTGCCAAAGAGTTGTGGGATTCTTTTGAATCCATATACAAGGTTAGGTTCCGATGAGAAGTTGAGTTAATGTGAGAAGTGGTTATCAAACGTTGGATGAGAAATTGATGCACATTAGGATGAGATGCATCGAGATAAGATGCACCAGATCAATTCCCTTCTAAGGCGCAATTCATGAGAGGACTTGAGATTAAAAGTGATCAATGGTTCAGATCCACTTCTCACCATTAACTCAACTTCTCACAGGATCATTCGCCTCCATATACATGGGTAATTGATGTTTCTAATAAAAAGTTACTCATAAGTAATTTTAATAATTATAAGATGGTGGACTTATGGGCCGTTTACCAAACACTTACCCGCAGGGGCGGAGCCAGGATTTGGCTTGAGGGGGAGCATCAGTTGTAAATAAATAAAATAGATGACGAAACACCGGTTGTTTATCTTTTTTAATAGACTAGAAGCGTACTCAGCGAGATACATCACGATTTTAATGTTTCATTTTATTTTTTTGTCGATTTACAATACGATTTTGGATGGTTTTGAGAAAGTGATAATGTTTTTTTATAAATTTGTTTAATTAAGGCTTAATAATATAATGTTTTTTATATAAAAAAATTAAATATTTTGTTAGAATTCAACGATTATCTTATATATTTTAATGACATCTAGAAAAAATAACCAATTATACATTTAATATAATATAATTAAAACAAAATTATAGTAATATAATATATTAATTAATAGTGATACATGGAAATGTCTGCATAAAAGGAATGTCCTGCACATACCAAATTGGTGGGTGTTAGAAGTCTGCAATAGTAATATGTATCTTGTGTTTTGATACTTGTAAATTAAGAGATTTTTAAAATCTTGCATAAAATGATGGTACCTTATGCCTAATAATTTGTATTTAAGAGTTTTTTATCCGTGTTTTATAATATAGTATAGATACTTACCCATGGTTGTTTATTGTAAAGATCAAACTAAAATCAACACTAAACAAATGGACAATCCTAAAATCGAACAAGTTAGAACAATTAACAAATTGGCAGTATACTATAGAGTAGTAACAAATGGGTAACCCTACAGAAACTGATTTAATTAACACGTTATAAAATAAAATAAAAAGGTACGTTAGTAGAAATAAAAACATACTACATTCAACATTAATTCTCATCTATTGAACACGATTTTTTGTAATTATTATCAAGTCGTTTTTACATAGTTTAATGTAATATACGTATGGTTTTTTGTTATTTTGACATGATCTTGTCACATAAATTGGGTACAAACCCAGAATTTGGTACAAACTTTATAAAAATTGACATTTAACTTGACCATTAATGAGATGAAGATGAAGATGAATGATGTTAGATTAAGGGGTTGTTTGTTTACCTCTTAATGGTTCCAAGTAAGAGGCATCCTCTGAATCGCTAAGAGGTAAATCTTGTTTAGCAAAAAAAAAGTGTTGTATCTTAATGGTTCCAAAATCCTCTTAATGATTTTGTATCCTGACTCTCCCTTAACCATTAAGAGCCCTGATTTTATTATGAACAATTAGCAATCAGCCATATTTCATTTTACACTATATCATAAAAACCTCTTAATCATTCAGACCACTTAATCATTCTGCACTAAGTCATTCAACAACTGTCAAACAGCCCCTAAGATAATAACAGTTACTTAAAAGCATAGTTAAAATAAGTTTAAGTTAATATATATTTTAAATCTCATAAGTATTTGTAACATTAAATTAGAATAATTATCTCAATTTCTAAATGTTAGGTGCAATAACATTTCACTATATAAATTAGTTTTAAATGTAATATTCGTTTTTTAAAAAATTGAGTGAGTTTTGAAAATTAATATAGAAAGGCTAAGGCGTCGTTTGTTTTTTAAGAGGTTTAAAGTCTGAAATCTTATTTTAGTTATGACTAATAAGAGGTGGTGTGTAAAAAAAGTCTGAACGATTCAGACTTAAGAGCCTTTAAGAGATTTAACAAAAAAAAAAAAAAAAAAAAAACCCTAAATATAAAAAATTGTTTCATACATATCTTTTACCAGGGTCCCACGTGTCCACCATGTGGTCCTTATTTTCTCTACTACCTAAATATCTCATCTTCCTCTATTTCTTCTACTATATGGGACTTTTCTTCAGATTTGAGGGGGAGCAGCTGCACCCCCTCGCCCCTATGTGGCTCCGCCACTGCTTACCCGATAAACACTTATCGGTAATATTCAACACTATCAATTACTTACCATCATTTACTTATCAAGTAAGATTTTAATTCACCAAAACAACAGTGCGATATGCAACAAATTGATCTTTGGAACTCTAATCATTTCTCATAGGCCACTCAAATGATGCAACGATCTTGTTCATGGATTAACCTCCTAAAAACGTGATACCCATGCAACTTAGCCTTGAAAGAATTTTATGGTTAGAATGTGTTCATCTGTGAAGAGGTTTGTAATAAGCAACTCCCAAGGTGGCGCTGCTTTAAGAGTCCCATGCCGATAAATAGACCAATCCCCAAAGGAATTATAACCCTCTCAGCGGTGCAGCCAGACACAAGGATACCACCCACAACCAACTTTGCTATACCCTAGAACCAAAGACCCCTAGTACAAGTGATATCAATAAAGTTTCTTGAAATTCTCATGGGTGAAAAAAACAACAAAATTTGATATCAGATATGTTGGCAAGTGTAAACTGAGCTAGAGTTCATATAGTAATAATAGTAAGAGAACCCAAAAACAAAAACAAAAACAGAAACCAAAAGGTTTCTAACAGAACTTTCAGATTTTGATCTTCCCTCGCCGGTTCATAGGCAGACATCAACTCTCTTTTTTCGCCGCTTTTTACATTCGCTTCAAACTCATTGCAGTTTGAACCCTGGGTGCTAAACCGCTACCACTGGCTTTACATCATCATTCTGTTTCTGCCGCTGCTCTCCTGACACACCTGCCGCCATCTCACTTCCATTTCCATTGCAATCTTCTTCAGCCTTCTCTTTTTCTGGTGTACACGGTTCCTCAATAGCAGAAGGCTTCTGAACTGGGGAATTGCCGCCAGGAGGAAGGAAAACTCCGGTTCCAGGTACTGGTAAGCGAGGCGGAGCATGCTGCATCAGAGGAGCTGCTGTCCAGCCGCCAGATGCAGGCGGCAGAGCCACAGGTGATGTTGGAAAAGCCATGGCAGGTGTAACTGCTGCCGGAATAAAAATGGGTTGGATGCCATTTGAGGGTTGCAGCTGTGGACGAGCAGCAGCTAGAGTGGGTAAAACACCGGTTGTTGGGACTGATACATGGTGCTTGGGAACCATCGGATGGCGAATGTGGTTTGGGGGCCGTGTAGGGGGTGGGACCCAGTGGGATGGAGGTGCTGTGGCTGCATGTGAAGGAGAACGCTGACCATCACCTGGTGTGGTTCTCTTTGGTTGTGACTTTGTAAAGGTAACAAGTATACGCTGTTTCCTCATTGAGGGAATTGCATGTCTAGTAAAATCTGCAGACCTTCCATCCATGATAAGAATAGATCTGCAAATTTCAATGTGGTCAAAAGACAAATTCATATAAATCAATGACGTTAGTCGCATGACTCGAGAACATTTAAGTATAACTCGAGTTTTAATTCAAGTCGAGTAAGTCAACACATGTTTTTATCTAAATAATAAATATGTATAGCCAGATAAAAGGTTGGTTGTTCTGCATCAAATCATTATTATTTGACTTTGCATATCATGAAATAGATTATCAAAGGATTTGCCAAACATAGTAATCAAATGAATAGATATCTGTCAATCTAATTTGCATTAAACGAATTTAAGTCGAGTAAACAAGAACGGAACTCAAACTGAATGTCATTAAGCTTAATTGAGTTGGGTTTGAATTTGCCTATACGCTCTCTATGATTGGGTCAAGAAAGAATCTTGGTCAAACTTGACTCGAGCAACTTTTTATTAAGAGTAGATTCATATGGAGCATGTTCAGTTCAGGTTAGAGATGCAGAAATCCCAAGCTTTCCAGGCCAGTTTTAAGTATGCAAAAAAAAAGATCCTTGAGTTCTCGGGGCCAGGCTATGGGTATGAAAATAGGCCCATCAGGCTTTAGAAAAAAAAATTTTGGCTGATTGCGTTTTTAGGCATCGGCTCTGGCCTTGCTAGGGGGAGGCTTCGGGCTTTTTGTGCATTTCTAGTTCAGGTACAGCCATACAGTTCCATGCCGAAAGTAATTGATTAAGCTCCATCATCACATAATAATTGCATAATTCGACTTTACATGCAGTATAACGTAAGTGTTGGCTAGTATGATCATGTAGAATCTTGTGGAACAAAATGAATACCATCAATAAAGATGACCACGAGCGAGCTTGAAATTATCCCAAAAATGAAATGTTTTCGTTAACACAAGACATCCTAAGCTGAAATATGTGGCTATTTATAGGATGGAGGAACTGCTTATTGGAGCCAATGGAGGGAGTGTTTATTGGAGCCTGTACACCTTGCATTAAAAAATGTTTTCCTGCTACTACATATGCTATAACGTGAACCATCATGACCTTAGGATCATTGGTTCATCACCCTCGAGGCTGAATTTTTTGACCATAAAGTAAACTTCGCAGGGTGATAGATCATATCCCATGATTAAGAGGATCAATGTAAGGATTTCTTATTGCTAATGACACAAAGTTTAAGCTAGCACCACGGTTCCAAAATTGCAAAAGTTCCTTGATCTTTTTCTTGATCGCATTCATATTATGCTGTCTTAAATTGGGAGTCTTCACAAAAACGGCCTATCTACCCTCTGGGATAGAGGCAAGGTCTGCCTTCAACAAATAAAAGAGCGCACGGAGAGAGAGAGAGAGAGAGAGAGAGAGAGAGAGAGAGTACCCAGGAGTAAGAGAAAGCTTAACAGAACCTCTGTAGTCCCCAGGATGGTCCACTCCGATTACTCTACCAAAAGTCATGTCACATTCTGTCGCAAACAGCACGCATACAGGCCTTCCAAACCAATGTGGCCATATATGAGGCTGTGAGTGGTCACCCTACACATAGCATCCACTAGTTAGGCCAGTCATAGTAGTACCACGCAATTGTATCAAGAAATATAAGTGATAAGAGTACTTGTTAACCTCATTGAAGATATCGATAATGCAGGAGTCGGGCTTCACTGTGAGAACTTGCATGGCCATTAGGCCCTCAATGACGTCTTCAAATAAACTTGGAATGGGTTCTATTCTCCGATCTGCAAAATTCAATTTTTATTTCAATTGCTGGTAGAAGTTGATGCAAACACATTTATGAATTTATTTGCAATGAATTTATGCATGCCTTTGGATGTTCCACTGATGACCTCATCTTCAAATGGTGCATCAGCAATCGGCAGTCCCAGTTGAATCATCTCTCTTCCATGGCCTTTCATGGGTCTCTTTGAGACAACATATGTCTGGCCTGCTTCTTGTCAAAAAAGTTTCACGAATTAGTTTACTCTATATATTCAGGATCAAGGAAAATACCAGTGTTATTTAGAACCTGGTAAAAGAAAAGGCAAAAGATAACAAGTTCGAGTTCCAGATATTCCTATGTTAGAAACAGAACACAAATTGAATTACCATGATAAACTGCTAAAACAACACACATAAGCAACCAAATAGACCTACTTGATTCTACCTCAATGAACCCCTTTGGACAACAAAAGACTACCATGCTATATATTCTCTCACCTTGTGAAACAGAACACAAATTGAACTACCATGTTAAACTAAGTGCTAGATCTCTACTTTGACCCAGCCAATGATCCTCTTTGGACATCAAAAGACTCCTGCCATTGTGAAGTAACAGAAGGGTGACATCAATCTTTTTACATAGAAATATATACTGTAGTACGATAGAGTTCAGTAGTTTCAATAATTATTTTTGAGTATATGGGCAGCAGAAATAAAAGAATCAAGGCTTGGGCTAAAAAAACCCAGTTCGATCAGTAGTTACTCAAACTTTACTCATTCTTAATGAGACATTCCCTTTGATATCACTACTCAACCCCAGAGTCCATTAAGATATATATAGGGCTGGTGATAAATTGAGCAGATGCACTTGGTTTTGTATATAACTAAACAGTTTCCAACCATGTAAATGGCTCAACCTTTTCTTATGAAAACATCTTCAAGGTGAATGGATTGATTGCTTCAAGCTGATGAGACTTCTAGCAACAGCTATTCAACTTAGTTGGTAGTAAGGGCAACTTCAATGATAAGCTTCTAGAAGCTTTTTACTATTTCATCATGTCATTTTACGAGGTTTTTGCATTGAAGACATAGCTTTTTCAAATGGTTTTTAGGCAAAAAAGCTTGGTCCTCAACAAGCAGTTGATCCTTTGCTGAATTTTCATTTTACCCACTTCAACAATCATAGTTTCATTTTATACCTTCATCACTTTTTGATTAATTACCCTAATTTATTAAATATTTAAAATATAAGTAAATGTTTTCTATAACAAACTACATCATTTAAAAGCTCTCATTGAGATGATTAAAATGAGACGATTATCAAATATTAAAAAACATAAATTTCATATAATACTTTACGAAGAACCCAGATAAGATTTCACAATTTTCTAATAGGACGGACCGACTATTAACACGAGGTATTTATAATGGTTCCTTAGAAGGGGATTTATAAAGCAATTCTAATAGATGAAGATAAATGTTAAATATTAATTGTTAAAAAGGTTTTGGAAAGGTTTGGAGGATGTTTCTGAAGACAGATTTTTGTTTAGTGGAAAACTGATGTGACAAAAACAAAACGTCATTAGACTTGTGCATAAGCTTTGGATGATCACAACTTATCACTATAATTGGTATTTGTAGCAGCCTATGTAATACAAGTAAATTACAAATTTCATCCCTGAACTTATGGATAACTAACGCTTTTCCCTCCAACCTGTGAACTTTCACCCGTCCTATCCTGCGTACCGAACGCACCTTATAAGCATAGAATTTGGCTACCAGCAAGTTAGTTGGAATTATAACCACATTGTTTACCAAGAAAAAATAACATCGACCACAAGCAGAGAAAGGCATTACCACTTTATATGAATCACATACCCCCAGTATCATTGATCGTGTGCTCACCCCCATATGAATCCACAAAGTAAGAATTAAAGAGCACATGCAGATTTGGTAACACTAGATATAGAGTTTGTTATCTCAAACACACTAGAATGAAGCGATATGATCCCATTCTGAAAGTGAAGAGTTTCAAAGAACCAAGAAGAATTCAGAAGCATGTAACACGCAATAATGTCAGAGAACATTATACTTGAAAGGAAAGTATAAACGCAATTTGCTTTATCAAAATCCAAATATAGTGGGTGACTTGCCTTGAAATTTTCCCTGTCTTCCGGCATTTCTCAAATCATTAACCAAGCTAACCAGTTTCCCAACTTCAGAGTCATCAAACAACTCTTCATACATTTTCATCCCTTCAACCACATTAACCTAGAAATATAAATTGGTTAAACTAAGAGGTAGAATAAGATTGGATACCAGATTTATACGACTCCTACAGTCCTACAATAAGTATATCAAGCTATTAATAGAGCTTAAGAAGGTTACCTCTTTTCCATCCAACATCTCAGTACCAACAAAAGTTTTGGCAACAGCTGAAACATTCGGCTTCTGGTATAGAGTATGTGTAGAAGATGAATCATTCTCCAAATGCACAGTAGAACATACTTCCAGAAGAAGAAAAAATGTCAATTCACCCATTTATTCTATTCCATTTCCATAGCAAAAGCAGCAGTGAGAGAGAAGGGCATTCACATAAACTGATCTAACTTATTCTCAGCCCCAATAAGTTAGCTTAACATTCACTTCTACGCTATGGAGAAGTTGGAACAAAAGGAAAATAACTGAGTATATATTACATAGTAAAGCATTAAAATGTGAATAGAATTAATTGAATGTCAAAAAAGAACCAGTAAGAAACTGGTTGTGGGAGAGGATTGAAGAGAATGCTTTTTCCAAACAATGATTGGAGCAATACCAAGAAAATTAAAGTAACTTGTAGTCTCGTACCTAATACCCACCCACCCCACCCCCCAAGTTGTTACAAGATTAAGATAAAATCAAACAGATAGCAAAAAAGTGGATGATAATTAAAGAAGGGTACAAGTACCTTTCAAGTTTGGATTGCATTTATAGTTCACCTCCTTTGCCTCGCATTCTGAATTGTCAGACAAGGTTGATTGCGAGTCCAGACTCTTTTGGTTATTGTTCACTTGAGGTTTTGTGCTCAAACCTGTTCCAAATCAATGAAATAGTCATCATCTTATTTTCTGCAACATAGAGAATGCCTATAATGTATTCTTGCAGACCATTCCAAGCCATGAGAAAGGAGGGCATGCATTAGCCCTTGCAGACATGTATACTGTATCTAGCTATTCTCATGAAAATAAAAGCAGATAAAGTTTGTTGGGGCGTAACCCTCTTATTGACATGTTGAACAGAAACCTGGGTTGTTTAGGTCATTAATCACTTAGTAATGTTCAGGTATTGTCGGAAATTAGCAAGTGTACGCTCAACTGGAAACTTGAATACACCTCTCAAGTAGACAACCCTTGTCAGCCAAGTGGCAGTTTGAGTGATTTAGCTATATGGTTCTAGGGAGCTAATTGATAACCAAAGTAGAAGAGAGAATATTGCATCTGTTCAAAAACTACAAAGGAAGGTGATAGATCTAAATAGATCAAGAGCATGGGTTTCAAGCTATGGTATTCATGACGCAATAGGACAAAAAAGGGGTAGGTTTGACAACCAGTTAGTGCCTAAAAATGACATTGTTGAAATTAAAAGACAAGGGTACAGAACCATATTAGTCAAAGTAATGGAGGAGAATGTGAATGTAATTACTGCATATGGCATTAGTATACACTTTGCAAGGGTTTTATAAGAATTTATGGAGGTTTGGTATTGTACATGAATCAAGGAGATTAAACTTTGAAATTTTAGTATCCTATAATTTGTTAGTTATGTGGAGGTTTCCAATTAGTGAGGAACTCTTTCATCGGATATCCTAATGGTCATGTAGGTAGAGGTGGTAAACGATTTAGAATATATCATGGAGATTTGGGTGTGGGTAGAGGGAAGGTATGCGTACATCCTACACTTCCCCGACCCTACCTTTGTGTGGGATATACGGGGTTGGGTTGGTTTGATTTGGTTTGGTTATATGAATCAAGGAGAACAAATGTTAAATGTTATAACAGATTATGGTTTGTTTGTGACAAACTGTTCCTTCATAATACATGAATCTTGTCCATTAACCTCTAGCAGGGACTGAACACCAGCCGTGAAGACTTTTTCCTGACTATGGAAAACGTCTTGCATAAATTTTTATTGATAAGTATGTTTATTGATGAAATGGATAAAGGAGGACCTTAAGACATAAAATGGAAAGTTAATATGATGTAGAAAAATATAGCAGTGTGCATTCAGATGGTAGCAAATGTGGACATCAATGAAAAGCAGACATCAAAATTGCTGATGCAAAGCAGTAGAGTGAGAAGCAGAAGAGGCAATAAAGGATAAAAAGGGTTGCCATAAACACTTTAATGGTTACATAAGTGTGGTGAATATAGAAAAGTATAAACTACCCACAAGAGAACCCAAGAAAGCAACAAGAGAAGCTAGAGCTAAAGAATACAAAAGACTAGGACAATCTATGTCAATGTTACGATGTATATTAATTATTGCATGGTAATAAGCATTAGCTTATAGAAGAGATACAAGATGACATGCTGTTATGTATTGTTTTAGCCAATGATTTAGGGGTTGTTTTTTTTTTAAAACCTCTTAATAGCTCTTACGTTTGAATCGTTCAGACCTCTTTACACACCACCTCTTATTAATTATAACTAAAATAAGACTTCAGACTTTAGACCTCTTAAAAAACAAACGGCACCTTAGTGTTGATGAGACATGCAATGTGCAAAGGTGAGAGTTATTCTCAGAGAAACCCTTTCTACCTAAAGGATTAGATATTAGGCTGCAACAAACAGTATTCATAAGATGCAACTTTACAGTGTTAAAGGCAGTGAAGATGCAATGCATATCCTAGAAGAAAGTAGTTAGGATTATTATTTTTCATCATTTGAGTTTTCCACAAACATTTGGATATTGATGAAATGTTAATCATGTGATTATAGCAACAATCACAAAATGGCAACAAACTTTGTAAGTGAGTCTTGACCAAAAAGTTCCACTCATGTCGAAACATAGTTTCTTGAGGATAACAGTAACACCTGCTAGGGTTCATGGGCCATAATGTCGTGTCTACAAAGATAACGTTTGTATGATAAGAGTGAAGAAGAAACGTGGATGTATAGCAACACCTTAGTGTTGATGAGACCAGGCAATGTGCAAAGGTGAGAGTTATTCTCAGAGAAACCCTTTCTACCTAAAGGATTAGATATTAGGCTGCAACAAACAGTATTCATAAGATGCAACTTTACA
Source organism: Arctium lappa (assembly GCA_023525745.1). NCBI lineage: Eukaryota > Viridiplantae > Streptophyta > Magnoliopsida > Asterales > Asteraceae > Arctium > Arctium lappa. The sequence continues at coordinate 73,385,217 of CM042051.1, read as the reverse complement.
GTGTTAAAGGCAGTGAAGATGCAATGCATATCCTAGAAGAAAGTAGTTAGGATTATTATTTTTCATCATTTGAGTTTTCCACAAACATTCGGATATTGATGAAAATGTTAATCATGTGATTATAGCAACAATCACAAAATGGCAACAAACTTTGTAAGTGAGTCTTGACCAAAAAGTTCCACTCATGTCGAAACATAGTTTCTTGAGGATAACAGTAACACCTGCTAGGGTTCATGGGCCATAATGTCGTGTCTACAAAGATAACGTTTGTATGATAAGAGTGAAGAAGAAACGTGGATGTATAGCAACACAGTTTGGACCAAGATTAGGAATGAGGTACACAAGAGAAGGGTGGCACTGACTGATGACAAGTTAAGGCCACATCGTTTATGATAGTTTGGTCTCCAACATAGACCTTTCAATGCATTAGTCAGAAGACAAGAGTTGTTCCTATATTAAACGTCATCCCGACTGCATCAATTAGTTGGGCCGCTTGATCGGCCGCGTAGGTGTTAAGAATCACCCAATACTTCAACTGAAAAACTGATTGTTGAATTAGGCATTCAGAGAATAAAGTGGCGATTGAATGATATTCTCAACCTGCCTTTCATCAGTATGCTTCTCTCAAATCAGAGGTAATCTTTCTGACTCTTTCCAAGTTGTATCAATTACACAATAAAATTAGCCATGAAAAGCAAATGTACCAAAATAATGTGATATCGAATCTTTAGACCCCACATCTATACATACACTGATGATAATTATATTTCGTACATTTAAATAGAAGGCAGTTAAGTGTTTGAAGGTCCAATGATTGCCTATCTTTGTTTATCACTTTTTAGAACACTGGTCTTGTGATGTTGACTAGACCAGCAAGCTAAGATTTTCATAGGAGCATATGATAAGCATCATGAACTAACATCAGAAAACAATAATGAGAAAATGGTTGTTCCGAAAATACCTTATGTTGTTTTGTAACGTGTTTAATGAACTCAGTGAACCTGAGTGCAGATATAATAATAGCATGTACCAGAAAAATGATGTTTTGGTTTATGATGTAAGGATGCATATGTGAACCACCATGCTTCTAGATAGAAACAAATCAACAACATTGTATAAACATTTATAGTTATAAAATTACTTCAAGAAATACAAAATTTTGAATGTTTTGGAAAAGAAAAAAAAAGTTCAAAGATGCAGCCTGATCTAACATTATAAAGCAATTTGAAATGACTTCCAAGATTATGAAGCTGTACTTGAATGAAAAACTAACTGACAGATCATATGCTATCATGCTGACCACTAATATAAAATTTATGAAAGATAGGAATGGTTATAAGAATACAAACAAAGAAAAAGGGGGAAAAGTAGTACTTGTATGTGCTTCACATAAACAAGTAATAAATCATCACCATATGGATATATATATATATATATATATAGAAACAATGACTTAGCAAATACAGTTGATTTAAATGCAAGAAACTTCTAAACATATGCTTAAAATATTGTGAATGAAACCTGACAGAAAGTATATAACCCCACTCATCTCTTACCATTGTTATACTTTGCAAGCATGACATCCTTTTCATCAGATTTTAAAACTTCATGCTTTACCAAATTGCTAGACCCATTTGCAACAGTGGAATTATGACCTTCCTTCACAGCAATTTCAACTTTAGGGCCCTGCCCCTGCCTGGACCCAACACCAGCAGATCTCTTATACTCTTTTCCTGGACCCCCAACCTTCACCGGATCATAATACCCACCACGATTCTGTTGTTGACGCCTCCAGGTGACCTGCTGCAGTGCGTACAACACCTCAGCCACAGAAAAGTACTGCTGCAAATGAAGAACAGGATTCCAATTACACCTCCTCTGCTGTATAGATCCTATAACCTCATCATACTCTCCTGGTTCCCCAACACTCTTCAAATGATGACACATCGAATCAATAATCGCATTGGCAGCCGCAAATTCCCCTCTCAACCACGAAATAAATCCGTCTCTTTCATCCGCATACCAGCCAACCCCACTTCCTGCCACTCCTCCGCCAGCCAGCCCAGCCCCACCACCACTGGGAAACTGCATTTTATCAGAAAGTACCACGTTCCCCGATGGCATTGCCGTATACATTAAGAATTATCTATATATAATAAACTATTTGTTCCTTGATTGCTAATATCTAAGATATAGAAATTCCTAGCTCATTTCCAGATCTAACACAGAAATAAATAGCTAAAAAGCTGGTGAATCTTGCGGTGATGATGAACAATAACAGTAGTGTTGAAATTGATGATTGGATCAGTAAAATTATGAATGAAAACTGTGTGAAATTCAAGAAATTGGTACAGAATTATGCAATGTGAAATCAAAATCAAGAAATATTTGGTATTAATTGTTTGTTTTCCTCTTTATCTCCTCAGATCCGGGCAAAATCAACAACGTAGGTGTTGTTGAAAGTGTGTGAATTTGAGAGTATTGGAAAAAAGACTTAATTAGGGTTCGTAGAGGATTTGTGGTGTGAGGAAGAAGATATATATATAGATACATACATACATACATACATATATATATATATATATATATATATATAGCTTATTGAGCACGCGCATTTGTTACTGAAACGATCTCTCACACATATACACGCTGTAGAAGGGGTATGTTTGTGATTCTAGTTTCAGCCTCAGCTGTGGCCTGTGGGGGATGATTTAACATATTCAATTAACTTAAAGGGGTTATTTGGTAAATAAAAGTTGCACTTCAAAGTTTAGGCAATGTTTTAAAAACCGGTTTTCTAGTTGGCTCGGTGTGGTGATCGGGTGACGGTTCAACCGGGTGATTGACCCGATTTCAAGAAATTTTATGTATTTTTCATTTTCTTGCATATATATATATATATATATATAAAACCAAGAATTTGATGTCCACAAGTTAAAACATTAAAAATACACATAACAAAAAGTTTTACAACAATCCAAAAATATTAAAAAAACACATAACAACAAGTTTTACATCAATCAAAAAACACAAAAAACACAAATATAAGAAATTGATTTTTTTAACCGGGTCAATCCGGGTTTTTACCGGTTCAATTAGACCGGTTCAACCGGTTTTATAAAAAAACCGGCGGTTCAATACGGGTCGTAATTTCCCAAAAAACCAGTCGTAATTGACCCGGTCTCTTCACCGGTTCCCGGTTCAACCGGTTGAACTGGTCGGGTCAACCCGGGTTTTAAAACATTGAGTTTAGGGTAGGGGTTTTCACAATTCGGTTAGGCTCGGTTAAGTCGGCTCAGTTTTTCGGTTTTCGGTTTTTTTGAACACACCTATTTAGGAGGTGTTCAATTCGCATGAACTTTATATTATCAAAAAAATATTGAATGGTCAATTTTGGTACTCAATTTTCATTCAGCTACTTGGTTTGTACATAAAATGGAACCGAATTCTATAGTTTTCGGATTTCATCATTCTATCGCTTATAAGATGGAATTCAATTTCAATCCTAACCTTATTTTTCAAAACGGCAAAATTACCCTCCACAAAACACCACCACTACCCTCACTAGCCCCACCACCCACCCACGCCCACTTTACCACCACCATCGTCGATATTAGGCGTTGTCATCGCCACCACAGTTGGCAGTTATCGTCGCCGCCACTACTACCGCCTCCACCACTATCACTACTACCATCACTACCGTGAATTAATTTAATCATTATATAGTATTTCTAATTTAAACAAGAATAGTATGAAAATGTCATAAATTAGTATGTTGGCGAATTATTATTATTTATTCCTATTTCGGAACTCCATTCTACGAAGTGCCAACCAAACATATAGATGGTAATTCCTTCTAGTCAAATGTGTGGTCAAACTTTATTGAATTCCATTCTAATTTCATGAAATTCCAATTCTTTTTATCGATTCCAATTCCATCATATTCCTTTTTTGAACCAAACGCCCCTTTAGAGGTGTTCGTAAGTTGAAATTTGACGGATTTAGGTGGATCCAACAAATCATGTATTGGTTGTCGGATTTTGTCATCCGATCCAATTCAATTAACACCGGATACCCAATCTGATCCAATCTGATGAATGATTGGATCGGATAAGTTTCATTCATTGGATATTATTATTATTATTGGATCTGACTGAATCCATGCAATATTTTAATCAAATTTTCAACCACTTAATCTAGTATTGCAACCAATTATTTATATATTTCCCTAGTAATTTAAAAAGCACTACATATATATATATATATATGTATATGTATATATCAACTAAAATCGGTGTCGTCAAATATTATTAATTATATATAGGGTTAGGTTCCGGTGAGAAGTTGAGTTAATGGTGAGAAGCGTGAGAAGTGGTTATCAACCGTTGGATGAGAAATGAACGCATATTAGGATGAGATGCATCAAGATAAGATGAACCGAGATGCACCAGATCAATTCCCTTTTAAGTCGCAATTCATGAAAGGGCTTGAGATTAAAAGAGATCAACGGTTGAGATCTACTTCTTACACTTCTCACCGTTAACTCAACTTCTCACATGTATATATATATACACACACACACACACAAAAGAGAACGAAAGGAAGGAGGATCATGCGAGAAACAAATTAATTTGTTAGAAGTTGAGAAGGAATATGGGTCACCCACTTTAACAAATAGATTAAATAAAACATTATTAAATTAACTTATTAAAGAGTCTAATTGTCATTTTATTAGAATTATCTATAACCGTGGGAATAATAAATCGGGAGTGAGATTGTTTTCCAAATCGATTTCTTGATTGTGATCTTATCACATTTTTACTGTATATGTCGATTTTATTTCAATTTCCAGGAGAATATTTGTGGATGTCACAATAGAACATATTAAACACATTGTTAGGACTGAAAGTCTTAGTGTGTTGAAAGTTGTATAACGCATTTATAAGGGTCGAATTGTAATTGTTTGATTGTTAAATTGTAAATGGGCATCAAGCCCATTAGCCTGATGCGTTCCATATATATATATAGAGAGAGGGAGGATCATTTGTTAACCTTGTATTTCTTGCTAATTATGTGAACATTGATCAACCAATAGGATTGCAAGGTTAATTGATGTTTTATTCATTTAATTATTTAATACAAAAGGGTATTAACATCATTTTGATATGTAATCTTTTGTAATTAATTGTATGGGAGTTACAAAAATGAATATTCCAAAATTGCTGTGTAGGTTACGATTTCAGAATTTTATCCTTTTTCATAATATTTTTGAATCATTTCAATATTGTTTAAGTAAAAATGTCAACAGAACCGTTCATATGTATTTATGCTAACGTATGAGTTCATGTTATTCATATATGTTCATAGTTAACCATGCTTACATATATATATGTTCATGTTATGCATATATGTTCAAGTTGTTTCATGATGAAAAAAATGAGGTTAACGTAAGTTTTTGTATGCAACTATAGTATCATCACAAAAGATGTGATTCACATAAATTTCTTTACATAACATATACGATATATGATTTGGAATTACGTTCAATTTAAATATCAATTTTAGATCACATCTGTTCATCTAATTTAAACTTCAATTTAACTACGAACATTAGAAGGTGATAATTGTTCATAATATGTGAAATTAAGTACGCTAACAGTAGTGTTCATATGCATCCATGTTAACAAATGTGTTCATGTTATGCATATATGTTCACATTTGTTAACATATAATTCAAATTTCAATTTGGATATCATCTTTAGCAGTCAATTATTGTTCATATCGTGAGAAATTGAATATGTTAACATAAGCATTATAGTTGCATAATATGATAACATATATGTTCATGGTATAAATGTGTATTAGTTGCATAATATGTCGGTTACAGAATCAATGTTGGTACTCGTCGGTTTCTAATTTAGTGTAATAAATGTATTTAAAACGTTTCCAAGGGTTTAATGTTTTGAGTGTTTTTTCCCTAAAATACCCTTTTCCATTAATGTTCACTTACAATTGTATTTAATGAAACACTTTTTTATTAAAAAAATTACATTTAATCTCAACCATCCGATCTATAGATGGATGACTTGGATTAGTTCACATAGTTAACAAAATATCTCAACCTTATATATATATATATATATATATATATATATATGCTTTCTAAACCTAGTTTTAGGTTAGAAGAAGTGATTATTGTTAGAGTTGTTAGTCGTAAGGTTTACTTTCTCTGATCAGAAATTCTCTCTGTAAACCTAAACCCTTCATTGATAAATCTAATCATGGTTGACAATGTTTTCAAGGTTTGTTCATCATAAATGTACATGACAAATAAGTAACAAAAAAAAGAGTCTTTAAATCAATAATCTCCGTGTTAATCGCTATTAAAGTTTTAAGATATGTGAATGTGTGTAAAAGTTTTAGATAGTGTGTTCATAATTATTCACTACTCGAACGGTCTATTTGAAAGTGTTTTCAATGAACGTTGTTGAACATTATATATGAACATATATTTTCGTTACACTGTTCATTCATTTTCACTACATAAATTCGGGATATTTCTTCATGTTGACACATTCGATAATCAAAATGTTTTAGTAAAAGTTGCAGTCTTTATCAAACGATTCAGAATGCCATATATGATCAATGTGTATTGTGTGCTTGAATATGTTTCAAATGAGAAAAAAAATAATTTAAAAATCGTAGATATTATATACAATGATCATTAATGTTAAAAATGAAGATGTTTGTTCATCGTCGATGTTTAAAAAAATAATTTAAAAATCGTAGATATTATATACAATGTTTGATCATTTGTTAATTTTGTTGTGTTCATAACGAAAGGACATCAACGTTCAAATCTATAATGTTCATCAATGTTCAATTTTGAAGTGAAAAATGAATGAACAGTGTAAAACTTAAAATGTTCATAACGAAGATGTAAAGCTCTCTGTAAGATTGCATAAAGAAGCTTTAACCTGGGTCCCATTTTATCTTATGTTCATCTATGTAAAGGCGTTCAACATAATTGAATTTTTGGTTTTAATGAATTCCGTGATGAACTAAATAATGTAAACAACTCGAAAACATTAAAAAAAAAATTACCAATACAATTTTTGTTGTTTGATTCGAATATATCAACGGTGCACATACAATTGTTCTTATTTTGGAGTTCATGGTTTACTATATGGTTTTAAATTCCTTCATCCATATTATGTTTTCCCGGATTCGACAAAGTTTCATCAGTCGCACTTCCATCGACGTCGTTATGGAGGACGAAAATCATAATGTCGGAGGATGTTGCGTTCATTGTCGGGATGTTCATGAGATTCTCTGAATTAAAATGAATATTGTATAAAGTTTTTGAAGACAACCATTAACGATTTTGACAAACATATGAAATTGAAGACTTTGAAAATATTCATATGATTTTAACAATTATTTTGAAAATGGAAAAAATCATGAATTCATAACCTACGCTATAATCAAGGAGAATTCATTCTTGTAACCCCTAAGCTAATAAATGAAATATTATGTAATTATGAAATGACCTTTCTACCCTTTTGTATTTAAGATACAAAACATGGAACCAACAACCAAAGATGCATTTCTATTGGTTGAGCAAGGTTCATAAAGTTAACAACAAATTAGTGCTTAACAAATGATCATTGCTCTAAAAAAATAATCACCAATGAGAGTTCCCAAACAGATCTAAACAATCAATGTAAACAAAACAATCAAGATGACCATGTTGAGTAGATTGAGATTTGAGAAAGAGAGAGAGGTGTAGTTATACTTGATTTCTTATATTTGCAGTAAATAAAGATATATATATATATATATATATATATATATATATATATATTAGGTGTCAGGTGTACTGATCATGTATAGATTGTTTATTTCTTTTCCATGTTCACATAATCACATCATCTCCTAGTTTCTACTTCCTAGACCCTAATCACCCATCCTAGTCCCTAGTAAATTAGACTTTAAAATTTGAATCCATATTTCACCTTTACGCCTCCTTCACATATATTAATAATCTGTATATAATATGCTTATAGTTATATGCAGAAGGTGAAACAGTCGAGCATAGCACAACAAAACAGTCAGGCAGAAAGGCAAAAGGTGGAACAATTTTTTTTTTAGAGAAACCCGACCCCCGACCCGATTTTACCCGAACCGAAAGTGCCCCGAAACCCGATAACTCTACCACCCGTTTGTGCTATTCGGGGGATGGATTTCCCTACCCGAACCCCGATCGGGTTTCCCATTTTTAACCCCGACCCGACCCACGCTCACCCCTAGCTGTTACAAAATAAATAGATTAGATAGAAACTAGTTCAAACACCTACTAATGATGCATCAACAATTAATAGGCATCATTAGCTGTCGGTGATAGGTATTAGCATTAGATGCCACCTACTAATGCATCAGTAGCTGATTAGCTAATTGGTATTATTGTAAGTCATAGATTCAAGCTCAAACAATGAAATTCAATATAAAATTCTAGAGAGAGGAATATGTACAGAGAGAGTCATATGTCATTGATAATGCTATCAAAATTACAAGTCACAAATGTCTCAAGTGTTACAAGATTCAAAGGAACAAAATCTATTTATTGTAAGTCAATGACACACCATTGACTTTACAAGCTTGACACAAATGACTAAGTAAAATGTTGACCTTGAATACAACTTTGTGCTCTAACATTGTCCCCCTTTGGAATCAAGGCAACAAAGGTCTTCTTCTTCTTCTTCTTCTTAATCCCAAGTAAGTCTCAAACCTTCTCATGGCTTTTTTGAAATTGGTTTTGTCATCTAGCTCTTCCAAAGGCTCTCAATAGTAGCAGTCTTTCTCTTCTAGACATTCTGCCTTCATCAAGTGACTTTTCATTTGCTTTGTATTTGCTATCCAACTGAAGTCTGATAACTTTTAAAGTTCCATCTGAAAACTTTGCTATTTCACCGAATCTCATAAATCTCTTTTCACCTTTTCCATTCTTGTATATCACACAAAACTCTGGATCTTCAAGAATCATAAATAGTGGATAATTCTCCAAGTCTGGGATGCTCAGTTTAGGCTTCAGCATGTTGACAATGGGTTGGTTGCTCTCCAAACCAAGTTGAAAATTACCTACTTCTAGTCCAATTGGTTGTCTACCTACTTCTAGTCTAGATGTCAAAACAGTGATCCATTGATGGCCTACTTATTCCAGATTTTAGATTTGGTTTCTGTTATACAGTCATGTGAGTCTAATTGGATTATAACTGAGTTTGGTTGCTGGTTTTGGGCCTGGTATCAAACAATTAAGTGTTGTGTTTTCATAGTCTTGTGAGTGTAATTGGTTTATAACTGGAAACACCTCAACCAGATCATACATGCTAAAAATTACCTGTTAGAATGTGAAGATGATTTGAAGAGACGATGAATATGCTGAAGGTTTGAGACTTCGATGTATTGATTGAGAGAATAAACGTACAATACGATTAATTAATAATAAGAAAAAATAAACCTAGACTAGAAGATACAAGGTATTTATACAGAGACTATATGGGCCTGGGCCTTATACACACATGGGCCTGGGCCTTAAAACATATATACACTAACATCCCCCCTCAAACTCAATCGGGAGAAGAATGAGCCAGATGGAGTTTGGAAACTAGATCACGAAATCGTCCTGGTAGATGAGCTTTAGTGAAAATGTCGGTCGGTTGATCAATAGTTGAAATATGAAGAAGGTGGATAGTCTTACGAGTCATGTGTTGATGAACAAAGTGACAGTCAATTTCAATATGCTTCGTTCGCTCATGAAAGACATCATTTTGAGCAATCTGAATCGCACTGTTGTTGTCACACCACAATGAAGTTGGAGAATGTTGAGGAGCCCCCATGTCAGAGAGTAGCCAGCGTAACCACACAAGTTCTTGATCCGTGTCAGCTAGTGCTCGATACTCAGCTTCAGTACTGGATCAAGCTGTGAGAGATTGTTTCTTGCTCCGCCAAGATATGAGTGAGTCTCCAAGAAAGAAACATTAGCTAGTAGTGGAGCGACGATCAGTCATGTCACTGTCCCAATCAGCATCAGAAAATCCTCGCAAAGTCAATGATGATGTGGAAGGAAAATGAAGACCGTGAAACATGGTCCCTTTTAAATATCGAAGGATGCGCAGGACAGCAACATAGTGATCATAACAGGATGCAAACATGAACTGACTGACGGTATGAACAACATAGGCAATGTCAGGTCGAGTCACTGTCAGGTAGACAAGTGACCCCACTAACTGTCGATATAAAGTAGGATCACGCAGAGGAGGTCCAACATTTGGAGCCAAATGAAGGTTGTGCTCAAGAGGAGTGGATGCAGTTTTGTTGTCAGTAATCCCAGCTTTTGACAAGAGATCTGAGGTGTATTTGGCTTGACAAAGATAAATTCCCGATGGATCCGAGAGCACCTCAAGACCAAGAAAATAGTGTAAAGAGCCAAGATCCTTCATCTCAAAACAGGAGCTGAGAGATGTCTTGAGATTAGCTATGCCTGTAGAGTCACTCCCAGTAATAATCATATCATCCATATACAAAAGAAGTAAGATTGTGCCAGCCTCAGTGGTCCGAGTAAACAGTCCTGAATCATAGTTGCTGGGTGAGAAACCCAGAGAGGTGACTGTGAAACTGAACTTCTCAAACCAAGATCGCGGAGCTTGCTTGAGTCCATAAAGAGCCTTCCGAAGACGACAAACATGACCTTGTGGAAGTCGAACGCCTGGAGGAGGTGTCATGTAGACTTCCTCAGATAAGTCACCGTTTAAGAAGGCATTCTTAACATCCATCTGAAAGAGAGGCCATTGTTTTGTAGCTACGATGGCTAGGAGACTGTGAACAGACGTGACTCGAGCAACAGGTGCAAATGTCTCCTCATAATCAATGTCGTACTCTTGATTGAAGCCCTTTGCCACCAGGCGAGTTTGTACCTATCAATAGAGCCATCAGATTTTGTCTTGATTTTGAACACCCATTTGGAACCAATGGGTGACTTGCCCGGTGGAAGAGGAACAGAGTCCCATGTCTGAGCTTTGTCAAGAGCCTGAAGTTCCTCATCCATAGCTTTCTGTCAATCAAGATTAGAAGAGGCTTCTTTGTAGGAAGTAGGTTCGTGATTTGACAACAGAGTAGCATAAACATGATAATCACGGAGATGAGAAGGAACCAGTCTTACCCGATCTGATCGTCTAACATTCGGAGATTGAGACGTTCCAGGAGCCAAAGACTCAACAGGTAGCTCAGATGTTTACTGTGCGGATGGAGCAGATGATTGATGTTGATCAGGAAAATTATGAGATGCAGGTGGTATAGGGGTAGGAGACTCTGAAGGAGAAGCAGAATCAGAAGATGTTTGAACACTTGGTGGAGACGATATGATGTCAGATTGGAGTGAGTCCAATGAGATGGAAGCATCAGTAAAGAATGGAGTGGTGAAGGCAGGGGACTCACGAAACTTGGATATAGAAGAAAAAGGAACATGTTCCCAGAAGGTAACATGACGAGATATACGAAGACGTTGGGAGATAGGATCCCAGCAGCGATAACCCTCGTGCTCAATACCATATCCAAGAAAGCAACAAAGTCTGGAGCGAGGTTCAAGTTTGGTATGTTCATGAGATTGTAACTGAACAAAACAAGCACTACCCCAAACTTTTAGAAGTTCATAGGCAGGGGTGACCTCATGAAGAGCCTCATAAGGAGACTTATTATTAAGGATGGGAGTAGGATGACGATTGATAGTATAAACTGCAGTGAAAGCAACTTCACCCCAAAAACGTTCTGGACATTTAGCAGAAATGAGAAGAGTGCGAACGTATCAAGAATATGACGGTGTTTGTGTTCGACATGACCATTTTGAGGAGATGTGCTGGGACAGGAGTACTGAGAGAGAGTCCCCTGAGATTGAAGAAAGGAGAGAAGAGAGGACTCTATGTATTCCATAGCATTGTCAGCTCTAAGAATCTTTATAGATTTTGAGAATTGGGTTTGAATCATCCGAGCAAACATAATACAAATTTTAGGTAGCTCCGAACGATGTTTCATGAGATATATCCATGTGAAACGTGTATGATCATCAATAAAAATAACAAAATATCGAGCACCCCCCATGGATGGATGTGGTGCTGGTCCCCATACATCAGAATGAATAAGATCAAAAGAAGAAGTAGAATTAAACTCATTCATTTCAAAAGGTAAAGCATGATGTTTGCCAAGTTTGCATGATAAACAAGAAATATTGTCAGTTGATACACAATTTCCTAACACCCCTAAATTAGCTAATGATTTTATTCTGGCTAGAGATAAGTGACCTAGCCGGGCATGCCACAAATCGAAAGAAGAAGTGCTAGAAACTGAGGCAACAAGACTTGAAAAGGGTAATGGAAGACGAAGGTAGATCACTTCAATCATCCGTCCAACTTTACGGCCGAGTCCAAGGATCTGCTTGGTCTTTGGATCTTGTACAACACAACTAGAAGAATGAAATAAAATGATCAAATTAGATTCGAGAAGCTGCGCAATCGAAACTAAGCTCAGAGATAGTTTCAGAACATTTAGAACATCCGGTAATTGTATATGAGGAGTGGAGACATTTTCACTAAAAGATACCGGTAGGCAGTGTTGTCAGCAGTTCGTATTGACGTAAAATGCTGGGGTGGTTTCTTAGAAACAAAACCATCAGTGCAGGGTGTCATATGATTGCAACACCCAGAGTCAAAAAGCCATAAGTTACCTGATGCAGCTGAGTGTGGAGAATTCATACCCATAGCACCAGACATGATCTGCTCCATGAGTTCCTGATTGCGACGCATCAGTTCCATTAGGTCAGGTGAGGAGACTGGAGAAACCTCGCTATCAGCAATAGTAGACCCAACAACAACGTGAGTCCGGTTCTGGGGGCCAGTGTGCTTTGAGTTCTTCGAGCAGTCAGACTCATAATGGCGCGGATGAGTGATGCCGCACCTACGGCACTTGCGAATAGGACAATCAAGGAGAAGATGAGCAGTTGAATGGCAAAAGGCACACTCATATGTGTTCGTCTTTCCCACGGGTTTGGAATGGTTGTTGTTGGTCCATTTACCTTTGGACTTGGGATGAGACGTGTAGAGAACGATATCAGTAGCGGGCATCGGTGAACGCATGTGAAGACGAGTTTCTTCACTTAACAATTCAGATATGGCTTCTTCAAGAGTCGGTAGAAGCTGCCTATGAAGAAGAGAAGCACGCACATTCTCAAATTTATCTGTAAGACCCATCAAAATGGTGATCAAATGTAGCTGGTTGAAGTAGGCTGTGAACTGTTGAGCCGTTTCATCAAAAAATTATGGTGCTCCAAGACTTATATGATCTTTGAGAGACTGCAGTTCAAACATATAAGAGTTTACGGATTGATCAAGAAGCTGACGTTTGTTCTGAAAGGTAGTCCACAGTTGATACTAATGAGATAGGCCCGATGACGTGTACCGCTTGGCGAGAAAATCCCAAAGACTTTTGGCAGTGACATAGCCAAGAAACTGTTGGTTGATTTCAGGAGTAGTGGAGGCATTAATGAAACCCATAATACGAGCATTATTGATGTCCCACTCATTCATGCGTTTTGCAAAATCAACAACATTCTCAGTTGCACCCTGAACTGGAAGTTTGGATGTACCAGTAACATAGGTGTAAATCCCATGGGATTTTAGCAGAATTGTCATATGGTGATGCCACAGGATGTAGTTGCTACCATTGAAAATAACCAAAATGGGATTTGAGAGACTGAGATTGGCAGCCATGGATGTGACGAGAAACAATTCATGAGTGACCGGTGTGGAGTGCGACCGGTAGTACCGACCGGTAGGATGTTGACCGGTATGGACCGGTGGTATCGACCGGTACGGACCGAAAGGGTGTCGACCGGTATGAAGTGACCGGTGTTGTCGACTGGTATGAGTGGACCGGTATGGTGTTTGTCGACCGGTGTTGAAATCGATCGGTATGAAGTTTGCGACCGGAGTTCTTCCGGTCTGCGACTAGGGTTTCGATTGGCGACTGCGGATTTCGACTGCGGGTTTCATGCGATTCATGTGATTGGCTAGGATTTCGATTGTCGATTGTCGACCGGTGTATTTGAGGGTGGCGACGGCGAGGGCGACGAGAGACAAAGAGGGTTTTGTGCGATTCGAAGGATCCCAGAGACTAAGAATCTGCGATTCGAAAGCGGACAGAGAGGGCGGCGTACCGTGAGACGATGATGATGACAATGATAGAGAAAAACAAACCTACAGCTCTGATACCATGTTAGAATGTGAAGATGATTTGAAGAGACGATGAATATGCTGAAGGTTTGAGACTTCGATGTATTGATTGAGAGAATAAACGTACAATACGATTAATTAATAATAAGAAAAAATAAACCTAGACTAGAAGATACAAGGTATTTATACAGAGACTATATGGGCCTGGGCCTTATACACACATGGGTCTGGGCCTTAAAACATATATACACTAACATTACCAAAATTATCCTTCTGACGAACCAAATTGTGAGTTCTTACAACGATACTGCATTATCTTTCTATTTGTAGAACTCTGAGATATTGATATTTTACTTGTTAAATTAGTTTATGTATGTTACTTGTTGGTTGTTCTGTTGTGATAATATGGACTACTACCATTTGAAATACTGTAAGATGTCGGGTTACGTCTGTGAAAAGGTTGCCTTTCAAGAAAATTGGTGAAACAATTGCAGTTATTTAGAATTTATCTTATGAATTGGCACAAATGTCAAACAGGAGTAATTGCAATATCCCATTTCAAATTGTGATGATATAGAGTTAGGGCTTTGGAATTTTGTATATCAATGAGAATAAACATGAATATAGAGGACAATAGATATTAACCGTGCTTGCTTTGACAAGGAAACAAACTACATACATCAAAATAGACACCAGAAGGGGTTTAGTATTGAATGCAGAAAAAGATTATTTCAAACTGAACTAAAGGTCTGTCAATTTGTCATAGCAAAATGAACCATTATCTTGTCCGAAGGTTGCAACCAAGTTAGTACTTCCCTTTGGACTCAAATAGCTGGATTTGAGTTATAGATGTTGATGACGAGACCCAAGTAAAGGCCAAAGTTGACTCAAAAGGACCAGACATGTTTGTCAAATCTCAATACGTGTCTGACTGGTTTGTGATAAGGTTCTGAGGTATGTGATGAAATTGGGTCAAGGTCTTAACAGTTCAGATGAGATATGAAGGGTTAGATTTGATCTTAAATGGTATGGCAATGGTTGTACAACAGGTCAATACGTGGATTTTTAACTTGTTTATTCTCTCCCATGAATTTCAACACCTCATCTTCATCTTGCTAGAGCATCTCGTATAGCTCGTGGAGGGGAATGGTCTCCAGAATGTGGTTATGTCGGATATGCGAGGCGAATGTTCACCATTCTGGATGAAAATTATTAATAAACTTAATGTTATTCTCTATCTTGGTCTTCGAGATGTTGTTCATGAGAAGATCGTTCAGAAGAAAACAAAACCTTTTGTAGGTTTCGGTTAGCGTTTCTCCTTTCCTAGCTTTAAACCCGTCATACCATGTAATGCAGCTGGTTATCTTCAACTGATTCCCTATCCTGCTTCCCATCATCATTTTTTTGATTTGATCCCACATTCCCTTAGCAGTTGCCTTGTTGTTGTCTATGCTTGTGTATATGTCATTTGGCAGACTGTAGAGAATGTATGTCTTAGCCAACTTGTCTCCACCTAATCTTTTTTTCTCATTCTCGGTCATTTACGTGTATGTCTTTGGGACATCTCGTGCTCGTTCACCGTTTGCTTGTGCTGTCACACCCCGCTAAAGCGGAAACACGGGGTATAACAGTTTCCGATAAACAATCCACAAGCATAAAGTTCAACCACCATACATTTAATAAAAATACATTACAAAATTTAATAGTAGAATGTTTATCGTGAAATTACAATCCCGAGATAATTCAAGATAGCATTGTCCAAAAGTTTGTACATCCCCCAAACATATTCATGATATACGCAGAACGACCCTTAAAGTTTACCTTCTTGATTACCTGAAAAACATGTACAAAGATATGGTCAACTACGAGAGTTGGTGAGTTCACAGGTTTTAAAGATGCACAAAACATTTTATATGCAAAGATTTGATAGTTGGAGCATGTTCGTGCTCAAAAGCTTAACTTGAATACTTGGAGCATATACGTGCTCAAATACTTGGAGCACATCCGTGCTCATTAGCTTAACTTGAAAATTTCATGAGTATTGCTTTACGTATGACTTGAGTCGGTATAACTTAAACTTGGTTGAGCCACTACTAAACCGTCCCGGACCCTTGTGTTTTTTTTTGCCCCGTGTGCCTTGACTCAGAGGTGGTCTCAAGCGCCACATGGTCAATCACTTCTCTAGTATAGTGCACTCCTAGCTCGTCAGCTGTAAGAAGTGGGGTTGGTCAAGCCTAAATAGCGCTATCCACTAATACTATAGGCCCAATTTTCTGGGTTAATAGTAGTGTCATCTGGGGACTAACTCTTAAATACTCAACATACCAACTATTTAACGTCATACATCTTATTTTTTTAAAATGGTTGAGAACAAGCCTTGGCGACTTAACAGCGCAAAACATTTCAATTAACTCATGAATCATTATAATCGTACTTAAGCATGCTTTTCACCCCAAAATACGTAAAACGATAAAAAGAGGGGCTGTGAATACTCACCTTGAGAGTGAACTTGGAAACTTAACGATAGTGCTCAAAATAGGTGCCGCTTCCTTGGTTTCCTATAGTGAAGGTTGCCATAGTGGAAATACGTTAATACCCGTTCGTATGTCCAAATGACCCGTCCAAATAACTTATGAAATGCCATTAAGTAGGTGTCAATGTCCAAAACCATATTTAGATCAATTTTAGTCTTATTATGCCTTAACACTAGTCTAGATCTCATTATGATCACTCTTCTGAAAATTCAGCAGTAGCTGTCCAAAATTTTAGTCAACAAAACCACTATAGAAACATATCTTTCCAAAGGAATGAATTCACCAAAATTTTTGTGGTAATACTATAGTGTGTAAAGAGTAAATCTGCACTTTTTCATAATTTTTGGATGAGTTTTGATACCTAAAATAATTTCCACAAAGCAGTGTGTCACTGATTTCCGGATCAGTGACATACCTCACTTGTAGCATGCTTTTGGGGTATCAATTATTTGAATTAGCCAATAATACTTATATGGGTGTAAACCTAACTCAAAATCCTATCATTTGGAAAAAGATTCACTTAATTTGGGATAAGAAATGAGGAAGTTATGGCCTCTACAAGATAGGTGTATGAATCTGTCTTCACTGGACAGATTGCACCATTTTCTTGTAAAATCCATTTAAGTGCTCAAATCATCTCCAAAATTAGTGTTTTCGGACTTTTTAGAAATCTAACACCCTAAATTAAAGTCTATAAGCAAAAAGCCCAAATTTTGACATGTAGAACATGATTTATGCATGTTGGAAGTAGGTCCATTTTCTGGACAGCAAATCTGTGGTAAATTAAGATTATGAAAATTGAAATGGTGATCATTTTACAATTGGTTTATTGAAATAACCATATGTTATCACACCATAATCAATCATAACATAGTCTTGAGATAAAAACCTTTTGATTTATGGACTCATAGCAATCTATAGATGCTCATCCAACACCCATATGAACAATCTACTAACTAAAGTGATATAAACATCACTTTTATGTTCTTAATCATTTGGATTTGAGAATTTCCATCTTAAGAACATATGTAAGCTAAACTATTCTTCATGTAAACATAATCACTATACCATTATCATCAATATTTCAAGCTTTATATGCATGCATTCTTTAAGTGAAAGAATAAGCCACTAATGTATCAAAATTCCATATGCATGAACATCAAACCAAGATTCTTGATGAAAAACCAATTTCTTTCTTTGAAATTGTAATCAAAACTTGCAACATAACATTGTATCTACCAAAAGTAATCCATTTCATGAACAAAAACCCAATTTCCATAACCACATCATGCATAATTTCAATATTTCAAGTTAAAACCGAAAATACCTAAGTGTAGACAAAAAGGTAGGTTTTGGATGATACCTTGTGAAATTGATGTGCAAACTTTGTTCTAATCTTCAAATTGATGTCCAATTTCTTGATTCCACTCTTGATTTAGCTTAAATTTTGAAAATGATATGGAGATGGTGGTGGTGGTGGTTCGGCCGAAGTAGAGAGAGAGAGAGGGAGATAAAGAGTTTTTTTTTTATTTGAAATGAGAGATTAACTTTTCTTATTTGGTTTTAATTATAAAGGATTTATTAAATAAAAAAATAATAGAAATGATGTAGTCATGACAAGTGTCTAATGACTAATCAAATTTATTAATATATTTATAATATAATTTAAGATAATATAATATAGTCTAATCCAAAAGAATATCAGATATAATTGAGAACCGAAATACCCGATTCTCAATTTTTGCTAAAACAACTATTATGCAAAAAGATGAAAATATTTCAACTAAAATAATATAACTTTATAATTTTATATATTTTGGACTTTAATCATAAATCTTGGCATTTCTGAACTGTGACGGTCAGTTATTAGACTGTTCCGGGCATTCTACGCAACCTCCTAAATTTTTCAGGAAACTTTTATCTTAAAAATTTTATACAATTTAAGGAGTGACAAATATTTAAATCTTAATTTTCATTAACTTAGAAATTAACCTGAGCACTAATCTTGACGGTTGTCACAGTCTCCCCTACTTCGAGAAATTTCGTCCCGAAATTTAAAGTTTGTCACTTTCGGACCGCCTCTTGATTAAACAAGTGAGGATACTTGCGCTTCATAAAATCCTCTCTTTCCCACGTAAATTCAGGTCCGTGATGCGACTTCCAACGAACCTTTAAAATAGGAATTTTACTTCTCCTTAGTCGTTTAACTTCGCGACCCAAAATTTCAACCGGCTCTTCTCTGAAAATAAGCCGTTCGTCCACTAGGATTTCATTTGGGGGTACAATCGCCAACTCGTCAGTTATACACTTCTTTAAATTTGACACGTGGAACGTGTCGTGAATGGCACTCAACTCTTGTGGCAACTTAAACTTATAAGCTACTGGTCCAATTCTTTCTAATACTTCATATGGACCAATGAATCTTGGGCTTAATTTACCCCTTTTTCCAAATCTCACAACTCCTTTCCATGGAGACACTTTCAGAAGAACCTTGTCACCCTTTTGGAATTCTAAGGGTTTTCTGCGATTATCTGCATAGCTTTTCTGTCAATCTCTTGCAGCTTTAAGCCTGTCTTGTATGGTCGATATCTTGTCGGTAGTCTCCCGTATAATATCAGGCCCAAACACTTAACTGTCACCAATTTCCACCCAACTAAGTGGAGATCGACACTTACGTCCATAAAGAGCTTCGTATGGCGCGCATTGAATACTGGTATGGTAGCTGTTGTTATAAGAAAATTCAATCAATGGTAAGTGCTTATCCCAGCTACCTCCGAAGTCTATAGCACAAGCGCGTAACATGTCTTCCAGAGTCTGGATGGTTCTTTCAGATTGACCATCCATTTGTGGATGATAAGCAGTGCTCAAATCCAACCTGGTACCCAGAGCTTTCTGAAATGCTTGCCAAAACCGAGAGGTGAAACGACTGTCTCGGTCTGAAATAATGGATAGTGGTACTCCATGACGAGAAACAATTTCATCAATGTATATTTGTGCCAATCTTTCTATTTTTAAATCCTCTCGGATAGGAAGAAAATGCGCGGATTTTGTAAGTCTATCCACAATAAACCAAATTGCATCATTACCTCTTCCTGTTCTGGGTAACTTTGTGATGAAATCCATGGATACTTGATCCCATTTCCATTGAGGTATCTCCGGTTGCTGCAAAAGTCCAGATGGCTTTTGATGCTCTGCTTTGACTTTAGCACAAGTCAAACATTTACTCACAAATTCAGCAATGTCCTTCTTCATTCCCGGCCACCAATAATACTCTTTTAGCTCCTTATACATTTTGTCGGCTCCCGGGTGAATCGAATACTTCGATTGGTGCGCTTCTTCCAAGATTGACATCCGCAGACCTTCCACTTTTGGTATCCAGACCTTATTCTTGAAATATTGTACCCCATCTGATCGGGTTTCAAATTCTTTTTCTGACTGATGAAGTACCTCATTCTTTAGATTCTCCTCATTCAGTGCCTCTTTTTGAGCTTCACAGATTTGTGTTTTGAGGCTCGTTTGTACCAACATTCCCATAGTTCGTACTCTTGTTGGTTTTACCTTCTCCTTCCTACTCAATGCGTCTGCTACTACGTTGGCTTTTCCGGGATGATACTTTATCTCACAATCGTAGTCACTGAGTAGTTCCACCCATCTTCGTTGTCTCATGTTTAACATTTTCTGATAAAAGATATGTTGGAGGCTTTTGTGATCAGTGTAAACGATACACTTGGTACCATAAAGATAATGTCTCCAAATCTTTAAAGTGAATACCACTGCTCCTAACTCCAAATCATGAGTGGTATAATTCTTTTCATGAACTTTAAGTTGTCTTGAGGCATAAGCTATAACTTTATCTCTTTGCATCAATACACATCCCAAACCTTGATGTGATGCATCGCAATATACCACAAAATTTTCTGTACCTTCTGGTAACGCTAGAATTGGCGCGTTGCATAACTTATACTTTAGCGTTTGAAATGCCTCCTCCTGTTTTTCTCCCCAATCAAACTTCTTATCTTTTTGGGTTAGCGACGTGAGTGGTTGAGCAATCTTGGAGAAATTTTCGATAAATCGCCGATAATAACCTGCCAGGCCAAGAAATTGACGAATTTCCGTCGGTGTCTTAGGAGTTTCCCACTTTTTAATGGCCTCAACCTTTGCTGGATCAACATGAATCCCTTTCTTATTAACCACTGACCTAGAAAATGTACTTCTCGAAGCCAAAATTCACACTTGGAGAACTTGGCGTACAATTTCTATTCCTTAAGCAATTCCAACATCAACTTCAGGTGTTGTTCGTGGTCCTCCTTGCTTCGCGAATAAATCAGAATATCATCTATAAACACGATCACGAACTTGTCCAAGTATGGTCGGCAGACTCTGTTCATCAAGTCCATGAAAACTGCTGGAGCGTTTGTCAGTCCGAAGGGCATGACTAGAAATTCATAGTGACCGTAACGAGTTCTAAACGCCGTTTTGTCGATGTCTTCTTCACGAACTCTCATTTGATGATATCCGGACCGTAAGTCAATCTTTGAAAAGTACGATGCGCCTTGCAATTGATCAAATAAATCGTCGATTCGGGGAAGTGGGTATCGATTCTTTAAAGTCAGCTTATTGAGTTCCCTATAATCAATACACATTCGGAACGTCCCGTCCTTCTTTTTAACAAAAAGTACTGGTGCTCCCCAAGGCGAAGAGCTAGGATTAATAAATCCCTTGTCGAGTAGCTCTTGTAGTTGTTCTGACAGTTCTTGCATCTCCGAAGGTGCCAAACGGTACGGTGCCTTGGCCACCAGTGCAACTCCTGGAATCAAATCGATACGGAATTCGACTTGTCTCAGTGGAGGTAATCCAGGTAACTCCTTGGGAAATACTTCAGGAAATTCTTGGACTACCGGAATATCTTGCAAACGCTTCTCCTTAGGTTCTTTACTTATTACATGCGCCAGAAATGCGTCACATTCTTTCCTCAGGTACTTCCGCATTTTCATACAAGACACCATCTTCAGTTTTCTCTTAGATTTTTCTCCAGGTACTATAAGTACTTCTCCTCCCGGTAACGGGATTCGGAGGATCTTCTCGGAACAACTTATCTCCGCGTGGTTCTTTGACAACCAATCCATGCCCACGACTATATCAAAGCTACCTAGCTTTATTGGGATCAAATCTATTTTGAAATCCTTTTCAGCTAGACTTAGAGTACAATTTGGAAGTACATCTTTGACCCTAATTTCTTGCCCATTAGCAAACTCAATGACATAGTCTTCTTTTAATTTTTGTGTCATTTGTTTAACTTTCGGTCTAAAATTTAACGACACAAAACTTTTATTTGCTCCAGAATCAAATAATACAGATGCGGAGTGATTGTTTAAGGGAAACGTACATGTAATCACATTTGGGTCCCGCCTTGCTTCTTCCGCCCCAATTTCAAACACTCGGCCTCTTGCTTGACCCCTTTGATCCCTTTGTCCAACTGGCCGAATCTGATTCACATTCGCCCTTCTGTTCACCCGGGGACAGTTGTTTTTAAAATGATCTGGGCTCCCGCATTCAAAACAAACTCTCTTTCCTCCAGCCTTGCAATCCTTCTCGTAATGACCTCCTCTGTGGCACTTGCGACATATAATACAGTTTCCGAAATGTGGCCTATTACACTTGTCACATCTTGGATATGTCCCTTTTCCCTTATCGGCTGCCTGCACCTGAACTCCATAGTTACCCATGATCCTCCGATCCTTTCCCCTCCTTTGGTCATCCTGCCTCCTTAAACCCTCTTCAACTTTCCTCTTTCCTTTGGCTTTGTCACTAGAGAAAAGTCCTGAACGAATTGCATTATTGGTGAGCTTTGTTGCTAAATCCACAGCCTCTTGAAGAGTTTTCGGTTTTCCTGAAGTTACATCTCCTCTAATTTCCGATGCTAATCCCCAGATGTACCTGTCAACTCGATTTTCTTCCGGTGTCACCAGATGTGGTACAATTTTCGCCAACTCATTGAATCGTGCCGTGTATGTATCTACATCATTGCCTTTCATCTCATGATCCCAGAATTCCGCCTGCAACTTCTGCATTTCACTCTTTGAACAGTATTCCCCTTTTATCATCTCTTTGAACTCGTCCCATGTCAATCCATTTGCTGCATCTCTTCCTCTTGTTTGCACTTGGGTGTTCCACCAAGTCAGTGCTCTCCCTTGTAATAAACAAGTTGCAAATTTTACCTTCTTAGTTTCCGGACATTTACTGATATGAAGGACATACTCCATTCCTTCTATCCAAGACAGTAATCCAACCGCTCCTTCAGTACCATGGAATTCCTTTGGATTACAAGTCCTGAAGGTCTTATATGTACACTCTCTTTCAACGTTAACACCAGCTCCTGGTTGGTTAGGTGGATTTGCATTTAATCCCGCTGTTATCTGGCTAACTATGGCAGGGAGTGTTGCAAGAATTTGTTCGTTTACAAGCCGAGCAATCTCGGGGTCTTCCCTTCTTGGCGGCATAGTTCTAATTGCAATTTTTTTTTAAAGTCTAATTAAATTCCATTCCACCATACAAACATGATACGATAATTAAATCATAAAGAATACATTCTTAAAGACTTAGAATCATGCATAACAAAATATATCATAAGCATCCATCATCAAGACATACATCATCCAAACGTTTACAAAATGTGACAATCCAAAATGAGTCAAGTGTTTTAAAGTCACGGGCTACAAGCCCCAAAATAAAGTTTTTAACAACCCAAATCATGCATCAATCACAAACTACAAACGCCAATAGTGCACCATCACCAGAGCCACAATCACTACCAAGAATCCCATCACGGTCGACAAACAAGTGTGCAGCCAGGTCACCATCGCTCTAGTCTCTGCTAACTCTCCAAATATCTTCCCTATCATCTCATCACTAGTTCCCATCATCGATATCATCCCTTTCGTAATATTGTCAGTCATACTCATCATTTTCCTAAGTGAGTCAATGGAATGCTCATGGTAATCAACTTGCAACCTACACCGTTCCATACTCCGAGACAAACTCCTAACCCAGTATGTCTCGGCCTCAGTCATGCCGGCATCCTAGCAGGCGAAGGGGGTGATAACCTCAGACCCCTGGGCCGAGAAGGCCCTGCCTCATCTCTAACTGGTATAGGAGTCTTCTCACACTCAGGCGTAGCACATGATGTCGGATCAGGTGTGGGCGTAGCGGATCTTACTGGTGTATGCTCGGAATCGGAATACTCATGCTCAGAAGGGTCATACTCTTCACTAGGAGGAGAATTTCTCCCGGGTATGTGAGTGAGATAACCTGATTCGTCAGGGGATTGCTCTCTAGGTGGGGAACGAGACATATCGACTGCGATAATTAACAAAGTTTAATTATTAAGCACATGATAATATCCTTTAATAACCAAAAATGTCATGCGAACTCACAAACAAAACATGCTTTATGTTTTTGAATTGAAAAGTTTCTATTTTTAGTAACTTTTAGCATACCCGATCCATGTCTCCATTATGCACACTCAAATTAAACAAAGGTGATCAAGCTTTGCCTAAGTTAGGGTGTGATTACGAAAGACACATCTTAGTCATGCTAGGGATGTACTCGGGTTCGTAATTTCGTTTGTAATTTTTTTTATAGGGTTATAGTGTATGGTTTTGTATAAAACCGGTATTCTCTATAACCTGTGGCTTTGATACCAAATCTGTCACACCCCGCTAAAGCGGAAACACGGGGTATAACAGTTTCCGATAAACAATCCACAAGCATAAAGTTCAACCACCATACATTTAATAAAAATACATTACAAAATTTAATAGTAGAATGTTTATCGTGAAATTACAATCCCGAGATAATTCAAGATAGCATTGTCCAAAAGTTTGTACATCCCCCAAACATATTCATGATATACGCAGAATGACCCTTAAAGTTTACCTTCTTGATTACCTGAAAAACATGTACAAAAATATGGTCAACTACGAGAGTTGGTGAGTTCACAGGTTTTAAAGATGCACAAAACATTTTATATGCAAAGATTTGATAGTTGGAGCATGTTCGTGCTCAAAAGCTTAACTTGAATACTTGGAGCATATACGTGCTCAAATACTTGGAGCACACCCGTGCTCATTAGCTTAACTTGAAAATTTCATGAGTATTGCTTTACGTATGACTTGAGTCGGTATAACTTAAACTTGGTTGAGCCACTACTAAACCGTCCCGGACCCTTGTGTTTTTTTTGCCCCGTGTGCCTTGACTCAGAGGTGGTCTCAAGCGCCACATGGTCAATCACTTCTCTAGTATAGTGCACTCCTAGCTCGTCAGCTGTAAGAAGTGGGGTTGGTCAATCCCAAATAGCGCTATCCACTAATACTATAGGCCCAATTTTCTGGGTTAATAGTAGTGTCGTCTGGGGACTAACTCTTAAATACTCAACATACCAACTATTTAACGTCATACATCTTATTTTTTAAAATGGTTGAGAACAAGCCTTGGCGACTTAACAGCGCAAAACATTTCAATTAACTCATGAATCATTATAATCGTACTTAAGCATGCTTTTCACCCCAAAATACGTAAAACGATAAAAAGAGGGGCTGTGAATACTCACCTTGAGAGTGAACTTGGAAACTTAACGATAGTGCTCAAAATAGGTGCCGCTTCCTTGGTTTCCTATAGTGAAGGTTGCCATAGTGGAAATACGTTAATACCCGTTCGTATGTCCAAATGACCCGTCCAAATAACTTATGAAATGCCATTAAGTAGGTGTCAATGTCCAAAACCATATTTAGATCAATTTTAGTCTTATTATGCCTTAACACTAGTCTAGATCTCATTATGATCACTCTTCTGAAAATTCAGCAGTAGCTGTCCAAAATTTTAGTCAACAAAACCACTATAGAAACATATCTTTCCAAAGGAATGAATTCACCAAAATTTTTGTGGTAATACTATAGTGTGTAAAGAGTAAATCTGCACTTTTTCATAATTTTTGGATGAGTTTTGATACCTAAAATAATTTCCACAAAGCAGTGTATCACTGATTTCCGGATCAGTGACATACCTCACTTGTAGCATGCTTTTGGGGTATCAATTATTTGAATTAGCCAATAATCCTTATATGGGTGTAAACCTAACTCAAAATCCTATCATTTGGAAAAAGATTCACTTAATTTGGGATAAGAAATGAGGAAGTTATGGCTTTACGTATGACTTGAGTCGGTATAACTTAAACTTGGTTGAGCCACTACTAAACCGTCCCGGACCCTTGTGTTTTTTTTTGCCCCGTGTGCCTTGACTCAGAGGTGGTCTCAAGCGCCACATGGTCAATCACTTCTCTAGTATAGTGCACTCCTAGCTCGTCATCTGTAAGAAGTGGGGTTGGTCAAGCCCAAATAGCGCTATCCACTAATACTATAGGCCCAATTTTCTGGGTTAATAGTAGTGTCGTCTGGGGACTAACTCTTAAATACTCAACATACCAACTATTTAACGTCATACATCTTATTTTTTAAAATGGTTGAGAACAAGCCTTGGCGACTTAACAGCGCAAAACATTTCAATTAACTCATGAATCATTATAATCGTACTTAAGCATGCTTTTCACCCCAAAATACGTAAAACGATAAAAAGAGGGGCTGTGAATACTCACCTTGAGAGTGAACTTGGAAACTTAACGATAGTGCTCAAAATAGGTGCCGCTTCCTTGGTTTCCTATAGTGAAGGTTGCCATAGTGGAAATACGTTAATACCCGTTCCTATGTCCAAATGACCCGTCCAAATAACTTATGAAATGCCATTAAGTAGGTGTCAATGTCCAAAACCATATTTAGATCAATTTTAGTCTTATTATGCCTTAACACTAGTCTAGATCTCATTATGATCACTCTTCTGAAAATTCAGCAGTAGCTGTCCAAAATTTTAGTCAACAAAACCACTATAGAAACATATCTTTCCAAAGGAATGAATTCACCAAAATTTTTGTGGTAATACTATAGTGTGTAAAGAGTAAATCTGCACTTTTTCATAATTTTTGGATGAGTTTTGATACCTAAAATAATTTCCACAAAGCAGTGTGTCACTGATTTCCGGATCAGTGACATACCTCACTTGTAGCATGCTTTTGGGGTATCAATTATTTGAATTAGCCAATAATCCTTATATGGGTGTAAACCTAACTCAAAATCCTATCATTTGGAAAAAGATTCACTTAATTTGGGATAAGAAATGAGGAAGTTATGGCTTTACGTATGACTTGAGTCGGTATAACTTAAACTTGGTTGAGCCACTACTAAACCGTCCCGGACCCTTGTGTTTTTTTTTTGCCCCGTGTGCCTTGACTCAGAGGTGGTCTCAAGCGCCACATGGTCAATCACTTCTCTAGTATAGTGCACTCCTAGCTCGTAAGCTGTAAGAAGTGGGGTTGGTCAAGCCCAAATAGCGCTATCCACAAATACTATAGGCCCAATTTTCTGGGTTAATAGTAGTGTCGTCTGGGGACTAACTCTTAAATACTCAACATACCAACTATTTAACGTCATACATCTTATTTTTTTAAAATGGTTGAGAACAAGCCTTGGCGACTTAACAGCGCAAAACATTTCAATTAACTCATGAATCATTATAATCGTACTTAAGCATGCTTTTCACCCCAAAATACGTAAAACGATAAAAAGAGGGGCTGTGAATACTCACCTTGAGAGTGAACTTGGAAACTTAATGATAGTGCTCAAAATAGGTGCCGCTTCCTTGGTTTCCTATAGTGAAGGTTGCCATAGTGGAAATACGTTAATACCCGTTCGTATGTCCAAATGACACGTCCAAATAACTTATGAAATGCCATTAAGTAGGTGTCAATGTCCAAAACCATATTTAGATCAATTTTAGTCTTATTATGCCTTAACACTAGTCTAGATCTCATTATGATCACTCTTCTGAAAATTCAGCAGTAGTTGTCCAAAATTTTAGTCAACAAAACCACTATAGAAACATATCTTTCCAAAGGAATGAATTCACCAAAATTTTTGTGGTAATACTATAGTGTGTAAAGAGTAAATCTGAAATTTTTCATAATATTTGGATGAGTTTTGATACCTAAAATAATTTCCACAAAGCAGTGTGTCACTGATTTCCGGATCAGTGACATACCTCACTTGTAGCATGCTTTTGGGGTATCAATTATTTGAATTAGCCAATAATACTTATATGGGTGTAAACCTAACTCAAAATCCTATCATTTGGAAAAAGATTCACTTAATTTGGGATAAGAAATGAGGAAGTTATGGCCTCTACAAGATAGGTGTATGAATCTGTCTTCACTGGACAGATTGCACCATTTTCTTGTAAAATCCATTTAAGTGCTCAAATCATCTCCAAAATTAGTGTTTTCGGACTTTTTAGAAATCTAACACCCTAAATTAAAGTCTATAAGCAAAAAGACCAAATTTTGACATGTAGAACATGATTTATGCATGTTGGAAGTAGGTCCATTTTCTGGACAGCAAATCTGTGGTAAATTAAGATTATGAAAATTGAAATGGTGATCATTTTACAATTGGTTTATTGAAATAACCATATGTTATCACACCATAATCAATCATAACATATTCTTGAGATAAAAACCTTTTGATTTATGGACTCATAGCAATCTATAGATGCTCATCCAACACCCATATGAACAATCTACTAACTAAAGTGATATAAACATCACTTTTATGTTCTTAATCATTTGGATTTGAGAATTTCCATCTTAAGAACATATGTAAGCTAAACTATTCTTCATGTAAACATAATCACTATACCATTATCATCAATATTTCAAGCTTTATATGCATGCATTCTTTAAGTGAAAGAATAAGCCACTAATGTATCAAAATTCCATATGCATGAACATCAAACCAAGATTCTTGATGAAAAACCAATTTCTTTCTTTGAAATTGTAATCAAAACTTGCAACATAACATTGTATCTACCAAAAGTAATCCATTTCATGAACAAAAACCCAATTTCCATAACCACATCATGCATAATTTCAATATTTCAAGTTAAAACCGAAAATACCTAAGTGTAGACAAAAAGGTAGGTTTTGGATGATACCTTGTGAAATTGATGTGCAAACTTTGTTCTAATCTTCAAATTGATGTCCAATTTCTTGATTCCACTCTTGATTTAGCTTAAATTTTGAAAATGATATGGAGATGGTGGTGGTGGTGGTTCGGCCGAAGTAGAGAGAGAGAGAGAGAGGGAGATAAAGAGTTTTTTTTTATTTGAAATGAGAGATTAACTTTTCTTATTTGGTTTTAATTAAAAAGGATTTATTAAATAAAAAAATAATAGAAATGATGTAGTCATGACAAGTGTCTAATGACTAATTAAATTTATTAATACATTTATAATATAATTTAAGATAATATAATATAGTCTAATCCAAAAGAATATCAGATATAATTGAGAACCGAAATACCCGATTCTCAATTTTTGCTAAAACAACTATTATGCAAAAAGATGAAAATATTTCAACTAAAATAATATAACTTTATAATTTTATATATTTTGGACTTTAATCATAAATCTTGGCATTTCTGAACTGTGACGGTCAGTTATTAGACTGTTCCGGGCATTCTACGCAACCTCCTAAATTTTTCAGGAAACTTTTATCTTAAAATTTTTATACAATTTAAGGAGTGGCAAATACTTAAATCTTAATTTTCATTAACTTAGAAATTAACCTGAGCACTAATCTTGACGGTTGTCACATGTGCCGAGACTTCCATCATTGGAGTAGCTTGTGGCCCTTGTTGCAAGGAAGTTAGGATCTTGGGATAGAGTTCCTTGGACTCTATGAAGTTCATAAAACGATCTCACCATTTTTTATATTCGCCTCTATATAGCATTGGTGGCTTGGTCTCAGACCCTATTGCTAACGCATCTCGGATGTTCATCTTAAGAGCACTTGAGTGATCGTGAGACAATTGAGTTTTGATCCAAAGGTAGTGACTTAATGCATGGTGCTAAAAGTTGATAGAAGTAATAATAAAGAATAGAACATAGTAAACACATAGTAAACACATAGTGAAATACTGTGCGGATAATTGAAATCCGGATGGAGAAGTTGGGTGAAAATCCAGATGAGTTTATGGATAGGTAGAATCCGAATATGAGAGTCCTAAAGAAACCCGGTCAAAATCCAGGTGAGATTTTCCTGGTTGAGATCCGGGTGAGAAGTTTCCCGGTTGAGATCCAGGTACGGGATCCCGGGTATGAGTTTCCGGGTAAGTATTTCCGAGTAAAGGCAGCCGGGTTTTGAGTTTGCGGTAAAGCAACCGGGTTTTGTGAATCGGGAAATTCATGAACCAAGAACACTTGGGAAAGTAGACTTACCGGGAAAGCGAGTTGTATAGGTTTTGTCGGAACTCGGATGAGATTTCTAAATATGCAAATCAGTAGAGAGACACCAAAAACAACAAACCCAAATCGATTTAAACCAAAAAATATCCTATTTTTCAAAAAAATACCAAACTTCCGATGAACAGGAACGAGAACTCAAGAATCGATTTTTCAAAAATTAATGCTTAAAACTTCGATTTTAATTCTAAAACTTTTCCATATACAATTAATGACTCAAAGGAATATAATGGAATCACTGGAGATCAATAATTTTAGCAAAATTTGACAAATCAAACATTAATTTCTTAGGCGCCGTTTACCCAGATTTAAGAACACAAATTAAATTTTTTTTTATACCTTTAAGTCGATAACTTATCTCTCTGCTCTGGTATCAATTGTGAATCCCAATATCAAGTGCAAATATCAAAGATCAATCAAATATCACAATGAATTACCTCAAAATCTAGTCATATGATTGAATAGAGAAACAAAGAGTTTACAGGTATATTGATTATGCCATTAGGCTAAACTAACTCTCTTAGGGATTAACCTTAAAACACTAAACTTTATATACCCTTTTAGGTATTTACACAATTAGCCCCTAACTTCTATTCAATTGAAACATTTAACCCTAACAATAGTCAACAAGTTACAACTATAACATACAATAGTATTTGCATATTTCACATTTTTGGTGGTGCCATTTTTAGAGAAACATGCAACAAACAACTCCATTCGACTAGGTTCACATCCCGACAAAGATTCTTGTAATAACCCAAATGTATATTTAGGTAAATACATATACCTATATTACATTAGCTATATGAATAACTACATTATAAAGAATAAGTACCTTTAATACTTCACGAACTCGATCATAACTTCTTTTCCCTGTAATTTGCATCATCTTCTTATATGCCCTGTTAGTCTTATTTATTTCACTCATTTTCTGAAAATGACATATAAGGCTATGAGCTAGTAGTGGATAAATAAGATACCTTATATGCTATATGAAACTGTGAAACCCATAACCCATAACCCATAATATAGGCTTTCAAAAGCAACCAAGGAAGCCTAAATAACATACCTTAGCCCCTTATTTGTTCCTAAGGTTCTTCCATTGATCCACATAAACTCTCTTAGGCTTAGAATTTATTTGATCTTGAAGTGATAGATATGGATCATAGTAATCTTTCTTTATTCTTGCCCTCCAATTTCTTACCTTCTTTGCAAATGATTTTAAAATCCAATCATCGAATCCCGGTGGGAGATCAAATTTTGTCTATCAAACAAGAAAAGTTAGATAATCTTAACATGATGCAACATACCACCTTTACTTATTTAAATTTAGTTCACTTCAAGTATATCTCTATAAGGTTTAACAACATTCCTTTCTTAGTTGTCTTTACTTGATGCCATTATATATGAACTGGACAATACTTTCCACTCCTTGCCAAAGATCCCATGAAATGGCTTAAACTAGTAGTAGTTTCCTTGTCAAGAGGTTGGCCATATTCATTGAACATAACAGGAATACGATCCCTTTTTTGTCGAGAGAAATACTTGGCATATATGTTGACCCTCTAACTCCTTTGTGCGAGCTTCCATCAACAACTACAAATAAGCAAAATGGATAATTCTGGCACCACTCCTTGCATCGCGCACCAATCCTTCCATGTCATTGAGTGTATCCAATGTAGGATGAGAGGGTTAGGAAATAGAAGGTGCAATTCTTTAACCTCTTAAAAATCCATCGCATACCGCATTTAATGCATGGACATAACATTTGCCCACCTGAACACTTACTAGAAAACATAAGACCAAGAAATTTTTGCAAGGCTTTTTGGTACTCAATAGTCATTCTTGGTAACGACATCTAACTATTATCCACTACGCCCCTAATTAAATACAAAAGGTAAGAGCTCCAATAAATTATTCACCTATATTTACAAGGGAGGAAAAAGTTCCAATAAAAATAAAGAAACAGTCTTAAAACTTGGATTATGTAGCAATTAAATTACCATATTCTTGACCAAAATAATAGTAATAGTAAAAGAAGGTAAAAGATAAAAAGAATTACATTTAACTCCAACAGGATTCTTTATTATAGATAACAGAAAACAAAAGGCAATTGGCCTACTGCCTTGTAGAAAAAGAGAAGCTAATAAATAACATCCATAGAACCTAGTACCTACTTATCCAAACATGCAGATAGTGAGAAAGCATTTTCTGAATGTTGTATTGAGTATAGACAAAAGGATATCCTCTATGCCATACCCTGAGACAAAGGTCACATGAGCCTTGAAAGCATTTTGTTACAAACTTGTATAAATGGTAGATTCTCTTTTGATGTTTACCGTCCTCATCTTTAGTAGTGGACGTCTGCAAAGTAAAAAAAAACATCCACAAAAAACCTACTGCAAACCCACTTACAGATGTTTCCCAAAATAATATTTTCCCCTCAATACCATCCCGAATGCACTCCCATGTCCATAGAAACCCTTATCAGAATCGAGACTTCTGTAGTTTTGTTTAACAAATTTTGCTTATTTGTAGTTTTGTTTACTGGACTTAGAAAGACTAATAATTTTCATCAGACTGCTACATACATAAGCATAAAGGGCATTTGGTCTAGTGGTATGATTCTCAATTTGGGTGCGAGAGTTCTTAAGTTCGATTCTCGGAATGCCCCAATCATTTTTTTCTCACTCTTATTTTTATTGTTTACGTTCAATATCAACCAACCTAGATATGACACGACAACAAATAAGTATCCAAGCTCATTGGTGAGACCAAAGATGATTTACTTTCAAGGGAGCTTTCTATTCGTGTGCATATCCTGATTGATGGTCTCAAGTCTAATAGACTATTCACATTAGAACTGCATTCAAAGAGTTTTGGCATGTGGGATTGGGGGAGCTAGAACCGCATTCCTAGACCAAACAAAGAAGGGTTTGGGTCTTCAAAGTTGATTCAAATGCTTACTACATTCTTTCCAAGCTAACTGATGCTCACTTGTGTCTTGGTCAAGGGTAAGTTATAATAGCCTTGCCTACTTGTTTTTAGTTCAGGCATCAAGTGGATCCTAAAGCGTTATTGTCGGGACTTGCTAGTTTCTCGAGAGGCATCAAAGGTACTACCGCCAATTGCTAGTTTTGTAGTCCATTAGGAAATGAAGTTTTAACTGAGGGTTCATCAAGAAGCAACTCATTTATATATAGTGTTACCTTCATTATGCATACAACTCAGGCACATTCACATACAAAAATATATATTAACTAACCATATAAGAAAATTAGACTAGTATGATAAATAGCAAAAGCATCTGCACAAATATAAAAATTATATATGAGCTTTAAAAAGGTCACATCAACAAACTTAAGACAACAAAAGCACTTGATGTTAAATGCACCACAAATTAAATGTAGTGATTCTACACCAGAACTATAAAACAAAAGTTTGGAAAAAATGTATACAAAAGTAGACAGATCAAATTCACCAATAATTGTGAATTTCCTGGAAGACAATAAATCGAAAATGTACTGCCAATGATGGATGAATCTAAGATGATTAACACAAATCCATTTAGTCATGGAGATGGAGATAGTTGGCCCAATCGTGCAATGAATCATGTATTGGTTAATGACTTGTGTATAAAATTAAATATTCGCAGAAGTACCTATATAAGTTCACAAACCTGCAGAAAGAGTTTGTAGTATGTAAAAGCACCACCATGACAACAGACTAATGCATTGCACGATCAAAGTAGTAAAGTGATGTATAAATTCTGATTTTATACTAATATCTATACGAATTTATGTAGAAATGCAGATTTACCTCAAAATAAAAGGATGGAGATCGATTGAACAGAGAAATAGAGTTACAATTAGAAATCAACAATCGTCCCTTTGGAATCCACAATAGGACTTGGACAAATATCAAACCAAACCAAAACCAATTAGTAATATAGTAGTCATTGGTTAATCAAGTATAAAAACTAAGAACAAGATCAATTTCAATTAAGAACCTGATATCAATTGCTTGATTAGCTAGAAAACCAAGACCCTAACGTGAGCCGAGCATGAGAACAGGAGAGAGCATCAAGCTGTGAAGTTCATTAAATCGTTGAGCAATAAGTGTAAGTGATGAGCGGGAGTGGTGAAGTTCATGAATCGTTGTTTTCGAAATCATTGATAAGCGATATTAATTTTGAATCGGTGGTAGAACTGAGCGATGATGAGAGAGAGAGAGAGAGAGAGAGAGAGAGAGATCCTAACTTTTAAGAGTTGTATAGAGCTCAGTTACTAAGTCTCCAAAATTAATAGTTTTATTTTCATTTGGTCTTCAAAGTTAACGTTGGGCCTTTTTATATAATGACACTTCAAAGAATATAAATGTATTTATATTATTCTAAACTCTAATAGGATTCTTAAAGGTGTCCTGTTAGCTTTTAAACTAAAATACAACAATCAAAAGTGTCCTATTAAGGTATGTTAGTAAGACATCAAAATTAAGAGTCGTATTAGATTAAATCAAATAGGACTCATAAACTACCATGTCGTATTAGCCCTTTTAAAGGACGGGTCTCGAAATGTTAAAGCATTTTTGTGTTGGAATCAATGTCTTGTTATGTTAAATTTTTGTTAAGTCATTGTTTGTCAAAGTCAATGTCATTTCCTTTAAGCTTGTTGTGTGGTCAAAAGTGTTTGACCATATTGTTAAACCCAATATTCTAGTTGATAGATTAACACACAACACAATATAAATCAAGAGATAATAAGATCAGAATAACATACCACAATCCCTTGAATAATCAATGAAAACCTTGTGTGTTCTTGATACCTTGAATGCGATTACAGAGAATACGGCTACCTCACTAATATGATAATTGTATATTTGAGAGATTCACCCTAAAATCTAATTAACTAAATCATTATATACTTAGGCCTAATGCCTAATGGGCTTATGGGCTTGAGGCCCACAAATAAACTAACTATTAAATAAACTCAAATACCCCCTAGAGTATTAAATACTCTTACAATTTAGACCCCTCATTAACTTTAATCTTGAATACAATTTATGATCCAACAATCTCCCCCTTCGGATTCAAGATTAATTTTTTTTTGGCAATAATAGTCTTCGGGTCTTCACTTTTCTTGAAAACTTCAGATACAGTCTTCATCTTTATCTTCTTTAAATGAAGTGTCCTTCTGACGATCATCTTCATTCAGGCTTTTGATAAATCGAATAAGTCCAGACACATTGATATCTTTTGAAAACTTCAGCAATCTTTACTTCAAAACTTCAACAATTTGATATCTTCTTGTATTCTCCCTTTTTGGTTATTCCCCCCTTTTTGATGAATGGTGAGAATCATCATCATCAAAACATAGCAAAACAATCTTCCTGTCTTTATAGACTCTAATTTAGCACTGTCTTCATGTACGGATCCCTGTGTGGAAATAAGAGCAGTCTCTCCAAATGGAGAAAGTGATTATTTCAATCTATGCAGATTCAAATAAAAAGTAGTAACTATTCGAATCTTTTCAAATTCAAACAGTTTAATAGGTGTAACCCTGAATCAACAAATGACTCAGTTTGGAATGCCTGTCAGTGACACAAAGTCACTGAGTAACACAAAGTTACTATATAAGGAGCTGGTTTGATGTTGGCTCCCCAGGACTTCCATCCAATCATCGAATAACACATGGTTATCTATGAATGTTCCGACAGAAAACAAATTTCTATGTGCTAGTGCATGTGTTTGAAAGAATTAAGCATAGATGATTGCTTTTTATCATAGGCTCAAAGTATGTAAACTTGTTGAGACAACAACAAATTATACAACGACTCAATGTGCATGAGAAAGGGTTCGAAGGTGGGGCAACTTTCCTTCTTTTTCAATATTAGTATCTTCCAAATGAAGAACCAATAGTGTATGTGTTGCTTCCCCAGAAAATGTGAAACATTCTCTTTTTGAGAAAAGAAGGAGTAGCTGGTGGGGTTATATGCAAGAAATGGCATGGGCTAGGTGCCTTTTTCAATGATGGTCACCAAAGAATGTGAACCAATCAGATTATGTGGCTGCCCGACTCAGAAAGAAGTTTGGTGCAGAGTGTAATATTCTTTTACTCTGTTCTCTCACCCTCTTTCTTTTAATCTCGCTACTAACCAATCTCTCTTTTTCATTTTACCTCTTCACACACCATCACTCAATCCTTTTGACCCCTCTCCCCTCAATCACTCAGGGAATACTTCCTGGGTAGGAAACACTGGTTATCGTGAATCCATGGAAGTTCTGTTAAGCTCACACACTGAATCCCATGTATTTTCCTAAAAGAACATGTTGTTCAACAGTCTTTTGTACATATAAGCACAAAGGAATACAAACATGAAGAATAAAAATAAGGAGAAGTCAAAACATAAGATGTTTGACAATGCAATTCTCCCCCTCAAACTAAAAGAGGTTGACAATTAAGCTCATAGACGATTAAGCTCCTCCTCAACTTAAGAGTTTTTTTTTAAACAAAAATTAAACAGAAAGCAAAAAGATAAAGCACTGAAGTGCGGGTTCTAATCCGAAGTGATTAGAATCCATAGTCACTTGAATACACCTGCATATAAAAGAAATCATGGTAATCATTTGTAAAAAATGATTCATCTCTCGTTAGCAACAGTTGTAGAATAAAACACAAAGTTAAAATGCAGAATACTCCCCCTCGAATCATGAGTAAGGTCAAGAAGACATGTTCAGCATACCAAGTTTGCTGATTAGAAACAGGAACCTCTTTTCATCCAACGACTTGGTGAAAAGGTCAGCAAACTTGAAGTCGGTTTGAACAAAGTACATTTCGATATCACCTTTTTCTACATGATCCTTAATGAAGTGATAGCGTACATCTATATGCTTGGTCTTTGAGTGCTGAACCGGGTTAGCAGTTATGGTGATTGCGCTCTTTGAATCACAATAAATAGGAATACGCTTGTAGTTGTAGCCAAAGTCCCTTAACTGTGTCTTCATCCAGAGGACTTGTGAACAGCAGCTAGCAACAACTACATATTCAGCCTCAACAGTGGATGTTGAAACACAATTTTTTTTCTTTGAGGTCCAACTTACAAGTTTATCACCTATGAATTGACATGATCTAGAGGTGCTTTTCCGGTCTAGCTTACATCCTGCATGATCAGCATCTATAAAGGCAGTTGGTTCAAAACGAGAATCCTTTGGATACCAAAGGCCTAAATTAGGAGTGCCTTTGAGATATCTAAGGATTCGCTTAACAACATTATAGTGTGACTCTTTAGGATTAGATTGATATCTCGCACAAAAACATGTGGCAAACATTATATCTGGGCGACTGGCAGTCAGATAAAGTAAAGAACCAATCATGCTACGATACACCTTTTGATCAACAGGTTTACCCGAGGGATCTGTATCTAAGAGTGTACCAGTAGCCATTGGTGTTTTCATGATTGAGCTATCTGACATATTGAACTTTCTTAACATGTCTTTTATATATTTAGCTTGGTTAAAGAAAATGCCTTCGGGTAATTGCTTTACTTGTAAACCAAGAAAGAAATTTAATTCACCCATCATTGACATTTCAAACTTTGTTTCCATGATTTTAGAAAAGTTCTTGCAAAATTTCTGATTTGTCGACCCAAATATTATGTCGTCAACATAAATCTGAATGAGAATCAAGTCCTCACCTTGCCTTTTAAGAAATAAGGTAGTATCAACCGTACCTTTCTTGAAACCAGAAGCAAGTAGAAATTTAGTGAGAGTTTCATACCAGGCTCGTGGTGCTTGTTTAAGACCATAAAGCGCTTTGTCTAGCATATAGACATGATCAGGGTGATGAGGATCAACGAAACCTTCAGGTTGTGCCACGTAGACCTCCTCATGCAGAACGCCATTCAGGAAAGCTGACTTTACGTCCATTTGAAAGACTGTAAAGTTTTTATGTGCTGCATAGGCCAAAAAGATTCTGATGGCTTCAATCCTTGCAACCGGGGCGAATGTTTCGTCGTAGTCAATGCCCTCCTGCTGACTGTACCCTTTTGCAACCAAGCGAGCTTTGTTTCTCACAACTATGCCAGCTTCGTCTTTCTTGTTTCTGAAAACCCACTTTGTTCCAATAACAGATTTACCTTTAGGTAGTGGGATCAAGCGCCATACCTTGTTCCGTTCGAATTGTAGAAGCTCGTCTTGCATAGCAGAAATCTAGAAGGGATCACGTAGAGCTTCTGATGCTTTCTTTGGTTCTAAGGAACTAAGGAAGCTTGAAAACATGCAAAAATTTGCTGATGCGGACCGTGTCGTGACACCAGATTGTACGTCACCTATCACGTTATGCAGGGGATAATCCTTAGTCCAACGATGTGTGCTTGGTAAGGATTCAACTGTTTGTTGCGTATTTGACGCATCATTTTCATCGTGCTCAGCAGGTAGATCCACATATGTACTCGGGACATCTTGTACTGGTGTTTCTGATACTGAAGCTTCTGGACTAGCAGTTGAAGTACTCGTGACTTCATTTCCAAAAGGACTATCTGTAGAGACAGATTCAACATTAGTAGAGTCAGAAACTAACAGTTTACTTGTACCTGATGGAGATGCAGTTGCAGTGACTTCTTCGGAAGGTCCAGACATATCTTCAGAAATAGCAGGGACCTCCGAGCTTGTTGTTGATGTAGATATGCCTTTGTCAAAATCTGCACAAATATCATCGAAGGCATCAATAAACAGAAAATCTAACTCAGATGAAGTAGAGTTAGAGTTAGAAGTTGTAGATCCTTTAGACACTGGTTCTATTCCGGGGTGAATAGAAGCTTTGTTCTTAAGTCCGAGTTCTGAATTGTTGTGTCCAATAGTCCTAGTAGAATTCTCATCAAAGGAGACATTCATGCTCTCAACAACCGTCTTGGTTCGAATAATGTAAATTCGATAAGCTTTGGATGTCAGAGAGTATCCAACGAGATATCCTTCATCCGCTTTCTTATCAAACTTTGATAGTCCTTGACGTTCTCGCAAAATGTAACACCTGCAACCAAAAATACGAAGGAATTTGATGTTAGGTTTACGATTGTTAATTAACTCATATGCTGTTTTGTCAAAGCGCTTGACCACAATGGTACGGTTCTGAGTAAAACATGTTGTTGCGACTGCCTCGGCCCAAAGATACATAGGTGGATCTGAATAAGCAAGCATAGTACGAGCGACTTCAACAAGAGTGCGGTTCTTCCGTTCAACAATGCCATTTTGCTGTGGAGTGTAGGCTGCGGAGAAATTATGTGAAATCCCCACAAAAGTAAGATAACTCTGTAAGGTGTCATTCTTGAACTCCGTGCCATTGTCACTGTGAATAGTTCTGACTGGCAATTAAAGACGTACTTGAATGCGCTTGATAAAAGCGATAATCAATCCTGGCGCATCTGACTTGTTGCGAAGAAACTCGAGCCATGTATATCTCAAATAGTCATCTATCATTACTAAAACGTACTTCTTGCCATTGATAGACGCCGTTCGCATTGGGCCACAAAGGTCCATATGAAGAAGTTCCAGTGCATATGAGGTCGATGATACAGTTTTGGACTTGAATGAGCTTCGCTTCATTTTGCCCAACTCACATGCGGAACATATTGAGTCTTTTTCGAACCTTATTTATGGTATACCTTTGACCAGACCTTGTCTCTGTAGCTTAGCTATTGATCGGAAATTTTGATGAGACAAGCGGCGATGCCACGTCTAAGATTGAGCTTTAGTTGCTTTTGCTAGTAGACATACTGGACGTGTGGCAGACAGTGTAGGAAAATCTACTTAGTATAGATTTCCATGGCGCTCAGCTTTGAAGGCTTCGTAACCATCGGGATCCTCAAGATAGCAATGAGTTGTTGTGAAGCGGACTTGATATTTCATGTCATAGAAGTGACTAGTGCTGAACAAATTATGATCAAACCCTTCTACATATAACACTCTTTGAATCTTCATAACTCCATTATCCAGCATTCCGTATCCTCTGACGTGTCCTTCTACTTCAGAATTTGCAAAACGAACTGCTCTGGCAGGCTCCTCCACATAGTTATGCAAGAGGTGCTTGAATCCTGTCATGTGGCGTGAACATCCGGAATCTATCACCCACAGTCGACAGGCCTGCAAAAGAGACAATTAGTTTTGCTTAGGTACCCATATCAAGATGGGTCCTTCACGGTTAGCACCAAGCAATTCAGGAATATCAGCAGGTTTAACTTTCACTCGCCATTCATAACGCGGTTTTGGAACCCATTTCCACACCATTTTAACATTTAATTCCTGAAAGTGCTTTTTAGATGTAGGATTGGCAACCTTAGCTCGAAACACTTTGGGTTGTGTGGAAGAATTAGAATTTGTTAGGAACTGAAGAAAAGCTCAAGTATGGTTAATGCTGCTAGTTCAGAATTACTACTGCTAGAGGACTTCAAAGTTAATACTGCTGAGTATTACTACTGCTAGTAGAATTAATACTGCTAGTCAAAGTTAGTGCTGCTTGAACAAAGTTAGTACTGCTTAGCTAGTTAGTACTGCTAGTGGTTAGTGCTGCTTAGTAGTTAATGCTGCTAAGACCAAGTTAATGCTGCTTCAGAGATAATGTGAAGATAATGATGAAGAGATCGTGGTTAAAGATAAACATGGAAAGCTGAAGATATTCATGGAAGATATACTGAAGATATTTTATTTATTGTAATTATCTTTTAGTTCAGTATATGTATAGTATTGTTTAGAATAGTTAGATATAACTTTTGAGAATTAATAATAATTCTAAGTTCTAAAGAGAATCAACCTCAAGACATAGATCCTAATTCTAGAGAAGTAGAATTCGTCTTGAAAGAGCTTGTTCTTCAAGATTGAGGTTGAGTGTGTAATCTTGTGATTTGATAATTGAATACAAGTTTACAAGTTGTTGATCATATACTGTTTTGATTACTGTTACATTGAATATCAAAGTGTTATTCCGCAACTTCTTTGATATTGTTTCTAAGACTTTATTCTTGTTAAGAAATCGATCCTGACAAGTGGTATCAGAGCCTGTTCTCTCAGAAATATCCATTCATTCATCATGGAAAACTTTGCAGAATCAAACAGTACTCTGGTCTCAAAGGTTCCAATGCTCAGACCCAATGAATTCGATATGTGGAAGATCATAATCAAGCAGTACATACTCCTCACTGACTATTCTATGTGGGATATCATAGAGAATGGTCCTTCTGAAGCAGGAAAGATTGGTGCAAATGGAAAGAGAACTCCACCAAAAACTGATGCTGAAAGAAAGATTAGACAGACAGAGATGAAAGCCTTGAGCACTTTACTCTTGGTTATCCCCAATGAATATCAACATCAGTTCTGCAACTGCACTGATGCAGAGATGCTCTGGAATGCTCTAGAGAAGAGATTCTCAGGTACCAAAAGTACCAAGAGAAATCAGAAAGCCATTCTGAAGCAACAATATGAGAACTTTATGTCAACCAAGAATGAGTCTATGACTCAAACTTTTGACAGGTTCAACAAGCTTATTGGTGAACTTGCTACAGTGGGAGTACAAATTGATCAAGATGATCTGAACAGAAAGTTTCTAAGGTCCCTGAGTGATGAATGGACCATGTATAATGTGTCTTTCAGACAGAATGATCAACTAGAAGAAAAAGAACTTGATGATCTATATAATGATCTAAGAGTTTTTGAATCTGAGGTAGAGGCTAAGAAGAGGCCTTCTATGTATGTTCACAATGCTGCACTCCTTTCAGCATCAACTGATTCTAATTCCAACCCTGAATCAGTTAGTGCTGCCAATGGAGCAAATCAAGAGAAAGGCAATGAAACTGTATTTGAAGCCTTTCTGGCAAGTCATGGAAACTCTTCTCTCATTAATGATGACTTGGAACAACTCCATCCAGATGATCTTGAAGAGATGGACATTAAATGGCAGATGGCCATGCTCTCTATGAGAGTCAAGAAGTTCATCAAAAGAACTGGAAGGAACAACTTCTCACAAAGAAGAGAAGATGGAGCAGGTTTTGACAAGTCAAAGGTGGAATGCTATAAATGCCATCAGAAGGGACACTTTGCTAGAGAATGCAGAAGTGGAATGCCTCAAAACAATAACCACCAACAAGCTCAATCTGGAAGCTTCAATAATAGCAGAAACTCTGCACAAGCCCTTGTCTCTCAATAAGGCATGGGGTTTGATTGGAGTGATCAAGCTGAAGAGGCCATCCAGAACCAAGCTCTAATGGCAGAGGTGTCAGATCTCCCAACAGAGGTAACTTCCAATCTTTGTTCTCCAAATTGCATTAACACTGTTAAAAGGTATAGGGATCACAATCAGAACATGAGTGATGGCCTTAAGAGATTGGAAAAGGACATAAAAGATTATGTGAGGATTGTTGAGAGATTTGAAGAGCAGATTAAGGGTTTTCAAGCTAATGAGCTTCAACACTCTTATGACACAAACTACTGGAAGTGGGAGAAGAATGACTTAGAACTTCAACTGACTAGATCCAAAGAAGAGAGTGAAAAGCTAAGAGGAGAGCTAGCTAAAGTCAAACTAGATGTAGAAAAGTTTTCCAATGCTTCCAAAGCAATGGATTCTTTGCTACAAACTCAGATTCATGATAAACTGAGAAGAGGAATAGGGTACAATACCACACCACCACCCTATAACAACAACTACATCCCTCCTAGTTCAGATTTGTTAGAAACAAAGGATAGGAAGGACCTACCTAAGGGAGCCACTGAGATAGATCCCTTAGATGAAGTAGTTGTTAAGGATAAAACTGAGAAAGAAGTTGTCAAGGATAAGGACAATACTGTGAGTGGTGAGATTCCTATAGAAAACCACATAATCACCAATGAGGGATGTGGAAAGCATTGGATCAAGTCCAATGAGATAGAGAAGACTGAGGGAAAGAACAAGAAGGTTCACTATAAGCAGACCACTGTTGTGAACCCTATCCCTTGCAAGCAGTGTGCATGCAATAAATTTGAGCCCCAAAAACATGATAAACCAAGGGGAAATCAGAGAAACTAGAACAATCAATGGGCACAAAAGCAAGGCATTGATCTGAGTAAAATCAATAGACCAAAGCCTTGTTTTATTTGTGGAAAGTTAAACCATTTGGCTAAGTATTGTTTCTTTAACCCTATTAACCAACAAATGAACTTTCAAAGATTTGTGCAAAAACCTGTTGGTTATAGGAAGACTGGAAAGAAACATGTGATGAAGAAATCTGTTGAATCTGAAGGCCCCATGAGGAAAAAGGTTTTAAAAGAAAGTATTAAAATGTGGGTGCCTAGAAGCACTAAAACTGTTAGTACTGCTGACAGGGATAGTGCTGCTGGAAGCATTACTGCTGCTACCAGTGTTAGTACTGCTGAAAATATTAATGCTGCTAATACTGTTAGTACCTCTTCAAAGGTTAATACTGCCAACACAGTTACTGCTGCTAACACAGTTACTACTTCTAACAAGGTT
The DNA here is from genome assembly GCA_023525745.1 of Arctium lappa. Lineage (NCBI taxonomy): Eukaryota > Viridiplantae > Streptophyta > Magnoliopsida > Asterales > Asteraceae > Arctium > Arctium lappa. The sequence goes on along the minus strand of CM042051.1, from coordinate 73,341,513 downwards.
AGTACTGCTAAGCATGCAAGTGCTGCTAAGGCAGTTAGTACTTCTAAAACCAGTACTATTTCTAGCAAAAATGTTTCCAAGCCTATCATTATGACAAAGTACTCCAGAAATGAGGAGTCAAAGTTTAAAAATCTTGTCAAGAAAGAATGCAAGTATTTTGATGAGAAAGGGGTACCCAAGACCACTTTGGCTTGGGTTCCTAATTCATACTAACTGATTTATCTTATGTGCAGGGCAACCAACAACTCAAGGGGAAGAGCATATGGCATGTTGATAGTGGTTGCTCTAGGCACATGACAGGCAACATGTCATGCCTTCAGGATTTCAAGCATATCAATGGAGGACATGTTGCTTTTGGAGATAATCTTACTGGTGGTAAAATAAGTGGAAAAGGTAATGTTACAAAAGGTAAGATAACATTTGAGGATGTCTACTATGTTGATCAATTGAAGTACAACCTGTTAAGTGTATCACAGGTTTGTGACAAGCAACATAGCATATTATTTACAAATACAGAGTGTATGATCCTTGCTCCAGGGTTCAAAGTAGTTGATGAAAGCATGATACTACTTAGAACTCCAAGAAAGGACAATGTTTATTGTCTAGATATGGACAATGTTGATAGTGATTCATCCCTGAACTGTCTTGTTTCAAAAGCTTCTGTGGATGAATCCTCTCTCTGGCACAGAAGGATGTGTCACATGAATTTCAAGACAATGAACAAACTTGTTAAAAACAACCTTGTAAGAGGTTTACCTTCAAAAGTATTTTCATGTGATGATCATTGTGTTGCATGTCTTAAAGGCAAACAACACAAAACTTCTCATAAGACCAAAGAGATAAATACAATTTCTTCTTGTCTCCAGTTACTACATATGGATCTGTTTGGTCCTACAAATGTTATGAGTATAGGCAAGAAATCTTACTGCTTGGTTATTGTTGATGATTACTCCAGATTTACTTGGGTATATTTTCTAAGGACTAAGGATGAGACAAGTGGACTGATCAAATCCTTTATTCTAAGAATTGAAAACCAATCTAATCAAAAAGTAAAAGTCATTAGATCAGACAATGGGACTGAATTTAAAAATCTTGATCTAAACACCTTTTGTGAGGAAAAAGGAATTGAGAGACAATATAGTGCCCCTGGGACTCCTCAACAGAATGGAGTTCCTGAGAGGAGAAATAGGACACTAATAGAGGCTGCTAGATCTCTGTTGGCTGATTCAAAACTGCCAATTACCTTCTGGGCTGAAGCAGTTAATACTGCCTGTTATGTCCAAAACAGAGTTCTAGTGGTGAAGCCAAAGAACAAGACCCCATATGAGCTTTTAAATAAAAGAAAACCGTTCATTGGATTTTTCAAACCTTTTGGGTGTCCTTGTACAATTCTCAATACCAAATCTCACTTAGGTAAGTTTGATAGCAAAGCAGATGATGGATTTCTTGTTGGTTACTCATCTCAGAGTAAGGCTTACAGAGTTTTTAACTCTTCTTCTAGAACAATTGAAGAAAGTGACAATGTCAAATGCAATGAGAACACACCAAATCCTATTGGATCTGGTCCTCAGTGGCTATTTGACATTGATTCACTAACTAACTCCTTTGGTTTCAGTAGTGATGATTATGCAGGTTCAGGGAGTGGAGGATCAGGGACTACACAAGTTCAAGACAATATACCTCAATCTGTGATCTTTCCCATACCAACAGTGGACTTATGTGAAAAGGAACCATCTACTGGACCAAATCAGAGTGAAGAAGAAAGTAGAGATGAGGAGAATCAAGAAAATCAAGAACCAGAAGTAACTGCTGAAAATACCTCAGTTGACTTGAATGACTCTAATCTAGAGGTGGGACTTAATGAAGAACCTAGTCATCACACCAGAATTCAAAAGAATCATCCTCCACAGCTGGTAATAGGAGATATATCTTCTCCTATGATGACTAGAAATCAAAGTAGGCTTCAAGAAATGCAAGACCAATAGCATACAGTGCTATCTTGCTTTTTATCCCAGCTTGAGCCTAAAAAGGCACATGATGCTATGAAAGAGTCCAGTTGGATAGAAGCCATGCAAGAAGAGCTACTGCAGTTCAAGCTACAAGATGTTTGGGATCTGGTAGACCTTCCTAAAGGCCAAAGAGCAATAGGAACAAAATGGGTCTTCAGGAATAAGAGAGATGAAAGAGGGATAGTCATAAGGAACAAAGCAAGGTTGGTGGCTCAAGGGTATACACAAGAAGAAGGAATAGACTATGAAGAAGTATTTGCACCTGTGGCTAGGATAGAAGCAATTAGACTATTTCTAGCTTTTGCTTCTTATATGAAATTCAAAGTCTATCAAATGGATGTCAAAAGTGCATTTCTTTATGGCTCAATTGAAGAAGAAGTATATATCTGTCAACCACCAGGGTTTGAAAACCCAAGCTATCCATACAGGGTATACAAATTGAAGAAAGCACTTTATGGACTACATCAAGCTCCAAGAGCATGGTATGACACTCTGTCATCCTATCTCTTGGAAAATGGCTTTGAAAGAGGAGTCATTGATAAGACTCTATTCATCAAGAGAAAGAAGAAGGATATCTTGCTGGTCCAAATCTATGTTGATGATATTATCTTTGGATCAACAAGAGATAACATGTGCAAGGAGTTTGAGGAACTAATGCATCAAAGGTTCAAGATGAGTTCCATGGGGGAACTTACTTTCTTCCTTGGACTCCAAGTTCAACAGAAGTCAGATGGAATCTTTATCTGTCAGTCCAAGTATGTGCAGGACATTCTAACCAAGTTTGGTTTCTCAGATTCAAAACCTGCCAGCACACCTATGGAGACACACAAGCAGATAACAACAGATCTTGAGGGGGAGAATATGGATGTTCATCACTATAGATCCATGATTGGCTCTCTCATGTATCTTACAACATCTAGGCCAGATATAATGTTTCCAGTCTGTGTATGTGCAAGATTCCAAGTTAGGCCAAAGCAATCTCACTATCAAGCTGTTAAGAGGATATTCAGATATCTCAAAGGGCAACCCAGACTGGGACTTTGGTATCCTCATGACTCATCCTTTGACCTACTTGCATACTCAGATAGTGATCTAGGTGGAGCAAACTTGGACAGAAAATCTACTTCTGGAGGATGTCAGTTTTTGGGTGCAAGACTAGTGTCATGGTAGTGCAAGAAACAAACCACAGTGTCCACATCTACAACAGAGGCAGAGTACATAGCAGCTGCAAGTTGCTGTTATCAAGTCTTATGGATTCAGAATCAAATGCTGGACTATGGGGTAACCTTTCTACACACTCCAATTTTTATTGATAATAGCAGTGCTATTAGCATTGTGAATAATCCTGTCAAGCACTCAAAGACAAAGCACATTTAGATCAGGTATCACTTCATAAGAGACTGTAATGAAAAGAAACTTATTCAAGTTGTAAAAGTTCACACTGATAACCAATTTGCTGATCTATTCACCAAAGATTTTGATGTGGGTAGATTCACTTTCTTGGTAACAAGTGTGGGAATGATCAACTCTGAATAAGCTCCTTCTTAAAAAGTGGTTACATACCTGTATATTGTTTATTCTTGGTGTTACTAATCTTCTTTTTCAGGATATGTATAGCAGTACTCAGTGTATCACAAGCTTAAAAGAGTGAGTATGGTTAATACTGCCAATACAGTTTTAATACTGCTAGTGCACAGTTAATACTGCTAGTTAGTTAATACTGCTAGTGGTTAATACCGCTCTCAGTTAATACTGCTCTCAGTTAATACTGCTAGTGGTTAATACTGCTCGCAGTTAATACTGCTTTTAGTTAATACTGCTTTCAGTTAATACTGCTCTAGGTTAATACTGCTTATGTCCCGAATACTATAAATACTCTTTGCCCACCTAAAAGTTCATAACGACTCTTTGCATACTGTTCACTTGCGCTCTAAACCCTTTCTCTCTCAAGCTCAAAGTTTTCAGGCAAGAACGTCCAAGATCAATGGCATCAATGGCTTTCATAGACGAGCACAATGAAATCGCGATGCTACAGAAGCCCAAACAAGCCGCCGGTTTCCACCAGATTGTGGATTTCCTAAAGACAACCCACATTGCTCATGCTCTCACTATCTCGCCATCAATCTTTATCGATCATCAAAGGCAATTCTGGGCACATGCCAGCATTGTTACTGAAAATGGTGTGCAAATGATCAAGACAAAGGTGTGTGGCAAGCCATTGACAGTTACTGAAGAGGTAATTCGCATCAGTCTACGTCTAGACGATGCCTCTGGTATAACTTCTATCTCTAATGATGAACTGTTTTCTACTCTTTCAAGAATGGGGTATGGAGGCCCATTGGGTGTTTTTAAGTTCTCAAAAGCTAAATTCTCACCCCAATGGCATTTTCTTGTTCATACCTTGATGCACTGCATTTCTAAAAAGACTACTGGATGGAGTGAGTTCAGTAGCACCATTGCTTATGCTTTGGTGTGCTTGGCCACTGCCAGAAAGTATAATTTTTCTAAAATGATTTTTAATGATCTTGTCTCAAACCTGGGAAGTAAAAAGAGTTTTTATATGTACCCCAGGTTTGTCCAAGAAGTTATCACCCACGAATTAATGGATATGCCTCATTTTGATGGGTTATATGTACCTAAACCCCCTAAAGGCAAGGTTTTATCAAATATGAGAAGATCTGCTGGGGACTCGGAAGGAGTTGACACCCCATTGTTCTCTACAATGATGGTGGTGTCCCAAACTGATGAAGGTATGGTAGCAGGGTCAAGGCCCCCATTAGACCAACCCACTGCTAGCCAATCCCAACCTTCCCACCCTAAATCAATTCCCCAGTCTCTTCTTGATAAACCAATTTCACCAATCACCCAAACATACAAAAGGAAACAGGTAAATAAGGCTCCTTCCCTTCTTGTACCAATAACCCCTAAGCCTTTAATCCCTCTAAGGGAGGATTCTCCCTTAGAGAATATCTACAGGAAAACCACAAGGGTGTCTCCCAACCCAAAGGAGGTGCTCTCTGAGGAGGAGGTTGAGCATATGGGTGCTGAGGCTGCCACTACTCCTGCTAGAACAGAGGAGGACAGTGGTAACATAAATAAGACCTCCCCCATGGCAACTTTGAATGAGCAATCATTCAAAGGTCCCCGGTGCCAAGAAACCAAGGGGGTGGACAGTGCTTCTGCTAGGCAGAAGACTTCCACTACAAAAAGATCCTATGATCCTTCAATAGGGGGTAACACTCCTGGAGAAGGTGAGGACATATATAACTACTATGAATTGATGGAAACAATGGGCAACATCAACCAAGATGTTCTTAAACAAGGGAAAGAAATTGAAGAGATGAAGCTGGTAATCCTGTCACAACAAGTACAGATTGCTAAGTTGAAGAAGATGGTGACCAGGTTTGTGCAGAAGAAGAGGAGAAAGCAATTTCAACTAAGAAGAAGGAATCTGGGAATGATGCTCCCAAAAAGGGGGAGATCAACATGGAAGAAGCTACATAAGAGGGGGAGCTTGATGGGATCAAATATGGTGGTGAGGGGGAGAGAGTTGATGTTGAGGGGGAGCAGGAAGCAGAAACAGAAAGAGAATCAGTGCAAGCAGAAATCAAAGAACAAGCAGAAACAGTGAAAGAAGTTATAACAGAGCTGGAGATTGCAGAAACCTTACTTAAAGCCAAGCATGATACTCCCAAGGTCTCCTCAAAGACCAAAGGAGTAGTCATCAAAGAACAAGGGGAAGTGCTCAAGAAAATAAATGTAGAAAAGAAGGTGATGAGCAAAGAAAAAGGCAAAGCTAAGCTAGTGGAATCTGATCAACCAATCAAAAGGCAAAAGTTGGTTGAATCAGATGAAGCTTTGGCCAAAAAGATACAAGCTGATATTGAGCAAGAAGAGAGGGTTCAAGTAGACAAAGACAGGGAGATGGCTAAGGCTCTAGCTGCTGAACTAAATGAAGCTTATCAACAAAGCCTGGCAACTGAAATTGCACAGAAGAAAGCTGCAACTCTGAAGAAATCAGTGGTGGTAAAAACAGCTGCAAAGAAGAGACAACCCTCAAAGACATTCCTAGGTACCCAAGAGAGAAACAAGATGATTATATTTCTCAAAGGTGCTGTAGGAGTCAGAAAGGAGATGTTCTCAAAGATGTCTTTTGAGAAGATTAAAGAGCTGTATGATTCAGAGATGTTAAAGCTTCAGGGGAATGAAACTGCAAGGGTGGAGATGGAGAAGAGGATGAAAGAAAGTAATGACTTTCTGATACAAAAGCCCTTTCCATATGAGCAAGAAACACCACCAAAGAAAGAAGCAACTCTTGGTGAAAGTCTAAGGACTTTAAAGAGAACCAAGATGATGGCAAGGAGAAAGTCAACCAAGAAGCCTAGAATAGTTGAAGGAGAGGCTGAGAAGGTTGCTGAAGAAGAAGGGGCACCTGAGTCATCTAAACAGAAAGATCCATCAAGTATAGATGATGTAAATATGTATATGGTAGTGATGGACAAAGTGCCTGAACCAATTTCAGCATAACCTGTAGGAGTTAAGCCTCCTGAGGTCATTCTCTGGGATACATTGACAGTGGATGGAAAGGAATACATAAGGCTCAAAAGGAAGGATGAAAAGTATGAGGTGTTCAATACTTGGGCAAAGATTGTAAGAACATGCTCTAGGTCAGATCTTGAAGAAATGTTTGAGATAGGAATGAAGTTGTATGCAGATATACTGAAAGCTCCAGTGATTTCAATTAAAAAGCTGGTAATGGAGTATCTGTGTATGATGTTCAAGCCTGATGAAGTAGAGGAGGTAATCAGGAATGTGTTCAAATCAGTCAACAATTGGACTCTATATGAAACTAGTGGAGTATATGTAGTGACCTTGGATTTAAATCATACTGAGTACTTCCTAGTGGATAGAGTGTACAACCATAGCATATTGAAGCTTCATGCCATGCTGAAGACGAAGCTAAGGTGTATTCCAGATTCAGAAATGGCTAAATATTTGATCCAAAGAACAATTAATCAGAGTTTGGGGTTGGATGCAAATACTGGAATTTAGGCCATAATGGAGTTTTGGGAGCATCTTGAAGAAAATCTGAAGAACTTGACTTCTTTTCCTAAAAGTCAAGTTAGGGGGAGATTGTTGGGACTGAAGAAAAGCTCAAGTATGGTTAATGCTGCTAGTTCAGAATTACTACTACTAGAGGAGTCAAAGTTAATACTTCTGAGTATTACTACTGCTAGTAGAATTAATACTGCTAGTCAAAGTTAGTGCTGCTTGAACAAAGTTAGTACTGCTAGTGGTTAGTGCTGCTTAGTAGTTAATGCTGCTAAGACCAAGTTAATGCTGCTTCAGAGATAATGTGAAGATAATGATGAAGAGATCGTGGTTAAAGATAAACATGGAAAGCTGAAGATATTCATGGAAGATATACTGAAGATATTTTATTTATTGTAATTATCTTTTAGTTCAGTATATGTATAATATTGTTTAGAATAGTTAGATATAACTTTTGAGAATTAATAATAATTCTAAGTTCTAGAGAGAATCAACCTCAAGGCATAGATCCTAATTCTAGAGAAGTAGAATTTGTCTTGAAAGAGCTTGTTCTTCAAGATTGAGGTTGAGTGTGTAATCTTGTGATTTGATAATTGAATACAAGTTTACAAGTTGTTGATCATATACTGTTTTGATTACTGTTACATTGAATATCAAAGTGTTATTCCGCAACTTTTTTGATATTGTTTCTGAGACTTTATTCTTGTTAAGAAATCGATCCTGACAGAATTAGAATTGGAATTAAGGTTTAGTTTAGCTTTTCTTTTGCTTATTTTGGACTTAGGAGGGGAGTAGTATTCGAATGAGTTATCCCAACAGTGTTTGCAATATAGATTCTTTCGAGCAAAATTCATAAACTTAGATTTATCGGAACAAATCTTACATTCATGTCCAGCAAAAGAATTACTTTTCAAAATAACACTGTCTGAAATACAACTATTCGTAACAAAAGATTCACTAGAAGTCAAACTATCATTTTTATTCAAACTAGTATCTTTATTCTTCTTACTCCTCCCAACTCCATTTCCTTTTATATCTGAAACAAAAACAGGAATCTTGTTAATCTCTATCTTAGAGGGTGGTTCTTTTCTAGAGCTACATGAAGTCTCACCCTTCTCAAAAGTATTAGGTGGATATTCAGGACAATCAGAGTAAACAACTGAAGGTTTTGCAGGAGCATCAAATTCTGGGTTAGTTCTTACCTTCCAGCTTGGATCATTGAACATCTATTTATCATTTGAAGCATTTTTAAACAAAGTAATTTTCAAATCATTGATCTCTGTGCAAAGCTCTTGATTTTCTTTCAAAGAATTTTCAAGTTTAAACTTAGGATCAAAGTTTTCATCTTCAACCTCATCAAGAGACTGTTGCAACATATAAATTTGCTTTATCAATTCAGATGTATGATCACTCACAAAATTTGACTCTTTTGTAGTAGAAACAGGATCAGAATCTGAGCCATTCATCATTTCAGAAAACATTTCCTCGATCATGTTTTCAATAAACTCCATTTTATCATTTTTAGAACAAGATCCATTCATGATGACAGTTTCTTCTTCAACCTCTTCAACAAGTAAAGGTTTAGAAGCAATGGGATTTGAGACTGATGGTATAGTAGATGGATCAACATTCGATTCATACTCATCATTTTGCATGCAGTCTCAGGTGGAACCGTGTCATTGCTGACTGATTCTTTTGAAGATGTGGTAAACAGTGAATCAAACTAAGTTAATTCAATCTTTCGAGTTTCATAGCTTTTGTTCAAATCACTGTATTTAAAACCAACTGATTTAAAAGAATTTTGAGAATCAGTTTCATAAGACTTGTCCTTCCCTATTTCTTCTCGACCTTTGTTCTCTGTAAAAGGTTTAGAAGTACTTGCTTCAACAAAGGTTGCACGAATGTTAGGAATGGGTCTGATTGCGGAGCCAAATTTATCAAAATTATATAAGTGCTCCGGTGCCTTTTTCAAAATACCGTTAGTTGGCACACCCAAACCTGGTTTAAGTTTATAAAACCTTTCATCTTGGAGTTTATTGGTCAACAAATTTAATGTCTGCTCAGTCTGACCTCGTTTCATATTAATATCCTCCAATTGCTTGATTTTGGTGTAAGCTTCATTTCTTTCTTGAAAACAGACTTCGAATTTGATTTTAAACTCACCCTTTTCAGCATTAAGATTTACAAGATCCTTTTCTAAGCCAGATATTTTTCTTTTTAAAGATTATTTTTCAGCTTTTAAACCATCCTTTTCTTTTTCTTTGTCTTCCACAACAACTTTTAACAATGCGTTTTCATCACGAAAACTTAAAACTGATTGATGTGCAGAGCTAAGTTTACCTTTCAATAAAGCAAATTCATCTTTCATACTATGTATTTGGGCCATTAGAGATTCAATAAGGTCAGAATTATCACTTACCTCAGAATTCGCATCTTCAGAATGTGCCTCAGAATCTTCATCGTCACCATCCAGTTTTTTGCCATGTAGGAAACTTGGGTGAAGTGTGCCTGCTCCTCGTCATCAGAACTTTGGAACAACCAGTTTTCTTCTTCATCCATAAGCACATTTCCTTCTTCAGCTTTCTTGGCAATGAGTGACTTCCTTGCATAGTATTCTGAGTTCTTGACTTTCTTGAATCTGCAGTCTCTGGAGAAGTGCCCAAATTTGCCACAGTTGTAGCATCTGCTTGGTTCATCCTTTCTTTCTTCTTTCTTCTCCTCTCTCTTTCCTTCTCTTCTATCATCCTTCTTGTCTTCTCGTACTTCCTCTCTTTTTCCATGCCTTTGCTTGTATCGCATCTCAGACTTCTCTTTCTTGTAACCACCATACTTTGGCTTTGACTAGTACTTTTTCTTGCCAAAGCTCTTCTTGAATCGTTGATTAATTAGAGCCAAGTCCTCAGAGAACTTCTGTATATCCGGATCAAAATCAATCTCCAGTTCTTCATTACTCGAAGCAGAATCCAACTCAATAAAATCCGTAATAAGAGCTTTAGACACCTTTTTGTTTGACCTAGCAGAGGATATCAGAACTGAACTCTTTCCTTTGCCAGCTATGAGAGCCACAGAATCCTTCAGTTTATTGGACTCATTATTGATGGTTCTCACCTCATCCTCGTGCTGAGAAAGAGTAGAGAAGATATCAGTGACATTTTCTTGAGCCATATTCTTTGACATTTGAAGGTTGATGGCAAAGTTCTTCCATTCAGGATTCAGATTCTTGATGAACTTATAATTTATCTCTGAAGCTAATTTAGAGATATTGTTCCTCCGCAAGTCATTGAGAATGATATTATATTTGTTGTAGGTCTCTAGCAGCGTCTCTTCTTCCTTTGCGTGAAACCCCTCATAGGCATTTATGCATAGATTCTGCTTGGCTTGGATGGAGGCTTCACTTCCTTTAAACTGTCTTGATAGTTCATCCCAGACTTCTTTAGCTGAGCTCCGACTATCTACACGGTTGTAGATGTCATTTGGTATTGCCATTGTCAGATAAATGAGAGCCTCTTCATCTATCTTGTACAACTCTTTCTCCTTTTCACTGAAGTACTGGTACGGTTTCGGGACAAATCTGTCAGGAATCTTTGGAGAGGTTTCAGTTTCCGCTTGACCAAGTACTCTGATCATTGGATTTACTGGACCATTGATGATTGATTCCATGTATTCTCTGTTCTTGTGATTTAGAAACTGGATCATTCTCTTTTTCCATTGCTGATATTCATCAGCCATGAGGACAAGAGGTTTGGACCGAGAGCCCATTGAGAGAAGCTGATTCGATATCTTAGCTGTATGGTTAGAAATCAAACTAATCTGTACCAAGACAATCAACTAGATGAGATCGTTAGAATCAAAAGTTGAATAAAAACCACACTAAAAAATTTTCAGAAAAATAAATTTCCAAAAATAATTAAATGCAGTACACGCACAGTAAAAATACACAAATAGAGTAACCACAGAAAATTAGGCGCAAGAGGACAGTTCGCGGGAAAGACAGGTCGCGCAAAGTGAGGTTTGCGCTAGACGCGGGTGGCGCAAAGTAGAGGTTCGCGTGAGATGTGGGTCGCGCAAAGTGAAATTTGCGCAAACCGCAGGTGGTGCAAAGTGTGGTTTCTCGTGAGTAGGCAATGGCGCAAGGTAGAGGTGGACCGGGGTCTAGCTTGACCGGTACCTCGCTCGACCGAGAACTTGTCGACCGGTATGTTGCACTACCGGAATGTTGCACGACCGGGGCTTCTGCGACCGGTAATGATCTTCGACCGGTAATGATCTTCGATCGGTAACTTGCTCGACCGGACTTCAGAGTCGACCGACATTTCGATCGGTATGATTGTGAGGAGACCGGTAAGATGCGACCTAATCTATTCGACCGGTATCCTGACCTGTAAAATGATGACCGGAATAAGTGATGATACCGGTGAGATGTTTCGACCGGTATTGGTCTTAGACCGGTATTGGTCTTCGACCGGACAAAAGAGTCTCGACCAAAGTCCATCACCGGTAAGGTGTATTTGACCGGTAATGAGATGGTCGACCGGTGTTGCGTTTTCGACCGATGTGATTTGGTCGACCGGACAAATGTAACGACCGGTATTTGAGACCGGTATCCGTCGACCGGACAAATGTAATTGAATAACGACCGGTGTGTTCTTTGAAGCACGATCCAGAAAACAATAATCAACCCAGAAAACACTCGAGAATTCAAATTCAATGCAATAAATCAGACTTTTGCAATCCTAAACATATATCGATCAGAATGCAATCAAAATTAATGATCAAAATCAACTTTCAAGCTTCAATTTTGAATATCATTTGTGTGTCCCTAAATCTAGTTTCTAAACAAGATTAATCAAACAAAACAAGATTTCACAAAAATTACCTGTTTGATTTCAATTCAATTCCAAGATTACAAAGATTCTCTCTCTACAATCTCTCCAATGAACTCTCTCTCTCTCTCAAACTTTCTCTCTCTAAAATACAACTGATTGATACTCTAATTCGTATCTATCAAACTACAAAGAAAGGAAACTATTTATACTAACACCTAATACAAGAAAAATACAAAATACATTGAGTTATTACAAATAAACTTTGACTTTGAATGATTATATACAACTTTGACTTTCTCAACTTTGACCTTCTCAACTTTGACCTTCAGTATTCTTGATCTTGTATCCAACAGATTTATGCTCTAACAATCTTCCCCTTTGGATTCAAGATCATTGTTGAAAGATCTAGCAATTCAGTCTTCACTTTAAGGTCAATACAATCTCCCCTTTTTCTTTAACAATATTCTTTCCAAATCTGTTTTCAAACAATTAACAATCTCCCCAAAACTTTCACAATAATACTCTCAGACTTTGGAAAGAAATTATCTTCAGAATCAACTCGAATTGCATTAGCAGAAAATCTTCAAAGAAAATTTCCTCAAACCTTCAGAAATTCTTTGATATTTTTCAAATCTTCAAATCTTTACTTTGAACTTTTCTGACTTGGACATTTCTGAACATCATTTTCACAAAAACTTTATCAGATCTTGATATCATCTCTTCCAAACTTCAAAACTTTAACATTTCTTCATATCATCTCCCCCTTTTTGATGATTTGAACATCTATATCATCAAAACTTTTCGTCCAAGAAATGTCTTTGACCATTCTGATCTATCATACTGTGCCTCTGATTCGGTGATCCATAACCAAGTATTCATCTAGATCTTTGCAAATCCAGACAAAATAAGAATAGGTAACTCCTGAATCAACAGATGAATCAGTTAAAATGCCTGTCAGTAACACAAAGTCACTATGTGTAACTAATACACAATATAAAGGAGCTTTTGTGATGTTCACTCCCCCAGGGCTTCCATCCAATCATCGAAATACCACAAAGGCAATTTCTATGAATGTTATGACAAAGAAACAAATTCTTTGTGTGTTCGTGCAAGTGTAGAAAGAATTAAGCACGAATGAATGCTTTTAATAAAGGCTCAACATAGTGTAAACCACTGAGACAATAGTAGATAAACACAGACTCAATGTGCATGATTGAAGTGCGAAGGTGGGGCAAACTTCCTTCTTTTTCAATATCCAGATTTTCCAAATGAAAATCAGATAGATTATGTGCTGCGTCCCCTTGAAAATATGAAACATTTTCTTTTTAAGAAGAAAATGAGTGGTTGGTGGGGTTTTAGCAAGAGTTGGCATGGGCTAGTTGCCTATTTCAATAACGTTCACCAAAGAGTTGTGAAACGCTAGTAATGTGGCTGCCCGACTCAGAAAGTAGTTGGTGCAGAGTTTGATATTCTTTTACTCTGATCTCTCACCCTCTTTCTTTTAATCATTAAGCGCACTACTAACCAAACTCTCTTTTCCATTTTACCTCGCACAACCCACACTCATTTCTTTTTTACTCCTCACACTCAATCTCTATGGATTAACTTATTGGGTAGAAATCACTGGTAACGTGATTTCATAGAAGTTCATGTAATTCCTAGCACAAAGAACCCATATTTCCTATAAAACATTTGTTGCTCAACTTGTTTAACTATAGCAGTTAAAATTCATATACAAATGTCAGATGAATATATGCTCAGACAATATAATCATGAAGATATGAGCAATTTTAAACATAGAAGTATTTTCAAACAAATATATTGAATGAATGAAAAAGAATGCAAAAGACTTGTTTGAAAATCTGACATTGTATGAAAATGATCAGAAATGAATGATAAAGCAATTAAAGCTTATGGTCAAGAATAATTGATATTTGTCTATACGAAACAAAATATAGACATTCTTGAAATGACCGTTTCGAAATGAAATATCGCTCAAAATTCTTTAAAATACAAGAGAAGTGTCTTACCATCGAAAAATTAGTTACAATATAAGACATGGTAAGAACATGTTGAACAAAGATTCAAACCGGTGTGTATGAATACTTGAAAGTATATAGAAAAGACAATACACAAGTATTTATCTTTGGATACACACGGTTTATGTATCAATTAAGCACAAAAACAAAATGAAAACATTTAAAATCACACTTCCAATTCATGAAATCTTTTTAAAGAATCGGGAAGTTGTTTGAACATTTAAAAATATGTTTTCTATACCTGAAAGTTGTCCTTCTTTCAGATATATTTGAGATTAAGATAAGAAATTTACCTTTTCGCGCAATCTTAATTCTCAGAAAGTCAAGCTGTAGTCATTTAGATATGATCTTATCAGCTTCTCTCATCCTGCAAGTCTCAAAGTCTAGTCAAAAAATTTATTCACAAAATTTATTCTAAAAGAAAATGACATAAAGCAATAAAACGATTAATGTACGAGTTCTGATTTGAAGTAATCAGAAATCATAGTCTTACTCCTTTTGTCTTATAAGCTCCCCCTAAAATCATGCATCACAAAAATTTTGTCAGTTAAAATGTATAATGCAGAAATTAGTTTTGCTCCCCCTCAAATGAATGTAGATCATCTAAAATCTTCTCTAACTCCCCCTAAGATTATGAGCAAACAATTAAAGTGCAGATATCTTTCAGAAAATAAAGATAAAGAAAATGAAGAAAAATAACAATTCGTAACTTTAGTAGGTAACAACCGATTACGTCTTAAGATTTAACATACCAAGCTTAGAGACAAGAAAATTAAATCACTTTTCTTCTAAGGGTTTGGTAAATAAATCTGCAAGTTGATAATCTGTTTTTACAAAATAAAGTTCAATTGTTCCTTTTTCTACATTATCTTTTACAAAATGATACCTGACATCAATATGTTTGGTTTTCGTATGTTGGACAGGATTAGCAGATATTGCAATCGCACTCTTCGAGTCACAATAGATTGGAATTTTATCAAATTTGAATCCATAGTCTCGTAGCAATGTTCGCATCCACAAGACTTGAGAGCAGCAACTGGCAGCAGCTACATACTCTGCTTCAGCAGTCGAAGTGGAAACGCATAACTGTTTGTTTGAAGCCCAGCTAACGAGCTTGTCTCCAAGAAATTGAACGTGACCAGAAGTACTCTTTCTGTCCAACATGCAACCTTCATGATCTGCATCTGAATATGCAGTCAGTTGAAACCCAGTATCCTTAGGATACCACAGACCAAGGTCTGCAGTGCCCTTCAGATATCTAAAAATCCGTTTGACAGCGGCCAAATGAGATTCTTTGGGAGCAGCTTGATTTCTAGAACATAGACATGTTGAGAACATAATATCTGGTCTACTCGACGTTAGATACATTAACGATCCTATCATACCTCTGTATGTTCTAACATCAACACTTTTACCCAAAGGATCAGTATGGATCTTAGTACCAGGTGCCATCGGGGTTCCAATTGGTTTACAATTTTCCATGTTGTACTTCCGAAGAATGTCCAAAATGTACTTAGATTGGTTAATGAAAATCCCCGTAGAAAGTTGTTTAACTTGTAATCCGAGAAAGAAATTCATCTCTCCCATCATACTCATTTGAAAACGTGACACCATGAGGTTAGAAAAGTTTTTGCAATATTTTAGATTAGTAGAACCAAATATTATATCATCAACGTAAATCTGAATAAGAATAATATCAACTTTTTCTTTCTTGATGAATAAAGTGGTATCAATCTTACCTTTGGAGAAACCAGACTTGACCAAGAATTTGGATAAGACATCATACCATGCTCGAGTGGCTTGTTTTAATCCATAAAGAGCTTTGTCTAAGATATAAACATGATCTGGCTTATCTGAATTGACGAACCCTTCAGGTTGAGACACGTACACTTCCTCTTTAAGAATGCCGTTCAGAAAAGCTATTTTCACATCCATCTGAAAGACTGTGAAGTTTTTATGAGCTGCTTAGGCTAGAAACATTCTGATTGCCTCTATACGCGCTACTGGAGCATACATCTCATCGTAATCTATGCCTTCCTCTTGCCGGTAGCCTTTGGCAACAAGTCTAGATTTGTTTCTTATTACGATACCATCTTCATCCTTTTTATTCTTGAATACCCACTTAGTGACGATCACGGTTTTACCTTCCGGCTTAGGAACTAACCTCCAAACCTTTAGGGCTTCAAACTGATTGATCTCTTCTTGCATTGCAGATACCCAGTCCGAATCAGCAAGAGCCTCAGATACTCGTGTTGGCTCAATCTTGCTGAGGAAGGAGTCATGCATACACTGATTAAGAGTCGCTGACCTTGTTTGAATAGGCTTGTCAGGATCTCCAATTACTTGATGTAATGGATGGTCTTTGGTCCAACGATGCTCATGAGGGAGTGGAGTAGATGAATTCTGAACATGATCATCATCTTGAAATCCACTTTCATAATCTTCAGTTTGAATTACAAGAGGGGGGTTGTCAGTTGAAGTTTCATGTGCAGAAGTATCAGTGGGAACAACAGATTCAGGCTGTTGAGTAGACAAAGTAGTACACCCAACTGAAACAGTTACTTCTGATTTAGCATTTGTTTGAACATCTTCAACTGTAGGAGTAACAATAGGAATATGAGTTTCTGTCTGAACTGGGGATTCTTGTTCAGTAATAACTTCTGAAGTGACTAGATGATGACAACTTGTATCTTCAGACCTGTTAGTCACAGCATATTTAGGCATCCAGGAATTGGATGAGTTCAGCGTCCGTTATTTTTGACCTTAAGCTTTGATTGATATATCATTCATTTCTGATCATTTTCATACAATGTCAGATTTTCAAACAAGTCTTTTGCATTTATATTCATTCATTCAATATACTTGTTTGAAAATACTTCCATGTTTTAAAATGCTCATATCTTCATGATTATATTCTGAGCATACATTCATCTGACATTTGTATATGAGATTTAACTGATAAAGTTAAATCATCTGAACAACATTATGCTTTTATAGGAAATATGGGTTCTTTGTGCTAGGAATTAACTGAACTTCTATGGAATCACGTTAACCAGTGATTTCTACCCAATAAGTTAATCCATAGAGATTGAGTGTGAGGAGTAAAAAAGAAATGAGTGTGGGTTGTGCGATGAGGTAAAATGGAAAAGAGAGTTTGGTTAGTAGTGCGCTTAATGATTAAAAGAAAGAGGGTGAGAGATCAGAGTAAAAGAATATCAAACTCTGCACCAACTACTTTCTGAGTCGGGCAGCCACATTACTAGCGTTTCACAACTCTTTGGTGAACGTTATTGAAACAGGCAACTAGCCCATGCCAACTCTTGCTAAAACCCCACCAACCACTCATTTTCTTCACAAAAAGAAAATGTTTCATATTTTCTGGGGACGCAACACATAATCTATCTGATTTTCATTTGGAAAATCTGGATATTTAAAAAGAAGGAAGTCTGTCCCACCTTCGCACTTCAATCATGCACATTGAGTATGTGTTTATCTACTGTTGTCTCAGTGGTTTACACTATGTTGAGCCTTTATTAAAAGCATTCATTCGTGCTTAATTCTTTCTACACATGCACGAACACACAAGAAATTTGTTTCTTTGTCATAACATTCATAGAAATTGCCTTTGTGGTATTTCGATGATTGGATGGAAGTTGTAACATCCCGCCTGCCTCGACAACAATATTGTCCGCTTTGCCCCTGGATTTAACCAACGTGTAGCGCACGGATTTGTTTCTGGCGACCTGGTGAGAAACTTCCCAGGGGGTCACCCATCCTGGGACTACTCGCACCCAAGCACGCATAACCTCAGAGTTCCCAGAACCTGACGTGGTTGTGGCCCTAAAACACGTTGTTGTTAGGAAGGCCAAGATATTACTTATAACACCCAGCATCACTCCTGTCCACGGCCGATATGGGATATGCCTAAGGTGTTACAAACACCCCCCCTTGGGACTCATCGTCCTCGATGAGGTTTGCCCCATATCCCGAACGGCACAGGAGTGGCTCTGATACCATCTGTAACATCCCGCCTGCCTCGACAACAATATTGTCCACTTTGCCCCTGGATTTAACCAACGTGTAGCGCACGGATTTGTTTCTGGCGACCTGGTGAGAAACTTCCCAGGGGGTCACCCATCCTGGGACTACTCCCACCCAAGCACGCTTAACCTCAGAGTTCCCAGAACCTGGCGTGCTTGTGGCCCCAAAACGCGTTGTTGTTAGGAAGGCCAAGATATTACTTATAACACCCAGCATCACTCCTGTCCACGACCGATATGGGATATGCCTAAGGTTTTACAGAAGCCCTGGGGGAGTGAACATCTAAAAGCTCCTTTATATTGTGTATTCGTTACACACAGTGACTTCGTGTTACTGACAGACATTTTAACTGATTCATCTGTTGATTCAGGAGTTACCTGTTCTTATTTTGTCTGGATTTGCAAAGATCTAGGTGAATACTTGGTTATAGATCACAGAATCAGAGACTCAGTTTGGCAGATCAGATTGGTCAAAGACATTTCTTGGAACAAAAGTTTTGATGATATAGATGCTCAAATCATCAAAAAGGGGGAGATGGTATCAAGAAATGATAAAGTTTTGAGAGAAGTTTTTCCGAAATGTCTTAGTCAGAAGATTCAAAGTAAAGATTCGAAGGAGATCAAAGAATTTCTAAAGATTTGAGGAAATTTGCTTTGAAGATTATTTGCTAAAGCAAAATGAGTTGATTCTGAAGATAATTTCTTTCCAAAATCTGAAAGTGTGTTGTGAATGTTTTGGGGAGATTGTTAATCGTTTGAAGACAGTTTTGGAAAGAATACCGTCAAAGAAAAAGGGGAGATTGTACTGACAGAGCTTAAAGTGAAGACCGAATTGCTAGATCTTTCAACAGTGATCTTGAATCCAAAGGGGAGATTGTTAGAGCATAAATACGTTGGATACAAGATCAAGAAGACAAAAGTCAAAGTTCAAGAAGTCAAAGCTAAGAAAGTCAAATCTCATCAAAGTCAAAGTCTTTTGTAATAAAAGTCAAAGTATTGTATTTGTATTTTACTTTCCTTGTTTTTGTTGTAGGTATAAATAGCTTTGTTTTTCAGTTTTGTAAGGGTAGTATTCAGTTGTAAAAATTGGAAGAAGTTGTCTAGTTGAGAGAGAATACGTTAGAGAGAGAAGGAGAGTTCTAGAGAGAGAAAGTTTGTAATCTTGAATTTGAAAGTGAAATCAAACAGGTAATTGATTCTTGTTTGTGTTTTGTTTGTTTAATTGTGATTAGAAACTAGATTCAAGGACACTCAGACTGAAATTGTATTCAAGATTAAATGAGGGTCATTGTTGTAATTAGTGTTTGTGTGTGAGTTGTAATGAGCTTAGAAGGTTTGACCTTGCTTGGTCATGTTGACCTATATATAAGCAAGTCTTTGTGTTGTTTCAGAGTAGACGTGTAAGTAAGTGTGTCAAAGTGGAGGTGTAATCTTGGTGGTAGTTGAGAGAGAGTAAGAACACATAGTTGCACACATTGAGTACACACACAAACACATTTTATCTTGAAAGGTTAATCACTAATAGATCAATGGCTTGATGTAATTCTTGTGATTAATAAACAAAGTGTTTTGTGATAATCTGTATGTGTTTTATGCTAGTAAATCTTGGGCCACAAATAAGACAGTGGTCGATATTATCAAGAACTCATCGAACCCAGATTAAACAAATCATCAAAAATCCAAACGATTAGTGAATTAAATCGCAATTAAACTATCAGATAACATTCAATACCTTAACACACACCTAATCAAATCGATTTTATGCATAATAACACACAAAATCACATAATCGATTTTTACACAGTTGAATATCGATGAACAGTGAAATCGATGAATAGTAAAAACGATGAATAGTAAAATCGATGAATTGTAAAATCGATGAATAGTAAAATCGATACCACTTGTTAAACCTAGTATTCTAGTTGATAGATTAACACACAACACAATATAAATCAAGAGATAATAAGATCAGAATAACATACCACAATCCCTTGAATAATCAATGAAAACCTTGTGTGTTATTGATACCTTGAATGCGATTTCAGAGAATACGGCTACCTCACTAATATGATAATTGTATATTTGAGAGATTCACCCTAAAATCTAATTAACTAAATCATTATATACTTAGGCCTAATGCCTAATGGGCTTATGGGCTTGAGGCCCACAAATAAACTAACTATTAAATAAACTCAAATACCCCCTAGAGTATTAAATACTCTTACAATTTAGACCCCTCATTAACTTTAATCTTGAATACAATTTATGATCCAACACATATAAATACTCTAGCCCTTTGTTATTTTGCTTGTAACCTTTCATTTGAGAATCTTGTAACCTTGTGAGACTTGTGACATCAATACACTTGTGACTTTCTCTATCTACATTCTCTCTCTATATTCTTCATTGATTTGTACTTAAGTGTTTGTGATTTGATTGTTAATTGCTTGAATCTGGAACAACATTTGGTATCAGAGCAAACCGAGAAATTTAGAAACATCGATTGATTTTAGTTTGGTCGATTTTTGGTGCAAAATTGGAAAATCTTGAAGAACTCGCAGACGAATTCGGAAAGTTATTGTTGGATTTGATTTCTCACGATCTGTGGAAATTTAGATTCAAGATTGGTTGTACTTGATTCGTTTTTGATAGTGGAACACTTTTTGTTTGGATTACAAGTCCTAATTCACAACTGGTTACTGTGAATTTTGGATCTTTTGAATCTTGAAGTCGAAGTTGTTCGTGAAACTGAGTTTGGATCGAATTCGTTAATCCAGTGTGTTTTGGACAAAATTATGTGAAAGAAAAGTGTTTCAAATTGTTTTTCGAGCAACCTTACAAATTATCAGAATCAAATTCCCAATACCGAAGTGATTATGGCTGAATTCGGGTTTTCAAGTGAAGAACTCGTAAGATCCAATGAACTCGCAAACATCATCGAGAAACTCGCAAGCTTCATCTAAAGTGTTGGTGTGAAGAACTCACAGAACAAGGTCTACGACAAACAAAGAACTCGCAAGATACTGCTTATGAGTTGTGTTTCTTGATTTTTCTTAAGTACAGAACTCGCATAGTTCAGCTTGTGACAAGCTAGAATTCGCAAGCTGAAGCTTATGACTTTGTACTTCTCGGGTGCTTCGATCTACGACTACCAAGAACTCGTAAATAGCTGCCTGCGGCAAGTGGTTTTTGCGACAAGTTCCTTTCTTGTTTTTGACTAAGTGTGGAACTCGTATCTTCACGAGAAGCTCATTTTGTGGAATTTTTCTAAGTATAGAACTCGTACCTTCACGAGAAGTTATTTTTGTGAATTTTGGCTAAGTGTAGAACTCTTGTGTTTACGAGAACTGAGTTTCTGAAATTTATATAAGTTTAGAACTCGTTCATAGTACTCTACGACAAGTGAGAACTCGCACGACCCTGTTTGCGACAAGTGCAGTTCTTGTACGTCTTTGCTTGCGACAAGTGAGAACTCACACACTTAAGCCTGCGAGTTGTTGGTTCTCGGTCACAGTTCTCTGTGAGTTATGTGTTTGCGACAAGTTTCAGCCTGCGACTTCTTCTTTTTGAGACAAGTGTGTTCATAGTGCTTTGCGAATTCCAGACTTAGAAATTTTTTTCACAAATTTTCAAGTGTGACCAAAGTTGACTTTTTGAGTCAAGTTTCATCTGAATTTTTCGGGACGATCATATTCAAGCATTCTTTATGTATTTTTCTTAATATATTAGTATGTCGAGAGATCTGTTGAGCATGAGATCAAAATCGGAACCTCCGGTTCTTCAAGTAGAAGAGTATCATCAATGGAGGAAGTGGGTGATAAATTTTTTGAACAATCAAGACAAGCGATTAATGAACTCTATCATGAATGGCCCTCACTTTCCACATGTGATGGTTGCCAGAATCCCAACCACTGAGACTAATCCAGAGAGCATAGTAGCCAGAGATCCAATTCGGTATAATGACCGAGATAGGGAGTTGGTTGATCTAGACACATAGTCTCTTACTTATCTGATTATGGCAATTTCGGATGACATCTTTAACAGAGTGGACAGTCGAGACTCAGCCAAGGAGATTTGGGATGAGCTTGAAAGGAAACTTCAAGGTTTATAGAAATATATGAAGATAAAGCGTAATCAGAGTATTAATGCCTACGAGGGTTTCAAGGCAAAAGAAGGAGAGTCTCTTAAAGATGCGTACAACCGCTACAACATAACTTTGAATGATCTTCAGCGAAATGGGGTCAAGAAAACATAGCATGAGATTAACTTCAAGTTCATAAAGAATCTCCAACCAGAATGGGATACTTACTCCATTCAACTTCAAATGAACAAAGACATGGATAAGGAGAAGCTAAACGATTTGTTCTGTGTTCTATATCAGCATGAGGACAAGGTAAAGGAGCAAGCCAACCTAAACTGACAGTTTTCTAGGATTAAAGAGAAGCAGAAAAAGGAAGATTCTTTGTCTCTGCTGGCACAGGGAAAGATTGCTAAGGGTGGTTCAAGTTCAGGAAAGGTATTGAAACAGAATGTCTTCATGTAAGAAACAGTTGATTCATCGGATAGTTCTGCGGAAGAGGAGAAAGATTCTGATGACGAGCTGGTAGAGTTTGCAGAAAAGTTAGCCTTGTTGACAACTAGATTTCACAAAAGGTTTGTACGTAAGAAGTATTATCACAAATCCAAACCTGATCACTACAAGGGTTTGGCGTGGTGGTAAGAGCCTGGGGACTTCATAGCGGTTGCCTGGGTTCGAGCCTCACACGCAACATTTATGCCAAATATTGGCACGGTGTCATCCTTGTGGCCACGGGATGAATGCCTGCGGGCCAAAGGCCTGTTTTCCAGAGATTAGTGTTGGGAATTGAAGAAATGCTAAGTAAAGTTAATGCTGCTAGAAGAACATGGTTACTACTTCTGGTTAGTACTTCTGATATTAATACTGCTAGTTGTAGATTAATGCTGCTCAACAAGTTTAGTACTGCTAGTTCAAAGTTAGTACTGCTTGAAGAGATTAATACTGCTGAGCATGGTTAGTACTGTTGGAGTTAATACTGCTCAGAGTATTAATGCTGCTGAAGAATAATGCTGCTTATATGATAAAGACTTCGCATGGAAGGATGACAGCTGGATGGACTGAAGATTATGGAAAGCTTGAAGATAAAGATGGAAGTTTATATTGAAGATCTTTTATTCTTTTGTAATTATCTTTATCTTTAGTATATGTATAGAATAGTTTAGAACAATTATTAATTCTGAGTTTTAGCTTTTCATAGAGAGAATCAACCTCAAGGTTAGAACCCTGATTCTAGAGAAGTAGAATTCGTATTGGTGAGTTTGTTCATCAATATTGAGGTTGTGTGTTTAATCTTGTAACTTCAATCATTCAATACAAGTTTACAAGTTGTGATCATTTATTTACTGTTGCATTGTTTTTTCAGAATATTAAAGTGCTATTCCGCAACTTCTTTAATATTGTTTTCTGAGTGTGTGTTCTTGTTAAGAATTAAGATCCTGACAAGTGGTATCAGAGTCTGTATTCTCAGAAATCTTATTCATCATGGAAAACATTGCTGAATCAAACAGTACCTTGGTCTCAAAGGTTCCAATGCTCAGACCCAATGAATTCGACATGTGGAAGATCAGAATCAAGCAATACATACTCCTTACTGATTATTCTATGTGGGACATCATTCAGAATGGCCCATCTGAAGCAGAGAAGATTGGTGTAGATGGAAAGAGAACACCACCAAAAACTGATGCAGAGAGAAAGACTAGACAGACAGAGATGAAAGCCTTGTGCACTTTGCTCTTGGCTATTCCCAATGAATATCAACATCAGTTCTGTAATTGCACTGATGCACAGATGCTCTGGAATGCTCTAGAGAAAAGATTCTCAGGTACCAAAAGTACCAAAAGAAATCAGAAGGCCATACTGAATCAACAGTATGAGAACTTTATGTCAACAAAGAATGAGTCCATGACTCAAACTTTTGACAGGTTCAACAAGCTTATTGGTGAACTAGCTACAGTTGGAGTACAAATTGATCAAGATGATCTAAATAGGAAGTTCTTAAGGTCCCTGGGTGATGAATGGACCATGTATACTGTCTCTTTCAAACAGAATGATCAACTGGAAGAAAAGGAACTTGATGATCTATACAATGATCTAAGAGTTTTTGAATCTGAGGTAGAGGCTAAGAAGAAGCCTTCTGGGTATGTTCACAATGCTGCACTCTTATCAGCATCAATTGATTCTACTTCCAATCCTGAATCAGTTAGTGCTGCTAATGGAGCAAATCAAGAGAAAGGCACTAAAACTGTGTTTGAAGCCTTTCTGTCCAGTCATGGAAACTCTTCTCTAATTAATGATGACTTGGAACAACTCCATCCAGATGACCTTGAAGAGATGGACATTAAATGGCAGATGGCCATGCTCTCTATGAGGGTTAAGAAGTTCATCAAGAGAACTGGGAGGAACAACTTCTCCCAAAGAAGAGAAGATGGAGCAGGTTTTGACAAGTCTAAGGTGGAATGCAATAAATGCCATCAAAAGGGACACTTTGCTAGGGAATGGAGAAGTGGAGTGTCTCACAACAACAACCATCAACAAGCACAGTTTGGAAGCTTCAACAATAACAGAAACTCTGCTCAAGCCCTAGTCTCTCAACAAGGTAAGGGATTTGATTGGAGTGATCAAGCAGAAGAGGCTGTCCAAAACCAAGCTTTAATGGCAGAGGTGTCTTATCTCCCAACAGAGGTAACTTCTAATCTTTGTACTCAAAACTGTATTAACACTGTTAAAAGGTACAGGGATCACAACCAGAAAATGAGTGATGATCTAAAGAGATTAGAAAAGGACATAAAAGACTATGTTAGGATTGTTGAGAGGTTTGAAGAGCAGATTAAGAGTTTTCAAGCCAATGAGCTTCAACATTCTTATGACACAAACTACTGGAAGTGGGAGAAGAATGACTTAGAACTTCAACTGACCAGATCCAAAGAGGAGAGTGAAAAGTTAAGAGGAGAGCTAGCTAAAGTCAAGCTAGATGTAGAAAAGTTTTCCAATGCTTCTAAAGCAATGGATTCTTTACTACAAACTCAGATTCATGATAAATTGAGAAGAGGAATAGGATATAATACCACACCACCACCCTACAACAACAACTATATCCCTCCTAGTTCAGACTTATTAGATTCAAAGGATAGGAAGGACGTGCCTGAGGGAGCCACTGAGATTGATCCCTTAGATGAAGTAGTTGTTAAGGATAAAACTGAGAAAGAAACTGTAAAAAGTAAGGACAGCACTGTGAGTGGTGAGATTCCTATAAAAAACCACATAATTACCAATGAAGGATGTGGAAAGCATTGGGTCAAGTCTAATAAGGTAGAGAAGACTGAGGGAAAGAACAAGGAGATTCACTATAAGCAGACCACTGTAGTGAATCCTATCCCTTGCAAGCAGTGTGCTTGCAGTAAATCTAAGCCCCAAAATCATGATAAAAAGAGGGGTAATCAAAGGAACTGGAATAATCAATGGGCACAAAAACAAGGGGTTGATCTAAGTAAAATCAATAGACCAAAACCCTGTTTTATTTGTGGAAAGCTTAATCACATTGCCAAATATTGCTATTTCAATCCTATGAACCAAAGAATGAATTTTCAGAGACCTACTCAAAAACCCTTTGGTTATAGGAAGAAAGAAAAGAACCATGTGGCCAAGAAAACTGTTAAATCTAAAAGCCACATGAAGAAACAGAATATGGAAGACAGTGTCAAGATGTGGATTCCTAAAAGTATTAAAACTGTTAGTGCTGCTACTGCAAATAGTGCTGCTGACAGTGATAGTGCTGGTAGAAGAAATACTACTGCTACCAATGTTAGTGCTGCTAACATTGTTAGTACTTCTGCAAATGTTAATACTGATAACTCTGTTAGTGCTGCCAACAAGGTTAATAGTGCCAAACCTGTTAGTACTGCTAACTCTGTTAGTACTTCTAAAGATAGTATTTCTTCTAGTATTAGTGCTGCTAGACCAATAATCTTGACAAAGTACTCCAATAACAAGTGTTCTGATTTTAAAAATCTCATTAAAAAGGAATGCAAGTATTTTGATGAGAAAGGGAGACCCAAGACCACTGTGGCTTGGGTCCCCAATAATTACTAATTGTCTAATCTAATGTGCAGGGCAATCAACAGCTCAAGGGGAAGAGCATCTGGCATGTTGATAGTGGTTGCTCTAGGCACATGACAGGGAACATGTCTTGCCTCAAGAACTTCAAGAAGATTGATGGTGGGCATGTTGCTTTTGGGAATACTCCAGATGGAGGTAAAATCAGTGGTAAAGGTGATGTAACCAAAGGTAAAATGACCTTTGAAGATGTTTTCTATGTTGAACAGTTAAGGTACAACCTGTTAAGTGTATCACAGGTTTGTGACAAACAACATAGCATATTGTTTATAGATTCTGAATGTATTATCCTTGCTTCTGGATTCAAGGTAGTTGATGAAAAGATGATACTACTAAGAACCCCCAGAAAGGACAATGTATATTGTTTAGATATGGAAAGTGTTTCATCTGATTCATCCCTAAATTTTCTTGTTTCAAAAGCCTCTCTGGATGAATCATCACTTTGGCATAGAAGGATGTGTCACATGAATTTTAAAACAATAAATAAACTTGTTAAAAACAACCTTGTAAGAGGTTTGCCTTCTAAAGTCTATTCATGTGATCATCATTGTGTTGCTTGTCTTAAAAGCAAACAACACAAAACTTCTCATAAGTCCAAAGAGGTGAACACTGTCTCTTCTTCTCTTCATTTATTGCATATGGATCTGTTTGGCCCTACAAATGTTATGAGCATAGGGAAGAAATCATACTGCCTAGTTATTGTTGATGATTACTCTAGATTTACTTGGATATATTTTCTAAGGACTAAGGATGAGACAAGTGGACTGATCAAATCCTTTATTCTAAGAATTGAAAACCAAACTAATCAAAAAGTAAAAGCCATTAGGTCAGACAATGATACTGAATTTAAAAATATTGACCTAAACACCTTTTGTGAAGAAAAAGGAATTGAGAGACAATACAGTGCTCCTAGGACTCCACAACAAAATGGTGTTGCTGAGAGAAGGAATAGGACACTGATTAAGGCTGCTAGATCTCTGTTGGCAGATTCTAAACTTCCAATAACTTTCTGGGCAGAAGCAGTTAACACTGCTTGCTATGTCCAAAACAGAGTACTAGTAGTCAAGCCTAAAAACAAGACACCTTATGAGCTTTTAAATAAAAGAAAACCCTTTATTGGATTTTTCAAACCTTTTGGGTGTCCTTGTACAATTCTCAATACCAAATCTCACTTAGGAAAGTTTGATAGCAAAGCAGATGATGGATTTCTTGTTGGTTACTCATCTCAGAGTAAGGCTTACAGAGTTTTTAATACTTCTTCTAGAATAGTTGAGGAAAGTGACAATGTCAAATGCAATGAGAACACACCAAATCCTATTGGGTCTGGTCCTCAGTGGCTGTTTGATATTGATTCATTAACTAACTCTTTTGGCTTCAGTAGTGATGATTATGCAGGTTCAGGAAGTGGAGGATCAGGGGCTACACAAGTTCAAGACAATATACCTCAGTCTGTGATCTTTCCTATGCCTACAAAAGAACCTGTTGAAGTTTGGGAAAAGGAAACTACTTCTGAGCCAATTCAGAGTGAAGAAGAAAGAAGTGAAGAAGAATCTTCAGTGCATAAAGAGCTAGAAGTAGCTGAGGTGATCCCCTCTGCTGACTTAAATGATTCCAATCTAGAGGAAGGAATCCATGAAGAACCTAGTTTTCAGACTAGAACACAAAAGAATCATCCTCTAGAGCTGGTAATAGGAGACATCTCTTCTCCTATCATTACAAGGAATCAAAGAAGACTTCAAGAGCTGCAGGATCAACATCACACAGTACTCTCCTGCTTTCTATCCCAGATTGAGCCTAAGAAGGCCTATGATGAAATGAAAGATTCAAGTCGGATAGAAGCAATGCAAGAAGAGTTACTTCAATTCAAGCTACAGGATGTTTGGGACTTGGTGGACCTTCCAAAAGGTCATAGAGTTATAGGCACCAAGTGGATTTTTAGGAACAAAAAGGATGAGAGAGGTATTGTGATCAGAAACAAAGCAAGGCTTGTGGCACAAGAGTATACTCAAGAAGAGGGCATAGATTATGATGAAGTGTTTGCTCCAGTGGCAAGAGTAGAGGCTATTAGGCTGTTCCTAGTCTATGCCTCCTACATGAAGTTCAAGGTCTATCAAATGGATGTAAAGAGTGCCTTTCTTTATGGTACAATTGATGAAGAAGTATATGTCTATCAGCCACCTGGTTTTGAAAATCCTACATATCCTGACAGAGTATACAAGCTGAAGAAAGCACTCTATGGCCTACATCAAGTCCCAAGAGCATGGTATGACACTCTGTCTACCTATCTCTTGGAGAATGGATTTGAAAGGGGCATAATTGATAAGACCCTGTTTATTAAAAGAAGTAAGAAGGACATCCTACTAGTTCAGATCTATGTGGATGATATCATTTTTGGATCCACAAAAGATCAGATGTGTAGAGACTTTGAAGAGTTGATGCACAAGAGCTTTAAAATGAGTTCAATGGGTGAACTTAACTTCTTTCTTAGACTTCAAGTGAAACAACAGACAGATGGGCTCTTCATTAGCCAATCAAAATATGTGCAAGACATCCTGGAGAAATATGGTTTAAAAGACTCAAAGCCAGCAAGCACACCAATGGAAACTCACAAACAGATCACTGCTGATCTTGAGGGGGAGGATGTTGATGTCCATCTATACAGATCAATGATTGGATCTCTCATGTATCTCACAGCCTCAAGACCAGACATCATGTTTCCAGTGTGTGTATGTGCCAGATTCCAAGTCAAGCCTAAACAATCACATCTTCAAGTTGTGAAGAGGATTTTCAGATACTTAAGAGGGCAACCTATATTAGGTCTTTGGTATCCATATGAATCTTCATTTGACTTGATTGCTTATTCAGATAGTGACTTGGGTGGTGCCAACATGGACATAAATTCTACTTCAGGGGGATGTCAACTATTGGGTGCAAGATTAGTGTCTTGGCAGTGTAAGAAACAAACCACAGTGTCCTTATCAACAACAGAAGTTGAGTATATTGCTGCTGCAAGTTGCTGCTCTCAGGTTCTATGGATTCAGAATCAGATGCTGGACTATGGGGTAACATTTCTTCACACTCCAATCTTTATTGACAATAGCAGTGCTATAAGCATTGTTAACAATCCAGTCAAGCACTCCAAAACAAAGCACATTGAGATCAGGTATCACTATATCAGAGATTGCAATGAAAAGAAACTCATTCAAGTTGCTAAAGTCCATACTGACAACCAGTTTGCAGATCTATTCACTAAAGCTTTTGATGTGGGTAGATTCACTTTCTTGGTCTCAAGTGTGGGTATGATCAACTCTGAATGAGCTCGTGTTTTAAAAAGTGTTTCTATACCTACTATTTTGGTTATTTGTATGCTGCTAATCATCTTTGACAGGAAGTTATTGCATTGATCAGACCTTCATAAGCGTCAAAAAGAGTAAGTATAGTTAATGCTGCCAGTGCATAGTTAATACTGCTAGTTAGTTAATACTGCTAGTGGTTAATACTGCTCTCAGTTAATACTGCTAGTTAGTTAATACTGCTAGTGGTTAATACTGCTCTAAGTTAATACTGCTAGTTAGTTAATACTGCTAGTGGTTAATACTGCTAGTTAGTTAATACTGCTTTAGTTTAATACTACTTTTGTCCCGAATACTATAAATACCCTTTGCCCGCCTAAAAAGTTCATAATGACTCTTTGCATACTGTTCACTTGCGCTCTAACCCTTTTCTCTCAAGTACCAAGTTTTTCAGGCAAGAACATTCAAGTTCAATGGCATCCATGGCATTCATCGACGAGCACAATGAAATCGCGATGCTCCAAAAGCCAAAGCAAGCTGCAGGATTTCATCAGATAGTGGATTTTCTAAAGACTAGCCATATCGCCTATGCTCTAACAGTGTCTCCATCAATCTATATCGAGCATCAAAGGCAATTCTGGGCAAATGTCACCATTGTTACTGAGAATGGTGTGCAAGTGATCAAGACAAGGGTGTGTGGCAAACCCTTGACAGTTACTGAAGAGGTAATTCGCATCAGTCTACGTCTAGACGATGCCTCTGGTATCTCATGTATCTCTAATGATGGCCTGTTTTCTACTCTTACAAGAATGGGGTATGAAGGCCCATTGGGTGTGTTCAAGTTCTCAAAAGCTAAATTTTCACCCCAATGGCGTTTCTTTGTCCATACTGTCGGTCCTTTAATACTACTATTATCAAGTTTTATAGAAACAACAACACAATAACGATTACCAACCTGTATTGAATATATCAAACGATTACAAGGTTGATCGATTAAGTTCTTGATGTGTTCTCTATGTTTTTCTCTCTTTTACACCTTGAGGTGTGTTTTTGTATGTGTTCTACGATCTGATCTGATCTCATCTAATTGTGTAGAGAGCAACTAGAGATACACCTAATATCTAGCAAGTGTGTTGAACACACTATCTAACTTAATATCTAGATATTAAATCTAGATATTATTTCCTAATAAAGCAAACTAGAAACTAACTAAACTAACTAAGTTAACTATTACAATACTTATAACTTAGATATTAAATCTAAGTAAACTAAAACAATTACATTGACATTTATTACAAATAGACATAGACTTTTATATCGAGAGTCGACGTTCCGGCTTTAGCTTCAAATTGCGATCTTCAGTTTGGATGATCTTGAATCCAATGAGACTGTGTCTTAACAATCTCCCCCTTTGGATCAAGATCATTACGAAAATGATTTAGCAATACAATCTTCTCTTTCAGCACAGAAGAAGATGCAATCTCTTTCTCTAGCTCTGAAATCAGCATGTCTTCAATCTAATTAAGAAGAGTGGACGTGATTCTTGAAACATGTGATCTTTGCCATTTCTTCTTGTAGTCATTCTCCCCCTTTTTGATGTTAAGTGCAACGACTTCATCAAAATTAGTGGTAAGAAATGTCAATCCTGCGGTTAGAGCCCCTGATTCATCAATTTATAAGAGATTCATCCAGATCTTTGCAAATCCAGACAAATTAGATGTGTAACACCTGAATCAACTAATGAATCAGTTAGAATGCCTGTCAGTAACACTAAGTCACTGAGTGTAACGAATACACATTAGAAAGGAGCTGTTTTGATGTTGACTCCCCCAAGGCTTCCATTTAATCATCGAAACACCACAAAGGTAATTTCTATAAACGTTATGACAAAGAAACTAATTCCTTGTGTGTTTGTGCTTGTGTTAGAAAGAATTAAGCACTTGATGATTGCTTATTAGGCTCAAAATTGTGTAAACCACTGAGACAACCGTAAGTTAAGCATAGACTCAATGTGCATGATTGAAGTGCGAAGGTAGGGCAGACTTCCTTCTTTTCAATATCCAGATTTTCCAAACGAAAATCAGATAGCAAATGTGCTGCATCCCCTTTGAAAATGTGAAACACTTTCTTGTGAAGAAGAAAATGAGTAGATGGTGAGGTTTGATCAAGAGTTGGCATGGGTTAGTTGCCTATTTCAATAATGATCACCAAAGAATTGTGAATCACTAGAATGGTGGCTACCCGATCAGAAAAAGTTGGTGCAGAGTTGTAACATTTAGCTTTCTCTAATCACACTCATTTAGCATTTAGCTTTCTCTAATCACACTCATTTCTTTTCGCTTTGCACACTCAATCACTAAGGATTAACTTCTTGGGTATAAATTACTGGTTAAGGTAATTCCATAGAAGTTGTGTTAATTCCTAGCACAATGATTCTTGTTTTCCTATGATGCATGTGATGCTCAGGTTGGTTTAACTATTTCAGTTAAAGCACAATTTAGATCATGAAAACATTTAAAATACACTCCCAAATATAAAATCTGACGAAAAATCGGGAAGTGGTTTGAACATTAAAAACAATGTTTTCCAATGATTGAAAGTTGTCCTTCTTGATGGTTGATTTCCTCATTGGAGTATCGGAGTACAATTTCATTCAGCACAGGAGTAAGGTCTTTTGATCATTGAAGTACGAGTCCTGATCTGTACATAATCAGAAGTCGTTTTCTCTTTAATCTTTGTGTGCCTGCAACACAGATTTAGCCTTAGGTACCCACTGGAATTTGGGTCCTGCTGTGTTAGCACAAGATTTTGGTATCCATTTCAAATTGGATCCTTTGTTCTTTTGAAAAGCATGAGAGTTGGTATGAGATGAATGCACATGGTAATTTCCAAACCAATCTCCAAAATCTTGACAAGTAATAGAAACATGTTTATTATAGATAGAGGACTTTCCAGCAGATAAAGATAACTGAAATAATTGCTTCATTGTATATTGCTTACGAGAAACAACAAGTTTTGGATTCAAAACAACAATTTCAGCAATCACAACATCTTTAGTAAGCAAAGTCTTATTACAATTAACACTGCTAGACGATAAAACGGCCTTGTCAAGCTTTCGTTTTGGTTGCCATTGAGAATGGGCTTCAGGTCTTGACTTGCTCATATCTGAAACATGTAAAACTGGTGAGTTAGACCTTTGAGCAACAACTGAATGCTTCTTCTTAGAATTACCAGTATTGGTTGGTTTCTGTGAATGCTGAGATATTTTCTTACCTTTAGCATGATTAGCTTTCACAGACACTGATTTATCAACTTTCGTTGATTTTGCACTGTTCACAGGCAAACTGGTTTTTCTTGAACTTTTCTTAACAAAAGATGCATGGTTAGGAAGTTTCGCATTAAAATCAATTTTTTCAAAACAACCATCTAAACCACCGTCAGAATTAAGAAAATTAAACTCTTCGTTTGATGAACCAAACATGTCATTAGAAGTAAAAGCCTTTGTAAAAACAACATTTTCATAACAGTTGAAAAAAACCTTTTGTTGAATCTCAATCATAAGTCTTTCATCTGATAAAGAGGTCTCGAGTTCACAAATTTTACTTTCTAACACGAGAGAAGGGACATAAATTTTACCTATAACAGGCTTCGCCTCCATCTCTTTTTCAGAATAACTTTGAAAGTAGTAAGTTGAAGGAGATTTCTTTTCATCATTTGGATAGTCATAACTATTATTCAACTTTGCATAATAAAATGGAGCGTGAACTTTAGTTGACTTCATCCGTTTTTCAAATTCATTAGCTTCATCCTCTTCTGATAGTTTAGTATGGAAAACTTTAAATGAGTCGATTCGGTGAGAAACAAGCATAGAGGTATAGTCATAAAGTGCGGGCACTTCTCTTATACCATTTTGAAGACGTTGAGGTTTCACATAACCGATTCCCCAATTTTCTTTGTTCTTTTTCGGTTTGTTAAGATGAATGGTTTGCTCACTTTGACCTAATGAGTATAGCTTCTTTTCCAAATCATCTAATTTAGCAATTAAAGTCTTGTTTTCTTTAATACATAAAGAATGCATATCAGTAAGCTTATAAAAATCAATCTCACTTTTTGTCAATTTAGACTTGAGCTCACTATTCTCTTTTAGAATTATAGTCTGTTCTTTTGCGTTGGTGTCAGCGTTTGTATGTAAAACCTCAACTAATACTTTCTTCTCAGCAAGTTCATCGCTAAGTTTTTGTATCAATTGGTTTTTATTAAAAATAATACCATTTTCTCGCTTAAGATTAGATTCTAACTCTTCTTGTTTTAAAACCATAGCATGCATTTTATTCATTAAATCTTTATACGATAAATCACATACCTCCTCTTCTTCATTTTCTGAATCAGCTTCAGTATCTGATTCGATTTTGCCCATCAAGCACATATTGACGGCTTCATCCTTTTCTTCTTCATCTTCTTCTTCATCTGAGTGATCCAGCCAGTATTCATCTTCAGCCATCAGCGCCTTGACTGCCTCCAGTTGCTTTGCAAGAAGCATCTTGTTCTTGTAGAAGTTGGAGTTTCTAACTTTTGATATTCGGCAGTTCTTGGCAAAGTGACCGGTTTTGCCACAGTTGTAGCACATGGGTGGTCCTAGCTGACTTGATCCTTCAGCTTTGTACTTCCTTTCTTCCGGTTTCTTCTCTTCCAATCTGTTTCCTTCTGTATGATATCTTCTCTCATCAGATTTCTTCTCCTCTTGTCTCTTCCCTTCAAATCTCTTCCCTTCAAATCTTTTCCCTTCATACCTATTTCCTTCATATCTGCTTCCTTCAATTCTTTCCTTGTGAGCATAGTTGTTGGGTCCAGAAGAGTACCTCTGACAGTTTGACGTTGGATTCCTGTAGAACTTTTTCTGAAATGCATTTGTTAGAAACTGCATTGCTTGCTGCATTTGTTCATTTTCATCCGAGTCAGAGACAACATCAACTTCAGCTTCTTCTGATTCATACACAATCGTCTTGTTCTTCTTCTTCTTCACAACAAGAGCAACTGTGTCTTCAACTGTCTTTCCTTTTCTCTTTTCTGCTAGAATTTCATCCACCTCATCTTCATTTTGTCGGAGGGTTTCATAAACCTCGTGAAATGGAATCTCATTCAGGTCTTTTATCTGCATTATCTGCCTGGCAAAACTTTTCCATTCTGGTTGTAGAATACTCAGGAATTTGATATTCAGCTTGATTTGAGATTTGTTGACCTTGTTCTTGATCAATTCGTTTAGCAATATCACAAACCTATCATATGTTCCTTCTAGAGTTTCTCCAGTTCTGCCTTTGAATTCTTCAAAACTGTGCATGCAGTTAGAGATTTTCAGTTGGTTCCCAATCTTTGAACCCAGCATCATTTTCTCTAGTTGATCCCACATTTGTTTGGTTGAGGATTTGTAGCTGTCAATCTTTACATAGATTTCATTTGTAATCCCTTGTAGAATGTATGATTTGGCTAACCTGTCGCCTTTTGCTCTTAGCTTAGCATCACCTGTTCGTTCTGTATAAGAAAGTGCAACTCTTACTTCTTGAGTTCCTGCTGCTGGCTCCCTATACTGTGTTTCCATTAGGCCTTCTTCTAGGGATTGTATAATGAAATTACCCAAATCCTGTGTTTCAATGAAGTTTAGAAACCTATCATTCCACTGTTCGTATTCCCCTCGAAAGAGAACTGGTGGCTTGGTGTCGGTTCCTATTGCGAGAGCTTCTTTGGATGTCATCCTGTATTGAATAAGAGAAAACTTGACAGATATGCTCGTTAATCCAAATAAAATTTGATCACACAAGAAATTTTGTCCCCCTAGGCAGACTTAGCACGGGGGTCCCGCCCTTGCGGGGGTATGGGGGCAGCGCCCCTAGAGAAAAAATTTATGACAATTAAAGACCCTATTACAGTTTCGAAAAATTCTCAGAAATATATTCTAAGTCTGGATTGGAGCTTTGCGATTGAGAAGGTTTTCGTTTCAAGTTGGGAACGCAAATGGAAGTTTGCGGGTCTATTGGGACGCGCAAATGGAGGTTTGCGGGTCTAGTGGGAAGCGCAAGATTGAGGTTTGCGGGTCTAGTTGGACGCACAAGATTGAGGTTTGCGGGTCTAGTTGGACGCGCAAAGTAGACTTATCTTTTGAAGAGATGAACACGATGGCTTGAGGTTTGCGTTTCTGAGGTTTGAACCGAGAAGTGGGGTTTGCGTTTCCTTCGAGAAGCGCAAAGTAGGCTTTGCGTTTGCTTTGGGACGCGCAAAGTGAGCTTTGTGATTGCTTTGGGACGCGCAAACTGAGACTTTGCGTTTGCTTTTAGGAGCGCAAAGTAGGACTTTGCGTTTCGTTCTTCCTCTGCTTTGCGCTTTATTCGTCCTGAACTTCAATATTTGTCTAAAATATGTTCCTGTAACGATTAGCAATAACAAACACTACCCTTATGTCTAGAAACACTTCTAGAACAGATTATGAGCACTCGATCTCACTAAAATACACTTTTTGAAGATTATTTTGATCGCACAGTGACTTACCCACTTCGACTGTTTTCACTCAAAATCCACAAATTGGAACTTGATTTAAGCTTAAAAGTGAAATTAAATAGCAACAACTCGATCTAGCATGTAGTACGATAACACTCTGATCGATTCTAACACCTAAAACAGTTTAAATCACAAACTCAAATTTTCTTGAAGAACACAGAGACGTTTTTCTTTTATAAAACTTGTTTTGATCTTAATCAGACTCTGATACCAATTGTCGGTCCTTTTAACAATACTACTACTATCAAGTTTTATAGAAACAACAACACAATAACGATTACCAACCTGTATTGAATATATCAAACGATTACAAGGATGATCGATTAAGTTCTTGATGTGTTCTCTATGTTTTTCTCTCTTTTACACCTTGAGGTGTGTTTTTGTATGTGTTCTACGATCTGATCTGATCTCATCTAATTGTGTAGAGAGCAACTAGAGATACACCTAATATCTAGCAAGTGTGTTGAACACACTATCTAACTTAATATCTAGATATTAAATCTAGATATTATTTCCTAATAAAGCAAACTAGAAACTAACTAAACTAACTAAGTTAACTATTACAATACTTATAACTTAGATATTAAATCTAAGTAAACTAAAACAATTACATTGACATTTATTACAAATAGACATAGACTTTTATATCGAGAGTCGACGTTCCGGCTTTAGCTACAGATTGCGATCTTCAGTTTGGATGATCTTGAATCCAATGAGACTGTGTCTTAACACATACCCTTGTGCATTGTATCTCTAAAAAGACTACTGGATGGAGTGAGTTCAGTAGCACCATTGCTTATGCTTTGGTGTGCTTGGCCACTGCCAGAAAGTATAGTTTTTCTCAAATAATTTTTAATGATCTTGTCTCAAACCTGGGAAGTAAAAAGAGTTTTTATATGTACCCCAGGTTTGTCCAAGAAGTTATCACCCATGAATTGACGGATATGCCTCATTTTGATGAGGTATATGTACCAAAAATCCCCAAAGGTAAGGTCTTTTCAAACATGAAAAGATCCCCTCTGGACTCGGAAGGAGTTGACACCCCATTGTTCTCTACAATGATGGTGGTGTCCCACACTGAAGAAGGTATGGCAGCAGGGTCAAGGCCCTCATTAGACCATCCCACTGCTAGCCAATCCCAACCTTCCCACTCTATATCTATCCCACAGTCCCTACTTCATAAGCCCACTTCTCCAATTACCCAAACTTATACAAGGAAACAGGTAAAGAAGGCTCCTTCACTTCTTGTACCATCACCCACTAAGACTTTAAGCCCTCTAAGGGAGAATTCTCCTTTAGAGAATATCCACAGGGAAACCACAGGGGTGTCTCCCAACCCCAAGGAGGTGCTCACTGAGGTGGAGGTTGAGCATATGGGTGTTAAGGCTGCCATTACTCCTGCTAGCACAGAGGAGGTCAGTGGTAACATACATAAGACCTTCCCCATGGCAACTTTGGGTGAGCATTCATCCAAAGGTCCCAGGTGCCAAGAAACCAAGGGGGTGGATAGTGCTTCTTCTAGGCAGAAGACTTCCACTACAAAAAGATCCAATGATCCTTCAAAAGAGGGTAACACTTCTGGAGAAGGTGAGGACAGATATGACTACTATGAATTGATGGAAGCAATGGGGAATATCAACATGGATGTGATCAACCAGGGCAAAGATATAGAAGAGCTGAAAAAGATAGTTCTGTCTCAACAAGTACAAATTGCCAAGTTAAAGAAATTGGTGACAAGGTTGGTACAAAAGAAGAGGAGGAAACAGTTTGTTTTGAAGAAGAGGTCAACTGATAAAGATGCTTCCAACAAGGGGGAGAAAGAGACTGAAACAGAGAAAGAAAGTACAGCTGCTGAAAAGGCATTTGAAGTTGAGGGGGAGCAAGAGGCAAAAACAGAAAAGGAATCAGAAATTGCTCAAGCAGCAGAAACTGTTAATGCTGCTGAAACAACAGAAACAGTTAATGCTGCTGAAACAAAAGAAGCAGCAGAAACAGAAGAAGCAGTAACAGGGCTCTCTGTAGAGGAACTGGAGATTGCAGAGACATTGGTTAAGGCCAAGAATGACACTCCTAAGGCTAGTCAAAAGGCCAAGGGTGTGGTCATCAATGAAGAAGGAATCTCAAAGAAGAGAAAAGAAACAAGTAAAGCAACTTTGAAGGATACAAAGGGAAAGGGAAAGGAAAAGATTGTTGAAACTGAAATGCCTTCAAAGAAAAAGACTCAGATTGAAATGGATGAGGAAATAGCAAAGAAGCTTCAAGATCAGATGGAAAAGGAGGAACAGCTCCAAACTGAAACAGATAGAGAACTTGCAAAGATAATGGCCAGAAAACTCAATGCAGAGTATCAAAAGAGCTTAAAAGTAGCAACTGAGGCCAAGAAATTACCTGTCAAAAGAATGCCAATTCAAAAGCAGAAAAGACAACCCTCTAAGACCTTTTTGGCCAATCAGGAAAGAAGAAGAATGATTAACTTCCTGAGAGGTGCAATTGGTGTCAAAGGGGAAATGTTTACCAACATGGAATACAACAAGGTTGAGGAGCTGTACAAGAAAGAAATGGCCAAGCTTCAAGGGGACTCATCTCAAAGGGAAGAGGCTGAAAGAAGAATGAAGGAGAGGCATGACCTAAATATTCAACAACCATTCCCTGAGGAGACCACACCTTCAAAGGACAATGTTGAAGAAATGAAGGAAGAACAAGAGAATGCTGGTATAGAAGTTAAATCTGCAAAGAGGGTGAAGACAATTGCTTTCAAAAAGCAGTCTAAAAGGCCAAGAGTGGAAGAAAGAGCAGAAACTAAAGCAGAACCTTCAGTCACACCTTCAGCAGAACCTGTGCATAACCCAAAACAGTCCAAAGAGCAATCAGATGAGCATGTGGGGCTGTATATGACAATTCTAGAACCAGTTCAGGCTGTCCCAATCTCCATGAAGGCTCCAGAGATCATCTTTTGGGATATTTTAAGAGACAATGGAAAGGATTTCTTTAGACTCAAAAGAAATGGTGGTGCATTTGAAGCATATTCAACTTGGGGGAGAGTAATCAGAGGTTGTTCAAGAGCACACATAGAGGAAATGTACAAAGTGGGAATGAAACTCTATGAGCCTGTGTTGAAAGGTACTGAAGAAAATCTTCTCAAAGTGGCAATGGAATACTTATGTATGATGTTTGAATCAGAGAAGGTGGTGTACAGAATTAAAGATCTACATCATGAATACGGATTCAAGAAGATTGATCACTGGATGTTATTTGAAAACTGTGGTGTATACATGATTACTATTGACAAATGTTATCATGAATACTACCTGGTGGACAAAATTTATGATCATAGCAAGGAGAATCTAGAAGGGATGCTAAAAGCTAAGCTAGTATGTACAAAGGATTCAGAAATGGCCAGAATTGTGGTGAGAAGAACTATCAATCAAAGTCTGGGCCTAGATCCAAATTTGGGCAACTGAATCTGAGGTGTTGAAAGCATCTTGAAGAAGATCAGATAAAGAACTTGACTTCTCTTCCTAAAAGTCAAGTTAGGGGGAAATTGTTGGGAATTGAAGAAATGCTAAGTAAAGTTAATGCGGCTAGAAGAACATGGTTACTACTTCTGGTTAGTACTTCTGATATTAATACTGCTAGTTGTAGATTAATGTTGCTCAACAAGTTTAGTAATGCTAGTTCAAAGTTAGTACTGCTTGAAGAGATTAATACTGCTGAGCATGGTTAGTACTGCTGGAGTTAATACTGCTCAGAGTATTAATGCTGCTGAAGAATAATGCTGCTTATATGATAAAGACTTCGCATGGAAGGATGACAGCTGGATGGACTGAAGATTATGGAAAGCTTGAAGATAAAGATGGAAGTTTATATTGAAGATCTTTTATTCTTTTGTAATTATCTTTATCTTCAGTATATGTATATAATAGTTTAGAACAATTATTAATTCTGAGTTTTAGCTTTTCATACAGAGAATCAACCTCAAGGTTAGAACCCTGATTCTAGAGAAGTAGAATTCGTATTGGTGAGTTTGTTCATCAATATTGAGGTTGTGTGTTTAATCTTGTAACTTCAATCATTCAATACAAGTTTACAAGTTGTGATCATTTATTTACTGTTGCATTGTTTTTCAGAATATTAAAGTGCTATTCTACAGCTTCTTTAATATTGTTTTCTGAGTGTGTGTTCTTGTTAAGAATTAAGATCCTGACAATTAGTCTGGACCCATTGTGGTCTGGGATACTCCTTCCCAAAAAAAAAGGCTGACAGATATCGAGGAAAATATGAGAAGAGAGAAGATAGAAAGGATGAGAAGAAAGAAGAAAGAAAGGAAGAGAAAAGAGATGAGAAAGAGAAAGAAAAGAGTGATAAATGCTACAACTGTGGCAAGTTGGGACATTTTTTCAGGGATTGTAAGGCTAAGCGGATCAAAGATTATGAATACTACTCTAAGAAGGCACAATTGGTTAAAGCCAAGGAGACTGGTAAAGCTCTTAATCCAGAAGAGGGGATCTGGATGGATTTTTCATCTGATGAGGAAGAGGAAAATTTCACTCAAGTTCATTACAGTCTCATGGGTAAAATTGATGAGCAGGATTCTGGATCTGAGGTAAATTCAATTTCTGACACGTTTGAATCTTATTCTTAAAATGATGAGGACTTGGCCTTGATGAACCAATTAGAGTTAATGCAAAACGAGTTTGAAAAATTAAAAGATAACTTTTTGAAACAAAAGAACTCAATATAAGGACATCAAGATCAAACTTTGTTGTTTTAAACATTAACAGAGGAAAGGGAAGAGAAAAAGAATATTCTCAAACTTGATAAGGTAAATCTTCAAACTAAAATATCTAAATTACAAAAAGAATTAAGTTCAGAGAAAGATAAAAATTTGGATCTAACCTTAAAGTATGAGACTGTTTTGAAGGATAGAGTCGAGGCATACACAAAGATAAAGGAATAAGAAGATCTCAACTTCAAACGGGGTCAAATAGAGCAAACTCTTAAGCTTTTAACCAGCAACCCAAAAGATACTAGATTTTACAATCCGAAAATGGGTTTGGGACTTCCAGAAGCTAAGGTGTTAAAGAAAGCTCCCGAAAAGCTTTATATTTTTTTGGGTGAAACTCCTATTGTTTTAATACCGCACATCTGCGAAACGTTTGTCAAGTGTAAGAGTTCAACACCTGAACTTCCAAAAGTGGAAAAAGAAGTATTAGAGACAGTTGAATCAGAGGTAAATTTTAATTCAAGTCCTAACAATTTTAAAAATGTTAGCTTCAAATACGATGAATTGAATTCGAGTTATAAAAATAACAAGAAGGATTTCGTCGAATTTGAACATTTGTTTCCAAAATCTTGTGAGACAACTGAATCAAAATCCAAATCTGATAAGACTGAATCTATTAATTCTGATTCTATCAAGGAAGAGAGGTTGCAGACTCTCATTCTGAAAATGAGTCTTTTTCTGACAAAATTCTAATTTTTACAGAATCTGATTATCAGGATGTTTTGAATAAATTTTCTGATTAAGAAAAGCAAATTTCAGTTCTCAATGGACTCATTGATGAATTGGAAAATGCAAATTAAAATCTTGGGATGGAATTAGATTCCAGTCTGATTAAAAACACATATTTGCAAAAAGAAATCATACACTTAGAATCCCAAAATTTTAATTTTTCCAACAACAAAGAAGATAGTTCTGATCAGTTTTCCAAGTCTTCATTTCTTTTTAATATTAATGCCAAACGTGATTCCAAAAAGGATGATCCAAAGACTCCTCAAATGAAAACATATTTGAAGATTTTAAAATCTTCGGAAAAGGAATCCAGTTTGTTTGAAAAAGGAGAATGTTCGGGAACCAAAGTTAATTTTGTTTCCTAAATATCCTCTACTTCTGAATCTTTCACTAATCCTTTCTTTGATCCTAATTTTGTTTGTAACTTAGATGTGAAGGTGAAAGATAAAGCTGGTAAGAAAAAAATCAAGAAGACAAAGGTTTAGAAGAAGAGAACTATAACAGACAAAACAACATGTAATAGCATAGCCAAAAATGCTTGTAAAAACAATTGTCAACTTTGTTCTAATAAATCAAAACATCTTTCAAGATCTGATTTGTTGACACAAGCTCATGCTATGTTGAGATGCTTTTACTGTCATGACATTTCCTTTTCTTTAAAACCCAAGTTTTCTAAAAAGAAGAAACCTGATCAATTTGTTTGGAGGAAAATCCCTGACCAATCCTATGTTAAACAAAAAGCTGAGATTTTTACAGTAAAGAAAAAGAAAAATGATTTGTTAAAGGTAAGCAAATTAGTTGATGTGAACTTTGTGTGGAAATGGATTCCAAAAGCTGAAATCAAAGCACAAATTTCACTGAAGGAGCCTAAATACGAGTGGAGAATCAAAGTCAAAGATGATATCAAGCTGATCTTAAGAAATTAAAGGCTACTAACGAAAAAGGACTCATATTCATATATGTACCTAAATTGAAATAGTTGTGAACTGCAGGACTGTCATGTGTGGATCATAGATTCTGGTGATTGAAGACACATGACAAGTTATAAGCATTTACTGCACGATTATGTAGAACACCCTGCAGGTTTAGTATGTTTCGGAAATAAAACCAAAGGTTTCATGAGGGTACGGATTGCTGACAAATGGCACAATCTCAATTTCCAAAGTACTTTATGTGGACGGTCTTGGACACAATTTATTTTCCATCAACCAATTCACTGAGAAGAAATGCAAGGTCCATTTTGATGAAGACTACTGTTACGTTGATAATCAGAGTGGTCAAAATATTTTCAAAACAGGAAGAATAGGACAATTGTATGTGTGTCATTTTCCAACCTTACCAGCATCACAACCGGTGTTCTTAGTATCAAACGCTTCAACAGAGGAAAGCTGGTTATGGCATCGCAGACTATCCCATCAAAACTTCCGTGACATCAATAGTCTAAGAAATAAAGATTTCGTCGTTGGTATGCCCGAGCTAAAGATAGAGAAAGAAACTTTGTGTCCCGCTTGCGAAATGGGAAAAATGAAGAGGAGCTCTCATAAGTCAAATATGTTGTCAAGTTGTACCGCACCTCTTCAACTCATTCACATGGACTTATGCAGACCCAGTCGATAAACGAGAAGAAGTACATTCTGGTGATGATTGATGAGTATTTTCGTTATACGTGGTTGGAATTCTTAGTATTAAAGTCCGACACTCCTGAATTAATCATCAAGTTCATAAAAATAAATCAAGTTCTTCTTCAAAGCTAAGTACAACAACTGCGAAGTGACACCAACACATAATTCAAAAATGAGACTCTTCAAAGTTTCTTGGAGTCCGTTGGCATTTCACACAATTTTTCTGCGGTTATGACACCTCAACAGAAGGGGGTAGTCGAAAGGAAAAATAGAACGTTGGTGGAAGCAACCTAAATGGTGCTAGCTTATTCTAAGCTACCTCCGTTTCTATGGGCCGAGGCAGTAGCGACCGCGTGTTTCACACAGAACAGGACCATAATAAATAAGCATTTAAATAAAACTTCTTACCAAATTATTAATGGTTAAAAATCGAATGTTAAATTCTTACGTGTGTTAAGATGTAGGTGCTACATGCTGAATGACAGAGATCATCTCCCCAAGTTCCAGTAAAAGGCAGATGAAGGGATTTTCATTGGATATTCGCTCAAGTCCAAGGTGTATATAGTCTATAATAAGAGAATGAGAGTAGTTATCGAAAGCATAAACATACACTTTAATGAGGCTTCCGATCCGACTCCTGGATAACTAAGTTCAAGGCTCGCACCTCATGGAGAAGCTTCTACTAAAAATGGAGTAGAACCTGCTACTAAAAAGACTGAGATTTCTAAGTCTTTGTAATTAACTGAATTAGATCTTGATCTATTATTCATGGATTCTTTCATGGATATGTGTGCAGATGAAAATAGACAAGACATTAT
This sequence comes from Arctium lappa, assembly GCA_023525745.1. Taxonomy (NCBI): domain Eukaryota; kingdom Viridiplantae; phylum Streptophyta; class Magnoliopsida; order Asterales; family Asteraceae; genus Arctium; species Arctium lappa. Next base: position 73,297,562 of record CM042051.1, on the reverse strand, counting down.
AAGGAATGTTGACACACCATGCATAAGTGCAGACTTGTCTGGTTCTTCAGAAAGAGGTTGTGGTGCTTCAATAAGTCAGGAACCGATTATCTCTGAGAATACAACACCAGACAGTTCTTCTGATCCAGTCTCACCAACTGTTGAACCGATATCAGACTCAAATGTTGTTGGTAATACATCAGTAGACATACCATCACAAGAAGCATCTCACATACCAAGTGATGAAAGTTTAGAGGAGCATGTATCTGAATTACCTGCGGTAGCTGATGAGTTTAATGAGATGAATAATCAGACGAAAATTCAGCATCTCCCAAGTACACACCGATTGACCAAGGCACATCCTTTGGAAAATATAATTGGTGACCCTTCTGCAAATGTCAAAACCAGATATGCATCTGCCAATTATTGCCTATATTTAAACTTTCTCAACAGTATTGAACCCGAAAAGCCGTCCAATTTGAAGGATCCCGATTGGATAAATGCCATGTAGGATGAGCTCAATGAATTTAAAAGAAACGAGGTGTGGCGATTGGTACCTAGACCCAAAGATAAAACAATCGTCGGAACCAAATGGGTATTCAGAAATAAGAAGGATGAAGCAGGAATTATCATCAGGAACAAGGCAAGGTTGGTTGCAAAAGGCTACAATCAACAAAAAGGAATAGACTATGATGAGACTTATGCACCAATCACCCGGATTGAGGCAATCATAATTTTCCTAGCATATGCAGCTGATAAGAATATTAAGGTATACCAGATGAACGTCAAATCAACGTTTCTCAATGGTATATTACATGAAGAGTTGTATGTTAGTCAGCCTGAGGGCTTCACTGATCTGAAGTATCCAGATCATGTGTACATGCTTGACAAAGCTATCTATGTATTGAAGTAGGCACCGCGCACGTGGTATAAGACCTTGACGACATATCTTACCGAATCTGGATTTTGCAAAGGTACAATCAATACAACTCTGTTTCTAAAGAAAAAAAAGGTGAGGATTTGATTTTAGTGCAAATATATGTAGATGACATTATTTTTGGTTCTACGAATCCTAAACTTTGTGATGAATTCCAAGACATCATGAAGAGTAGGTTTCAGATGTCAATAACGGGATAATTGAATTTTTTTCTTGGGCTTGCAAGTAAAACAAACCCCTGAGGGTATTTTCATAAACCAGCCAAAGTATATCAAAGAAATTCTAAAGAAATTTAATTTGATTGATTCAACTCCCATGAAGACTCCCATGTCCTCTGGAAGTCTATTGGACACTGATATTTCTGTAAAATCAGCAGACCAAAAGACCTACAGAAGCATGATTGGATCTCTTCTGTATTTAACATCTAGTAGACCTGACATAATGTTCGCTACATGTTTCTGCGCTCGATATCAAGCGAATCCAAAAGAGTCCCACCTTGCTGCTGTAAAAAGGATCCTTCGGTATCTTTAAGGCATACCAAACCTGGGCCTTAGGTATCCGAAGGATTCGGGTTTTGATCTAGCAGCGTATACAGATGCAGACCACGCTAGAAATAAGTTAGATTGGAAGAGAACTTCTGGAGCTTGCCAGTTTTGGGGAGACAAGTTGGTCAGTTGGTCTTCAGAGAAGCAAAATTGCGTCTCAACATCTACGGCCGAAAGGGAGTATGTAGCAGCTGCCAGCTGTTGTTTGCAAGTCTTGTGGATGAAGACTCGGCTCAAAGACTATGGATACACACTAAACAAAGTTCCCATCTACTACAACTCGAAGTGCGCGATTGCTATTACGGCTAATCCGGTCCAACATTACAAAACAAAGCATATTGACATAAGGTACCATTTCATAAAAGATCACGTTGGAAAAGGGTCTATTGAAATGCATTTTATTTCCATATATTTCGAGGTAGCTGACCCTTTTAGAAAACCTCTTGATGAGAAAAGGTTTAATTTTTTAGTCAACAAACTCAGAATGCTAAATTTAACTGCATGACAATAGATTCCTTACTTTTTTTGAGGGGGAGTTTGTTTCTTGTGTCATTTAATTGTGTATGTGTTTTTTGGTGAATGTTGTACTTTCTATAAGTCTGATACATCTAAAAATATGGACTCATGTTCAAGTGAGGACCAAATAACTCATTCTGTGTTGTAAGACATTCAGGTGTATGTGATTCTGTATTTGTTGCAAATGCAAAGTGAAAAAAGGACAATGACTTCTAATCATATCAGATTAGGACTCATACTTCAAAGAATATTGACTCCTGAGTACATTAGCTCAGGACTCATATTTCAATGATGTGAACTGAATGCTTATATCTAGGGGGAATGTAAGTATTATGTTCATATTGTTCAAATATGCTTTCATATATTTTAATAACGATTTTGTCAAGGGGGAGTCAATTGTTGAAAGTGATACTCCTAACCAGAAAGGACACATGTTCATATGAGTTCCTAGATATATCTGGTTTTGCACGACTTACAGTGCAAAACTCAAAGGGGAGTATCAGATAAATGTCTGTATGTATGTATGTGTGTGTGTTCAAAATTTTGAGAAATCTAAAGTTTTCTAAAGTATGAAATCAATTGTTGAGCTTAAAAGTGTAAGTATGCAAAGTTTCTATTTTTGGAAAGTGTGAAAAGTCAAAAAGTGCATTTTTGGAAAGTTGCAAAATTTTGGCTAAGTGTACTTGACACAAACATTTTCTTGCGACAGGTAACTTGACGCAAAGCATTGCTTGTGAAAAGTTACTTGACGCGAGACACTGCGTGCGAGTAGTAACTTGAAGCAAAGCATGGCTTGGGACAAGTTCACTTCTCGTATGCATTAGTCTACGACAAGTAGCAACTCGCATCATGTGGCTTGCGACTTCTTTCTTTAGGCACACTTGTCGTGAATTGTGCCTTGCGACAAGTTCGCACACACCTTATCAGTTTTTGCGACAAGTGTCTATTCATTCAGCTTATGACAAGTGGGAGGTCCAATCTATTTGTGCCACGTGTCATACCCAACCTTGAATATAATTACACGTTCGAACTTATCAGTTTCCCACTTTGTCATTCAAGCCTTTTGCGAATTCTGGCAGTTAGAACACTCTCAACCATTACTCATACGAACCTTCATTTCACATCTTATTTCATCATTTCAAGGGTAGGTTTTGTTATTTGGTTTGAATATTGTTGATCGATTCTTGTTTCTATACTGTTATTATTCAAAATTTCAGGTTTTGATTCTCATATTAGGGTTTAATGCTCTATGACTGTTCATCATCCCAAAACCCTTCAAACCTGAGTTTTTGAATTTTTGAACATTGGAATGTATTTACATAGATAAATCAGGACTTAAATGTGTTAAATCTCATGGGTTTTCGATTCCGAACACCTGAGTGAACTTAATCTTGGATTTAATCGAGTTCTTATGGACTGATTTCGATTTTTGGACTTTTCAAACTCATAAACTGAGTTCTTGAACTGTTGGTGATTTGTGGATCAAAATGGAATTAAAGGTCTAAATAATGTTGAATAATTGTTTTCAAACTTTTCTGAAAATGATTTTTGGACTTAAAGGGACATATAACTTTTTTTATTATCTGGACTTAGAATTTTTTTTGAACTTTTGAATCTTGTGAATTCTTCATATGAAGAACATTACGCGTTCTTGTGTTATCCATCAATCTCACGACAAGTTCAATATTCATGTGCTCTGTGATTTCTTGACTTGTCATTTTCATTCTAAGTATACTAGTCGTAACGTGTGTCCTGCGAGAAGTATGGTACTTCTTTGCTTTGCGACAACTGCCTACCCTTCAGGCACTTACGACAAGTTTCCTCAGTCCTTTGGTCTGCGACTCCTGGACTTAGGAAATTTTTCTCAATTTATTTTTTGAAAAATCAATTTTTGTTTTAACTGACAAATTGGACACCAGTCCAAACTTTTTCATCTTTCAGGTATCCAATGGCATATGAAGATCAATCTGTTGCAGAAAATGTTCAAGCGGATGAACATGATCCTCAAGTCACTAGGGAGGCACCGATGCCCTCATCCCGATCCAACTATCAATCACTAGTTGGAGAGAACCCTGACCTAGCACTGATTCATCCGAATGATTATCTACTATTATACCTGAACAATCATCATGTTGATTTCGACCATCTCAACATTGATTCTCTTGTGCAGGAAATCCTAAAGGGTCATCCTTTATTGCATGCTCTCACTGCAACAACATCAGTTCCTTTGATTTATCTACAACAAGCCTGGAGATCCATATCTTTTGTCAGCTGTAATAACCAACCACAGTTCTTGGTTCAGATAGATCACTTCACATATGTCTTGAACTATGAGAGACTCAGACTCATTCTAGAGTTACCGAAAGCTGATTCCTGAGAAGGCAGAAACACTTATGATGTCTATCCATCTGACAGTGAAGTATTTGAAGGAATACGTGCATTGGGATATGTTGGTGAGCTTACAAGAATAAGCTAGTTCAAAAGAACAATCTACCACCATTCTGGTATGCTTTGTTCACTGTGATCAACCAGTGTTTCACAACTAAACATACTGGAACTGACAATGCCAGCATGCACATCCTGAAGTTATTCCATGCGATAGTGTACTAACTGCACGTGGATTATTTCTTCATATGTTGGACAGAACTGTATGAAAGGGTGCTTGCAAAGAGAACTACCAAGAATCCAATCTTTGTCCGGTATCAAAGATTTTTGCAACTTATCATATTCAACATGCTAAGATCCAATAGAAACATTCCGAGAAGGTCACACCATGAGAGAGGTCCAGAATTCAGTATGAGGTATCTTCAAAAGCAGACGCGAAATTTCAACTATTCTATGGCGGTACCTGAGGAACTACTTACTTACGCCGATCTGAACTCTGAGTGCGTATGTTAGAGCACATAATTGTTGGATTCAAGATCATAAAGATTGAAGACAAAAGTTCAAGAAGTCAAAGGCTGAAAAGTCAACTCTCATCAAATTCAAAGTCATTTGTTAATAAAAGTCAAAGTCAACATTTGTATTTGTTTGTTTCTTGGTATTTGGTAGTGGGTATAAAAAGTCTTTTAGAAGTTGTAGATGTACACGAATTAAGAAGTGAGAGAGCAGATTAGAGAAGAGCATACTGTTTCATTATTCTAGAGAGAGAGTAGTGAGAGAAAGTTGTGAATTTGTAATCTTTGAGTTTGGAATCAATGAACATGATTTGTGATTCTCATCTTGAGTATTTTTGTTATTGATTAGAACTTGAATATTGGGAATAACAATTAGTAGAATATAGAGAGTATATGGATGGGCCTGAGCCGAATGTTCCTGCCCAAGGATCAATCCATAGGCGAGTGGAGTTTGTAAGGGTTCATGATACCATGGGGGTACTTGAACGGGGAGTGCAAAGAGAAAATTCCAAGAGTGGTTTATTCGGGGGTCAGACTTCTGGAGTAGATGTTGTGGGATCACATGCGCATGCCATATGTCAAGTTATTTCCACATCGCAACCTGAAACGGCTATCATTCCACCATTGAGCCACCAGGAAGAGAATGTCGAGGAAAGTCCAGATTCTGCAACTGAGTCGGATCGAGCGACAAGTAATGATGATGAGAATATAAGTGTACACACTTTTACAGCTGAAGTGGTGAAGAAGAAAATAACAATTGTCCGTCATGTCTTGGCTTGTCCTTGCGTGGCGGGCTAAGTCGAAGAGGAATGATGATGCTTCTGTTTATGCTGATGATCCTAATGATGAGGACAATGATGATGATGATAACAACAATGATCATAATGATCATATTCTTGAGATGGATGTTGATACCATGATTCATGAAGTGGTAGGAGATATAAGGAGAATTGAGGGAGACTTAGTTGAAAATTCAGATAATGTGAGGTTGAGTGGAGGGAACGTAGAATAACATGGTGAGCGTGTGTGTAACATAACCTACCGATCCAAAAGGGTAGCCATATCATCTACTATAACTCATGTGTTGAGTTCTGGTATTGAACAAGACGTTAGTCTCCCACTAACGCAGTTGCACACCCCAACCAGCCTTTCTATCACCTCACAACAGGTGTTAGTCTCAGATATACACGGGGAAATAGCACAACGGCTATCTAGCTCTCACTTGAAGAGTGTAGATATTGAAACAAGAGAACACCAGCCTAATTCTCAATTACTTTCTGTGTACAATGGAGCCTAGAGACAATTGCAATACCTATTATCCTACCTAGGTCACATATTTTTCATTCTGCTACCATCAGAAGTCTTAGTGACCCGATCAGAACACTCAGAGTAGATCCATTTTTTGGACTACGAGGATAGAGTGGAAGTCATGTCATTGATAATGATATTCCAACTTTAAACACATGCCACATGGTTGATTCATCAACTGTTATGTCAACGGAACGCCTACGTGGCTTCGGAGTTACTTTCCCAGACTTTGTGTCTAAGGAATATCTCGACGGTGCCTTAAAGGCTGTTGAAACTCATTTAATTGATCATATTATTGAGCAGATTTTGTAATTTAAAAGTGTTAGTGCAAAATATATGTTGGATACAAGATCATGAAGGATGAAGTTCAAGATGAAAGTCAAGTTAAAGAGCTCAAGTCAACTCTCATGCTAAGTCAAAGTCAAAGTCAAAGTTAGTGTGATGTGAGTGTTTCTGTGTTGTAAGTGTTTTAGGTATAAATAGTTTTTCGTTAGTAGACTCATATAACTAAGAGGCTTAGTGTGCGCATATCATGTTAGAGAGAGAAATACTGTGAGAGTTTTCTTTGTAATCATAATCTAATATTCAAATGAAAATCGTTTGTTAAATTGTTGTCATCTTGATTGTTTGCACTGATTGTGGGACACACAATTGGTATCAGAGCATACAAATATTCAGAAATTCGATTGGAATCTGGTCTATTGGTCGATTTTTTCAAGAACACGCAAACCGTCTGTGCAAATTCGATTTTTGAGCTACAATGATGTTTTGGATCTGATTTTGGTGTTTTGGTAATCGTATTTGTTTCCAGATTATGTTTGATTTGTAATGTTTAGTCTAATTCACATCTCTTCTATGTGAATTTTGGATCTTCTTGGATTTTTGCTCGAAAGTATAGAAACTCACTGTTGTAGATTGAATTGTAATTTCTAGTGTTTTAGTTTGAAATTCCTTGATTGTAACCTATTCGTGATATGAAGTAGAGGAAATCTGCAAAGTTTCAGATTGTTTGGTGAAGGTTTCGATCGAATTCGAGTGAAAAAGTCAAGTTTTTGTTCGAAAAGTTGAAGAACTCTCTAGATCTGAAGAACACGCAAAGGCATACACTCGCAAAAGAATGAAGAACACGCAGGAAGTGTTGTGCGAGAAGTAGAAACGCGCAAGCTCTTTGTACGAGTTTCTACTGTTCAATTTCTTTGCTTTACGCGAAGTTGGTTTTTCTTAGATCTGTGCGAAGTTGAGTTCTGCGAGAAGTGATTTGTTTGTGCGAAGATAATAGTCAAAAAATTTCTAAGTATAGAACGCGCAATCGCATTGCGCGAAGTGGTCTTTCTTGTAACGCGCAACCTTTGCCTTACGTGAACCCAGAACTCGCACGACTCTGTGTGCGTGAAGTCAGATCTCGCACACCTCTTTGTGCGTGAAGCTTGTTCTCGCATCCTTTAGTGTGTGTGAACCTCAAACACGCACATCACTATTTGCGCAAAGTTGATTCCTTTGTTCTGTGAGTTTCATACTTAGAAATTTTTCTGTGTTTTCAGGGTTGACCAAGTTTGACTTTCAGAGTCAGTTTGTTTATGAATTTTTGACGATCATTTCTAAACAGTGTAAAGCTCAAGATGACTTCCAAGGATGCACTTGCTATTGGCACAGATGTCAAACCACCGGTTCTGTTCAAAGGCAAATAAGAACAGTGGAAAGACCGTTTTTTGGATTTTGTAGACAGACATGTCAATGGAGAGAACATTTTGATGTCCATCAAGGAAAGTCCGATGACACCTCTTACCATGGAAATTCCGGATGATGAATCCTCTGACAGTGAAGATGGTAATGTGGACAGAGAACAAAAGACAAAGATAGTACCTAAGGACATTTCTCAGTACATTAAGGAGCTGGAAAAGCAGACAACTACAAGGCAACAATTAAGAAGATGTGGGATCAATTACAGAAAATGATGATGGGATCCAAAGTTGGTAATCAGATGAAAGTGGCTAACCGCATCAACAGTTATGAGGAATTTAATGCCAAATAGAAAGAGAGCATGGAAGACACATATGAGATATTTGTTCTGTTGTTAAATGAACTGGCGAAGAACAAAATGAAGAAGAAGAAAATTGAAAACAACGTTAAATTCTTAAGGATCCTTCAGCCTGAATGGAAGAAACATACACGGAGGATGAAACAGATGAAGGATCTAAGTGACATTCCTCTACATGAAGTGTATGAAACACTGAGACAGAATGAGGAGGAAGTTGAAAAGAAAAGAGGAGAGAAGAAAAAGTCTGAGAAAGCTGCTGATCCTATTGCCTTGGTAGTTGCAAAGAAAGAGAAAGAGAAGAAGGATAAGAAGAAGAAAAAGAAAGTTATTATTTCAAGTTTTGCTGATTCTGAAGATGTTGATTCTGACTCTGATGATGGGGAAAACTTAAAGCAAGCTATGCTACTGTTGACCCGAGCGTTTCAGAAAAAGTTCTACACGAAGTCGGGATCCAATAGCTAGAGGTACTCATCAGGGTCAAGAAATTTTGATCATAAAGAAAGAATTGAAGGCAGAAGGTACGAGGAAAAGAAGTTTGTGGAAAGGAAACCGGACGAGAAGAAAAGATATTTGAATGATTATGGAGAGAAGAAATCTGAAGAGTTGATCAAGTGCTATAACTACGGCATAGTGGGCCATTATGCCAAGGATTGCCGGAAGCCAATAGTGAGGAATTCAGATTACTACAAGAATAAGATGCTTCTAGAAAAGCAAAAAGAAGCTGGAAAGGCATTGATGGCTGATGACGAGTATTGGCTAGATCACTCAAATGATGAAGAAAAGGATGAGACTGCACACATGTGCCTCATGGGAAAGGAAGTGAAATATGATGAATCTGATGAAGAAACTTCCGATGAGGTACAAAATTTTTCTGAAACTGATTTCTTAAAGAAAATGGAAGCCATGATGATTGAACTTCAAGACTTACAGGCTAAACTTAAAAAGGAGAAAAGTAGAGTTGCTAAGAAGCGTCAAACAATTTTTGATCTTAACAAGGAAATTGTTGGGAACAAAAACTTGCTTGATTCTTTAAACAAATCTACTGCTATTTTTGAAAAACAAAAAGCTTGTCTTGAATCTCAAATTTCTGAAACTGTTTCAAAATTAAATTCATTTGAATGTGAGAAACTAGAGTTTGTATTAAAAGTTCATAAATTGCAGATTGATAATTAAAACTTGCTGAAAAAGATTAATGGTTTGGAAGAAAAACTTTACACTCGAGGTCAAACAGATCAAACCATCTTTCTAAACACACCGAATGAAGATTATGATTTTAAAGAAAAGTGGGGTCTCAGTTACGATAACCCACACTATTTGAAGAAAGCAATCATAAAGCATCCAACTTTATACAATTTTGATTTTCTACAAGTGGTTGATAAACATCCTCATTTGAAACCCAAATTTGTAACCAAATCTTCTGATGAGGTAGAGGCCAAGGAAGACGAGAACAGAAAGAACACAACTAAAATGCAGCTACCATTCTACTATAAAAAGTTGAATGATAGTTATCTTTCTAAACAACCAAAGTTTTTGTCAAATGATTATTTTGAAAGCTATTCTACTAAGGAGTTGGAGGCAAAACCTGTTAAAGCCATAATTTATGTTCATGTTAATCCAAGATCAATCCGATTCTAGTGAGAGAAAGTAGAGAGAGATAGTTTGTGTCATGGATCTCACTTCATATTCATAGAATGCTCTCAAAGAGAATGTTTACAAATGATGTGCAACGAGAATTACAAAGCTAAATCACTATTTAAACCCACTAACTAAACTAAAACTTAATGACTAACGAAACAAATACAACTTTGACTTTTACAATATTGACTTTGACAATGTTGACTTCTAACATTGACTTTCCTAATTAAATCTTGGATACAATATTTGGGCTTAACAATCTCCCCCTTTGTATTCAAGATTTAATAAAAATTTGACACTAGTATTCAGTTCTTGATTCTTCAGCTTTTGTCTCTGACAACTTTGAACTTTGAAACACTTTCAGCCTTTGAAAAATCTTGAAAAGTCTTTTTACTTTGTAGCTTTGAAAGTCAACATGTATCGAACAGGAAACTTAATTCTTGAAACTTCTTTGAACTTGGAACATCTTTAAAATCTTTGAAACCTTCTTTGAAAACTGTCTTTGAACAATGAAACAACTTTGAGGAATCTCTGATATTGAATCTTCATCTCTTTGATCTCTTGACTGTCTTCAGAGAAACAAACTTTCACAAATCATCTTGATTTATCTTTGAAACCTTCTTTGAAAACTGTCTTTGAACAATGAAACAACTTTGAGGAATCTCTGATATTAAATCTTCATCTCTTTGATCTCTTGACTATCTTCAGAGAAACAAACTTTCACAAATCATCTTGATTTATCTTTGAATAAATTTTCTTCAGAATCTTTTAACTTTGAATCAGCAGAAGCATTTTGAATTGACTTTTGAACTCTCAGAATTTCTTCACCAGACTTTTCAAATGATGATTTTAAAACTGAACAATCTTTGTAAATGTCTCCCCCTTTTTGATGATTGTGAGCATCATGATCATCAAAACTTCATCAATTTCAGCACTTGCTTTGATTTCCCCCTTTGTAATGTCGAACAATCTACCCTTTCAATGATTTGACAGTCTCCGCCCTTTGACCTGAGTAGCTGAATCATGAACCGTATATACCCGAATCTTTTCAAATTCACATATAATGAACGTGGTAACCCTGATTCAACAAATGAAACAGTTAGGAATGCCTGTCAGTAACACAAAGTTACTGTGTACAACGAATGTACAATTTAAGGAGCTGGCTTGATGATGACTCCCCAGGACTTCCATTCAATCATTGAAAGACACAAGGTTTATCTATGAATGTTCTGACAGAAAAACCGATTTTCTGTGTGCTTGTGTATGAAAGAATTTAGCACAATGATTATGTTTCATAAGGCTCAAATTGTGTAAACTGTTGAGACAGTAACAAGTACTACACGGACTCAATGTGCATGAAAGAGGTGCGAAGGTGGGGAAACATTCCTTCTTTTTCAATATCTAAATCTTCCGAGTGAAGACTAGATAGGATATATGTTGCGTCCCCAAAGAAAATGAAACATTTCTTTGTTAAGAAATAAATGAGTGGTTGGTGGGTTAATTGCAAGAGTTGGCATGGGCTCACTGCCTATTTCAATGATGGTCACCAAAGAATGTGAACCAATCAGTAGATGTGGCTGCCCGGCTCAGAAAGTGGTAGGTGCAGAGTTCTGATATTCTTTTAACTCTAATCTCACACCCTCTTTCTTTTTAACATTAAAGCTCACTTCTAACCAAACTCTCTTTTCCATTTTTCCGCTCTACACAATGAGAAAAACTCAACCGGATGAGTTATCTCCCCACTCTTTGATTTATGACCCCTCACCCCTCAATCACTCAAGGATAACTTCCTGGGTAGGAAACACTGGCTTACGTGAATCCGTGGAAGTTCTATTTAAGCTCACACATGAATCCCATGTAAGTCCTAAAAAGCATGGTTGCTCAACAATTTAACTGAACATTTAAGCACAAAGTAATAACAGTGTCAGAATGTATGCTCATGAGATTTGAGCAATTGAACTTTGAAGATTTCTCAAAACAAACATATTGAATGAATGAAATGAAATCAAGAGAATTGTTTTGAGAATCTGACAATATATTAATCAGATCAAATGAAATGGTTAGGGTATCAAAGAATTGGATGGTTTGTTTATATGAACAAATATAAACAATTTAGCAATGAAAGCACAAAGATTGAAAAGATGATTGATACTCAACAACTTTTGAAAGCAAACGGGAGTATTACCATCGAAAAATTGGTTCGTTATGAGACATGGTAATAACAAAATCAAATGAAATATTGAACCTGTGTGTGTGAATACTTTACAGTACATGGATAAGATAATACACAAGTATTGATCTTTGGAAACACACGGTCCATTAAACATTAAAGCACAAAATTGAAAAAACATTTAAAAGTCACTTCTTAATTCATGAAATCTTTTGAGAACCAGAAGTGGTTTGAACATTTCAGAAACTGTTTTTCATGCTTGAAAGTTGTTCTTCTTTCAAACAATCAGAGATCTAGATTAGAAGATATTTACCTTTAAAGCTTCCACTCAAATCATGATATAATGATTTAGGTCTTTTAAGCTCCCCCTGGATATTTGCAAAATATCCAAATCTGAACATTGAAGAACGGGTCCTGATCTGTTATGTGATCAGAAGACATCACCTTTACCCCCCCTATAAATTATGCAACAGTAGATTTATCAATGAAAACAAGATAGAGATCCACAATTCCTTCTGGAATGTATTCCGTCATATCAGTAAGATTTATCAGTGAAAAAGTACAGGATAGAGGTCTACAATTCCTTCGGGAATGTAGTCCGTCATATCTCTCTAATGCATTTTTCAGAAAAGAAAGTACTCCCCCTTGATGGTTGATTTCCTCATTTGAGTATTGGAGTACAATCCTCATATCATGATAGGAGTAAAGGTCTTTAATCGTTGAGGTACGGGTCCTAAGCTGATGTTCTTAGAAGCCATAATCTTGACATTGAGGTGCGGGTCTTGAACTGTGTTATTCAAGAGCCATTGATCTCTTACTCCCCCTTGACTTGAGGTGCCTGCAACATAGAATCAGTTTTCTTTTTTGATACCCACTGGTATTTGGGTCTAGAAAAGTTAGTTGCAGTACGTGTGGGGGTTATAGAGTAAGAATCATACCAGAAATGATCACTCGTTTTGTGAATATGATCATGTGTACAGCAGTATAACAATAATATTTATTACCTGAAAACCTGAGTAATTGATCTTTTGAGTATATATGGTCAGGTTTACCTTTATGCTCTTTGTTCTTCTTTGCTTTATGTACATGTACACATGATGTGTTTCCTTTCAACTCATCTGACATCTCATCTTTAACTTGTTTCTTCTTCCAGACCAGTTTCTCTCCTTTGTAACTTATTCTTCTCAGATATGTACCTGAACCATCTAAATTTCCATCATAAAAAATGTTAGTTTTACGAATCTGATCAAAAGATTTAATTGACCTTTGTGAAGAGACAGATTTCTGATTTGATCTTGAAGCATTGTTTTCAAGCTCTTTGATCTTTGAAGCAAAATTGTCTCTTACTTTAACAAGCAAGTCAATCTTCTTCGAGAACTCAGACTTCGTTTGTTGCTCTTTCAGTGCATTTGCAGATAGTTCAGATAACTTGGCAGTTAGCTTTCTAATCTCGGTCTCAAATATGTTTCTTTCTTCTTCAAACCCTTTCTCAGCATCGTTTCTCTGACCAGATATTTCTTTGAAGAATCCCACATTCTTTTGTTCAACGACCTTCTTCTCTTTGGCAAACTTCTCTCTTTCCAAGATTAGTACTTTCTCAAAATCGGAAACTTGTTGAGAAAGCTTTATGCATTTAAGCTCAACTGACTTTTTCTCTTCAAAACACTTTCTTGAGAAATCTGAGAACTTCTCTGAAAAACCTTTCTTTTCACTTTCCAAATTAGCTTTATCTTCAGTAAGCTTTTGCTCCAAATCAGATATATCCTTTCTAAGATCAGCATTCTCAGATTCCAATTTCTTAACTTTCTGCTCATTGCTCTCAACAGAGACTGTCTGCTGAATTTTAGCTTCCAACTCAGAAATCTTTCCTTTTAGATCTGACACAACCGTTGGCCTTAACATCGTCCATTCATTATAGTCCCAAATCTCCTTTCCTGTTGACTTGTATAAATCTTTTCCTGTCAACTGATAGATATTTATGTGACCATTAATCTCATGACGAATACTATTCAACAAAAAAGTTCGAGCCATATTATCAGCATTCTTTCTTTTCTCCCGATCCTCAGTACAATCTTCTGTTGGAGTACGAGATTTCATCTCTCCTTCAGTCAATGACAGTCTGATATAGCAACTCAGCTTATGTGTATCTACAAATTTGAAAAAATCAACTTTCCACTGCTCGTATCTTCCTCTGAGCAAAATTGGAGAACTCATCATGTTTCAAACAGAATTTGAAAAATGATCGTTAGTTGAAATGAATCCAAAAACAAAATTCAGACAATCTAAAATTTTCTCTCTCAGAAAACTTTGAATGAGAAACAGCTTGATAAAACAAATGATCGTTCCCAAACAATTCAGAAATTTTGACTGAAAGTCAAAATCAGATCAACACTAAAAAATAAATTCTGAAATTTTCAAAGCACTTGAATTATTAAATATATTCACAACCTGCAAAACAGAAATTCAAAAATCTGATAAAACACATGGTGCAAATCTATACTTTGAAAATCATAACCTGGTGCAAATCTGCAGATTGAATTCTTTGAAAAACTTCCATTCTTTGCGCAAGATTCATTTGTTGACACTTCAACCTTTTACAAACTAAAAAAACAATATTAATTCCTTGATTTTAAAGATCAAACAATGATTACAAACACATTTTTATAACAACTCCACAAAAAAAATTGGATCAAAATCCTAGATTTACTCAAAAACTCTTGAAGACCTTCAAGAACACCAAGAACTCCAAAATTTCAAACATGAAATTTAGACATTAAAACTTGAAATCTTTGATGAATTCATGTCCAAAAACACTTTTTAGAAACGAATTTGCACAAAAACGGATCAAATCAACATTAATTTGCAAAATCACTCTTAAAAAAAGTTTCACAGAGAGTTTTTCTCAAGAACACCAAATTTCTAACAATCTTCAAATTCGTCAAATCATGATGAAATTATGTGAAATTGAAAATGCAAATGTAAAATATAACAACGTAGAAATGATTTGCAGTCAAAATTAAACACAATAACAACCAAGAACTATCAAACCCATTTTGAACAGAGAAGTCGTGACTCAAGAACTCGAAATCTGTAGATCCACAAATTGAAGTTCAAATTGAGTTTTTCTTGCAATTCCGCGTGAATCAAAAAAATTCTAAATCAATAGACGGATCTAACGACCCAATATTTTCTGATTTTAATCTCGAAATCAGCGTGAAGAACGATAATCTCTCAATCCCTCGAACCGAATCCCGCTCTGATACCAATTGTTAATCCAAGATCAATCCAATTCTAGTGAGAGAAAGTAGAGAGAGAAAGTTTGTGTCATGGATCTAACTTCATATTCATAGAATTCTCTCAAAGAGAATGTTTACAAATGATGTGCAACGAGAATTACAAAGCTAAATCACTATTTAAACCCACTAACTAAACTAAAACTTAATGACTAAGGAAACAAATACAACTTTGACTTTTACAATATTAACTTCTAACATTGACTTTCCTAATTAAATCTTGGATACAATATTTGGACTTAACAGTTCCTCCACTCGTTTTAGAAAGAAAAATTGTTGAGCTTCAAAATGTTTTAGATGATGAAAGAACTTTGGTTGAACTTGAGAAGAATGGGTTTTCTATAGTTATGAAGAACACTGTTTTTAAATCTGATCAAAAGGTGTGTTCAAATTCTTCCAAGGCACCTCAAGTTTCTGATGATGATATTGATGACTTATTTGCGGATGCAAATGATTTTTTAAATTCTGATGGTTGTGTTAATGAAAGTGTTGAGATGTTTGATTTCACTGCAAAACTTCCAGATCATTCTGATTTTATTATCAATTCTGATGTTTTACCTAGTGTGTTTGAGAAAGGTGAATCATCAACTAAGGTTGATGAATCAGTTCATGTGAGTACCTATTCTTCTAAAGCTAAAAAGCAAAGGAAAAGGCGCTCACAGAAACGGACTAACACAGGTAAGCAAAAGAAAAGACAAACTCAGAAATCTCATGTTCCTAACAAAGTTAAATCTTTTGTTTCAGAATTGAACAAGAAAAGGTCTGAAGTGAGATTTGAATGGCGACCTAAGAAGAAGGTTGAAGAGCTTACAAAATCATTTTTCGATTCTGATTGTAATAGGATTTCTGTTAGGGATACTGATTTAGTTGGTGAGATTTCTTCTTCCAAAACAAATCTTGTAACTTCTTGCAAGACTTACTCAATAAAGCAATTGTTCCAATTATCTCCGTTTAATACTCAGTGTTCTACACGTGGTCGAAATGATTTTGTGAGTCGACAATATTCTGATGATTGGTTGGATACATATCATGTATATAATTCATATGTCTCAAAAAAATTTCAAAAGATCAGAGGGTCCAAATTCAAATGGATGCCAAAATCTTGTGCTAATACTGTAGGATCCATCTATAAATGGGTACCTAAACCTATTGTTTCATGATTTCTCTTGTGCAGACCCGTCATATGTGGTACTTGGATTATGGTTGTTCCAAGCATATGATCGGGCAGAAATATATTTTGTCTAATTATACAGAGAAATTTTGCGGGAACGTTCGTTTTGGAAATGGCCAGTTTTCACCTATCTTGGGCTATGGAGATGTTGTGCAAGAAAATGTCACAATCAAGAAGGTGAGCTATGTTGAAGGTTTAGGGAACAACTTGTTTAGCATTGGTCAGTTTTGCGACAAGGACTTAGGGGTGAATTTCAAGGCCAAGAGGTATTGTGTTAGAACTGAAGACGGAAAAGAACTCTTGGTTGGGACGAAAAAGTCAAACCTCTACACGATTAATCTGTCTAAAGTTAAAACTGGTAATGTTGTGTGTCTACTCACTAAAGCCTCTATGCAGCAAAGTTGGTTATGGTATTGACGGCTATCTCACCTCAACTTTCGATACATCAACAAACTGGTGACTGGTAACTTGGTGAAAGGACTTCCAGAGCTAAAATATAAAAAAGAACATATGTGTGCGGCATGTGAGAAGGGTAAGATGAAGAGAGCTTCTCATAAGCCTAAGCCTGAACCGAGTACAAGTTCTACATTGGAATTATTGCAAATAGATCTCTGTGGTCCAATGCGAACTCAAAGCATCAACGATAAGAAATATGTTTTAGTAATAGTGGACGATTATTCAATATACACTTGGGTCAAATTTCTAAGATCGAAAGATGAGACGCCCGATGTCATCATCTCATTTTTAAAGACCACTCAAGTTAATCTGCAAAAGACAGTAAAGCTTCTTAGAACAAACATTGGCACAAAATTCAAGAACAAGATTGTTAGAGCACATATTTATTGGATTCAAGATCATAAAGATTGAAGATGAAAGTACAAGAAGTTAAAGCTGGAAAGTCAGCTCTCAGTGAATGTCAAAGTCAATTTGTTATTAAAAGTCAAAGTCAACATATTGTATTTGTTTGTTTCTTTGTAATTGTCTTGGGTATAAATAACTTTGGGTCTTTGTATTTGGAGAGTAAGTCATTTGTGAGAAACATATTAGAGAGATGAGAGCATATTAGAGAATAGCAGATTTAGAATATCATTCTAGTGAGAGAGTAGTGAGAGAAAGTTGTGATTTGTAATTCTTGTGATTGAATTAGTGACATGTAGCTTCGATTCTCATATTGATTTCTGTTTACATTGAGAACTTGATAGATTTGGGAATCACAATTGGTATCAGAGCAAATCTGAATTGAAATCAATTTTTCCAGAAAAATATTGGTCAATATTGTTTCATCGAATTTCAGATGAGATTTTGAGTGTTTGTGTGTTTTTTCGAGTTGGAATCGTTTGATTAGTGATTGATTAGAGTAATAGAATGAGTTTATATAGTTTGGTTCCTCAATTGCACTGAAATCGATCTTTAGTTTGTTGATTTTGTTGAGTTTAATGTTCACGAGTTCAATGCACTGTTCTATATCGATTTGTACTTGTTCCAGTTTCTGATTGAAATTCCTTGATAGAAACTTGTTCTAGATGTATTTGTGATCAAAATGTCAAAGTTTCAGTTTGAAATTTGATGTCTAGATAGGATTTCAGGAAAAATCAGATCGTATTTGGTTGCAGATCTGAAGAACTTGCAAGCAGCTGAAGAACTCGCAAGTTCTTCACGAACTCGCAAGGTTGTTCGAGAATTCGCAGGGTCCTTAAAGGGTTTCGCAGGATTCATATGAGAATTCGCATTTCTGTTGAATTTCTGAAATTTTACAAGTGTAAAAATTCGCAGGTGTCTGGATTGCAAGTTTCATAAGATTCACAGAGAAGTTGATTGCGAATTTCAAAGGACTCGCATTCGTATGTATTGCGAAAATTGATAGAATTCGCAATGTGTACAAGTTTTTGCAGAAGTGTAGTCTGTGAATTCTAAAGAATTTACGAATTTGTGTGTCCTGTTTCTAGTTCCTAATCACAAACAAACAATCAAACAAACAATCAAACAATTACCTGTTTGATTTCAAATCACAATTTCAAACGATTACAAACTTCTCTCTCTAGAAAAACTAACTTCAAGACTTCACACACCTCTCAAAAACAACTAACCTAAACTATTTATACTAAGAACAAAAATACAAGGAAAATACAAAAAATACAAATACAAGGAAACTTTGACTTTTTATTACAAATAGACTTTGACTTTGATGAGAGTTGACTTTCTCAGCCTTGACTCCTTGAACTTTGACTTTTGTCTTCTTGATCTTGTATCCAACATATTTCATGATCTAACAATCCCCCCCTTTGGATTCAAGAACACTGTTGAAAGATCTAGCAATTCAGTCTTCTCTTTTAAGCTCTGTCAGATGCAATCTCTCCTTTTATCATTGTAATCTTCCAAGTTTGTCTTCAAAGAATATAACAATCTCCCCAAAAATGATAAACAAGATCTTCAACAATCTCTTCAGAATTATCACAATACTCTTTCAGACTTCGGAAAGAAATTATCATCAGATTCAGCTCGGATTGCTTTAGCAAAATAATCTTCAAAGAAAACTTTCTCAAAACCAGCACATCTTCAGAAATTCTTTGATCTTCTTCAAATATTTACTTTGAATCTTCTGATATGGACATTTCTTTAAAAATCATCTCCCCCTTTTTGATGAAATGAGCATCGATATCATCAAAACTTTCAGTAAGAAATGTTTGTATCCGATCTGACCACTGATCATACAAGAACCTATGATTCTTTTTCCAATTCGAACAATGTATTTATCCAGATCTTTTCAAATCTAGACAAAATAGGAATGTAACACCTGAATCAACAAATGAATCAGTTAAAATGCCTGTCAGTAACACAAAGTCACTGTGTGTAACAAATACACATTCTAAAGGAGCTTTTTGATGTTCACTCCCCCAGGGCTTCCATCCAATCATCGAAACACCACAAAGGCAATTTCTATTAATGTTATGACAAGAAAACAAATTCTTTGTGTGTTCGTGCAAGTGTAGAAAGAATTAAGCATGGACGATTGCTTTTATAAAGGCTCAACATAGTGTAAACCACTGAGACAACACTTAGTTCAACAAAGACTCAATGTGCAGGATTGAAGTGCGAAGGTGGGGCAGACTTCCTTCTTTTTCAATATCCTGATTTTCCAAATGAAAATCAGATAGATTATGTGTTGCGTCCCCTTGAAAATGTGAAACATTTTCTTTTTGAGAAGAAAATGAGTGGCTGGTGGGGTTTAGTCAAGAATTGGCATGGGCGAGTTGCCTGTTTCAATAACGTTCACCAAAGAATTGTGAAACGCTATTAATGTGGCTGCCCGGCTCAGAAAGTAGTTGGTGCAGAGTCTGATATTCTTTTGCTCTGATCTCACACCCTCTTTCTTTTAATCATTATGCTCACTTCTAACCAAACTCTCATTTCCATTTTCCCTCAACACACAACCCACACTCATTTCTTTTAGACTCCTCACACTCAATCTCTATGGATTAACTTCTTGGGTAGAAATCACTGGTTAACGTGATTCCATAGAAGTTCAGTTAATTCCTAGCACAAAGAACCCATATAGTCCTAGAAAGCATGTGTTGCTCAGATGATTTAACTTTAGCAGTTAAAGCTCATATACAAATGTCAGATGAATGTATGCTCATAAAATATAATCATGAAGAATTGAGCATTTAAAACATTTGAAGTATTTTCAAACAAGTATATTGAATGAATAGATATGAATGCAAAAGACTTGTTTGAAAATCTGACATAGTATGAAAAAAGATCAGAAATAAAAGGATATATCAATTAAGACTTATGGTCAAAATAACAGATATTGTCCATATGAAACAAAAATATAGACTTTCTTGAAATGAACGCTTCGAAATGAAATGACGCTAAATTTTTTTGAAGTACAAGTGGGGTGTCTTACCATCGAAAATATGTTTCAATATGAGACATGGTAAGAACAATTTGAACAAAAAATATTAAACCGGTGTGTGTGAATAATTGAAAGTATGTAGAAAATACAATACGCAAGTATTTATCTTTGAAAACACACGGTTTGTAAACTTTGAAGCACAAAATAAAAAATGAAAACATTTAAAATCACATTTCCAATTCATAAAATCTGTTTAAGAATCGGGAAGTGGTTTGAACATTTAAGAACATGTTTTCGATGATTGAAAGTTGTCCTTCTTTCAACCATATATGAGATTAAGATAAGAAATTTAACCTTTCTATGCAGTCTTAAATCTCATGAAGTCAGCTGAAGTCATAAAAATATGATCTTGATAGCTTCTCTCATCCTGCACAAGTCTCAAAGTCATGTCAAAGATACTTTTATTCACAAAGTTTATTCAAATGTAAATGACATAAAGCAGTAAAACGATTAAAGTACGAGTTCTGATATGAAATAATCAGAATTCATCACCTTTACACCCCCTGAAATTATGCATCTAAAATATGTCAGTGAAAAAGCACATGATAGAGATCTACAATTCTCTTGTGAATTGTAGTTCGTCATATCTTTCCAATGCATAAATTTCAGAAAATTATGTACTCCCCCTTGAAGGTTGATTTCCTCATTTGAGTCTAGGAGTACAATTCTCATATCAGCCCAGGAGTATTATTTCTTTTAGCATTGAAGTACGGGTCCTGAACTGTAGTATTCAGAAGCCAAATTTCGTTAAAGTACGGGTTCTAAGATGATGTACTTAGAAGCCTTAGTTCTCTTACTCCCCGTTGATAGTAGGTGCCTGCAACACAGAATCAGTCTTTGGTTTTGGTACTCACTGGTATTTGGGTCCATGAATGTTAGTTGCAGTTCTTGTGGGGGTAATCAAGTAAGAACCATACCATAAATGATCACTTATTTTATGAACAAAATCATATGTATTACAGTAAGAACAATACCTTTTCTTTGACAACCTAAACAATTGATCTCTCGAATAAGCAAGATCAGGTTTACCTTTCAGCACTTTGTTCTTCTTTGCATTTGAGGCAGATACAAATGATTTGTTACCTGTCTTCTCTTCCTTCTTTCCTTTCTTTTCTTCGTTCTTCTCATCATTCTTCTCATCTTCAACTGGTTTTACCTTCCAAACCAACTTCTCTTTTTCATATCTTTTTCTTTTCCTTCTATGTGTACCTGAACTATCTATTTTCCAATCATAGAAAATGTTAGTTATACGAATCAGATCAGAAGATTTAACTGACCTACTAGTAGAAACAGTTTGCTGATGTGAACTTGATGCTGGCTTGTTAGAACCAACTGAACTATTTCTAGGCGAGTGGATTTTGTACTCAGGAGTCATTTTCTCAGTCACCACCACCTTTGAAACAATCTTTTCAAACTCTTTAACATTTGAAGCAAAACCGTCTCTTTCTTCAATGAGCAGGTCAATCTTCTTCTTGAATTCAGACTTCATTTTAATCTCTTTCAGTGCACTCTCAGATAGTTCAGATAACTTGACAGTAAGCTTCTTTATCTCTGCTTCAAATATATTTCTTATATTTCTTTCTTCTTCAAATACCTTCTCAGCATTATTTCTCTGGCCGGATATCTCTTTGAAGATTCCAACATTCTTCTGTTCTATGGTCTTTCTTTCCTTTGCAAACTTTTCTCTTTCCAGAATAATTACTTTCTCAAACTCAGAAATCTGTTGAGAAAGCTTTAAACATTTTAGCTCAACTGTCTTCTTTTCTTCAGCACATTTTCTGGAAAACTCGGAAAATTTCTTAGCAAACTCTTTCTTTTCTTTATCAAAAACTGATCTTTCTTCAACAATTTGCAATTCTAATTCAAAGATATTCTTTTCATTAGCACACCCTGTTTGCTGAAACTTGACAATGTGATCTTTTAATTCTGAGATCTTGTTCCTTAACTCAGTGTTTTCAGCTTCCAAAAACAAGACCTTTTCTTCATTAATCCCAGAAGTCTGTTTCAGAAGATCTTCATTAATAGTCTTTAAAGCATTAACTTCTTCTCTCAGTATCTTCCTTTCATCATTGTATTTCTTTGATATCTTTGAGTAGTAGTCAACTGAGGAAGCAAGATTTTTATTCTCTAATTTGAGCTTTTCAATCTTTGTTGGGTCTGAAATGTGTTAAGGATGGTTAATACTGCTAGACATGACTATTACTATTGCCTGAGGAAGTTAGTACTGCCAGATCACAATTACTACTGCTTGAAGGAATTAATGCTGCTGAGACAAAATTAATACTGCTTGCTGAGATTAATACTGCTAGTTCAGAATTAATACTGCTCATGAAGATAGTGCTGCTTATGAGATGAAGACTCCGTATGAGAATGGAGACAGCTGTATAGATTGAAGCTAAAGTAAAGGAGATAATTATGGAATGAAGATCAATTTTATTTTGATAATTATCTTGTAATCAGTCTTGTTTATATAGTATAGAATTGATAGAATCAATAATTATCATTCATAAGTTTTATTTTAGAGAGAATAAACCTCAAGACTAGTTTAGATCCTTTCTATAGAGAAGTATAGAACGTCTGTTGAGCCTGTTCAACAGATTGAGGTTTTATGTGTAATCATCAAGTTTAATCAATATAACTTGTGATTTAAGTGCATATACTGTTTTATTGATTGTTAGTGTTAAAGTGTTTTTCCGTAACTTCTTTAGAATTGATTCTGAGTGTGTGTGAATTAAATTCTTGTTTGAATTTCGATCCTGACAAGTGGTATCAGAGCTTTGTTAAATTCAGAAAAACAACAATCATCATAGACGGTTCAAGTGATAGCATTCTGGTCTCAAAGGTTCCAATGCTCAGATCTAATGAGTTTTACATGTGGAAGGTTAGGATCAGGCAATACATTCTTCTCACAGATTACTCTATGTGGGACATCATTGAGAATGGCCCATCTAATGAAGGAAAAATTGGAGCAGATGGAAAAATAATCCCACCAAAGACGGATGGAGAGAGGAAGATATGGCAGACAGAGATGAAAGTCTTGAGCACACTGCTCTTGGCTATTCCTAATGAGTATCAACACCAATTCTGCAACTCCACTGATGCCCAGATGCTTTGGAATGCTCTAGAGAAGAGATTCTCTGGTACCAAAAGTACCAAGAGAAATCAAAAGGCAATATTGAAGCAACTGTATGAAAACTTCATGTCAACTAATAATGAGTCCATGACTCAAACTTTTGACAGGTTTAACAAGCTGATTGGTGAACTAGCTACTGTTGGAGTGCAGATTGATCAAGATGATGTAAATAGAAAGTTCTTAAGGTCCCTTGGAGATGAATGTACCATGTATACTGTCTCCTTCAGACATTATGACAAGCTGGAGGACAAAGAACTAGACGATCTCTATAATGACTTAAGGGTGTTTGAGGCTGAAGTTGAAGCCAAGAAAAGACCATCTGGATACACTCATAATGCTGCTCTTTTATCATCTTCTTCTTCTACTGATTCTGCTGCTAAAACAGAATCAGTTACTACTGCTTATGTATCTAAGCAGGATATATCTAATGACTCTGTGTTAGAAGCTTTTCTTGCTAGCCATGCTAATTCTGGTTTAATTAATGATGATCTTGAACAAATTAATGCAGATGACCTTGAGGAGATGGATATAAAGTAGCAGATGACCATGATAACTATGAGGGTCAAAAGATTCATAAACAGGACTGGAAGGAACAACTTTTCTCAGAGGATAGAAGATGGTGCTGGGTTTGACAAGTCAAAGGTGGAGTGCTACAAGTGTCACAAGATGGGACACTTTGCAAAAGAATGCATAGGAGGAATTCCTCAACAATATGGCAACAACCACCAGCAAGCACATTCCTCAAGCTTCCAAAACAACAGAAACTCCACTCAACCTCTTGTTTCTCAAGAAGGAATGGGATTTGATTGGAGTGATCAAGCAGAAGAAGTTGTTCAAAATCAAGCCTTGATGGCAGAAGTCTCAGAATCTTCAAGCACATATATTCCAACAGAGGTAAAAACTAAACTGTGCACTAAAGAGTGTCATCAGACTGTACAAAAGTACAGGGATCATAACCAAAGCATGTGTAACGACCTTAAAAGGTTAGAAAGAGATATAAGAGAGTATAAAGTGATTGTTGATAAGTTTGAAGATCAAATAAAGGCTTACAAGTCCAATGAACTTCAACATTACTATGACACAAGTTACTGGAAGTGGGAGAAAGATCAATTAGAGATTCAAATAGAAAAGTCTAAAGAGGAGTGTGAGAAGATAAAGAGTGAGTATAAGAAAGCTAAGCTTGACATTGAGAAGTTCTCTTATGCTTCCAAAGCAATGGACACTTTGCTTAAAGCTCAAGTTCATGATAAGATTAAGAGTAGTATAGGATACAATGCAACACCTCCACCTTATAACAATAATTATATCCCTCCCTCTTCAGATCTCTTAGAGAACCAAAATAAGGAGGACTTACCTATAGGATCAACAGAAGTAGATCCTATAGATAGTGTGGTGGTTGAAGAAGAGAATGAGGAAGAGAATTCTGAGAGTAAGAATGCAGAAGAGATTCTTGTAGAAAATCATATCCTTACAAATGAAAAGGGGGGTAAACCATTCATCAAGAGTGAAAAGGTGGATAACTCAAAGAGAGAAAAGGGAAAGGTATAGGGAGTCCACTATATGCAGACCACAGTTGTGAATCCATGTACATGTAAATAGCATCAGCCCCAAAAACATGATAAAACAAGGGGTAATCAAAGAAACTGGAATAATCAGTAGGCACAAAAACAAAGGGTTGATCTGAGTAAAATCAATAGACCAAAACCTTGTTTTATTTGTGGAAAGATTAATCATATTGCCAAATACTGTTATTTCAATCCGATGAACCAAAGGATAAATTTTCAAAGTCATATACAAAATCCTATTGGTGATAGGAATCAAAAAGCTAATGTTCAAAACAAGTTTGCAAAATCAAAGAAAAATACTCCAAATAAGTCAAGGAGTAACTTAATGAAGAAGAAAGCAAACATATTTGTCTAGGTTTGGGTCCCAAAAAGCACTAAATTTGTTACTACTCTACCTTTAATAGTACTGCTAACAGAAATAGTGATGCTACCAATGTTAGTGCTGCTAACAGAGTTAGTACTGCTAACCTAGTTAGTACTGCTAATTCAGTTAGTACTGCTCCCAGTGTTAGTACTGCAAGACCTATTATCCTGACAAAATACTCAAGCCATAAGATTCCCCAGTCTAAAAAGCTCATCAAAACTGATTATGAATATGTTGATGAGAATGGGAAACCCAAGACCACTTTGGCTTGGGTTCCTATTAAAAACTAACTCTTCTACTTTATGTGCAGGGCAACCAACAGCTAAAAGGGAAGAGCATTTGGCATGTTGATAGTGGTTGCTCTAGGCACATGACGGGAAACAAGTCCTACCTACAAAACTTCAAAAGAATTGATGGAGGACATGTTGCATTTAGTGATAATCCATCTGGAGGAAAGATTAGTGGAAAAGGTAATGTGTCAAAGAGTAAGATGACCTTTGAGGATGTCTACTATGTTGAGCAATTGAGATACAACCTGTTAAGTGTATCACAGGTTTGTGACAAGAAACATAGTATATTGTTTACTGATACTGAATGTATTATCCTTGCTAAAGGGTTCAAGGTAGTTGATGAAAGTTTGATACTACTGAGAACACCAAGAAAGGACAATGTTTATTGCTTGGATTTAGGGAATGTATCTAATGATTCATCATTTAATTGTCTATTTTCAAAAGCTTCTGTTGATGAATCATCTCTTTGGCACAGAAGGATGTGTCACATGAACTTTAAAACAATGAATAAACTTGTGAAAAACAACCTTGTAAGAGGTTTGCCACAAAAGCTATTTTCATGTGATGATCATTGTGTTGCGTGTCTTAAAGGCAAACAACACAAATCTTCTCATAAGTCCAAAGAGGTAAATACAATCTCTACACCTCTCAAATTATTGCATATGGATCTGTTTGGTCCTACTAATGTGATGAGTATTGGCAAGAAATCTTACTGCTTAGTTATTGTTGATGATTTCTCTAGATTCACTTGGGTCTATTTTCTGAGGACAAAGGATGAGACATATGGACTGATCAAATCCTTTATTCTCAGAGTTAAAAACCAAACAAATCAAAGAGTTAAAATCATCAGGTCTGATAATGGAACTGAATTTAAAAACCATGATCTAAACAACTTCTGTGAGGAAAAAGGTATTGAGAGACAATACAGTGCTCCTAGGACCCCTCAACAGAATGGAGTTGTTGAGAGGAAAAATAGGACACTGATTGAAGCTGCAAGATCCCTGTTGGCAGATTCAAAACTGCCAGTTACATTTTGGGCAGAAGCAGTTAATACTGCTTGTTATGTTCAAAACAGGGTTCTAATAGTTAAATCTCAAGGCAAGACACCATATGAACTTTTTAACAAGAAGAAACCTTTTATTGGATTTTTCAAACCATTTGGGTGTCCTTGCACAATTCTTAATACCAACACTCACTTAGGCAAGTTTGATAGCAAAGCAGATGATGGATTTTTGGTTGGTTACTCATCCCAAAGTAAGGCTTACAGAGTATTTAATACCTCTTCTAGAATAATTGAGGAAAGTGACAATGTCAAATGCAATGAGAGCACACCAAATTGGCTTTTTGACATTGATTCACTAACTAATTCTTTGGGTTTCAGTTATAAGAATAATGCAGGAACAGGGACAGAATCAGTACAAGACAAAAGACAAGAGTTTGTGTTGTTCCCAATCTCTACAACAGATCCTATTGAACTCTGTGTTCAAGAGAAGAAACATGCTTCAGATTCAAAGGATACTGAAACTGCTCAGAATGAAGAGGAGAGAGGTGAAAAGGAGGATCAACTTTTGACTTCAGAACATCTATAACCTGAGATGTCTGCATTGGCAGAAGATGATACTGATGATGAGAACTCCTTAGTGTTTGGTGGCAGCTCTCCTGAAAATAATGACTCTAATCTGGATGCAGAGATTAATGAAGAGGCTATTCATCAAACAAATGTGCATAAAGATCATCCTCCTCAGTTGGTGATTGGTGACATCAATTCTCCAATCATCACAAGGAATCAGAGTAAGTTGGGAGGATTAAAAGACATACAATCAGGCTTACTATCTTGCTTTCTATCTCAGGTTGAGCCCAAAAAGGCGCATGATGCAATGAAAGATCCAAGCTGGATAGAAGCAATGCAAGAGGAGTTGTTGCAGTTTGTACTGCAAAATGTATGGGATTTGGTAGAACTGCCTAAAAGACACAGAGCTATAGGGACAAAATGGATTTTCAGAAACAAGAAGGATGAGAGAGGGATAGTGATCAAGAACAAGGCTAGATTGGTAGCACAGGGGTACACTCAAGAAGAAGGAATTGATTATGAAGAGGTTTTTGCACCAGTGGCTAGGATTGAGGCAATTAGGCTGTTTTTAGCCTATGCTTCTTTCATGAAGTTCAAAGTCTACCAAATGGATGTGAAAAGTGCTTTTCTATATGGCAAAATTGAAGAAGAAGTATATGTCTGTCAGCCCCCAGGATTTGAAAATCCCAAGTACCCTGATAGAGTATACAAATTGAAGAAAGAACTGTATGGACTACATCAAGCACCAAGAGCTTGGTATGAAACTCTTGGAAAATGGTTTTGAGAGAGGAATTATTGACAAGACTCTGTTCATTCAAAGGAAGAAAAAGAACATCCTTTTAGTGAAAATCTATGTGGAAAACATCATATTTGGATCCATAAGAGATCAATTGTGCAGAGATTTTGAAAAATTAATGCATAAGAGATTCAAGATGAGTTCTATGGGGGAACTTACTTTCTTCCTTGGGCTACAGGTTAAGCAGAAACAATATGGAATCTTCATAAGCCAATCCAAGTATGTGCAGGATATTTTAACCAAGTTTGGGTTCTCAGATTCCAAGCCTGCAAGCACACCCATGGAGACACACAAACAGATAACTGCAGATCTTGAGGGGGAGGATATGGATGTTCATTATTACAGATCCATGATTGGCTCTCTCATTTATCTCACAGCTTCTAGACCAGATATCATGTTCCCTGTTTGTGTGTGTGCAAGATTTCAAGTTAGGCCAAAGCAATCACATTTTCAAGCAGTCAAGAGGATCTTCAGATATCTCAAAGGTCAACCCAGATTAGGACTTTGGTATCCTCATGACTCACCATTTGACCTACTTGCATATTCAGATAGTGATTTGGGTGGAGCTAACTTGGACAGAAAGTCTACAACTGGAGGATGTCAGTTTTTGGGTGCAAGACTAGTATCATGGCAGTGTAAGAAGCAAACCACAGTGTCCACTTCAACAACAGAAGCAGAATACATAGCTGCTGCAAGCTGCTGCTCACAAGTGCTATGGATTCAGAATCAAATAATGGACTATGGTATGACATTTCTTCACACTCCTATTTTCATAGACAACAGCAGTGCTATTAGCATTGTTAATAATCCTGTCAAGCATTCAAAAACAAAACATATAGAAATAAGGTACCATTTTATCAGATACTGTAATGAGAAGAAGCTAATTCAGGTTCAGAAAGTACACACAAGTAACCAGTTTGCTGATCTATTCACAAAAGCTTTTGATGTGGGTAGATTCACATTCTTGGTCACAAGTGTGGGCATGATGAACAATGAATAAGTATATTCTCATTCTCTTTATGTACCTATATAGATTCCTCCTTATTTACATTCATTAAATTGGTGCTATTAACCCTTGTGTGCTTAAGTGTTTCAGGATGAAAGGCCAAACAAAAGTGAAGTATAGTTAATACTGCTAGTATGTATTACTACTTCTAGTCTGTATTACCACTGCTAGTCTGTGTTACTACTGCTGGTTAGTTTTCCTACTGCCAGTCTGTCTTAATGCTGCTAGTCTGTGTTAATACTGCTAGTATGTATTACTACTGTTAGTCTGTAGTTACTACTGTGGGGGTCAGTTACTACTGCTAATGTAAATTAGTACTGCTCTTAACTGTTTTATTGATTGTATAAATACCCTCTTAGTCCGCCAAAAATCAAAACGGCTCTTTGAATTTCTTGCGCTTATTTATCTTCTTTCTCTCTCGTTCTCGCTAACGTTCTTGATTTTCAAGCTCTTAACCCTAGTTCACAGTCAAATCTCTCTCAAATGGCAGGTCTTGTATTTGTCGATGACCACAATAAGTTGGCAATGCTGAATAAGCCCAACCAAGCCGAAGGATTTCATCAGATTGTGGACTTCCTAAAATCCACACATATCGCCCACGCTTTAACGGTCAATTCCACAATCTATGTGGATCATCAAAGACAGTTCTGGGCAAATGCCACCATCCATAATGAAGAGGGTACTCAGGTTATCAAGTCAAGGGTTTGTGATAAACCCCTGACCATCTCGGAGGAGACCATTCGCATTCATCTACTTTTAGATGATGCCGCAGGTATAACATCTCTACCCAAGGAAGATCTTTTTGAAAATATAAGCAGAATGGGAAATGAAGGTCCCACTGAGATTTATAAGTTCTTTAAGAACAAATTCTCACCTCAGTGGAGATTCTTTGTTCATACCCTACAACATTGCATTTCAAAGAAAACAACTGGTTGGAGTGAGTTCAGCAGTACCATTGCTTATGCTTTGGTCTTCTTAGCAACCTCCAGAAAGTTCAATTTTTCGAAAATGGTCTTAAATGATTTTCTGTCAAACCTGGATACCAAGTCAAAATCCTTTTATATGTATCCCAGGTTTGTACAAGCTATATTGAATAAGGAATTGACGGAATTACCTCATTTTAATGAGGTATATGTACCTAAGGTCCCGAAAGGGAAGGTGTTTTCTAATATGAGGAGGACTTGTAAGGTCTTCTCAGGTATTGACACACCATTGTTCTCAACAATGATGGTTGTGTCCCACTCTACAGGTGAGGCATCAGGGTCCCAAGCCTCATTGGACCAACCCACTGATGACCTACCCACACCTTCCACCATAAAAACAATTCCTCTGTCCCTTCTAAACAGACCAACCCCTCCCATCACCAAATTATACACTAAAAAGAAGGTGCAGAAGGATCCTTCCCTTCCTGTACCAACACCCTCTAAGCCTACAAGCCCTCTAATGGAGCATTCTTCATTAGAGAATATCCAAAGGGAAACCAAAGGGGTGTCTCCCAACCCCAAGAAGGTGCTTACTAAGGAAAAGGTTAAGCATGTGGGCAGAAAGGCTCACACTACTGTTTCTGCACAAAGTGCAGGACAGGACAGTGTGAACATCTCTAAGACCTTCCCTACGGCAACTTTGGGTGAGCAATCATCCAAAGGTCCCCGGTGCCAAGAAACCATGGGGGTAGAAGGTGGCTCTGCTAGGCAGAGGACCCCTACTAAAAGTTCCAGTGATCCTCCAAGGGTGGTAAACACACCTAAAGGTGGTGAGGATAGATATACATACGATGAATTGATGGGAACTATTGCCAATATCAATAAGGTTGTCCTATCTCAGGGCAAACTTATCGAGAAGCTGCAACAAGTGATCTTATCCCAACAAGTCCAAATTTCCAACCTCAAGAAAATGGTCCTCAAGCATGTGCAAAAGAAGAGGAGGACCAAATTCATACTGAAGAAGAGGAGCATCCCTCACGATGCTTCCAAAGAGGGGGAGAATAGAGCTGAATCTGAGAAGCAGAGTCCTGTTGGAATGGACTCTACTTTTGAGGGGGAGAAGGGCAAAGAAGCAGAAACCAGTACAGCAGTAGAAACAGAGCCAGCAGTAGAAACGTTCAAGAAAGCAACATCAATTGGCTTAGCAGCAGTAACAGAGGCAGCAGCAGTAACAAGGCTTTCTGTTGAAGAAATAGAGATAGCAGAAACCCTTCTAAAGGCCAAAACAGACACTCCCAAGGCCACTCAAAAGGCCAAGGGAGTGGAAATCAAAGAGGGAGGACCTGAGATAAAAAGGAAAGATATCAGTGAGGCTGAACTGAAGAGGAAAGGAAAGGCAAAGGTGGATGAATCTGCAAAGCCACCAAAGAAGCTAAAATAGATTGAACTAGATGAGGAACTGGCTAAGAAGCTGCAGGCTGAGCTACAACAAGAGGAAGAAACTCAGAAGGCCAAAGATAGGCAGATTGCTCTAGATCTGTCCACTGGGCTGAATGAGAAATATCAAGAAAGCTTAAGGGCTGCAGCTGAGGCAAAGAAAAGCACTGTGAAAGCTTCCATACAATGACTGTCAGCAAAGAAGCAGAAAAGACAACCTTCTAAAACTTACCTGGACAATCAAGAAAGGAGAAAGATGATTAACTTTCTGAAAGGCTCAGTGGGGGTTAAGGAAGAAATGTTTGCTGATATGTCCTACTCAAGAGTTGAAGATCTATACAAGAAGGAAATGGAAAAGCTTCAAGGGGACTTCACTTAAAGGATAGAATTTGGAAGACAAATGAAAGAGAGACATGATCTCAATATTCAACAACCCTTCCCTGAGAGTGAGGAGACCACCCCTAAGGCTGAAGAAAAGAAAGAGAAAGCTACTACTAAAGAAGTCAAATCTGTTAAAAGGTTGAAGACAATAGCTTCCAAGAAATTGTCTAAGAAGCCAAGGGTTGCAGAACCTGAGAAAGAAACAGAACCATCTGTTACAGGTCAAGCTGAGCAATTAAGTCAAAGTGCATAGCAACCAAGTCATTCTGATGTGCATTTTGAACTTTACATGACTGTAACAGATAATGATCCAGTGAAGGCAGATCCCATTTCAGTCCAAGCCCCTGAAATCATCCACTGGGATATTCTTGAAGATCAAGGCAAAGAATATTTCAGAATCAAAAGAATGGGTGATCACTTTGAAGTCTATTCTACTTGGGGGAAGATAGTTAGATGTTGTTCAATGTCAGTGTTAGCTCCACTCACATTGTATAGAAGTATTGAAAAATAGGCTAAGTATGGGAATCGCAGAAGCCTGCCGCTGAACACTCAAGTACACCACAGAAGGTGCAAAGCTCAGAGGTTACTCCGCAGAAGATCTACCAGAAGTCAAACCTGAATGATTCTTGGATCACAGAGCCTCTGTGATCACTCACAGAGTCTCTGTGAAGGCCAACCTCTGGAGATCAATGTTGAAGTTTTTCTAAGAGTTCAAGACAAGACCACGTGTAGAACACGTGAGACCTGCTGTACGAAGATCCTCAAGATCAAAGTAATGGGCGTCCCACGATGTTTACTTTCCAGGTGGCATTCCGTTTATGGAATGTCAGTTTTTGTCTTGTACTAAGGGCTACATCCCTCTTGTATATTAAGGGAGCACCACCTTAGAGCAAAGCGAGCGCACACACGAAAATAGTAGTCTGTATAATCCTTGAGCACATTTTGCACATACAAGTGCGTGTTCTTGGTGTTCTTCAGTAATCAATGAAACAGTTCTTTGAGTAACTCTGTTTCACACACAGAGGTATTCGTTACCTCTGTTACACACAAGAGTGACACCCAAACCACCTCAGAGTTGGTGGTGCGAGAACACGATGATTCTGTGGCTCTAGAACAACCACAGGATCCATTCAACATCGATCTTAAGGGAGTCTCTGAACCCTCCCCCAAAGAACGTGTTGACAGAACTTCCATAGGTGCTTCCTTTGTGGAACATCGAGGATTGGAAGGAAATCCTCCAGAGCTCAACATAAAAACAGGCTCTGAAGGTGCCAAAGACGCGTTGGCCAAATCTAGAACATGTGTTGTTCCAGAGGTTACCTCTAACACCTTTGTCACAAAGGCCGAGTTTAAAGCCTTTGCTGACATGGTGCTAACAAAACTTGACGAGTTGCAAAGCTCAATCTCCAGAGAGTCCCAAGCCCTTGCAGAGGCCCTAAAAGCCAATACTGAAGCTCTACAAGCACTCAATACAAACTGCACGAAAAAGGCTGATCTTCAAGCTTGTGGACAAGCCATCATCGCACACTCCCATCAAATTCAAGTTCTGGAGGATCTTTGAACAGAGGAGTTCCTAAAATATGCTACGAACGGAGTTCAGACCGGAGTGGACGAAATGGCCAGGCTCAGAGAGGAAATAAAGGACATAACTCGCAGTGTTATGGTCCCAGCTCACACACAGGCATCAACCTCTGCCCCCGACCCCTCTGCGTTTGCAACAAAAGCCGACTTGGAAGCCATGGGCAATCTGTTTCTGTAAAACCAAAAACTCCTTCGATCCAACTTCATCGACCAAGGAAAGAAGCTGTCAGCTGACTTGAAGCGATCCATAGCCACATTTCGTTTCAAGTCAGACATCGAAATCAACGCTCTGTCATTGGCTGCAGAGGACGCAATCAAGAAGATCATAGATCATGTCGATAACAACCTCTGTACACCAAAGAAGAGGAAGGAACTTGTCACCTGCCAAACCCAAGCAGGACAGAAGAGGGCACGGCATGAGGACCAAGATCCTGATGCCTCCGGCAGTGGTCCTCATGAGGGGGAGAATCTGCAATCCACAAAAGAAGCACCAATATCAGTGGCTCCCCTAAACCAAGTCCCTATGAGATCAGAACCTGAACCACAGAGAACAACTAAACAAAAGGTCTCTGCAGCCCCCTCTCCCACCATAATCCAAATCAAAGAAACCCCACCAACTGCCAAAGACAAAGGCAAGACAATAGCTACAGAACCTCTGAAGAAGGTCAAGTCTCCTCCTCCCTCCTTTGAGAAACTACTAAAGAGCTCTTTTGATGCTTTCAAAAGAGTGAAACCTGAAGAGGAAGACTGGGCCTTTGATCTACAACCTCTGTCGGAACTCCCCATCCTACAACCACTTGACACACCATCAAAGGATAGAGTTGCAGAGGTTATCCAAGGCTTTGAGAGCCTAAGAAGACCCTTACCTGTTCCTCCAAAGAAGGACATCGAAGAAGAAGTATACAAATACCTCTATAGCCACGGAGCTCAAGATCTTCCAACAGTCAGACTCTCAAAGGAAGTTATATCAGAGGAGCGAAGGAGATTCTATAAAGATAAAGCCAAGACAAAATCCAAAGTCTTCAACATGGCCAAGATCACAGAGGTTGTGACAATCAAGCTTGGACACGCAAAGTGTAAGAACTTCTGGTTCAGTGAATACGCCGTGAAAAGGGAAGATAAGAAGATATGGACTTTCACAGACGCAGATCTACCGAATCTTCACCCTCATGATCTTCCAGAGCTATTCAAATGGACAGAGGATAAGTTTGGCTGGAAGAAGGAATACCAAGAAGCACATCTCACAATCAAGAGGGTCATGAGAGAAAAGCTGTTGTTCTACAGTATAGCTGACTTTCAAGTGGCACTTGACTTGGGAGTCAAAAAGGTCAGCTTCCCTCCACCACAAGACAACTTACCAC
Source organism: Arctium lappa (assembly GCA_023525745.1). Classification (NCBI taxonomy): domain Eukaryota; kingdom Viridiplantae; phylum Streptophyta; class Magnoliopsida; order Asterales; family Asteraceae; genus Arctium; species Arctium lappa. Next base: position 73,262,750 of record CM042051.1, on the reverse strand, counting down.
CCTCTGCCAATATTTTACCAAACTCCATCATCACTTCACCTTCTTTTGGCTTTGTGTACTTAAACCCCAAAGGAGAAAAGAAATTATTCATGGGGATAGAAAGCCAAAAGTACTCAACCGAATCTCTACTGCTCATTCAAGAACTACTTATCAAGCACACAGGAACTCCACTTGTACCCACTGAAGCGGCAGATGTCCTTCTGTCAAACATAGATGCAACCTTAAACTTCTTATTCCTGTGCGTGTGCTATTACAGAGAACTGAAGAAAGAAGGTGGGTTTGGAAAGAAGATCAACGATTTTCCATACGCCAAAGTATAGGCTCTGATGACTTGTAATCATTTTAATTGTCAAATGTAATTGCCTTCTGGCATCATCTTATTTTAAATGAAAATCAAGATTCAGAGGTTGAGTTCCTTTCACCTCTTTTGCTTCTAGTTTAGCCATCGCTCTAAATTTCAAATTTTTATTTTTCAATACTTAGGGGGAGATTGTTAGCTCCACTCACATTGTATAGAAGTATTGAAAAATAGACTAAGTATGGGAATCGCAGAAGCCTACCGCTGAACACTCAAGTACACCACAGAAGGTGCAAAGCTCAGAGGTTACTCCGCAGAAGATCTACCAGAAGTCAAACCTGAATGATTCTTGGATCACAGAGCCTCTGTGATCACTCACAGAGCCTCTGTGAAGGCCAACCTCTGGAGATCAATGTTGAAGTTTTTCTAAGAGTTCAAGACAAGACCACGTGCAGAACACGTGAGACCTGTTGTACGAAGATCCTCAAGATCAAAGTAATGGGCGTCCCACGATGTTTACTTTCCAGGTGGCATTCCGTTTATGGAATGTCAGTTTTTGTCTTGTACTAAGGGGTACATCCCTCTTGTATATTAAGGGAGCACCACCTTAGAGCCAAGCGAGCGCACACACGAAAATAGCAGTCTGTATAATCCTTGAGCACATTTTGCACATACAAGTGCGTGTTCTTGGTGTTCTTCAGTAATCAATGAAACAGTTCTTTGAGTAACTTTCTTGTAATACTTTACTTCCTGTTCATTAATTACTTGTGTGTTTACTACCTTACATGTTCAATCTTTTCTACACGTATTAAATGCCTCCACACTCTAATTATATAATCTGTGTGTAGTAAAAGGTTAAATCAAGTTAAAGAACATCAAAACTGGGATCAACAGTCAGACTTGAAAGAAATGTTTAAAGTGGGAATAAATATGTATGGAGATGTGCTGAAGACTCCAGGGATGAACATCAAGAAACTAGCAATGGAGTATTTATGCATGATGTTCAATCCAGATCTTGTCAAGCATGTCATCAAAGATGTCTTCAAGTCTGTGGACAACTGGATGCTTATAGAAAGGTGTGGGGTATATATCTCAACCATTGACAAAAGTTTCCATGAATATTACCTGGTGGATAAGATATATGACCATAGCCTAGCCAAGCTACATGGGATGCTGAAAGCCAAACTAATCTGTCCTCAAGGCTCAGAAATGGCAAGGATTGTGGTTAGCAGGATCATCAATCAAAGCTTGGGTTTGGATCCTAATCTAGGGGTGTAAACTTAGGTTTTGAAAGCATCATGAAGACCAGTTTTTGAAGAACTTAACTTCTCAGTTTGAAAAGTTAAGTTAGGGGGAGATTGTTGGGTCTGAAATGTGTTAAGGATGGTTAATACTGCTAGACATGACTATTACTACTGCCTGAGGAAGTTAGTACTGCCATATCAGAATTACTACTGCTTGAAGGAATTAATGCTGCTGAGACAAAATTAATACTGCTTGCTGAGATTAATATTGCTAGTTCAGAATTAATACTGCTCATGAAGATAGTGCTGCTTATAAGATGAAGACTCCGTATGAGAATGAAGACAGTTGTATAGATTGAAGCTAAAGTAAAGGAGATAATTATGGAATGAAGATCAATTTTATTTTGATAATTATCTTGTAATCAGTCTTGTTTATATATTATAGAATTGATAGAATCAATAATTATCATTCATAAGTTTTGTTTTAGAGAGAATAAACCTCAAGACTAGTTTAGAACCTTTCTATAGAGAAGTATAGAACGTCTGTTGAGCCTGTTCAACAGATTGAGGTTTTATGTGTAATCATCAAGTTTAATCAATATAACTTGTGATTTAAGTGCATATACTGTTTTATTGATTGTTAGTGTTAAAGTGTTTTTCCGCAACTTCTTTAGCATTGATTCTGAGTGTGTGTGAATTAAATTCTTGTTTGAATTTCGATCCTGACAATCTTCTTTTCATCATCATCAGAAAAATATCCCATCTTGAATTATCTGTTACAAAAAGAACTTGAACTTGATCGTTAATCCAAATGAAACAACAAGAAAATACAGAATTCTTGAAAAATACGTAAAACACATAAATTCGTTAAGGACCGAGGTACAAAAATCAGAAATTCTCTAAGTGAAGCTAGCGCAAACCCTGAAATGCGCTAAGAGTTGGTGGCGCAAAAGAAACTATGCGCTACAAGAGGATGACGCAAACAATAACTTTGTGTGACACGTCGTTGGCGCAAGATACAGATTGCGCTAATCGACTATGGCGCAAATTTCTACTTTGCGTTAAACAGCGATGACGCAAACATCAACTTTGCGCTACGTGATGTTGGCGCAAAGTACACTTTTCTTGCTGAACACAATCACGAAGAACTCAAGTAAGCGCTAAGTGTGCTTAACGTAAACTTCAGTTTGCGCTAATAGACTCTGACGCAAACGATATTTTTCGCTTCTTGTTGATGACGCAAAGTCTAACTTGAACACAAAATCCTTGAATTGACGCAAACTTGTCTTTGCGCGAGAATAAGATGACGCAACTTGAGATTTGCGTTTCTTGTTGATAACGCAAAACGTAGAACAATCACTCAGTGAATTTGGCGATAATCTCTTGATGAACGGACGCAAACCATGATGAACTGGCGCAAACCATGATGAACTGGCGCAAACTTTAGATCTAGCGCAAACCTTCTAAAAACAATCAGATTTGCATTAAAAACTCATCTAGACCTTGAATTTCAAATTGAAACTTTGAGAATTTGCTCGCCTAATCATCTAGAAACCATTATTAACAACTAATTTCGATTTAAAACACAAAAAGATACAAAAATGATTCAAATACAGTGTGTTGAACTCGTGAAATACAAAACACCAAAATCTCAACAATTATCGATCGATTACAGTGCAATTGATGAATTAATCTATACAAACTCGATCGATTATACTATACGAACAAACCCTGATTGATTTCAACTCCTAATTCGCACAAAAATTCGAATATGAATCTGACTTCGACGAACACAGAGTCGACTTTCTATATTTTCTTGATTTTGATCTGGATCGGCTCTAATACCAATTGTGTGTCCTGTTTCTAGTTCCTAATCCCAAACAAACAATATGTTTCAATTACCTGTTTGATTTCAAATCACAATTTCAAACGATTACAAACTTCTCTCTCTAGAACTCTCTTTCTCTCTTTACAATTCTCTCTGTCTGAATACGATCTCTCTCTCTAGAAAAACTAACTTCAAGACTTCACACACCTCTAAAAAACAACTAACCTAAACTATTTATACTAAGAACAAAAATACAAGGAAAATACAAAAAATACAAATACAAGGAAACTTTGACTTTTTATTACAAATAGACTTTGACTTTGATGAGAGTTGACTTTCTCAGCTTTGACTCCTTGAACTTTGACTTTTGTCTTCTTGATCTTGTATCCAACATATTTCATGCTCTAACAGAATTCTTTGTTGGTTTTCTATTGCTTGCGAATTTTGTTGGTTTGCGAATTCTAAAGCCTACGAATTCTAATATCTTGCAAATTCTGTGTGTGTTTGTGTAAGCTGCGAATTCCTTGCTAATCTTTCTATAGGCTTGCGAATTTTGTGAGAGTTTTAGTGTTATCCTTGGTATTTTGCGAATTTCTTACTTGGTTAAATTTGGAAATTTTATTTTCTGAATTTCATTTGGATTAACGATCATTTTTGTCAAATTCTTTTTGTAACATAATGACTTCAAGCAAAGCTCCTTCAATCAGTGTGGATAAGAAGCCACCTGTACTTTACAAAGGAGAGTATGAGAAATGGAAAAATCAGTTCACAGATTTCATTAATAAACATGAATTAAGGGATCTTATTAGAATATCTCTGAGGGAAGGGAGTATGACAACTCCAAGGAAAGTTTTTACTGTTGTGAAGAAGAATGGAGAAAGAGAAAAACAAGAGCTTCCATTACCACTTGATATGTACTCAGACGAGCAAAGAAAAAGATATCAAGCTGACTGTTTAGCCAAATCTTTTATATTGCAAGGAATTTCCGAGGAGATTTCAAAGGAGATTTCTATCAAGTAAGAATGCAAAAAGGCTACAGGAAAGCTGTTATGGGAACATATTGAGAAGATTATGATAGGATCAATGATGTCATCAAGAGTTAACTTTTTATAAACTGAGAACTCTGAACTAAAAGAAAAGATTTCTGATCTGGAAGCTCAAATTGTCCAAATCCAGCAAGGAGCATCTGTTGAAACTTATGAGGAGAAGATTGAGAGTCTGGAAGATGCTAATGTTGAGTTTTTAAAGAAAATATCTGATTTGGAACAAAAGATGGTTAAAGAAAAAGGTGTTTTTGAAAGTAAGAAGAAAGAGTTTGTTATGAAGTTTTCAGAATTTTCCAGAAAATGTGCTGACGAGAAGAAGACGGTTGAGCTAAAATGTTTAAAGCTTTCTCAACAGATTTCTGGGTTTGAGAAAGTAATTATTTTGGAAAGGGAAAATTTTGGCAAAGAGAGAAAGACAATTGAACAAAAGAATGTGGGAATCTTCAGAGAGATATCTGGTCAGAGAACAAATGTTGAAAATGGTTTTGAGGAAGAAAGACGTTTGTTTGAAGCAGAGATCAAGAAGCTTACTGAGAAACTATCTGAATTATCAGAAAGTGTGCTTACAGAGAAGAAAATAAAGGTCTGAATTCAAGAAGAAGATTTACCTGCTCATTGAAGAAAGAGACAGTTTATCTTCAAAGATAAAAGAGTTTCAAGACATTGTTTCCAAGGTGGTGGTGACTGAGCAAACGACTCCAGAGTCACAAATCCACACACCTAGAAATAATTCAGCTGACTTCAAAAAGACAGCCTCAAGCTCACACTTGAAACTTGTTACTTCAAGAAGGTTAGTCAGTTCATTTGATCAAATTCGTACTAATAACATTTTCTTTGATGAAAATGTAGATGGTTCAGATACATACAAAAGAAGAAGAAGAAGAAGAAGAAGATACGAAGAAGAAGAACCGGTATGGAAGAACAAACCAGTTGAAAATGAGAAGAAAGATGAGAAGAAAGACGAGAAAGAAAAGAAGTCATGTGTACGTACACATAATGCCAAGAAGAACAATGCGCGTAAAGGTAAACCTGATCATATCTACACGAGAGATCAATTAATCAGGTGGTCAGGTAAGAAATACTATTGTTCTTATTGTCGTACACATGATCCTGTTCACAAAACAAGTGATCATTACTGGTATGGTTCTTACTCAGTTACTCCTATTCGAACTGCAACTAACACACATGGACCCAAATACCAGTGGGTACCAAAGCCGAAAGTTGATTATGTGTTACAGGCACCTACTGTGAAGGGGGAGTAACAGAACCAAGGCTTCTAAGTAAATTAGCTTGAACCCGTACTTCAACGAAGTTTGAGTTCTAAACACAACAGTTTAGGACTCGTACTTCAGTAATCAAAAGACCTTATTCCTGTGCTGATAAGAGATTGTACTCCAATACTCGAATGAGAAAATCAACCATCAAGGGGGAGTACATACTTTTCTGAAATACTTTGCATCCGATAGATATGATGAACTACATTTTAAAATAGAATTTTAGATTTCTATCATGTGTTTTTTCACTGACATATTTTAGATGCATAATTTCAGGGGGAGTAAAGGTGATGACTTCTCATTATTTCAGATCAGAACTCGTACTTTAATTGTTTTACTTCTTTATGTCTTTTAATTTTTGTGAATAAAGTTGATTTGACATGACTTTAAAACTTTTGTAGTTTGAGAGATGCTTACAAGATCATATCTTTATGACTTTAATCTTGACTTCATGAGATGTAAAACTGCACGCAAAAGGTATAATTCTTTATCTTCATCTCATATATGGTTGAAAGAATGACAACTTTCAATCATAGAAAACATTATTCTTAAATGTTCAAACCACTTCCCGATTCGTAAACAGATTTCATGAATTGAGAGTGTGATTTTAAATGTTTTCAAGATCTATTTTATGCTTCAATGCTTAACAAACCGTGTGTTTCTAAAGATATATACGTGCATATTATCTTGTCTATATACTTTCAAGTATTCACACACACCGGTTTAATTCTTTTGTTGAATAAGTTATCACCATGTCTCATATTGACCAAGTTTTTTATGGTGATACACCCCGCTTGTATTTCAAAGAATATTGAGCATTAATTCATTTCGAAACATCATTTCAAGAATGTCTGTATTTTGATTCATATAGACAATATCCATTATTCTTGACCATAAGCTTTAAATGCTATATCATTTCATTTTTGATCTTTTTCATACAATGTCAGATTTTTCAAACAAGTTTCTTGCATTCATGTATATTCATTCAATATACTTGTTTGAAAATACTTCAATGTTTTAAATGCTCAAATCTTCATGATTATATTCTTAGCATACAAACATCTGACTTGTATTTGAGCTTAGACTGATAAAGTTAAATCATCTGAGCAACACATGCTTTCTAGGAAAACATGGGATCTTTGTGCTAGGACTTAACTGAAACTTCTATGGATTCAAGATATCCAGTGTTTCTTACCCAAGAAGTTAATCCTTAGTGATTGAGTGTGAGGAGTTGAAAAGAAATGAGTGTGGGATTGTGTGTTGAGGTAAAATGTAAAAGAGAGTTTGGTTAGATGTGAGCTAAATGATAAAAAGAAAGAGGGTGTGAGATCAGAGTAAAAGAATATTAAACTCTGCACCAACTACTTTCTGAGTCGGGCAACCACATTACTAATGTTTCACAATTCTTCGTGAACATTATTGAAACAGGCAACTAGCTCATGCCAACTCTTGATAAAAACCCCACCAGCCACTCATTTTCTTCTTAACAAGAAAATGTTTCATTTTTCAAAGGGGAAGCAACACATTTTCTATCTGATTTTCATTTGGAAAATCTGGATATTGAAAAAGAAGAAAGCCTGCCCCACCTTCGCACTTCAATCATGCACATTGAGTCTGGGTTGAACTTACTGTTGTCTTAGTGGTTTACACAATGTTGAGCCTTTATAAGCAATCATCCGTGCTTAATTTTTTCTACACTTGCACGAACACACAAAGAATTTGTTTCTTTGTCATAACGTTCATAGAAATTGTCTTTGTGGTGTTTGGATAATTGAATGGAAGCCCTGGGGGAGTGAGCATCAAAAATCTCCTTTCCTATGTGTATCTGTTACACACAATAACTTTGTGTTACTGATAGGCGTGTTAACTGATTCATTTGTTGATTCAGGTGTTACATTCTTATTTTGTCTGGATTTGAAAAGATATAGATGAATACTTTGTTCAAATTGGCAACGAATCAGTGGCTCATTTTCAAAGATCAGTGGTCAGAAAGAATTTCAAAGACATTTCTTGGAAGAGGTTTTGATGATGTCGATGCTCTATTCATCAAAAAGGGGGAGAAGAGTTCATATAAAGAAATGTTGGTTGAAAGGTTTGAAGATTTTATTGAAATTTTATTCTTGTAGAAAGGTTTGTGTACAACCTTGGGAGAGAATGTTAATATTCTTGAAGAAAAGATTTTTGAGAAAAGATTGTTGAAAGTTTTTGAAGAGGTAGAACTTATCAGAGAAGGGGAGAATGTAAATATTTCATGTTAATAGGGGGAGCATATAAATTGCTTGAGAAGATATTTTTTCTACAAAGAGGGAGAAGATTCAAAATGAAGCTTAAAGAGAGAAGATTGAATTGCTAAATCTTTTTAGTAATGATCTTGATCCAAAGGGGGAGAATGTTAGAGCACAAATTTATTGGATTCAAGATCATAAAGATTGAAGATGAAAGTTCAAGAAGTTAAAGCTGGAAAGTCAGCTCTCAGTGAAAGTCAAAGTCAATTTGTTAATAAAAGTCAAAGTCAACATATTGTATTTGTTTGTTTCTTTTTAATTGTCTTGGGTATAAATACCTTTGGGTCTTTGTATTTGGAGAGTAAGTCATTTGTGAGAAACAGATTAGAGAGAAGAGAGCATATTAGAGAATAGCAGATTTAGAATATCATTCTAGTGAGAGAGTAGTGAGAGAAAGTTGTGATTTGTAATTCTTGTGATTGAATCAATGACATGTAGCTTCGATTCTCATATTGATTTATGTTTACATTGAGAACTTGATAGATTTGGGAATCACAAAGATTGTAGATGATTATCTCGAGTCGGTCGGGATAACACATCAATTTTCTGCTGCTAGAACACCGGAACAGAATGGAGTTGTAGAGAGGCAAAACAGAACCCTAATGGAGGTTGCTCGCACGATGCTGAGTCAGTCAGATCTACCTTTATTTTTGTGGGTTGAAGTTGTGTCAAGTGCATGCTATACTCAGAATCGCTCCATTATTCATCATCGGTTTGGTAAAACACCATACGCTTTGATTAATAATCGAATATCTAGCATTAAACATTTTCATATATTTGGATGCAGGTGTTTCGTACTTAACGACAAGGAGAACTTGAACAAGTTCAGTCCTAAGGCTGATGAAGGCATTTTTATCGGATATTCTCAGACGTCTACTGCTAACAGAGTTTACTTGAAGAAGTCAAAGATAGTTGTGGAGAGCGTAAATGTCACATTCGATGAAGAGTTGGCTTCTGATCAAACCAGTTCAGAACCCATGATTACTGAAGTATTAGCTTCTGGGCAAATCTGTCCAGAACCTGCGGTTACTGTTTCTAATTCTGATAAACCATCAACGTCTACATCTCATTTAACAGAATTAGATTTACTGTTTGAATTTTTTTACGATGAGTTTCTTGGTTCTAAATTGAATAAACCTGTTGTGATTGATAGATCTGAAGATTCAAGCAATCATCATCCAATCACTTCAGATGTCTTAACTGAATCTTTTCCCCCGATTTAGGAAGAAACTCAAATTCAAACACCTACTCAATCAGTTGAAGTTGTGAATGTTAATGAAGAGCCAGAAGTAACACAATCAGTTGGATGTACGGCAACGGCTAATCAACAGACTTCAAGTGTCAAACCAACTGAAACTTCTACACCGAATACTTCAACTGAACCCCTTACTGAACAACAAGAAGATGAAAGTGGATACCTAGATGATTATTATGATCAATCTACATCTAATCCACTCCTTCATGAACATAAGTGGACCAAAGAGCACCCAATACATCAAATCATTGGAGATCCATCCAAGCCGGTGCAAACTAGGTCTGCGACATTGAACCAGTGCATGCATGATTCCTTTCTGAGTAAGATCAGGGTCGTGCCTGGGGGAGGGCGGGTCGGGCGTACGCCCAGGGCCCATGAGAAATATGGGCCCAATTTTTTAGTATATATTATATAATAGTAGTAAAAAAATAGTAAATAAAAGAGACAAGTTCTTTTAGCATCTAATAAGACCCAAAGAATTTCTTATTATATTATAGCCCAAACATATATTAATTAATTACATTGGAAAAGAAAATATTTTAAAAGTTAATTGATTGTACAATTTATAGTATTGTTTATTATTTATTTAAGTCTTTTATCTGATACCACCGTCTAAAAATATTTGTCTAAAAAGGTTTAATATATTCTCCTTCATTTATCTACCACTTGTCGTATTAGAAATCCAAAGTCTAATTGAATCCAAATAATTTGTATTATATTAAGGGCCCAAACATATATTAATTAATTACATTAAAAACAAAAATATGTAAAAAGTTAATTGGTTGTTCATTTTATAATATTGTCTATTGTTTCTCTAAAAAAAAATTCTATCTAGTATCAGAGTTTAAAACTACATACCTAGAAAATATTTTGATATATTATCCATTGACCATCATTCATCTCCTACGACTCTTTTAAGTATCTCATCCGCATGAATTCTATATTTGTATTAAAATATAACAGATTTTGTTATTAACTAAGATAGCACGACCCTACCTTTTGAAATAATTACCAACCATATGAGATATGAGACGGTTTTAACTTAATTTTTTTTAACAACAAGAAAATGATCACATTATTAAACAAAGAATGGGCCTAGCGAGGGACTAGGACACCAGGAGAACCAAAAATTACAAGATATCCACCCACACATATCTCGGATTACTATACCAAAAATCCCACCTTAAAACCTGCCCCGATTTAGATCTAGAACAAAGCCATTGGAAGGAACAAAGTTGGACGTTTTTAACAATAAAACAGTGATGAAAAACATATAACCTAAGATGAGATGGAAACCCAACTGTTTGATATTGATTTACATAAGTTATTACTCTGAATAGTAACAACTTTGACCCAAAATTATGTCATTTTATATATTAAATGTACATCATAAGGATGTTTTTGACGGTGAAACAAATTAACGATGCTATGTAAAATTGATATTGGAGAAAATATCAATTCAGAAGTAATTATTGATTTTATATGAATTATTAATATTTCTTGAATTGAATTTTATTTCTTACGATAAAAACAATAAATCTAAGATTTTCTTTTTCATAATTATCGAGGGCCCTTTTTCTACATCTCGCCCAGGGCCTATAAAATGTCCGGAACGGGCCTGAGTAAGATAGAGCCAACCTGAGTATCTGAAGCTCTAGATGATTCAGATTGGATAACAACAATGCAAGAATAGCATAATCAATTCGAAGCGCTTAATGTCTAGAGACTCGTGCCATGACCTGAAGGTAAAACAATCATTGGTACGAAATGGGTTTTCAAAAATAAGAAACATGAAGATGGTATCGTGATAAGAAACAAAGAAAAACTTGTTGCTAAAGGATATAGGCAAGAGGAATGCATAGATTACGATGAGACTTATGCTCTAGTTACGCGTATAGAGGCAATCAGAATGTTTTTAGCCTACACTGCACACAAGAACTTTACAGTATATCAAATGGATGTGAAGACTGCCTTTCTAAATGGCATTCTCAAAGAGGAAGTATACGTCTCTCAGCCTAAAGGTTTTGTCAATCCAGATAAACCAGATCATGTTTAAATTCTTGACAAGGCTCTTTATGGTTTGAAACAAGCCCCTCATGCCTGGTATGACGTTCTATCCAAATTTTTAGTCAAGTCCGGCTTTTCTAAAGGTAAAATCGATACTACTCTTTTCATTAAAAAGGAGAAAGCTGATATCATTTTAATTCAAATATATGTGTATGACATCATATTTGGTTCAACTAATCCAAAGTATTGTAAGAATTTTTCAAACCTCATGGTGTCCAGATTTCAGATAAGTATGATGGGAGATATGAATTTCTTTCTCGGATTACAAGTCAAACAATTTTCTACAGGGATTTTCATTAATCAAGCGAAGTACATTTCTGATATTCTGAGAAAATTTAAAATGGAAAATTGTACTCCGATCGGAACCCCGATGGCACCAGGAACTAAGATCGGAGTTGATCTTTCGGGAAAAGTTGTCGATGTTAGAACCTATAGAGGGATGATTGGTTCTTTGATGTACTTGACGGCTAGTAAGCCAGATATTATGTTTTCTACGTGCTTATGTGCTAGATATCAGGCTTCACCTAAAGAATCCAATTTTTCAGCAGTAAAGCGTATATTTAGATATCTGAAGGGCACTAAAGATCTTGGTCTGTGGTATCCTAAAGATACTGGTTTGGAGCTCACAGCGTATTCAGACGCAGATCATGCTGGTTGTATGCTTGACAGGAAGAGTACTTCGGGACACATAAAATTCTTAGGTGATAAACTCGTGAGTTGGGCTTCGAAGAAACAACTGTGTGTATCTACTTCAACAGCTGAGGCAAAGTATGTAGCTGCGACTAACTGCTGTTCTCAAGTGATGTGGATGCGAACATAACTCCAAGATTATGGTTTCAAGTACAACAACATTCCGATCTACTATGATTCAAAGAGAGCTATTGCAAAATCTGCAAACCCTGTTCAACATACGAAAACCAAGCACATCGACGTGAGATATCATTTTATCAAAGACAATGTTGAAAAAGGTACAATCGAACTTTACTTTGTAAACACAAATTATCAACTTGCTGATTTGTTTACCAAGCCACTTAACGAAAAGAGATTTAACTTTCTCATTTCGAAACTTGGCATGTTGAACCTCAAGAATTAATCTGTTGTTACCTAGTACACTTTAGTTTTTGTTATTTTTCTTCATTTCTTTACTTTTAATCTGAAATATATCTGCACTGAAAGGTTTTGTTCATGATTTCAGGGGGAGTATGAGATACAGATAAGATGATCTACATTTTAGGGGGAGTTGTAGATATTTGCACGTATTGTTTTACTAACATATCATATGATGCAAATTTTCAGGGGGAGTAAGGACGTTGACTTCTTATTACATCTGATCAGAACTCGATTTTAACAAGTTATATTGCTTTAATATCTTTTATTTTTCAATAAATTTTGTGAATAAGACTTTGTGCTTTGACAACTTTTGACTGAATGCAAATTTTGACCGGGAACTTACATGATCATATCAATAATGACTTTCGAGCTGACTTTATGATATTTAATGATTATCCCTGTGAATCAAGTTCTTATCAAACAATAACAATAAAAAATAAGAGATTAATCAAACCTGATTTTAATAAACAATCCAAAGATTACAAATCTCTTGAAGGTTTTTCTCTCTAAGCTCTCTCTCTCTCTCTCTCTAGAATCGCCTCTCTCTCTCTGTCTCTCTCTCTCTCTCTAGGAATGAGGATGATGGCTGATTCTATTTTGCACACTCTTACACCTAGCAACCCTAGCACCTAAAAGGCCATATACCAATTTAGGGAAAAACAAAATACATAAAAAATAACTTTGACATTTATTACAAAATAACCTAGACTATTTGTTGAGAATTGACTTTGCAGCTTTGACTTCTTGAATCTTTCATCTTCAATCTTAATGATCTTGAATCCAATAAATTTGTATTCTAACAATCTCCCTCTTCGGATCAAGATCATTACAAAAAAAATTTGGCAATCCAATCTTCTCTTTAAGCTCAGAAAGATGCAATCTCCCTCTTTTTCTTTAACATAACTTGTAATCTTCCCAAGAGTCGTAGAAAAAAACTTTTTCAGATAATGGAAAGAAATTATCTCCAGATTCAGCTCAAAATATTTTAGCAGAATATTTTTCAAAGAAAATTTCCTCAAAATTTGTATTCTCCCCATATCTTGGTTAACTCTTCTCTTTTCAAACGTCTCTTGAAACAAAACTTGAAATGGACATTTCTTCAAATTCTATCTTCTCCCCCTTTTTGATGAATAGAGCATCAAGATCATCAAAACCTCTTCCAAGAAATGTCTTTGATCATTCTGATCTGTTCAAGAGCCCCTGATTCTTTGCCAATTCGAGCAATGTATTCATCCAGATCTTTTCAAATCCAGACAAAATAAGAATGTAACACCTGAATCAACAAATGAATCAGTTAGCATGTCTGTCAGTAACACAAAGTCATTGTGTGTAACGAATACACATTGGAAAGAAGCTTTTTGATGTTCACTCCCCCAGGGCTTCCATCGAAACACCACAAAGGCAATTTCTATGAACGTTATGACAAAGAAATAAATTCTTTGTGTCTTCGTGCATGTGATAGAAAGAATTAAGCACGAATGATTGCTTATAAAGGCTCAATAATGTGTAAACCACTGAGACAACAGTAGATAAACACAGACTCAATGTACATGATTGAAGTGCGAAGGTGGGGCAGACTTCCTTCTTTTCAATATCCAGATTTTCCAAATGAAAATCAGATAGTAAATGTGTTGCTTCCCCTTTGAAAAAATGAAACATTTTCTTGTTAAGAAGAAAATGAGTGGCTGGTGGGGTTAATGTCAAGAGTTGGCATGGGCTAGTTGCCTGTTTCGATAACGTTCACCAAGAATTATGAAACATTAGTAATATGGCTGCCCGACTCAGAAAGTAGTTGGTGCAGAGTTTGATATTCTTTTACTTTGATCTCTCACCCTCTTTCTTTTTAAATATTTTAGCTGACTTCTAACCAAACTCTCATTTACATTTTACCTCATCACACCCACACTCATTTCTTTTTGACTCCTCACACTCAATCACTAAGGATTAACTTCTTGGGTAGGAAACACTGGATAACGTGAATCCATAGAAGTTCAGTTAAGTCCTAGCACAAAGAACCCATGTTTTTCCTATAAAGCATGTTGTTGCTCAAATGATTTAACTTTATCAATTAAAGCTCAAATATAAGTCAGATGTTTGTATGCTCAGAATATAATCATGAAGATTTGAGCATTTGAAACATTGAAGTATTTTCAAACAAGTAAATTGAATGAATGAAAAAGAATGCAAGAGACTTGTTTGAAAATCTGACATTGTATGAAAAATTATCAGAATCAAATGATATAGCAATTAAAGCTTATGGTCAAGAATAATGGATATTGTCTATATGAAACAAGATATATACATTCTTGAAATGAACGTTTCGAAATGAAAATGACGCTAAAAATTCTTTGAAATACAAGCGGGGTGTATCACCATCGAAAACTTGGTCAAAATGAGACATGGTGATAACTTAACAAAAGAATTAAACCGATGTGTGTGAATTGTTAGGACATAAATTGTCCAAGTTAGAAAGTTTTGTAAAGGAGTTTACAATTAATATTTGTATTTGGTCTTTAATTGTAAATGGGCTTTAAATTGTAAATGGGTTTGGGCTTTAGGTTAAAACAAGTGAGAGAGGGGGAGCTATAAATAGTTTATGTGTTTAAGGTTTTAGGGTTAAGACATTCATTCACAATGTAGCCGCTTTGAGAGATCGTGACTTCTAGAGAGAGTAGGTTAGTGTTCTTAGTTTTACATTCAATGTGAATAAAAGGCATTATTACCCAAACTCATCTTGTTTATCTTTATTTGATCATGAATTGTTGATAGTTTTGGGATCAACATGTGGTATCAGAGTCGGATCGAAGAAATTTTTCTTTGATTCGATCGATTTTCAACAGTTCATGATCTACAGCCCAGTTTTTGATGAAATTGATTTTTGGATTTGATTTGATGAAGTTTGGAGCTTAATTTGTGAGTTAAATTGCAAAAATCGATTCTATGTTACTTGCTAAAATCATTGGAATCGATTAATCTTTTGATTTCATCAATTTTGGAGGATTTTAAATCAGATCCGATATTTTTTTTGGAAAAGTGTTGATCTGACTGTGTTCCTCATTTTTTTCAATACAAGAAATTATTGAAGTTATGATTTTTTTTAGATTGAGAAATTGTAATCGTCTACCGGAAGTTTAATATTCAATATGATTGGGTGAATCAAGTTAGTGGGTCAGTGTTAATCGTTACAAGGGTCGATGAAGAAGAACAAACCGGCGGTTGATTGCAATTTATGGTCGGTGGAACCATTGTGATAGAAAGTTGATTAATGGGTTTGTGATTATAAATTGTTGATGGTTGGTGGAGGTTATTTATCGATTGACGGTTGTGGTATACAATATGAAAGTCCATCCATGAATTTGGTTGTTAATTGCAATTGGAAGTTTAATGTGATTGGATGCTTAAAGATAATGGGTCGGTGAAATCATTCACAAGGAATCAACTCTTCATTTGGTTCTTTGTCTACATGGTGGAATTAGTTTGATGACCAGCTGGTTGTTCTAATAATGGATCGACGGTGGTTCAAAGATTTTATGATCGACGGTTGATTAAATTATGCAGGTTCTCAAATTAAATGGTGTATGTTGATTTCATGCTTCCCGGGAATTAAACACCACCCGGGTTTGTGATTCAATGTTAATCCGGGAGTTTGCTCACATCCGAGAATTGAACCCATGTGATCTGGTCTTGACAGTGTATCCCGGATTTAATGTTTACACTGATTAATCCGGGAGTTTTCCATACCAACCGAGTTTGATAATATTTTTTGTATGTTCTAATGGATGATGGGCTTCACAGTTGATACCGAATTTTTTTTTGGGCCGAATGCCAACAGATTTTTGGGATTAAATATTTTGATCTTAAGTGTCAAATTTTTGACAAATGATCATGTCGTCTGAATTTTTTTAAGATTGTTAACAGATTTTATTCTGCAATTATCGAGAACCGATCATTCATCCAAACGGCGTATAATCCAGATTTATTTGCGCTTTGACCGTGTGATCCATGATACAGATTCTTCAAGAATTATTTTTGTATATGTTCCGGAATTTTCTCGTTCGGTTTTTCTCGACGGTTGGTTATCTGTGTGATCCAGTTTATTTGTTAAACAATCGATTCACGATATTTTTGCTGAATGCATATGTGGCATCATTCCAACTTTCAGATTGTCACATATCTCTACGCAACTGACTCAGATTCACATTGTAACACCCCGAATTTTCGTTTGGTTTTGAGAGGTTGTAATGAAGAAATGAAGAAGATGTTTCTGTCTACAGGGTGCACGGGTCGTGCGCCATCCTTTAGGAAATGCGCACGGGTCGTGCGCATGAAACAGTGTGCGAGGCAGTGGAAAACGCACGGGCCGTGCGCCCTTCCCTTTGGAAAACTCACGGGCCGTGCGCTGTGTTGGGTTTCATGCATTTCTTTGCTGAAATATCTCTTTTGTGAGATTTCTTTTCTTTTAGAAATCTCAGTTTCTTTCTCTCTCTCTTCTTTTTCTCTCTTTTTCTCCTTTAATCTTTGATCAGAAAGAGCTGAATATGAGGCAAAGGAGGTGGCTCGAGTTGCTGAAAGATTACGACTGTGAATTGCTTTACCATCCCGGTAAGGCGAACGTGGTGGCCGATGCGCTAAGTCGGAAGGACTATAGCGGAAGCATTCGAGCTACCCATTCAAGAATCGAGCTTGTGTCTAGTCTTGTTGAGAAGATCAAGGCATCACAGGTGGAAGCACTGTTGGAAGAGAATCTCAAAGAAGAAGTCATGACAAAACAGCGTTTACTCTTGACGGAAGACAACCGTGGAGTGAAACTGTTCAGCGGTCGTGTGTGGGTGCCCAAGATAGGTGGTAACCGTGAGTTGTTGCTAGAAGATGCACACAAGTCCAAGTATTCCATACATCCTGGAAGCACAAAGATGTACAGGGACTTGAAGTTGCACTATTGGTGGCCAGTAATGAAGCTTGATGTGGCACGTTACGTTGAGCATTGTGTGACGTGTTCGCAAGTTAAGGCCGAACATCAGAGACCGTACGGGAGTCTACAGTCTTTAGAGATTCCCGAATGGAAATGGGAGCATATCACCATGGACTTCGTGACGAAGTTGCCTAAAACTCTTCGAGGTCACGATACCATTTGGGTGATAGTTGATAGATTGACGAAGAGCGCTCATTTCTTGGCTATGCGCGAGACACTACCGATGGATAAGTTAGCAAAGCTTTATATCGATGAGGTGGTCTCGAGGCACGGCATACCATTGTCGATCGTGTCGAATCGCGACAGTCGGTTCACTTCGAACTTCTGGGATGGATTTCAGAAAGAGCTTGGTACTCGGGTGAAGTTGAGTACGGCTTACCATCCGCAAACCGACGGGCAGAGCGAACGAACGATCCAAACCTTGGAAGACATGCTGAGGTCTTTTGTCATTGATTTCGGGGGTAGTTGGGACACTCACCTGCCTTTGGTGGAGTTTGCCTACAACAATAGCTACCACTCGAGTATCGGAATGGCACCCTTTGAGGCTTTGTATGGGCGAAAGTGTCGGACTCCCGTGTGCTGGCTTGAAGCGGGAGAAAAGCAGTTTGCCGGACCTGAAATCGTGCAAGAGACTGCCGATAAGGTCAAGTGCATTCGTGAAAGAATGAAAGCGGCTCAAGATCGTCAGAAGAGCTATGCCAATAAGAAGAGGCGGCCGATGGAATTCCAAGTAGGCGACCGGGTTATGCTTAAAGTGTCGCCGTGGAAAGGCATTATACGGTTCGGAAAGCGTGGGAAGTTGAGTCCCCATTTCCTCGGACCTTTCAAAGTGCTTAAACGGGTGGGTTTGCAAGCCTACCAGTTGGAACTGCCACCGGAGTTGAGTAGAATACACAACACGTTTCATGTTTGCTACCTCCGGAAATGTTTGGCGGTGGAAGACAGCGTCATTCCCCTTTCAGAGTTAAGGGTTGACGAAGGAAATCTTTGTGTGGAAGAACCCGACGCCATCTTAGAGAGAAAGTCTAAGAAATTGCGTCGTAAAGAAGTCACCTTGGTCAAGGTGCAGTGGAAGCATCACCGGGGAGCAAATGTGACGTGGGAAGCCGAGGAGGATATGAAGCGAAGATATCCTCACCTTTTTGAGTAGTTGGGATTTTGGGGACGAAATCATTCCCAAGTTGGGGAGGATTGTAACACCCCGAATTTTCGTTTGGTTTTGAGAGGTTGTAATGAAGAAATGAAGAAGATGTTTCTGTCTACAGGGCGCACGGGTCGTGTGCCATCCTTCAGGAAATGCGCACGGGTCGTGCGCATGAAACAGTGTGCGAGGCAGTGGAAAACGCACGGGCCGTGCGCCCTTCCCTTTGGAAAACGCACGGGTCATGCGCTGTGTTGGGTTTCGTGAATTTCTTTGCTGAAATATCTCTTTTGTGAGATTTCTTTTAGAAATCTCAGTTTCTTTCTCTCTCTCTTCTTTTTCTCTCTTTTTCTCCTTCAATCTTCAAGGCTCGTTTGGTTGCTAGTTTTCGGTGTTTCTAGCGAGGGGTCGGTGTTTTAAGCTTCACCTCTACGTCGTGGTCATTATCTGGTTTTTCGGGTTTTATTCTGAAAACCTACCGGTGAGTTCCTACTATCATTTTACAAACTTTATACATGTCAAAACTCTTATTTGCGAAATCTAAAGTATTTCTACGGTGTGATTTTATGTTCTCTACACTTTGTTGTAAATGAAGTTTTTGGTAATTCTCGGGGTTCCCGGTCAGTTTTGACCAAAATGACGGGTTCCGCCCTATTGAAGTAAAATGATGTTTTACTTGCACATTACGTGATTATGTAAAAAGAATGTTTATGAACTCATTTTAATGGTTTTCGTTCTTACCAGAAGTTGAACTGGAAGTAGCATTTTGTTTATAAAATGTACTTATTACCATATATTTATTTATGGTAGGTCACATATGTTGTTGTGACGAGTCCTTACCATTACTAGTGGATCCCTAGGTTTTGGAGTAGACTGTTTTGTTGGGATGTTACATTCCCCAAATTTGTAGCTATGGATCACATGTTCCTCGGGGGCAACTTGGTACGGTTATGTGAGGCCGGATACTAGCCATGGTTCATGGTGATCCTAGCGAAGGAGTATACCTTGGTTTTGCGCTTGGGGCTTGATCTCACGTTGAAGCACGGACTTTGTGATTCGTATCCGCGGATTCCAATTGGTTTAGCTCGTAACTCGGATTTGTGGTCTACTTTGTGTTACACCACTATCCTTGGTAAAATGGTCCTTTTATCACCGTTTAAGAGTTTTGGACCAAAGAGGCCCGGTTGTGGTGAAATGTTATCTTTACGAATTAAACCTTTACGAAAAGATTTCTTTATGATACTGATGTTTATATCTTTCGAACTTTATAAACTGTATGTTCTCACCAGGCTTTATAGTCTGACACTTTTTCTCAAATGATGTGTATAACAGGTTTCCATTAGCGGTGGCTGCCGGGGTTTTTGGAGAGACGAGTTTTGAGTCTCGGGGTTTTTGGAGATGTTTTAAGTATTGTTGCTGGGCATTGTTAAGTCCCATTCTTTTGATGAAATCCTTGTATAGAATCGTATAGTCTTCAGGACTGATCCCATTTATGGGAAGTTAATGGAATTGCTTTCGTCATATTGTCAGGTTTCCAGGTTTTAATTTACTCTGATTTTTTGAGGTTGTTACACACATAGCTCATGGTTATCAAGATTTTCAGACATTGTGTGTTTTGAATTCAGTCTTCGATTGAATTGGATTAGCAGCTTGAGTATCCGCAATCATCATTCTGGAGTATTCTTGACGATGATAGACCTTTGAGTGCTCTTAATCATTCTTCTGACCTGATCAATCAGAATTGTGAGATCTTGCAATCATTGTTCTGGTGCTTTGGTTGTGATCCATACTTTTAAGTGCCTATAATCATCTAGATGATTTGTGAAGATTGGAGGTTCGGGTTTACTCATACAATGTTCTGGAAATTAGTTTGGAAAATGAGCATCCTTCTTCAGTTGCTGAACAGTTGTTAATTGGTTCTTCTAACTCTTGTCGAGTAGTGCTTGCTACCATTTGCTTCCTCCAATGAGTTGACCAGTTCAAGTTCTTGAGTTGAACTCCTATTCAACTCGCGGTTCAAAGACAGATTTGTTGTTATAAAATGAAGATGCACTGTGGTTGTCACGCAAACTCACGCATTTCTTTCTTGTGAGCGTAACGAATGTATTGGGTTTTTAGAGATAAAAGTTGTCTTTAATGCACTCAGTCGAGGTTATTGTGCACATCGAATCTGGTGTTCAAGTTGAAACTTTGAAGGTTAAGAGCTTCATTCAAGGGGGAGCCTGAGCTATCTTGAAGATGCGCAACACTAAAGTTTTTCAAAGAAATCAAGGGGGAGAAGATATGGCGCTTCAAAGACGATGATTCCTTTACAAAACTTTAGGGGGAGATTGTTAGGACATAAATTGTCCAAGTTAGAAAGTTTTGTAAAGGAGTTTACATTTAATATTTGTATTTGGTCTTTAATTGTAAATGGGCTTTAAATTGTAAATGGGTTTGGGCTTTAGGTTAAAACAAGTGAGAGAGGGGGAGCTATAAATAGTTTATGTGTTTAAGGTTTTAGGGTTAAGACATTCATTCACAATGTAACCGCTTTGAGAGATCGTGACTTCTAGAGAGAGTAGGTTTGTGTTCTTAGTTTTACATTCAATGTGAATAAAAGGCATTATTACCCAAACTCATCTTGTTTATCTTTATTTGATCATGAATTGTTGATAGTTTTGGGATCTACCTGAATACTTGAAAGTATATTGACAAGATTATACGCAAGTATATATCTTTAGAAACACACGGTTTGTTAAGCATTGAAGCACAAATAAAAATGAAAACATTTAAAATCACACTTCCAATTCATGAAATCTGTTTAAGAATCGGGAAGTGGTTTGAACGTTTAAGAACATGTTTTCTATGATTGAAAGTTGTCCTTCTTTCAACCATATATGAGATGAAGATAAAGAATTAAACCTTTTTCGTGCAATCTTACATCTCATGAAGTCAAGCTTAAAGTCATAAAGATATGATCTTGTAAGCATCTCTCAAACTACAAAAGTCTTAAAGTCATAGTTAAATTAACTTTATTCACAAAAATTAAAAGACATAAAGCAGTAAAACAATTAAATGAACGAGTTATGATCTAAAATAATCAGAAGTCATAATTCTTTTACTCCCCCTGAAATGTTGATCATCATATCTGTTGGATGCATAAAATTTCAGAAAAGTATGTACTCCCCCTTGATGGTTGATTTCCTCATTGGAGTATTGGAGTACGATCTCTTATCAGCACAGGAGTAAGGTCTTTTGATCACTGAAGTACGAGTCTTAAACTGTTGTGTTTAGAAGTCAAACTTTGTTGAAGTACGGGTCTTAAGTTGATTTACTTAGAAGCCTCGATTCTCTTACTCCCCCTTGACAGTAGATGCCTGCAATATAGATTCATCCTTTTCTGTGTGTCCCTGAATCTAGTTTCTAATCACAAACAATTAATTCAATTACCTGTTTGATCCAATTACCTGTTTGATTTCTCTTTCAAATTCAACTTTTACAACTTTCTCTCTCTAGAACTCTCTCTCTCTCTACAGATCTCTCTCTCTGGAAAAACGTACAACTGAATATTATGTTTGTTGCTTAAAAATTACAAAGCAAGAAAACCTATTTATACCCTACAACTAAAACAAAGAAACAAAACTAATACAAATATTGACTTTGACTTTTATTACAAAAGACTTTGACTTTAATGAGAATTGACTTTCTTCAGCTTTGACTTTCTTGAACTTTGACCTTCAGTATTCTTGATCTTGTATCCAACAGATTTATGCTCTAACAATCTCCCCCTTTGGATTCAAGATCACTGTTGAAAGATCTAGTAATTCAGTGTTCACTTTAAACTCTGTCATTACAAACTTCTTTTTTTTTCTTTGATGGTATTCTTTCCAAAACTGTCTTCAAATGATTAACAATTTCCTCAAAACTTTCACAACATACTTTCAGACTTTGGAAAGAAATTATCTTCAGAATCAGCTCGAATTGCTTTAGCAAATAATCTTCAAAGAAAATTTCCTCAAAATCTTCAGAAATTCTTTGATCTTCTTCAAACCTTTACTTTGAACTTTTCTGACTTGGACATTTCTGAAAATCATCTCTCAAAACTTTATCATTTCTTGATACCATCTCTTTCAAACTTCAAAACTTTAGCATTTCTTGATATCATCTCCCCCTTTTTGATGATTTGAGCATCGATATCATCAAAACTTTCTCCAAGAGATGTCTTTGACCAATCTGATATGTCAAACTGAGCCTCTGATTCTGTGATCCATAACCAAGTATTCATCTAGATCTTTGCAAATCCAGACAAAATAAGAACAGGTAACTCCTGAATCAACAAATGAATCGGTTAAAATGCCTGTCAGTAACACAAAGTCACTGTGTGTAACGAATACACAATATAAAGGAGTTTTTTGATGTTCACTCCCCTAGGGCTTCCATCCAATCATCGAAACACCACAAAGGCAATTTCTATGAATGTTATGACAAAGAAACGAATTCTTTGTATGTTCGTGCATATGTAGAAAGAATTAAGCACAAATAATTGCTTATAAAAGCTCAACATTGTGTAAACCACTGAGACAACAGTAGATAAACACAGACTCAATGTGCATGATTGAAGTGCGAAGGTGGGGCAGACTTCCTTCTTTTTCAATATCCAGATTTTCCAAATGAAAATCAGATAGATTATATGTTGCGTCCCCAGAAAATATGAAACATTTTCTTTTTGAGAGGAAAATGAGTAGATGGTGGGGTTTTAGCAAGAGTTGGCATGGGCTATTTGCCTGTTTCAATAACGTTCAACAAAGAGTTGTGAAACATTAGTAATGTGGCTGCCCGGCTCAGAAAGTAGTTGGTGCAGAGTTTGATATTCTTTTACTCTGTTCTCACACCCTCTTTCTTTTTATCATTAAGCTCACAACTAACCAACCTCTCTTTTCCATTTTACCTCATCACACCCACAATCATTTCTTTTAGACTCTTCACACTCAATCACTAAGGATTAACTTCTTGGGTAGAAATCACTGGTTAACGTGATTTCATAGAAGTTCAATTAAGTCCTAGCACAAAGAACCCATGTAATCCTATGAAAGCATAATGTTGCTCAAAATGGTTTAACTTTATCAGTGAAAGCTCAGAATACAAGTCAGATGTAGATATGCTCAGAATATAATCATGAAGATATGAGCATTTTAAACATTGAAGTATTTTCAAACAAGTATATTGAATGAATGAATATGAATGCAAAAGACTTGTTTGAAAATCTGACATTGTATGAAAATGATCAGAATTGAATTATATATCAATTAAGGCTTATGGTCAAGAATAACGGATATTGTCTATACGAACCAAGATATAGACATTCTTGAAAATGACCGTTTCGAAATGAAATATAGCTCAAAATTCAATGAAGTACAAGCGTGGTGTCTTACCATCGAAAAATATGTATCAAATATGAGACATAGTAAGAACATTTTGAACAAAAAATCAAATCGGTGTGTGTGAATACTTGAAAGTATATAGAAAAGACAATACACAAGTATTTATCTTTGTAAACACACGATTTGTAATTATTTAAGCTCAAAAATGAAAAATAAAAACATTTAAAATCACACTTCCAATTCATGAAATTTGTTTAAGAATCGGGAAGTGGATTGAACATTTAAGAACATGTTTTCTTATGATTAAAAGTCGTCCTTCTTTCAACCATATATGAGATTAAGATAAGAAATTTAACCTTTCTATGCAGTCTTAAATCTCATGAAGTCAAGCTAAAGTCATTAAGATATGATCTCGATAGCTTCCTCTCATCCTGCACAAGTCTCAAAGTCTAGTCAAAGCAACTTTTATTCACAAATTTATTTAAATGTAAAAGACATAAAGCAGTAAAACAATTAAAGTACGAGTTCTGATCTGAGATAATCAGAAATCATAGTCTTACTCTTTTTGACTTGACTTATAAGCTCCCCCTAAAATCATGTTGTTGGATCATAAATTGTATTCAAGATTAAAGTTAAAGTTCAGGGTTTAAACTGCAATTGTATTAAAGTTAATTAGAGGGTTTAAATTGTAATAAGTTAATAGTTATTAAGCTATTGGGCCTTAAGTCTATCAAGCCCATAAGCCCATATGGCTTAGGTATTTAAAGTGTTAATTATTTCAGTTTTAGGGTTAACCTTGAAAGAACTCTGATAATTTTCTAAATAGCCGCTATACGTTTTCTCTGTATTCAAAGGGTATCAAGAACACTCAAGGGTTTCATTGTTTATTCAAGGGATTGGTACGTTATTATTAATCTTTATATCTCTTGATTATTATTGTGTTGCTTGATTACTTGATTGATTGTTTACCAACTAGAATTAATCTGGGATAACACATGCATTATAAAAATTTGTCAGTTAAGTAAAATGCAGAAATTAGTTATGCTCCCCCTCAAATGAATGTAGATCATCTAAAATCTTCTCTTACTCCCCCT
Source organism: Arctium lappa (assembly GCA_023525745.1). Classification (NCBI taxonomy): domain Eukaryota; kingdom Viridiplantae; phylum Streptophyta; class Magnoliopsida; order Asterales; family Asteraceae; genus Arctium; species Arctium lappa. Next base: position 73,237,773 of record CM042051.1, on the reverse strand, counting down.
GAGATCATGAGCAAACATTTAAAGTGCAGATATCCTTCAAACATAAAGATAAAGAAAATGATGAAAAATAACAATACGTAACTTTATTAGGTAACAACCGATTATGTCTTAAGATTTAACATACCAAGCTTAGAGATAAGAAAATTAAATCTCTTTTCATCTAATGGTTTGGTAAATAAATCTGCAAGTTGATAATTTGTTTTTACAAAATAAAGTTCAACTGTTCCTTTTTCGACATTATCTTTTATAAAATGATACCTGACATCAATGTGTTTGGTTTTCGTATGTTGGACAGGATTAGCAGATATTGCAATCGCACTCTTCGAGTCACAATATATTGGAATTTTATCAAATTTGAATCCATAGTCTCGTAGCTGTGTTCGCATCCACAAGACTTGAGAGCAGCAACTGGCAGCAGCTACGTACTCTGCTTCATCAGTCGATGTGGAGACGCAAAATTGTTTCTTTGAAGCCCAGCTAACGAGCTTGTCTCCAAGAAATTGAACGTGACCAAAAGTACTCTTTCTGTCCAACATGCAACCTGCATGATCTGCATCTGAATATGCAGTCAGTTGAAACCCAGTATCCTTAGGATACCACAGACCAAGGTCTGCAGTCCCCTTCAGATATCTAAAAATCCGTTTGACAGCAGCCAAATGAGATTCTTTGGGAGCAGCCTGATATCTAGAACATAAGCATGTTGAAAACATAATATCTGGTCTACTAGATGTAAGATACATTAACGATCCTATCATACCTCTATAAGTTCTAACATCAACACTTTTACCCGAAGGATCAGTGCTAATTTTAGTACCTGGTGCCATCGGGGTTCCAATTGGTTTACAATTTTCCATTTTGTACTTCCGAAGAATGTCCAAAATGTACTTAGATTGGTTAATAAAAATCCCCGTAGAAAACTGTTTAACTTGTAGTCCGAGAAAGAAATTCATCTCTCCCATCATACTCATTTGAAAACGTGACACCATGAGGTTAGAAAAGTTTTTGCAAAATTTTGGATTAGTAGAACCAAATATTATATCATCAACATATATTTGAATAAGAATAATATCAGCTTTTTCTTTCTTGATGAATAAAGTGGTATCAATCTTACCTTTGGAAAAATCAGACTTGACCAAGAATTTGGATAAGACGTCATACCATGCTCGAGGGGCTTGTTTTAATCCATAAAGGGCTTTGTCCAAGATGTAGACGTGATCTGGCTTCTCTGAATTGACGAACCCTTCTGGTTGAGACACGTACACTTCCTCTTTAAGAATGTCGTTCAGAAAGGTTGTTTTCACATCCATCTGAAAGACTGTGAAATTCTTATGAGCTGCGTAGGCTAGAAACATGCGGATTGCTTCTATACGCGCTACTGGAGCATACGTCTCATCGTATTCTATGCCTTCCTCTTGCCGGTAACCTTTGGCAACAAGTCTAGCTTTGTTTCTTATGACGACACCATCTTCATCCTTTTTATTCTTGAATACCCATTTAGTTCCTCTCACGGTCTTTTCTTCTGGCTTAGGAACTAATCTCCAAACCTTTAGGGCTTCAAACTGATTGATCCCAGTCCGAATCAGCAAGAGCCTCAGATACTCGTGTTGGCTCAATCTTACTGAGGAATGAGTCATGCATACATTTATTCAAAGTCGCTGACCTAGTTTGTACAGGCTTGTTGATCTCCAATTACTTGATGTAATGGATGCTCTTTGGTCCAGCGATGCTCATGAGGAAGTGGAGTAGATGAAGTTTGATCATGATCATCATCTAGAAATCCACTGTCAAAATCTTCAGTTTGAATAACATGAGGGGGATCTGTAGTTGAAGTCTCAGGTACAGAAGTGTCAGTTGGAACAGCAGATTGAGACTGTTGAGTTGACAGTGTGTTACACCCAACTGAAACTATTACTTTTGGCTTAGCATTTGCTTGTGCATCTTCAATTGTAGGAGTAACAGTAGGAATTTGAGTTTCTGACTGAACGGGGGATACTTGTTCAGTTATGACCTCTGAAGTGACTGGATGATTGCAACTTATGTCTTCAGGCCTGTCAGTCACAACAGCTTTAGGTATATTAGAACCTAGAAACTCATCATAAAAGAATTCAAATAACAAATCTAAATCAGTTAAATGAGAACTAGAAGTAGAAGCATTATTCGAATTTGTCATTGTAGAAACAGGTTCTGGACTGATCTGTCCAGAAGCTAATACTCCAGTAATAACGGGTTTTGAACTGGTTTGATCAGAAGCCATTTCTTCATCGAATGTGACATTGACGCTCTCAACAACTGTCTTTGACTTCTTCAGATAAACACGATATGCTGTTGATGTTGAAGAATAACCAATGAAGATACCCTCGTCCGCCTTAGCACTGAATTTGTTCAGACTCTCTCTGTCGTTAAGCACAAAACATTTACACCCAAATATGTGAAAATACTTGATAGTTGGTGTTCTGTTGTTGATCAGCTCATATGGAGTCTTCTGAAATCGGCGGTGTATCATGGAACGATTTTGAGTATGGCATGCAGTCGACACAGCTTCTGCCCACAAGAATAGAGGTAGATCCGATTGGCTAAGCATAGTCCGAGCGGCCTCGACTAGCGTCCGATTTCGCCTTTTGACTACTCCATTTTTTCAGGCGTTCGAGCAGCAGAGTATTGATGTGATATCCCGACCGATTCGAGATATTCTTCAACTATCTTGTTTTTGAACTCTGTGACGTTGTCCGTTCGAAGAAACTTGACTTGTCGCTGCATTTTCATTTGGGTCGTCTTTAAGAAATTAATGAGAACTTCCGGCGTCTCATCTTTTGATCGAAGAAATTTGACCCATGTGTATCTTGAGTAATCGTCCACAATAACCAACACGTATTTCTTTCCACCCAAACTCTGAGTTCTCATTGGACCACACAAATCCATGTGTAACAATTCTAACAGAGAACTAGTGCTTGGTTCAGGCTTCGGTTTATGCGGAGCTCTCTTCATCTTACCCTTCTCACATGCATCACATAAGTGTTCTTTCTCGTATTTCAGCTCAGGAAGTCCTTTTACCAATTTCCCACTAACCAGCTTATTGATATAACGAAAATTCAAGTGAGATAAACGTCTGTGCCAGAGCCAACTTTGTTGCGTTGAAGCTTTTGTCATCAAGCATACTTGATTGTCAATCTGTACTTTGGAAAGATTGATGGTATAGAGGTTTGTCTTTCGATGTCCACCTAAGAGTTCTGTGCCGTCTTCAGTACGAACTGAGCAACTCTTAGACTTGAAGTTGACCTCTAACCCTTTATCGCAGAATTGACCAATGCTGAATAAGTTGTGCCCCAAGCCTTCGACATAACTCACCTTACTTATCGTTATGTTGTCTTGAATAATGTCACCAAATCCTAAGATAGGTGAAAGATGATCGTTTCCAAATCTGACATTTCCACTGAATTTCTCTGTATAGTTAGACAATAAAGCTTTTTGCCCAGTCATATGCTTGGAACATTCACTGTCCAAGTACCACATATGCCGGGTCTGCAAGAGAAATCAGGAAACAATAACTTTAGGTACCCATTTAAAAACGGGTCCTAACAGATTAGCACAAGATTTTGGTATCCATTTAAAAATGGACCCTCTGTTTTTTTGAAAACCTTTAAAAATATTTGATCTTGAAGAATATACATGATGAGATCCATACCAATCAGGAGAATTATGAGAATAAGCAAAGTCAGTTTTCCGATAATTATGATGAAATTTAGTAGTAATAGGAGATAATTGAATCAATTGCTTTATTGAGTAACGCTTGTAAGAAGTTACAAGGTTTTGTTTATGAGAAGCACATTGATCAACTACATCTGAATCACTACTAACAGATCTAGTGCAAGTATTATCAGTAACTGATTCAGCTATCTCAGCATCCTTCTGTTTTGGTCGCCATTTGGTTTGAGCGTTCAATCTTTTCTTGCTTAAATCTGAAACACAAAATGTAGATTTATTAGGAAAAGCAAACTTCTGAGATTGAGTTTTCTTTTGTGTACCAGTGTATTTCTGTTTCTGTAATCGCTGCTTCTTATGTTTCTTACCATGAGCATAGTAATCAGTAGTTACAGAAACTGAGTCACCAACCTTAGTTGATGATTTAGCCATTTTAGAAACACTTGGTAACACCTTTTCAGTTTTAAGACAAGTAGAATGATCAGGAAGTTTAGCATTGAAGTCAAACAAATCAATCTCTTTTATGCATCCTTCATCAGAATTTAGAAAGTTATTTGCAGACTCAAATAAGTCATCAAAACTATCAGATGAAGTTGAAGAAGTCTGTGAAACTGTAGAACACTTTGAAGATTTAGTTTGAAAAACATTGTTCTTTATAACTGTAGAAAATACAATTTGTTCAATGTCCACCAAAAGTTTTTCATTAGATAAAGCATTTTCAAGTTCAACTATTTTGCTTTCCAAAATGAGAGGAGGAACATAAACCTTTTCAACTGTAGGTTTAGCCTTCATCTCTGAAACGGAATAACTCACAAAATAGTCATTTGAAAGAACTTTTGGTGTTTCTTTAAGATAACTATCATTTAACTTGGCATAGTTAAATGGTAGTTGCATTTTCTTTATATTCTTTCTGTTTTCAGTTTCTTGGACCTCAACTTCTTCTGGTAATTTTGTAACAAATTTGGGTTTCAAATGAGGTTGTTTACCAGCACATGCAAGAAAATCAAAATTATAAAGAGCTGGTTGCTTTCTGATGGCTTTCTTAAGATAATGGGGGTTGTCAAAACCAAGTCCCCATCTTTGTTTAACATCAGCCTCTTCATCAGGAGCATTAAGAAAAATAGTTTGATCTGTTTGGCCTCTTTTATATAATTTGACTTCCAGACCATTTACCTTCTTATTCAACAACTTGTTCTCAATCTGCAATTTATGAACTGTTAGTGCAGATTCTCATTTCTCAAACTCATATTTAGAAATTTTAACTTCAAACTCAGAAATCTTCTTTTCAAAACCAACTACTTCAGATTTAGAATCAAAATCAGATTTACGTAAAGAATCAATCAGATCTTTGTTCGAAATAACAGACGTATTAAGTTCAAAGATCTTCTTGTTCTTCTTAACAACCCTTTCCTTTTCCTTTTTCAGTTTATTTTGTAAATTTTGAAGCTCAACCACCATGGTTTCCATTTTGATAATGAAATATTTCTGAGTTAAGTTTAATACCTCATCAGATATCTCATCATCAGACTCATCATATTTGACTTCTTTGCCCATGGGACAGAGATGAGTTGTTTCTTCCTTCTCCTCATCTTCTCCTTCGGAATGATTAAGCCAAAATTCGTCCTCGGCCATTAGAGCTATTCCTGCTTCTTGCTGTTTGGCCAAGAGCAGTTTGTTCTGATAGTACTGAGAGTTGCGAACTTTCGGCTTTCTACAATCTTTTGCAAAATGGCCAAGTTTACCACAGTTGTAGCATTTAACTGGATCACTTGCTGTCTTTCCAGCAACTGTGTAGTCATTCACGAATTTCTTCTTTTCAACTGGTTTCTTCTCAACATACCTATCCTCTTCATATCTCCTTCCTTCTATTCTCTCACGATGCTCGTGATTCTTCGAACTTGATGAAGAATAACGTTGAGAATTTGAACCCGGCTTCTTATAAAACTTCTTTTGAAACGCACGGGTCAGCAACATCATGGCTTGTTTCAGATTTTCTCCATCATCACCATCTGTCTCTGAATCAAACTCAGAACTTGAAATCACTTTCTTTTTCTTCTTCTTCTCTATCTTTTCTTTCTTTTCTTTCTTCTTCTCACCAACAACCAAAGCAATCGGATCAGGAACCTTCTCAGCCTTCTTCTTTTCAGCTCTTTTCTCCTCTACCTCTTCCTCATTCTGTCGTAAAGTCTCATAAACTTCGTGAAGAGGTTTTTCACTTAAATCTTTCATCTGCTTCATCCTACGTGTATGTTTCTTCCATTCAGGGCGTAGGATACTCAGAAATTTGACATTGTTTTCCAGCTGATTCTTTGTCACTTTATTCTTCGTTAGCTCATTCAGATACAAAGTAAATCTTTCATATGTGTCTTCTAGACTCTCATTCTCTTTAGCTTTAAACTCCTCATAGCTATTGATGCAGTTTGCCACCTTTATCTGATTCCCTACCTTTGATCCCATCATCATCTTCTACAAATGATCCCACATCTGTTTAGCATCATCCTTGTAGCTATCAATCTTGATGTAGATGTCATTGGGAATGCTTTGGAGTAGAAGAGACTTCGCTTGCTTGTCAGCTTTATATCGTCTCTTCTGTTCTTCAGAATACTCAGATAAATCCACTTTAACTCGTTTTGTCTTTTGTTCTTTTTCCACATCACCATGTCCACTGTCAGATGAATCATCATCAGCAGGTACATTAACAGTGATTGGTTTCATAGGACCGTCTGTAATTGACTCCAGAATATTTTCCCCATTGGCATGTCGGTCTATGAAATCCAGGAATCTGTCCTTCCATTGTTCATATTCTCCTTTAAACAGCACAGGAGGCTTGACATCGGTGCCGATTGAAAGTGCATCTTTGGAAGTCATCTTCTTTAAACCTGTTTGAAAGATATATCAAATAAGAAACTAGAATTGATCGTTAGTTCAAAATGTGAAATAAAAAAAATTGAAATCTAAAAAAAAATCAGAAATTTCGAAAAATTTGACTAAGTATCAGAACTCGCAAATCACTATTGAACTCGCAAGCCCTTAAACTCGCAGACTGAGAAACACGCAGATCAAGATTTGCGCGTTTTAGAAACTCTCAAGCAAACTCGCAGATCAAACTCGCAGAAGGATGAAACTCGCAAGTACCTAAACGTGCTGAAGACTGTTCACGCTGAAACTCGCTAACAGAGGCGTGCGCGTTTACTAAACTCGCTCGTTGAAGCTTGTGCGTTTGAACAAAACTCGCTAACTTCTCTTGCACGTTTCAACACTTAGACATATTTCCTGATGCTTCAAACTCGCAAACCACTGTTCCTTCCAAACTCGCGCGACGAAGAACTCGCAAAACATTATTCCTCTTTAAACTCGCTAGCTTTGATGAGCGTGTTTGTAGAACTCGTTGAACACTACTAGCGCGTTCTGGTCCTTAGAAAAATTTCTCACTTTTTCAAACTCGCTGACTTGATTAGCGAGTTTCTTAGAACTCGCAGTTAACCCTTGCGCATTTTAAACCAAAATATATCCTTTGACTTGCGCGTTCTTGCGGATGAACCTTGCACGTTTGGACGAAGAACTTGCGCGTTTGAGAGATCTAGCGCGTTCTTCCAAAAATCGACCCAAAAATTGATTTTTCCATCTAAATTCGATCTAAACTTTGTCCAATTGATCTGAAACTTTGAATTGTTGCTCGATTACAATGCTAGAACAGTTTACAACTCAAGAAACTTACAAACAAACATTTACAATACAAAAAGATCGATGAAACAGTAAATTTCGACTCGTGAACAAAATTCAACAAAAATCACAAAATTCGTGTGATTTACAGTGCAATACTGAAATTGAATTACAAAGACTCAATCTAATACACTTTTAAAACAATTCCTAACCAAAATCTGCTCCAAAAACACTCAAAAACTCAGAATCCGATTTTTCCTTTCAAGAACAGTGACGAACCACCAAAAACTTGAATTTCTTGATTTGATTTCACCTTTGAACCTGCTCTGATACCAATTGTGTGTCCCTGGATCTAGTTTCTAATCACAAACAATTAATTCAATTACCTGTTTGATCCAATTACCTGTTTGATTTCTCTTTCAAATTCAACTTTTACAACTTTCTCTCTCTAGAACTCTCTCTCTCTCTCTACAGATCTCTCTCTCTGGAAAAACGTACAACTGAATATTATGTTTGTTGCTTAAAAAATTACAAAGCAAGAAAACCTATTTATACCTACAACTAAAACAAAGAAACAAAACTAATACAAATATTGACTTTGACTTTTATTACAAAAGACTTTGACTTTAATGAGAATTGACTTTCTACAGCTTTGACTTTCTTGAACTTTAACCTTCAGTCTTCTTGATCTTGTATCCAACAGATTTATGCTCTAACAATTTTCTTTGGTACCCATTGGTATTTGGGTCCAACTGTGTTAGCACATGATTTTGGCACCCAATTAAATTTGGGTCCGCTTTTCTTTTTAAACCTATTTGAAAAATTAGAACGATAAGAGTAAACATGATATGTGTCGAACCAAACATCAGAATATTTTCGAGAAGCATAATCATTTCTACCATAATTTGAAAACTTTCTAGTAGATGGAGATAACTAGAATAATTGATGTATGGAATATTTCTTGCGAGAATCGACAAGTTTTGGTTTAGAAATAGCAACATTCACAATCAAATCATCTTTACTAGTAGTCTTCTTATTACAATCAGAACTAGAAAATGATTTAGCATTCTCGTCATCTCCTGTTTCGGTAGCCATTCTGACTTAACTCCAAGCTTTTTCTTTCTCAAATCTGAAACATTTGAAACTTTAGAGTTAGAAAGGTGAGAATCAAGCAAATGCTTCTTCTTTGTCTTACCAGTGTTGATCTGTTTCTGTGAATGCCCAGATTTCTTCTTCTTACCTTTGGCAACTTTGGATTTCACAGGAACTGATTTATCAACTTTCGTTGATGTTTCACCTTTTTCATACACACATGGTAATCCAAAAAAATTAACAACAAAAGAAGAATGATTAGGAAGTTTAGCATTAAAGTCAAAATTACCAACACAGTCATCTAAACAACCATCAGAGTTTAGAAAATCAAACCCTTTATCAAGTAAACAAGACATATCAGCAAAGTGTGAAGCCTTGAATGATTTAAAAAAATCAGAACATTTAAACACAGTAGAAAAAATAGTTTGTTCTAAGTCCATCAAGATCCTTTCTTCTTTGAGAGCATTCTCGAGTTCAGAAATTTTACTTTCCAACACGAGAGGAGGAACGTAAAGTTTACGTTCGATGGGCTTAGCCTCCATTTCTTTTACAGAATAACTCTCAAAATAGTCATTTGAAAGAGATTTTGATTTATCAGAATGATAATTATTATTCAACCTCTCATAACGAAATGGAAGTTGAATTTTAGATGTGTTCTTTCTTTTCTCGGTTTCCTTGGCTTCATCCTTTTCAGACAGTTTGGTCCAGAAAACTTGAAGTTCGGGTATTGAGGTGCCAGTTTTAAAAATCCAAAATCATAAAGAGCAGGCACTTCAAATATACCCTTTTTGAGACATTGTGGATTCTCGTATCCGATTCCCCAACCCTCTTTGTTCTCTTTGGGTTTGTTTAGATGAATGGTTTGTTCAGTTTGACCCAAAGTATATAATTTCCCTTCCAAAGCATTCACCTTTTCAGTTAAAGATTTGTTTTCTTTTGAAATCGAAGAATACATTTTAGAAAGCTCTTTAGATTCAAACTCTCACAATCTATATTTTGAAACAGTTTCAGATAGCTCTTTGTGAATTATAGTCTTCTCTTTCGCGCTAGAGTCAATTTTTTTATGCAACACTTCAATCAATACATTTTTCTCAGCAATATCATTGCTAAGTTTATGTATAGATTGATTTTTATCATTAATGACACCTTTTTCACGCTTAAGTTTAGACTCTAATTCTTGGAGTTTAGTCATCATAGCATGCATTTGTTTCAAAAAAATCCGATGCAGTCATATCACATACCTCTTCATCAGAATCAGCTTCGGTTTTGATAAACAATAACAATAAACAACAATAACAATTGATTGTCCCTGTGAATCAAGTTCTTATCAAACAATAACGATAAACAACAAGAGATTAATCAAACCTGATTTTGATAAACAATCCAAAGATTACAAATCTCTTGAAGGTTTTTCTCTCTAAGCTCTCTCTCTCTCTCTAGAATCGCCTCTCTCTCTCTCTCTCTCTAGGAATGAGGATGACGGTTGATTCTATTTTTACACACTCTTACACCTAGCAACCGTAGCACCTAAAAGGCCATATACCTATTTAGGGAAAAACAAAATACATAAAAAAAATAACTTTGACATTTATTACAAAATAACCTAGACTATTTGTTGAGAATTGACTTTGCAGCTTTGACTTCTTGAATCTTTCATCTTCAATCTTGATGATCTTGAATCCAATAAATCTGTGATCTAACATTTAAGATGAGAGTAAGAATTATTCTAACCTTAATCTAAAACATGTTTGAAAGAAGGACGACTTTCAGATATGAAAACATGTTCTTAAACGTTCAAACCACTTCTCGATTCTTAAACAGATTTCATGAATGTAGAAGTGTGATTTTAAATGTTTACATATTATGAGCTTCATTGTTAAACAAACCGTGTGTTTCCAAAGATATATACTTCTGTATTATCTTTTCCATATACTGTCAAGTATTCACACACAACGGTTTAGTACTTTATTGACTTAATTCTTACCATGTCTCAAATTTGGAACTAATTTTCGATGGTAACACACTCCGTTTGAACTTCATTGTTATTTGAGCGCGATTTCATTCAAAACGTTTCTTTCAAGAATGTCTATATTTGGTTCGTATAGACAATATCCAATATTTCATGACCTAAGCCTTGATTGATAAATCATTCATATTTGATCTTATCATACAATGTCAGATTTTCAAACAAAATTTCTTGTATTCATTTCATTTATTCAATATACTTGTTTTGAAATATCTTCCATGATTAACATGCTCAAATCTTCATGATTACATTTATGAGCATAAATATATCTGACAGGTATTTCTCTATGTGCTTTAACTAAAAAGTTAAACTATCTGAGCAACACTTTGCTTATAGGACAAAATGGGTTCATTGTGTGAGAACTTAACAGAACTTCTATGGATTCACGTTAACCAGTGTTTCCTACCCAAGAAGTTATCCTTAAGTGATCGACAGGCGAAGAGTCAAAATATCTGAGTGTGCGTTTGTGTGATGAGGTAAAATGTAAAAGAGAGTTTGGTTAGAAGTGAGCTTAAATGATAAAAAGAGAGAGGGTGAGAAATCGGAGTAAAAAAATATCAAACTCTGCACCAACTTTTTCACAATTCTTCGTGAACTTCATTGAAATAGGCAACTAGTCCATGCCAACTCTTGTTTAAAACCCCACCAGCCACTCATTTCTTTCTCAACAAAGAGATGTTTCAATTTTTCTAGGGATGCAACACATATGCTATCTGGTTTTCATTTGGAAAATATGGATATTGAAAAAGAAGGAAGTCTGCCCCATCTTCGCACTTTGATCATGCACAATTGAGTTATGTCTAAACGTTCATAGAATAAACTTGTGTTATTCGATGATTGAATGGAAGATCTGGGATAGCAAACATCAAAAAAGCTCATTTCCAATGTGTATTTGTTACACAGTGACTTTGTGCTACTGACATGCATTCTTAACTTATTCATTTTTTGATTCAGGTGTTACATTCTAATTTGTCTGAATTTGAAAAGATTCAGATGAATACCTTATGAATTGACGGATGTTCGATGGCTCATGTGATATAGATCAATGGTCAGAAAAGTTTCATGACATTTCTTGGTGAAGTTTTGATGATTTCTCTGTTCTACATCATCAAAAAAGGGGGAGACAGTCAAGAAATGAAAACCAGTTATGGGAGAAATCAATTTCAAGTAAGATGATTTGGAGAAAGTTTGTTGCAAGTTTTGTCAAATAATGCAAATTATGTGAAGATTTTACAAGATTGAAAGAGAAAGTTCTGAGACTTTGGAAAGGTTACTAAAATTTACTGAAATTTTCGTTGAAGATGATTTGCTGAAGCAAACCGAGCTAAATCGGAAGATAATTTCTTTCTGGAGTCTGAAAGAGGTTTCTACAACCTTTTGGAGAGATTGTTAAAGCTTATACTTTGGGGAGATTGCAGACTTTTTGAAGATTGCTTATTCTAAAAGGAAGATTGTGGTTCAATGCTTATTTTTCTGAAGATGGTTCTTGTTGAAAGAAGTTTAGAAAGGAGGAGATTGTATAAATTTGTGCTAAAGGGGGAGATTGTATTGCAAATCTTTTTGGAAGATGATCTTGAATCCAAAGGGGGAGATTGTTAGTGCAAAATATATGTTGGATACAAGATCATAGAGATTGAAGATGAAAGTCAAGTCAAAGAGCTCAAGTCAACTCTCATGTTAAATCAAAGTCTTTGTGATAAAGTCAAAGTCAAAGTTAGTGTGATGTGAGTGTTTCTATGTTGTAAGTGTTTTAGGTATAAATAGTTTTTTGTTAGTAGACTCATATAACTAAAAGGCTAAGTGTGCGCATATCAAGTTAGAGAGAGAAATACTGTGAGAGTTTTCTTTGTAATCAAAATCTAATATTGAAATGAAAACGTTTGTTAAATTGTTGTCATCTTGATTGTTTGCACTGATTGTGGGACACACAAAAAGGATGATAAAAGGAAAGGATCCGGTTGTTGAACCTGAGCAACCTACTCCACCTCCACCTCTACCTCCACCTATTCAACAAACCGACATGTATGTGGATGAGCTGAAGTCCCTGTTGTTTGCTAAATTGCTTTCTTAAGCCCCACCTGATCAGATAGATTCAGATCTTGTTGGTCTTCTCAGAACCCAACAACCACAAGCAGTTCCAGTGGTTCCTCAAGTCCAATCTGATAATGTTCATGCCTCAGAGTTTAATTCATTCAAACAAGATGTTATGGATTCCTTACAGTTGATGCAACAACAACTTTCAGAGTTGTCAAAGATTGTCCAGTTATCATGTCAAGCTCAAGCTGAAAGTTCAAGGAAAAGACATGATCATGATTCAGATCATGACCATGATAGGGAGAGACCAAAGAGACAGAAAACTGTTGGGAGCTTTGAGCATATAAGTAGAACAGAGTCTGTATCTGAAGGGCTAGCTCAACTTGTTCAAAGTGGTGATCATTTAGAGATAAGTGGAATGGAGATAGTACTTTATGTTGATCCTGAGATAGTACCAAGGGTTGAAAAGCCTAAGGTAGATACTAGAGAAAAGATCTTGTTACTAACTGGTGGTTCTTCATGTGATGTAATTTATCTCAGTTCTGACGATGATGAAGAAGATAAGTCTGACAAATTCTGGAAGGTTAATGAGGAAGAAAAGGAAGATCTGATCAATTTCTCTAATGATGAGTATGAAGAGAATGTTTTAGATGGATTATTTGAAGATAGAGATACAGATGCACTACAACAAATGTATAGGCCAGAAACACCGGAAGATATCCAGTTAAACTGTCAAGATCGAAAATTCTAAACAAGAATTTAATACAAACTCAGAAACAATGTTAAAGAAGTCGCGGAATAACACTTTAACAATTAATGAAAACACAGAATATGAACTCAAATCATAAGTTTATATTGCATAAAACTTAATGATTACAAACACAACCTCAATCTGTTGAACAGACTCAACAGACGTTCTACACTTCTCTATAGAAAGGATCAATACTAGTCTTGAGGTTAATTCTCTAAACAAAAACAACTGATACTATAATCTAAAATTATCTAGACTATATATACAAAACTGATTACAAGATAATTACAAAGGAAATATTATTCTTCATAATCCAGTCCATAATTATCTTCATCTCTTATTCTTCGGCATCAATCCATCTTTATCTTCACAAGCAGCATTAACTCAATAGCAGTATTAACTTTGTCTCTGGCAGTACTAACCATGCTTGCAATATTAATCTCTTATGGCAGTAGTAATTTCCAAGCAGTATTAACTACTAGCAGTACAAATATTGCATAGCAGTATTAACATGCTAAGCAGTAGTAATCTTTCTTCACCTAGAAGTACTAACCAGACTTAGTTATTTCTGACCCAACAATCTCCCCCTAACTTAACTTTTCAGATTGAGAAGTTAAGTTCTTCAAGATGTGTTCCTCCATGATGCTTTCAAAACTTAAGCTCAATTCCCAAGATTAGGATCCAAACCTAAGCTTTGATTGATGATTCTTCTTACTACTATCTTGGCCATTTCTGAATCCTTTGAACATACCAGCTTAGCATTCAACATACCTTGCAATTTGGCTTTGCTGTGATCATAGATTTTATCCACCAGGTAGTACTCATGATAAGATCTGTCAATAGTGATGACATAGACTCCACACCTTTCAAATAGCATCCAATTGTCTATTCTTTGGAATTTATTCTCCAGATGCAGATCTCTGACAACATGTTGAACTTTGCTAGGATCAAACATCATGCACAAGTACTCCATGGCTAATCTTATTAAGCTCATTCCTGCTCCTGTCAACTCCTTTTCATACAAACTCATTCCAACCTTAAACATTTCTTCTAAGTCAGATCTAGAACAGCTTCTGATGATTTTACCCCAAGTAGAGTAAACCTCATACTTGTCTCCCATCCTTTTAATCCTGAATTATTTCTTCCTTTGATCTTCCAGGATATCCTAATGGATAATTTCAGGGGCTTGGATTGATATTGGGTCAGCTTGTACAGGTTCACTATCAGTCACTGTCATATACAAACCAACATGTACCTCAGAAGATTGTTTTGCACCTTGTTGATTTGATTACTCTGCAGGTGTTGCAACAACAGGTTCGGCTTCTTTTTGAACTTCTTCAATCCTTGGCCTTTTGGTCTGTTTCTTTGAAGCTATGGTTTTCATTCTATTGACAACTTTGACTGTTTGAGCAAGAGTTTCTTCTTTCTGTTCTTCTTCTACTTCATTTGTAGAAGTGGTTTCTTCATTCTCAGGAAAAGGTTGTTCGATATGCAGATCATGCCTTTCTTTCATTTTCCTTTCAACCTCAACCCATTGAGAAAAGTCTCCTTGTAGCTTGGTCATTTCTTTCTTATACAGTTCTTCAAGCTTTCCAAAAGACATACCTGTAAACATTCCCTCAGGAACTCTAATAGCTCCTTTCAGAAAGTTTATCATCTTCCTTCTTTCTTGGTTGGATAAGTATGTCTTGGAAGGTTGTCTCTGTCTAGTCTTCAGTGGTAGCATTTGCCTTGAAGCCTTCTTTATGACTTTCTTAGCAGCAGCTGCAGACTTCAGACTCTTTTGATATTCTTGATTGATCTTCTTGGCCAACTCCAATGCGATCTCTCTGTCTTTGGCAGATTGAATCTCATTTTCCTTTTCAAGGTCTGCTTGCATCTTCCTTGCCAATTCTTCATCCAGAGCTATTTGACTTTGTTTCTTTGATGCCTTTAAAGATTCAACCACCTTCTCTTTGCCTTTACCCTTAATCTCAACAATACTAGCTTCTTTTCTTTTCTTTGCTAGACCACCTTCTTTGATTTCCACTCCCTTAGCCTTTTGAGTAGCCTTGGGAGTGTCAGCTTTGGCCTTCACTAGTGTTTCTGCAATCTGTATTTCCTCAATAGTCAGCCCTGTTTCTGCTGCTACTTTTTCCGTTTCTACTGCAGCCTTCTCAGTTTCTGCTGCTAGACCTATTTCTACTGCTAGCTTAAAGGTTCCTGCTGCTTTGCTACCTTCTGCTTCTGTACCCAACTCCCCCTCAAATTTAGATTCCATGCCAACAGGACTTTTTTTCAGTTTCAGCTTCAGTTGTCTTCCCCTTTTTGGAAGCATCATGATCTATGCTCCTCTTCTTTAGCACAAATTTGGTTTTCTTCTATTTGTGCACTAGCCGCAGAAGCATCTTCTTCAGTTTGGTGATATGAAGTTGTTGGGAAAGTATCACCTGTTGCATATCTTTTATCTCTAGTGCTTGATCAGTAATTTCCTGACTTAAGGTACCAAGTGTATCCATCAATTCATCATAAGTATATCTATCCTCACCTCCTTTGGGTGTGTTGACCACCCTTGAAGGATCCTTGAAAGTTTTAGTAGGAGTCATCTGCCTAGCAGAAGCACCCTCCAACCCCTTGGTTTCTTGGCACCTGGGACCTTTGGATGATTGTTTACCCAAAGTTGCCGTGGGGAAGGTCTTAAAGATGTTCACACTGTCCTGCCCTGCACTTTGTGCAAAGTCAGTAGTGTGAGCCTCACTGCCCACATTCTCTTCCTTCTCCTTATTGAGCACCTTCTTGGGGTTGGGAGATACCCCTGTGGTTTCCCTTTGGATATTCACTGATGGAAAATGCTCCATCAGAGGGCTTTTAGGCTGTGGGGGTGAAGATACTAGAAGGGAAGGAACCTTCAGTACCTTTTTCCTTGTGTATGTATGAGTAATGGGTGATGTTGGCTTCTTTAGAAGGGACTGAGGGATAAGCTTTGTAGTGGAAGGTGTGGGTAGGTCATTAGTGGGCTGGTCTAATGTGGGCTTTGACCCTGATGCCTCACCTTGAGGGTGGGACACAACCATCATTGTAGAGAACAATGGTGTGTCTATACCAGAGAAGTCCTTACTGGACCTCTTCATATTTGAGAACACTTTCCCCTTTGGGAGTTTTGGTACATATACCTCTTTGAGGGTAGGTGTAGATCCCAGTGCAGTGCAATCACAAGTAATTATGAATAATGATGAACAGATTATAGGCCACAGCAACTAGTCATATGATTAATATAACTTCAAAGGGTTAAGGTTTACAGAGAGAAATTCTGATTAGGGTATGTAAACCTAATGACTAGTAAACTGAATAATGAATTTCTTCAAACCTTTCTAAACTGTTCAACCCTAACTATGAGATAAATAAGCCTTTATATACTTAGGCTTTACAAGCAATTGGGCTTATGGGCTTGGGCCCATCTTAATAAAATAACTTTCAATTAATTACAAATCAAACCCTTATAAATACTTTATTCCACTTTTAACACTCAGGACTTTCAGTCCTAACAATCTCCCCCTAAAGTTGAATAAAGCATTTATCTTCTTGAAATCTTCAAACATTGATCTTCTTTAAAACTTCAGGTTTGATCTTCTTTCCCTCTTGAGTCTTTCAAGAACTTTGGTGTTGCATGTTTTCATGACTTTCCACGCTCCCCCTTGAATAAAGCTCTTGTTCTTCATAGTATCAACTTTGTAACCAGATTCAATGTATAGTAGCCTCGACTGAACGCACTATCACGCAGCTTTTAACTGTAGAAACTCAATCACATCGGATCAGCACACATGAAAGATAATGTGAGAGTACCGTGACTTTCCATGGTGCATCTTCAGTTTAAAACAACGAATCTGTCTTTGAACCGCGAGTTGAATAAGCTTTCATCTCAAGAACTTGTTTCAACCAGCGCGTAGGAGGAATAATGAAGAAACTTGTAGCATACACCACATGATACGGGAAAGAATCAATACAGACTTTGAAATGACTTTGAAATCTTCACTGTCTTCAGACAAACAAATTTAGCATTAAAATCATATATTCATCTCCTTGATCTCTAGACTGTCTTCAGAACTGACTTTCTTTCTTTAATACTTGGAAATTGAACATTGTAAACATTTCTCCCCCTTTTTTATGATTTTGAACATCATGATCATCAAAACTTATTCAATTTCAGCACTTTCTTTGATCTCCCATTTATGATAAATTAACACTCTCCCACCTGTGATCTGAGTATCCGTCAATTCATGAAATGTATATATCCGAATCTTTTCAAATTCAGATATATTAGGAACAATGTAACCCTGATTCAACAGATGAAACAGTTAGTATGCCTGTAAGTAGCACTGAGCCACTTTGTACAACGGATGTACTTTGGAAAGGAGTTTTTGTGATGTTCACTCCTCCAGGGCTTCCATTCAATCATTGAAAAATCACAAAGGAATTTTCTATGAATGTTATGACAAGAAAACTCATTCCTTGTGTGCTCGTGCAAGTGTAGAAATGATTGAAGCTACTTAGCTTGATCAGGCTCAAAAATGTGTAAACTGTTGAGACAGCAACAGATATTACACGGACTCAATGTGAATGAAAGAGGTACGAAGGTGGGGCAACTTTCCTTCTTTTTCAATATCTAAATCTTCCGAGTGAAGACTAGATAGCAGATATGCTGCGTCCCCAAAGAAAATGAAACATTTCTTTGTTAAGAAAGAAACGAGTGGTTGGTGGGGTTATAGCAAGAGTTGGCATGGGCTAGGTGCCTTTTTCAATGATGGTCACCAAAGAATGTGAACCAATCAGAATATGTGGCTGCCCGGCTCAGAAAGTGGTTGGTGCAGAGTTTTGATATTCTTTTAACTCTGTTCTCACACCCTCTTTCTTTTTACCATTATGCTCACTTCTAACCAAACTCTCATTTTCCATTTTTCCGCTCCACACAATGAGAAAAACTCAACCCGGTGAGTTTTCTCCCCCACTCTTTGATTTATGACCCCTCACCCCTCAAATTACTCTAGGATAACTTCCGGGGTAGGAAACACTGGTTAACTTGAATCCATGGAAGTACTGTTTAAGTTCTCACACAAATCCCATGTAAGTCCTAAAAAAAATTACTCAACAGTTTAACTTGAACATTTAAGCACATAATGTATGATAACACTGTCAAAATGTCTGCTCAGGAGATTTGAGCAATTGAACTTTGAAAATCCGACAATGTATCAATCAGATCAACTAAACTGGTTAGGGTATCAAAGAAGTGGATAGTTTTGTTTATATGAACGAATATAAACAATTTTGCAATGAAAGCACAAGATTAGAAATAATGATTTATGCTCAACAATATTGAATATCAAACGGGGGTATTACCATCGAAAAAATTGTTTCGCTATGAGACATGGTAATAACTAATACAAATGAAGTACTGAACCTGTGTGTGTGAATACTTTACAGTATAAGGATAAGATAATACGCAAGTATTGATCTTTAGAAACACACAGTCAGTTAGACATTAAAGCTCAAAAAATGAAAAACATTTAAAATCACACTTCTAAATTCATAAAATCTTTTGAGAACCAGAAGTGGTTTGAACATTTCAGAAAACGTTTTTCATGCTTGAAAGTTGTTCTTCTTTCAAACAATCACAAGATATTTACCTTTTAAGCTCCTCCTCAAATCATGATAGAATGATTTAGGTCTTTTAAGCTCCCCCTGGATATTTGCAATAATATCCAAGTCTGAACGTTGAAGAACGGGTCCTGATCTGCCATGTAATCAGAAGCCAAACTTCGTTGAAGTCTGGGTTCTAAGCTGATTTACTTAGAAGCCATTGTTCTTCTACTCCCCCTTGACAGTAGGTGCCTGAAACAAAGAATCAGTTTTCGGCTTTGGTACCCACTGGTATTTGGGTCCATGAATGTTAGGTGCAGTTCGTATGGGGGATATAGAATAAGAACCATACCAGAAATGATCACTGGTTTTGTGAATGTGATCATGTGTATGACAATAAGAACAGTGGTATTTCTTACCTGATAACCTGAGTAATTGATCTCTCGAGTAGATATGATCAGGTTTACCTTTATGTACTTTGTTCTTCTTGGCATTGACCGCATGTACACATGATTCTTTTTCTTTCAGCTCATCTTCAACTGGTTTCTTCTTCCAGACCAGTTCCTCATCTTTGTATCTCCTTCTTCTTTGATGTATACCTGAACCATCTATATTGCTATCATAGAAAAGGTTAGTTTTACGAATCTGATCAAAAGATTTAACTGACCTTTGTGTAGAGACAGATTTCTGATTTGAGCTTGATACAGACTTTTCAAGCACTTTAATCGTTGAAGCGAAGTTGTCTCTTTCTTGAACAAGCAGGTCAATCTTCTTCATGAACTTAGACTTCGTTTTCTGCTCTTTTAGTGCCTTCTCAGATAGTTCAGATAACTTGGCAGTAAGCTTTTTGATCTCCGTCTCAAACATGCTTCGTTCTTCTTCAAATCCCTTCTCAGCATCATTTCTTTGGCCGGATATTTCTTTGAAGACGCTAACATTCTTTTGTTCAATGGCCTTCTTCTCTTTGGCAAACTTCTCTCTTTCTAGAATGATTACTTTCTGAAACTCAGAAACTTGCTGAGAAAGTTTTATGCATTTCAGCTCAACTTCTTTCTTCTCCTCAACACATTTTCTCGAGAATTCTGAGAACTTCTTTGCGAAAGATTTCTCTTTAGTCTCAAAATCAGATTTGTGTTTAGCAAGCAGTTGCTCCAAATCAGATAAACGCTTTTGAAGATCTGCATTTGCATCTTTCAGTTCAGAAATCTTTTCCTCAGAACTTTCAACAGAGACTATTTGATTAGTTTTAGCTTCCAAAATAGAGATCTTTCCTTTTAGCTCAGAGTTCTCAGCTTCCAAAAACTTTACACTTGAAGACATCTTTGTTCCTGTCATTATCTTTTCAAGATGTTCCCACAGATTTTTTCCTGTAGCCTTTTTACTGTCTAAACTTACAGAAATCTCTTTTGAAATCTCCTCGGAAATTCCTTGCAAGATAAAAGCTTTAGATAATTTATCAGCTTCAAATCTCTTTCTTTGCTCATCTGTGTAATCCTTAAATGGTATTGTGTACACTAAGTGTTCCGTTCTTCAATTTTCTCCCATATAATGACAAATATCTGTCGGAGTTTCCATTTTTCCTTCCCTCAGAGATAAACTGATATAATCACCCAAGTCATGTTTATCAATGAAGTCTAAGAACTGAATCCTCCATTTGTCATATTCTCCACTGTAAAGAACCGGTGGCATCTCATCCATACTTATTGAAAGAGCTTCGCTTGAAGGCATTCCTTTTGATATACAGGGACTGAACTTGACAAGAGATGGTACTCTAAAGTGCAAGGACCAAAAGTGACAACGTGTGAAACTTGAAAGCTTCGGGGTCAAAGATGACAAACTACTGAACCCTTGAAGTACGGGGGCTGAAAGCGACACTAACTAAAACTTAAAACTAGAAGGACTAAAAAATGACACAAATTGAAACTTAAAACTAGAGGGTCTAAAAGTGTAAAATTGAAACTTCTAACGGACTTAACTAAAACTAACGGAAAAAGGACTAAAACTGAAATAAAACTAACCAAACTAACAAACTAACCGGACTAACGGAGACTTAACGGAAAAAGGACCAAAAAGTAAGAAAATTAACCGTCACTTAACGAAAATACTATTCATCATCTTCCTTGTTGAGCCAACCTGCAAAACTCGAAAACGGTTAGAAATTTTCAATGCAAAACGATCGTTAAAGCTCCCTGGTCAGTCCTTAACAGATTAAAATTCAACCGGTCAACCCACGATCACAAACGAACCAACCGAAAACTTTTCGGAAAACGATCGAAAAATTAAAAAGACAGTATGGGATAAAACTTTTCGACCAAAAATGATCGTTTATGTTCCCTTAAACTCCCTCAACTGATTAAATCTCGAAACAGTAGCTCAAACTCTCGAACGAAGCAACCGAAGATTTTTCGAAAACCGAACGAGAATTTAAAAACTTGATTTGGGTGAAAAATTTTCTATCAAAAATGATCGTTTAAGCTTTGTAAACAACCCTTACCAGTTTAAAACTTGAAAAACTTTGCTCACGATCGCTACCGAATCAACCGAAATGATTTCGAAAAACAATCGAAAACTTCAAAGCTTGTTCGATGTTGGTTCGCTGGACACCGGGAGCCGCAAGGGACCGGTCGGGGAGACACCGGTCGAGATATATGGTCTGGTCGATGAAAGACACCGGGCAAGGACGGTATCGGTCGAAATATGGTATCGGTCGAAAGTCACAGTCCGGTCGATTGATGTTCCGGTCGAGAGAATGAGAGACCCGGGCGATTTATGGTCTGGGCGATGCAAGACACCGGTCGAATGAAGGTACCGGTCGAGGGAGTGAGACCCCCGGGCTATAGATGGTCTGATCGATATATATGATATATATATATATATATATATGAATATGGATATATGTATGTATGCGATGAGTATGTATATAAATCAATGCCACCGCCGACAATTTTGAAGAAACCCAATCACAAATAAATAAAACAAAAAAAAAAACCCAAGACAATTCCTCTCCACGTGACTAATGCAATTAAGGAAAAGAAAAAAAAACAACCGACCCACTATCAAACAGATGCAACCAATCACAAACGATTCCACCGGAGATTCATTAACAGTTGCCAATCATAATCATTAACAGTTGCCAAACACACTTGATACCAGTTGTTTTCAAGAAATACAATTGATACCAATCATAACAATATATATATATATATATATATATTAAGAAATCAAACAACCCAGAATAAAAAAAACGATATGAAGCAGATCAACTCAGAAACTCAAATAATTTACCAATTTTCTGGCAAAAACTTGTTTTTCAAATACCACAGAGTCGACCGAGAACTTTAAAACCAGATGCTTAGACCGATAAACTTAGAACCAAAATTGATCGTTAACACAGTAACAAATCGATTTTGCAGAAACCAATCAGAAATCAAACCTTTTTTTTTTTAAACAGATCTACCCAGAAATCGACTGATTTTTTTTTTCAACAGATCGATAACAGATAGCAGATAAACAAATAGGAACGATTAAACCAAATAATTGATTAAGGGTTTTAGACAAACCTTTTCTGATCGTATCGAATGAAACTTTATTCGATTTTGCTCTGATACCAATTGTAGATCCCAGTGCAGTGCAATCACAAGTAATTATGAATAATGATGAACAGATTATAGGCCACAACAACTAGTCATATGATTAATATAACTTCAAAGGGTTAAGGTTTACAGAGAGAATTTCTGATTAGGG
The DNA here is from genome assembly GCA_023525745.1 of Arctium lappa. Lineage (NCBI taxonomy): Eukaryota > Viridiplantae > Streptophyta > Magnoliopsida > Asterales > Asteraceae > Arctium > Arctium lappa. Next base: position 73,215,151 of record CM042051.1, on the reverse strand, counting down.
TATGTAAACCTAATGACTAGTAAACTGAATAATGAATTTCTTCAAACCTTTCTAAATTGTTCAACCCTAATTATGAGATAAATAAGCCTTTATATACTTAGGCTTTACAAGCAATTGGGCTTATGGGCTTGGGCCCATCTTAATAAAATAACTTTCAATTAATTACAAATCAAACCCTTATAAATACTTTATTCCACTTTTAACACTCAGGACTTTCAGTCCTAACAGTAGGTAAATCTGTCAATTCCTTATTAAGTACTTCTTGTACAAACCTTGGATACATAAAAAAGCTTTTTGATTTGGTATCCAGGTTTGACATTAAATCATTTAAGATCATTTGAGAGAAATTAAACTTTCTATAGGTCGCTAAGCAAACCATAGCATAGGCTATGGTGCTGTTGAACTCACTCCAGCCAGTTGTTTTTCTTGAAATGCAGTGTTGTAGTGTTGAAGAACTTGAATACCTCTAGAGAAATCATCAACAATAACCAAGCAGTAGGATTTCTTACCAATACTCATAACATTTGTAGGACCAAACAGATCCATATGTAGTAAATTAAGAGGTGAAGAAATTGTATTTATCTCTTTGGACTTATGAGAAGTTTTGTGTTGTTTACCTTTAAGACATGCAACACAATGATCATCACATGAAAATACCTTTTGTGGCAAACCTCTTACAAGGTTGTTTTTCACAAGTTTGTTCATTGTTTTAAAGTTCATGTGACACATCCTTCTGTGCCAAAGAGATGATTCATCCAATGAAGCTTTTGAAAATAAACAATTTAAAGATGAATCAGAAGTTACACTCTCCAAGTCTAAGCAATAAACATTGTCCTTTCTAGGAGTTCTAAGTAGTATCATACTTTCATCAACTACCTTGAATCCTAGAGCAAGGATAATACATTCAGTATCATTGAATAATATGTTATGTTTCTTGTCACAGGCCTGTGATACACTTAACAGGTTGTATCTCAATTGCTCAACATAGTATACATCCTCAAAGGTCATCTTACCTATTGACACATTACCTTTTCCACTTATCTTTCCACCTGCTGGATTATCACCAAAAGCAACATGTCCTCCATCAATTCTTTTGAAGTTTTGAAGGCAAGCCATGTTACCTGTCATGTGCCTGGAACAACCACTATCAACATGCCAAATGCTCCTTCCCTTGAGTTGTTGGTTGCCCTGCACATATAATAAAGCAGTTAGTTTTTATTAGGAACCCAAGCCAAAGTGGTCTTGGGTTTCCCATTATCATCAACATATTCATATTCAGACTTGATGAGATTATCAAACTGAGGAATCTTATTGCTTGAATACTTTGTCAGAATAATGGGCCTGTCACTGGAAGCAGTACTAACTTGATTTGCAGTACTAACTTTGTTAGCAGTACTAACATCATTAGCAGTACTAATTTTGTTAGCAGTCTAACTGGGTTAGCAGTAGTATTGCTTGCAGCAGCACTATTTCTGTCAGCAGTACTATTTGAAGTAGCAGTACTAACAGATTTCTTTACTTTTGGAACCTAAACCTGGACAAAGTTGTTTGCTTTCTTTTTCTTTAAGTCACTCCTTGGCTTATTTGGAGTATTTTTCTTTGAATTAGCAAACTTATTATGTACATGAGATTTTATAGGTGCCCTTCTCACATTCTCAGCCATATGATTCCTTATTTGCTTCCTATAACCAACAGGATTTTGTATATTTCTTTGAAAAGTGATCCTTTGGTTAATAGGATTGAAATAATAGTGTTTTGCTAGATGTTTTAACTTGCCACAGATAAAACAAGGCTTTGGTCTGTTAATTTTTCTCAGATCAATTCCTTGTTTTAAAGCCCACTGATTATTTCTGTTTCTTTGATTTCCCCTTGTTTTATCATGTTGTTGGGGTTGATTCTGTTTACAAGTACAGGGATTAACAACAGTGGTTTGCATGTAATGGTCTCCCTGTACCTTTCCCTTCCCTCTCTTAGAACTTTCAGCCTTCTCACTCTTTACAAAAGGTTTACCCCCCCCCCCCCCTTTCATTAGTAAGAATATGATTTTCTAAGGGAATATCTTTATGGTCTTCCTCATTCTTACACTCAGAGTCCTCTTCTTCAGAATCTGCCTCAACCACTACTTTGTCTAAAGGATCTACTCCAGTGACTCCTTCAGGTAATTTCTTCTTGTCTTGTCTTTCTAAGAGGTCTGAGGTGGGAGGAATATAGTTATTGTTGTATGGTGGAGGGGTGGTGTTATAGCCTATTCCTCTTCTCAGTTTGTCATGAACTTGATTTTTGAGTAAAGAGTCCATTGCTTTAGAAGCATTGGAGTATTTCTCAATATCTAGTTTGGCCTTCTCAAATTCACTCTTAGTTTTCTCACATGCTTTGGCCTTCTCTAGTTCAATCTCTAACTGATTCTTCTCCCACTTCCAGTAGTTGGTATCATAAGAATGTTGAAGTTCATTAGCCTGATATGACTTAATTTGTTCTTCAAACCTCTTAACAATCAAAACATACTATCTTCTATCTTTCTCTAGCCTTTTAAGATCATCACACATGCTCTGATTGTGATCCTTGTACTTTTTAACAGTTTCAATACATGTTTTAGAGCAAAGGTTAAATGTTACCTCTGTGGGAAGTACAGTGCTTGATGACTCTGAAACTTCAGCCATCAAAGCTTGATTCTGAACTGCTTCTTCTACTTGGTCACTCCAATCAAATCCCATTCCTTCTTGGGAAACAAGAGCTTGAGAAGAGTTCCTGTTGTTGAAGCTAGTGGACTGTGATGGTTGATGGTTTCTAGTATGCTATTGAGGCAATCCACTTCTGCATTCTCTTGCAAAGTGTCCCAGCTTGTGACACTTGTAACATTCAACCTTGGATTTATCAAATTTAACCCCATCTTCTCTTTTCTGAGCAAAGTTGTTCCTTCCAGTCCTTTTGATAAATCTTTTTACCCTAATTGTGAGCATAGCCATCTGCCACTTGATATCCATCTCTTCCAGATCATCAGCATTTATCTGTTCTAAGTCATCATTAATTAGAGTGGAATTAGCATGACTGGCTAGAAAAGCTTCTAAAACTGAGTCATTAGCTCCATCTTGCTTTGATCCATTGGCAGCACTAACTGATTCTGTATTAGCAGCATAATCAGTAGAAGATGATAAAAGAGCAGCATTGTATGAGTATCCAGAGGGCCTCTTCTTTGCTTCTACCTCTGCTTCAAACACTCTAAGGTCATTATAGAGGTCATTCAGTTCCTTGTCCTCTAGTTGGTCATTCTGTCTGAAGGAGACAGTGTACATAGTCCATTCATCACCAAGAGATCTTAGAAATTTTCTGTTGACATCATCTTCATCTATCTGAACACCAATAGTAGCCAATTCACCAATTAACTTATTAAATCTATCAAAAGTTTGAGTCATGGACCCATTCTTTGTAGACATGAAGTTTTCATATTGCTGCTTCAGGATGGCCTTCTGATTTCTCTTGGTACTTTTGGTACCAGAAAATCTTTTCTCTAGTGCATTCCATAGAATTTGAGAATCCGCGCAGTTGCAGAACTGGTGTTGGTACTCATTAGTTATAGCCAAGAGCAGAGTGCTCAAGGCTTTCATCTCTGTCTGCCTCATCTTTCTTTCTCCATCAATCTTTGGTGGAGGTCTCTTTCCTTCTACGTCCATCTTTCCTCCATCTGAGGGACCATTCTCAATGATGTCCCACATTGAGAAGTCTGTGAGAAGAATGTATTGCTTGATTCTGATTTTCCACATGTCAAACTCATTGGGTTTGAGCATGGGAACCTTTGAGACCAGAATGTTATCGCTTGAACCATCCATGATTATAGATTTCTGAGTTTTATAGCTCTGATACCACTTGTCAAGATCGAAAGTTCTAAACAATAATTTAATACAAACTCAGAAACAATGTTAAAGAAGTCGCGGAATAACACTTTAACAATTAATCAAAACACAGAATATGAACTCAAATCATAAGTTTATATTGCATAAAACTTAATGATTACAATCACAACCTCAATCTGTTGAACAGACTCAACAGACGTTCTACACTTCTCTATAGAAAGGATCAATACTAGTCTTGAGGTTAATTCTCTAAACAAAAACAACTCATACTATAATCTAAAATTATCTAGACTATATATACAAAACTGATTACAAGATAATTACAAAGGAAATATTATTCTTTAGAATCCAGTGCATAATTATCTTACAGATTCTTTAGGATATGGTCCTACTGAAGTTGAACTTAGACAGATAAGGCATGCGCTTGTTCCATTCGTAGAAGAAGAAAAGAAGATATTTGTTCGTTGCATCAAAAAGCTTGATATATATCTTGTAATGTAAAGTAAAGATAGGTCGTTTGAGTATCAACAAGAATATGTCAGCATGATGAACTACTTGAGACAGGCTCAGAAGGAAGTGAAGTCTAAGTCAAACATAGTCACTATTAAGGAGGTCCGCTTGAAGAAGTTTGTCAGACTTTGCTACCCAGTTTTTTACCGTTCAAAGGCAAAACATGCTAGACTACATGTTTACTGAAGCTAACTTTCATAATCAGAACTATGATGATCTTGAGCACATGTATCATTTGTTCAGAGAGATGACTATATGTAAGGTGAACATCACATTTGCCTTAGAGTCAATCAAAAGATTTATTCGACGACACATCTACTACACTTACTACAATGACTTTGTTAGAGTTAAATTTTGAGTCAATTTTTGAAGTGTTTGTGTGTTTAATATTGTTGACTTTTCATGTAGCTTGTGTAGAGGTCAAGACCTTGTTTGACCCTATATAAAGCATTTCTTTGTCTTGTTTTAGTATGTAAGTATGCTTTCATTCAGAGTCATTGTAATTCTCATTGTTAGACACATGAATACGACTAATCTTGTGACTCAATTTCTCTAATATTGATTCTTTGATTGTTATTGTAATTGTGCATGATTGCTTGAATATTTGGGATCACAATTGGTAACAGAGCCTGATCAGAAATTTCAGAAAGTTACTGTTTCATTGAAATTTAATCTTTGATTTAGTGATGTTCTTGTTATAAATTTGTGTTCATAGTGATCGTTCATAGATATAGAACATTTTTTGTTTTGGTTACAAATCGTTTAAACCAACAGATTGATTGAATTTGATCAATCTTTATACGTTTGGAAAGTGTTCACTCGCAGACTGTTCAAGATCGATTTCTACTTCAATAGTTGTTCTTGATGAAATTCATTCTGAAGGGTTGTTCACGATGATATAAAAAGTGATTGTGCAAAGTTTCAGATTCAAACATCAAGATTTGGATAGCTTTCTGTTGAATTTTTCAGAAAAATGGCCAAGATCCAAAGAATTCGCAGATTTAGTGAAGAACTCTCACGTAGAACTCGCAGAGCAACTGAATTCACAGAATAGCTATTTTTATCGATTCTAAGGAAAGAATTCGCAAACCAAAGGAATTCGCACCTCACAAAGAAGAAAAGTTGATTAAGGAAAGGATTCGCACAAATATTTGTACGAAAAGCTCAGGATTCGCACAAGAGTTACATGCGAGAAGTATAGAATTCGCACCTGAGAGACTCACGAATTGTAAGGAATTCGCATCTGAGTCTTATACGAAATTCAAAGAACTCGCATAAGCTTTCATGCGCAAAGCTCATAACTCTCACATGCTTGTATGCGAAAAGTTCACATTTCGTATCCTTTAAGTATCCTTTTATGTGAATTACTCTATATGAATTGTTGTTTGTGTGTGCTACGCGAATCGTGGCATACGAATTGTTACATGCGAATTTTGTTGTGTATCATACGAATTCTTGTCTTGTTTTTCATTCTAAGTGATTTTTCTGTATTGTTACTTCAAATTCTTCTGTTTTTCTGATTAAAGATCATTTCAAGCTTTATTCTTCATAGATACTAATCATGCCTTATACAGACGAAAAGGGAAATATGTTTCTTACAAACAAAGACTATGCATTGTCATATATGCCTGAGATTCCAAAGATGGAAGTTGAACTTGAAGAACTCAAAGTTAAGAATGAGAAGCTGAAAAGTCAAAACTCAAAGCTGAAAGCAAATATTGATACTTTGAATGTCAAACTCACCAAGGCTGAGACACAAGTATCAACTTATGAAGCTAAAAGAAAACAATGGTTGAAGAAAGTTGATGAGAGGTTCAAGAAAGAGAAAGTTGAACTGGAGAAAACTTTCAACCTAAAGTTGTCTGAACTTTCAAGGAAAGTCGAGTCTGAGAAAAAGGAGTTAGAAATTAAATGTGCTAAATTGTTTAAACAAGTTTCTGAGTTTGAAAGAATTGTTATTAGTGAAAGAGATATGTTTGAAAAAGAAAAGAAAAATACTTTGTTTTTCAAAGATATATCTCAGAAAAATCTGAACTTGGAAAAAGATTTTGAGGCTGAAAGAAAACATTTTGAAGCTGTAATTTCTAAACTTACTGACAAGTTAGTTGTCTTATCTACATATATTCAAAAGGGACAGAAAGCTAAATCTGATTTGCAAAGCAAGTTTGACAAAATTTGTAATGAAAAAGCCAAGTTGAATGACAAGATCAGTCAACTTGAAAAAGCTAATGTTGATCTTTCTGACAAGTTAGCATCTGAGACATCTGTACCATCTTCTTATGATGATGATGATTCAGTTGAATCAGTTTGCTCTTTTCAATCAGTAAATAACTTATTTCAGAAAATGGTTTTCAAGAAACAAACTGTTAAATCTGAAAGCTTGAAATCAAATCAGATTAAACCTTCTAGTCCATTCTGTGTTAAATCTGTTGATAGATATGCTGCTTATTCTGGACTTAGTACTTCCAAGAAAGAAAAGATGATCTGGGTTGTCAAAGGTTCTCCTGAATCAGTAAAATACCAGAAATCATCTGCAAAATTTGAACTGAGAAATAAGAACAGAGCTGAAAAAGGTAAATCTTTTGCACCTGATGCTATCAAGTCAAACAAGCATCTGATCAGGTTAACAAAAAGAAAACTTTGTTGTTCATATTGCTGTAATGATGATTTTGTTCATAAAGCACATATTCACAAGAGGTATTTTTCTCACAAGAAGTTTACTGATACTGCTTATCACAGAGGTGGAAACCGCTCAATGAAGTTTTCACATACTAACCAGAATGGACCCAAACTTATCTGGGTACCAAAACTTGTTAAACCTGTGATGCAGGAACCTGAACTCAAGAAGGAGAGAAGGACAATGGCTTCTAAATACTACAGTTTAGAACCCAATCTTCAATGTTCAAGACTATGACTTCTAGACACAACAGTCTAGGACTCAGACTTCAATGTCAAGATTCTGATAAGATCTTCAATGTCTCATTCTTACAGGGAGTTTTTTTTTCATTAACTAGATTTCATTTGTGTGAATTGAAGTTGAGATAAAAGCTTAATTGTTATATCTTATATAAGGGGAGCTTGAATTAGTAAAATTGTTCTGAATTGTTATATTTTTACCTGTATGCAGATATGAAGGGGGAGCATATCTATACAGAGAAGAAAGATCCACAACATGTCAAGGGGGAGCCAGTAAGAAATAACAAACATTTGATGCCAAGAAAGAACAAAGCCATGAAAAGTATAAGAAGAAAAGGACATCAAGTCAAGGTGGAGCTCAACATATTATATCTGAAAACGGTTGTAAGTGTGTGAAAATGTAAGTTTCCAGATCAATCAAGCACAATCTCAAACATGATTTAACAATATCAAGATTTTAGAGAGAGAGTAGAGAGAGAATCACAAGTATATTGAAATATGACAATTACATGTATGACTTGGTTTTCGTCTCTTACAACACAAAACAAAGGTATTTATACTACCTACTTCTCTCAAAGGAACTTCTCTCAAACATGCTTCTTTCACAACACTAAACTCTCATAACACTATACAAGGTAAAACTCATATTGACTTAGACTATGTTGACTTGACTTGACTTTTCACATTAAATCTTGGATACAATAAAATACACTAAAAATCTCCCCTTTTGTATTCAAGATTTAATAAAAATTTGACACTAGTCTTCAGCGCTTAATTATTCAATTTTTAACTCTGACGGCTTTGAACTTTAAAGCTCTGGCAATCTTCAGTCTTTCAGTATTTGAAGAATCTTGAAAAGTCTTTAACACTCTGCATCTTTGGAAAGTCAACAAGTCTTAAAACGAATCATTTGAAGTCTTGAAACATCTAAACTTTGAAAATCTTTAAACTTCTTTGAAATCTTTGAAACTCTTGAAATTTCAAGGGATCTTTCAAAACTGTATCTTCATCACTCTGATCTCTTGATTGTCTTCAGAAAGACAAACTTTCTCGAATCATCAGTCTGAATTGTCTTGAATCATCTCTTAATAATCATCAGACTTTAAAACTTCTTCACAAATCTTTTCAACAAACTTTGACATTCTTTTATCTTTGAAATTGATCTTTGAACTTTCTTCATGCTTTGAAATTGAACTTTGTAGATTTCTCCCCCTTTTTGATGATTGTGAGCATCATGATCATCAAAACTTCTTCAATTTCAGCACTTTCTTTGATTTCCTCCTTTGAAATGACTAACAATCTTCCCTTTATGGTAAATTGACATTCTTAAATGTTCAAACCACTTCTCTATTCTCAAAATATTTGAGATAAGCATGTTTGAGAGAAGTTCCTTGAGATAAGTAGGCAGTATAAATACCTTTGTATTGTGTTGTAGTGAAGTAACCAAGTATCACATTGTAATTGTCAGACTTGTGACTTTAATATACTTGTGATTGACTTTCTCTCTCTACTCTCTCTCTAGATCTTATAATTGTCATAATCTTGATTGAGATTGTTAGAATTGCTTGAATTGAATCTGGAAATTACAATTTCATTATCCTCGAGTGATTGAGGGGTGAGGGGTCTTAAATCAAAGAGTGGGGGAGATAACTCATCCGGTTGAGTTTTTCTCATTGTGCTGAGCGGTAAAATGGAAATGAGAGTTTGGTTAGAAGTGAGCTTTAATGATAAAAAGAAAGAGGGTGTGAAAACAGAGTTAAAAGAATATGGAAACTCTGCACCAACTTCTTCTAAGTCGGACAGCCACATCTACTGATTGGTTCACATTCTTTGGTGACCATCATTGAAACAGGCAGTGAGCCCATGCCAACTCTTGCAATTACCCCACCAGCCACTCGTTTCTTTCCCGAAAAAGAAATGTTTCATTTTTTGTGGACGCAGCATATCTGCTATCTAGTCTTCACTCGGAAGATTTAGATATTGAAATAGAAGGAAAGTTGCCCCACCTTTGCACCTCTTTCATGCACATTGAGTTCGTGTAATACTTGTTGTTGTCTCAATAGTTTACATAATTTGAGCCTGTTCAAGCTTAAGTAGCTTCAATCATTCATACACTTGCACGTACACACAAGGAATGAGTTTTCTTGTCATAACATTCATAGAAAATTCCTTTGTGGTTTTTCGATGATTGAATGGAAGCCCTGGGGGAGTAAACATCACAAAAGCTCCTTTCCAATGTACATCCGTTGTACAAAGTGGCTCCGTGCTACTTACAGGCTTACTAACCGTATCATTTGTTGATTCAGGGTTACAACGCTTATTATATCTGAATTTGAAAAGATTCAGGTATATACATTTCTTATGAATTGATGGATACACAAATCAAAGAGCGAAGATTGTCAAATTTCTATAAAGGGCGGAGATTGTTAGTTTTTCACAAAGGGTGGATTATTATTCAGAGACAGTGTTGAAATTGAAGAAGTTTTGATGATCATGATGCTCACAATCATCAAAAAGGGGGAGATATTTTTAAAGATTTCAATTTCAAAGATTAAAAGGAAGAGATCTTCTGAAGATTGTGAAAAATGGGAGATATTTTGAAGATTTCAATTTTCAAAGACAGAAGATTTGTTGTGAGGTCCATTGAGAACATGATTGGTATTGATTGAATGATAACAAGGAATCATAGGGAAGAAATCAGTAGTTTATTCTAGACAGAAATGTAAACTACAACTACATGAGAGAAAAATACTATGCGACTACATTGTTGCTGAAAGTTGAAATTACAAAATGAAAGGTTACCCCTAAAACAAGGCTACATGATTCCTATTTATACCTCATACTCCCTTGTATACAATTAAGCCCAAACCCATTACAAGGCCCAATACAATAAATGTAGATTACTTTATAAAACTTCTAAACTAAACATAAAATATGTTCTAACATTCTCCCCCTAAGTTTTGTAAAGTAATCATTCTCTGATCAGGTCCAGCTTTAGCTCCTCTCCCCCCTTGATTTCTTTATAAAACTTAGTGTTGCATAAACTTCAAAGCATCCTTAAGCTCCCACTAGAATGTAGCTTTTATCCTTGGAGTTTCAACTGAAATATCAGATATGATGTAGACTAATGAGTGCACATAAAGACAGCTTTTTACTCTTGTAAATCCAACACATTCCTTAACGCCCACAAGAATGATATGTGTGGATTATGGAATGACAACCAAGTGCATCTTCAGTGTATAACATCTAATTTTGTCTTTGAACCATGAGTTTAAATTAGAATTTAGCATAAGAACTTCATCTGATAAGCATACGGGCGGTAGCATCTGGTAGCAACACTACAAGGCAAGGGTTAGAAGGCAAGCAATGTTCAACAACTGATAGAAGATACTCATATTGACTTCTTTCAAGAAAACTGAATAATCAAACCCAGAACTCCTTTCTTCACGAATCAGCTGGATGATTATAAGTGCTCAGGATTCTGAATTACAACTCAAATAGCATAACAATGATTGCAGTCGCTCACACTACTGAGTGATCAAGTCAGAAAAATGATAAATTGATCTCAATGGTCTAACCACAAAAGAAGCTTTCCAGACTGATGATTGCAGATGCTCAGGCAGCTAACTCAATCCAAGTAGAGACCAAATCATCAAATCCAGAAACTGAAAATCTTGACAGGCATGAGCACTCGTGTAAGAATAGATCAGTTGCTAATGATATGTGACCAACATATGATAGGAGTGATGTCACATATGCATTCCTCATATAAAGCTCAGGAACAGGGCAAACTTGTATGAAACAGGGTTCAGAACAGTCAAAATTCTCAAAAACATCATCAAAATTCGCAAACAATCAAAATTCGCAGATCACTGTAGCAATTTGAGCACAATTCGCAAGATGGCATAAGCCTGAACCACAATTCGCAGAGGCTTGCATTGCGTAGTCCCAACTTCTGCAAGCCCCATGTGTGTGAATCCTCGCATTTCGCAGACTATATATTTAAGAATCCTCAGAATTCGCAACACCCTTACCTGCGAATTCTAGACTTAGAACATTTCTGAAATTTGGAAGCCACTTTTCGCATACATATAACCTGCGAAATCTTTAACATTTCGTAACCAGTGGCCTGCGAATCCTGTACTTCTCGCACACAACTACTTGCGAAATCTACACTTGAAATAAATTGTTGTGTCCAATGTTCTTTGCGAATTCTTCAACAAAAATCTTCAATACTTCGATTCTTGAGTTGAGCTTTTATCCACAGGTTCGAAAATAACTATTAAGCACAATTGTAGTTGAACAAATAGTCTGATTTTGACTCTAAGCACCAAATCGATTCAACCACAGTAACAAATATTTTCGAACAAAATATCTCAGAAATCGACAAATCTGATTTCTGGAATGAAATTGATACTAGCTATTGATTTGATAATGATACACTATAACTTCTGAATCAATTAAACAACAAAGAACAATCAATTTCACAATAAAACACAGAAATCAAAATTTTCAATAGAACTGTTCTATCAAAAACCAATCAGTCTCGATCATCGATGAATGATTTCGTCGTTTAACTCTGATACCAATTGTGAGGTCCATTGAGAACATGATTGGTATTGATTGAATGTATACAATTAAGCCCAAACCCATTACAAGGCCCAATACAATAAATGTATATTACTTTATAAAACTTCTAAATAGAACATAAAATATGTTCTAACATTTGTCAAAGTCAAGAAAGTTGTTCAGAAAAGATTCAAGATGATTCGAGAAAGTTCGTTTTCCGAAAACTGATCAGAGATAACATAAATGAAGATAAGAGCATCCAAAGATTCCTCAAAGTTCAAAGATTCCTGAAGTTACAAAGAAAGTTTAAATGTTTGTTCAAGACTTAATGACTATTCAAAAAACATTGTGAAAGACTTTTCAAGATTTTTCAAAGCATCAGAGATTGAAGATTGTCAGAGCTTCAACGTCTAAAGCTGTCAAAGTTAAAGTTTTGAAGAATCAAGCGCTGAAGACGATTGTCAAATTTTTATTAAATATTGAATACAAAGGAGGAGATTGTTAGTGTATTTTATTGTATCCAAGATTTAATATGAAAAGTCAAAGTCTGTAAAGTCAACCTTAGTGATATAAGTGTTTAGCCTTATGAGAGTTTGTGATGCTTGTAAGCATGTGAGAATTTCTTATATGTATAAATAGCATAGGGTTGTGAGAGTTCTTTGTAAGACTTGTAATTGTTACATCAATCATATGACTTGTGACTTTCTTTTACTACTCTCTCTCTCTCTCTCTCTAGAACTATAATTGTCAAATCTTGATATTGAATTGTGCTTGAATCTGGGAAACATACATTTTCAGTTACCAATCCTTCCTCCACCACAGGTAACAATTCGATCACATTCAGTAATGGTAATACTCTCCCCATCACGCACAATGGACACTCTTTTATTTCTGATAACATTAAATTAAATGGCATCCTGGTTGTGCCCAATCTCACCAATAATCTCTTGTCCATTAGCAAATTAACCAAAGATAATTATGTGGATGTCTTATTATCTTACCCTTTTTTCTACATTTTGGATCGCTAAACAAAATTGGTCCTAGCCCAGGGAAGATGTGAGAATGGTCTTTATGTCTTACAAATGGTTCATCATGCTCTCGTTGCCTCATCCTCAAAACCCAAAGCAACTTTTGAAGTTTAGCATTCGCGTCTAGGACATGTCCATTTTGATACTATTGTTAATTTACCAAAACTTAGTCAGTTATCTATTTCTGCTCTCTTACCTGAACCAGGTACTTGTTTGCCTTGTCATCTTGCTAAAAGTCAACGTTTACTGTTTGAGCTTAATAATAAACGGGCCTTGAACCCACTTGACCTTATTCATTATGATTTATGGGGTCCCTCTCTGGTTACGTCCATTGACAATTACCGGTATTATGTTGTTTTGTTGATTGCCATTCTCGGTTTTGTTGGCTCTATCCATTAAGATTGAAATCTGACTTTTATAATATCTTGATGGTTTTTATGAAACTTGTTCAAACTCAATTCTCTCGCAAAATTAAAATTTTTCAAAGTGATAGTGGAACCGAATTTGTCAATCATAAAGTTTGGTCTTTATTTGAAGAAAATGGGACACTTCATAGGTTGTCATGTCCGTATACGCCACAACAAAATGGCAGGGTGGAACGCAAACACTGACACATAGTCGAAACCGGGTTGGCAATGTTATTTAATGCAGAACTCCCTCCTTCCTTTTGGGTAGATGCATTCTCATCGGCCGTTTACATTATCAATCGCCTACCTACACAAATTCTTGATGGTAAATCTCTGTTTGAAATCTTATACTTACAACCACCCAACTATAACATTTTTTGAGCTTTTGGTTGTCGTTTGTTCCCTTATCTACGGGATTACTCGGAACACAAACTTACCCCACGAAGCATACCATGCATTTTTGTTGGTTATAGTCCCATCTACAAAGGATATCGTTGCCTTGACCCTATTACCTCACAAGTTTATATAATGTGCCATGCTAGGTTTGATGAAGAGGCTTTTCCATTCCTTGCTACTGGAGAAAATAAGTGTTGGGTCATTGACCAGCATTTTCCTAAATCGAAACATGGCGCTGGCTGCTACGCTATAAGGAAATAAAGTTGCACCTTCTCCATCAGCAATTGCTTTTGGCGTAGTGGTAAGCGTTTGATCCTAACATGTGGTATCAGAGCAGGTCATGGGTTCGAATCCTATGGAGTGCATTTAAATGCCAAAGGCATGTTGTGCAGCCATTGACTTCTAGTGAAGATCTTGTTAGTGCTGGCAGATGTTGGGGGGGGGGGGGGATTGTTGGGTCATTGACCAACATCTTCCTAAATCGAAATGTGGCATTGGCTGCTACGCTATAAGGAAATAAATTTGCGCCTTCTCCATCAGCAATTGCTTTTGGCGTTGTGGTAAGCGCTTGATCCTAACAATAAGCCCATCACAACCCTTCAATTAGGTACATTTGATGACAATTCATTCCATTCATCAATTCCCTCTAACACTCCCTGCTCAAACCCACTGCCAACTCCTACATCCAATCCATCGTACCCTCCATGCCACCTTTGCATGGACTTTCTCACATCACCTAAACCAACGGCTCTTGTTCCAACCAACCCTCCTCCCTCCAACTCGCCTCCATCACCTGAACCCACCTCAGTCAATCCCAGTTCAGAGGTTTTCTTCCCCACGTCCCAAACCACTTTCGTCACTGAATCACCCTAAGCTACCCTGATCCCTCTTCCACCTACACCACCACCACCCTTCACACACCCTATGGTTACCCATGCAAAAGCGGGTATATTCAAACCCCGACACCAAGCCGACTTATCACATGTCACTCATCATGCCTTACACGCTGCTCTTTTTGCCACAACAGATCCCAAGGGTTATAAAACTGCTCTTAAGAATCCTACCTGGGTGATGGCCATGCATAATGAACTTGAGGCGTTACATAAAAACAATACATGGACCCTTGTCCCTCGCCCAACCAACCATCCTATTGTTGGGTCCAAATGGCTGTTTAGGACCAAGTTTCATTCTGATGGCTCTATTGAACATCATAAGGCTCATCTTGTCGCTCAAGGGTATAGCCAAACACCGGGTATTGATTACTCACACACATTTAGCCCAGTTGTTAAAGCCTCAATTGTTCGAATTATACTCTCCTTGGCCGTTCTCAATAATTGGAACTTGCATCAACTCGATGTGAACAATGCCTTTTTACATGGTTATCTTAAAGAGATGGTTTACATGGAACAACCCCCGGGATTTACTAATCATCAATTTCCTAATCATGTGTGTAAATTAAATAAGGCTTTATATAGTCTTAAACAAGCCCTGCGTGCTTGGTTTCAACGGTTGAGCACATTTTTAATGGCTAACGGGTTCTCTTGTAGTCGAGCTGACATGTCCCTTTTTATTTTCAAAAAGGATTCATGCATCATGTATTTATTGGTCTATGTGGATGACCTGATACTCACCGGAAATCAAGATGCCATTGTCAAGTCATTTATTGCTAGGTTAAACAAAGAATTCGCTATCAAAGATTTGGGTGATCTCAACTACTTTTTAGGGCTTGAAGTAACCTACACCAATGATGGACTGTTCCTAAACCAATCCAAATATTCTCGGGAAATTCTGTATCGTGCAAAAATGATGGATGCAAAACTGGCTCCTACGTCACTTTCAACGCATGTATCATTTACTACCACTGGCGAGCCGTAGTCAGATCCAACTCACTACCGTTCAATTGTGTGAGAATTACAATATTTGACTATTACAAGACCCGATATTTCCTATGTCGTCAACCAGGTCAGCCAATTCCTTCAGACGCCAAAGGTTGATCACTTTCAAGAAGTCAAACGTATTCTTCGACACACTAAAGGAACTTTGGCTTTTGGTCTTACATTTAGTAAACCTTCTAAGACATAAATTATTGGTTATTCTGATGCTGACTGGGCAAGATGTCTTGAGACACGGCGCTCCACATATGGATACTCTATATTCTTTGGCAGTAATCTTATTTCATGGAGTGCAAAGAAGCAACATACGGTATCCCGGTCGAGTTGTGAATCGGAATATCGTGCAATGGCAAATACGGTGCTGAAATCATTTGGATAACACACCTTCTATGAGAATTACATGCTTTACCTCCAGATCGCCCGACCATTCTATCTGACAATCGTAGTGCTCTGTTCCTCACTCAAAGTCTAATCTCTCACAAAAGGGTTAAGCATATTGAGTTGGATTATCATTTCATTCGTGAACTTGTTTCTTCAGGGAAACTACACACTAGATTCATTCCTACCAAGCTCCAAGTGGCGGACATCTTTACGAAAAGTCTTCCTAAAACTCAGTTTGAGTTTTTTCGTCGTTTGCTTCTTCTGGGTCCGCCACCGTCTCGCTTGCGGGGGGATATTACTTTACCACATTTATAGTGAGTTATTATAGTCCATTCATATACCCATGATTATTATAGTGTGTTATTATGGACCATTCATGTACTTTTGCAATTCCTATTTATTTGTATATTGCTGTAAAGGTTCATTGAGCAATATAGAATACTCTTCATCAAGAGTTTTTATCTCTTTATTTCGCAACTTGAATTGGTGCAAACTAACCCAACTTAATTTGGGTTTTAGTTGTCATGAAACTTGGGATTGCTCTCATTTAGATGTTTCTATTTACAGGATATTTTGGACATCCGTATTTTAGACTTTATATTGCCAAAATTTTGAATTTTTAATCGACCAATTTTTAGGGTGTTACATGAGGTTTTTTGGCTTTTTGTGAAACTAAATGAAAAGCTTTCGAAGTTAGACGTCCCTGGGGAAGATGAAGTGAAGCTAACATACTCAAGGGTGTGTTTACGCAAGGCGGGATGAGATAACACAAAAATAAAGTTATTTTGGTGCGACCATTAGACTGGCATTGGAGAAAAACTATTTTTTTGTTGGAACGAAAATTAGGGAGATTATACATGATTGGTATACTATTGAGTTACTCATGTCAAATTAAAACTTTAAAACCTTCTGTAATTCTTTCATCCAAATGTTTTTATTTTTTCACCTTTAGCATATTAAACATACATAATTATAGATCAACTAAAGTACATTAAAAACACGTTCCATTTTTATTATAAAAGTACACCATTATTATTTTTTCGCCAATATTTTCAAATAAGCTTATTTTTTTATATTTCTTAATTTAGTAGTATTATAAAATATTTACCAATTTTACTATATATATCTATAGTATATCGATAAACATTTGTAACAGTTATTGCAAAAAAAAAATATCAGGTATACAAATATATACGTATCTATATTATGTTTTTTTTAATTACATTTATTCAAAATTTATAACCAACTACATTGTAAATGTATACAACCAACATCAGTATGGACAAAAAAACAAAAAACAAAAATGAAATATGATTGATCATAATAAAATGTCTACAATTCTCCGGTCACACAATTCACCTTTATTAAGCATGAACTACTAATGACATTTATAGAGTATACATAATAGATAAAAATGCATACCAAAGTACTTCAGAGTTGATGCATGATCCACATATATCATATATGTGCACCGAGCGACTCAAGCACCATGTTCTCATAGACTAAGTATCGATAGGGACGGAGAATACAAACTTAACATTAACATGGTTTCCATTTTGATTTCGAGATGTTTCGCGAGCTGATATTTACCTTTGTCAATTGTTTTTTCGATTTCACGATTATTCGCGCCGCATCGCGCGCGGGTACGTAACTAGTATATCAATAAAATATGTAAAATAATAATAGTATAACATGCCTTAGACTTATTTTTTATAAATATGTAATATATAAAATATTAGTAGAATGTGTTATTTGGTTTAACCGAATTAGGAAAAAATTAACCGAAAACCGAACCAAATAAGGATCCTTATTCGGTTAACAGAACCGTTTAACCCGAAAACCGTTTAACCTAAATTTCATTCGGTTTTCAGATAGGTTATTCAATTTCGGGTATTTTTGACACCCCTAATTGTATAGTTATGCAAATTGCTTCTTAGCTACACATGGTGACTACAAAAATATACTAACACGCTTGTTTTAGCAATAGGAAATTGTACACAGTTTTAAACACATGTTTGGTTGCACATGCTGGTATAGTTATGCAAATTGCTCTTTGGAGTCCTTGGATACAATGTTGACAACAAAAAGTTTGGCTCCAAAAATTTAGGGGGTGTTTGGGATTGCTTATTTGAGGTGCTTATTAATTTATTGCGTTTTCAAACAACAAGTAAGCTGTTTTGAGTGTTTGGATTAGAAACTGCTTATGACTTCTCCACTCCGCTAATAAGAAAATTTTGATAAGTCATTATCAACTGACTTATTTGAAACTCCTTATTAACTTATTTAACCAAATTACATATTTGTCCTTTCTTCCTATAAGTTAATAAGCACTTTACAAATAACCATAAGTTAATAAGTAGTTTTGCAAATAAGCATAAGTTGTTTTAAATAAGCAATCCCAAACACCCCCTTAGTGTTTGTAGCTCAACTTTAAAAAGAACACCCCAAATCCAAATCTTAATGAAGGTCTCCATGGTACAATTGGTTGACCCCAAAAGTTATCGATTGTTTTGTGATGTGTAAATTCTAGTTCATTGTTATTAATTTTTTAAATATAAAATATATAATTTAGTGAAAGAAAAAAGAAATGGGAGACATGTTTGAAAAGAGCTCATTATTTGACACCGGTCTCCCATGGCCCCTGACCTTGGAAGATGGGATTCCGAGACTAGGATCTCATAACTTCCGCTCGTTGCATACCTTGCTTCACTACTGCTTCTTCCTCTCCCCAGGAATGAACAATTGGAAAGATAAGATTGAGTTCCACGAATATACAGGCTAGAAAGATGCTATTTGGCATTTGTTGCTATTCTACCAATTTGTGCATCAAATTCTAAAATGATAGAGATTTTTATAAAAAGAAAACTCTTAAGAGCATCTCCAACAATTTATGCTAAAAGTTATTTAAAACATAGTAAAAAATAAAAATCTTTAAAAAAATTTGCATCCAACTCCAACAACTATTCTATTTTAGCAACTCTAGTATTAATTATCTTATTAAAATATTCAATTTATTTAATTATATTATTAAAATATTCAATATATGGAAAGTTGGGAGAGGAAAAGTTTGCTTTTGGGGGGGTAATAACTAGTATTGGGACGTACTGGTTAAGACCCTAGGGGTTGTGGTGGAATATCCCATACCCCCTGGGTTCGAATCTAGACGTACACAACAATTGTGACCACTGAGGTTTAATGAGAGCTGATGTCTTACAATCATAATTTGTCAAGGGATTAGTCTAGGCATAACCTATGACACCTTTCCAAAAAAAATTAGTTTTGGGGAGACTATCTATTTAGATATTTCTCTGAATTTAGAGATTTTTACAATCTCTTTCCTATTTTCTCTATTTTAGCATAGAGGATATTTTAGCTGTTGGAACAACAAAAATGTTAAAATCCCATTTTTTTTCCATTTTAACATAGCTGTTGGAGATGCTCTAACAAATTTAATTAAGGGAAAGTTAAAAATACCAACAAACTTTCACATTTTGATTTTTAAGTGATTAAATTTTTGACTTTTTTTTAAACTAATAGATCTTTAAACTTTTTGAAATCGAATAAATAAATCTTTCAACTTTTAAATTAAAGAAATCCAAGAACTTCCTTGTTTTAAACGATTAAGTCCATAGTCAAATTTTTGAACAAAGTCCTTATATTTATAAGACGAAAGAAATATACCATTTCTTAAAGAATGTATCAAAAAATCATTAACAAAGTATGATATAAACCAATAAAAAGAAATAATTAAATACGATTTTCATTATCAATTATTCATTTTTCATATTCAAATGAGAATCATAAGAGATCCTAATAGTAATTTGTTAGAGCAGAAATATGTTGGATACAAGATCATGAACACTAGAAGTCAAAGCTGGAAAGTCAACTCTCATGGAAAGTCAAAGTCCTTGTTAATAAAGTCAAAGTCTTTATATTTGTTATTTTTGTTCCTTTGTATTTGTTAGAGTATAAATAGTCTTTGATTTGTTGTTTAATAGATAGATGACTAGAATATTTTGTACGCATTCTGTGAGCGATTTGTAGAGAGAGAAAGTAGCAAACAGATTGTAAACTTTGAATTCTTGAATTGAATCAAATTAGGTAGTTTAATCAATCTTGTTTTGTTATTTTGATTTGTAAATAGGAACTTGAATCAGGGACACACAATTGGTATCAGAGCAGATCCAGATTGAAATCATTTCAAGAAAAGAAGTCGACACTTGTTAGGTCTGATTTTATAGTAATCATTGTATTTATAAGACTTGGTCAATACTGTGTTTAGTGCTTATCAGTATTGTATTTGACCAAGGGTATTTAAGTCCCTTTGGTCTTGTTGGTTGTAAGTTTCACACGCACACATTAATACAATTCCTACTTTGCGCTCCATAGTCTCTCTCTCTCTCTCTACTTTCTCTCTCTAGAAGTTCTAGTGATCTTGGTTCATCAATTGGTATCAGAGCATGCTAGATCTTGAGAGAATTGAGAGATTGTTTGTTATTGATCTGATTTAGTGATTGAAATCGAAAATTTGATCGATTTTATTGAATTTTTCAATAAAATCTCGTTTTCTTGATTTCTCACAAATTTTGGGTGTGTTTGTGACTGATTTACATTGTTTTTTTTTTGCATCAATTGATTGTTTTTGATAGGTGATTGTTTTTTATTCATATTTTGTTGCAAGAAAAACGGATTTAGTTCATCGATTTTGAGAAAAACGGGTTTTCTGAAAACAACGTTGTTCTTGTTCTGTTCTTGTCGAATTTCAAGATTTTGTTGATTTTGATCGAAATTGTTTGATAAAAGTTGTTAGAATGTTGTTTTCGAGCACCAATGTGTATTTTTCTTGCGTAAATTTCTTGATTTGATTTGATTTTGCTAAATTTTACGAGTTTTTGAAGTTTGCGTTTCTGTTATACACTTTGTGTTTCATTCATAATGTTTGCGCCTCATTCATCACACTTTGCGTTTGCTTCATTATTGAACTGCATTTTCTACTAAATTTGTGTTATCTTGTTTCAGGTTTGCGGTTCTCATTGGAAACGCAAAGTCAAGCTTCTCGGTTCTAGTCTGACACGCAAACCTTCAGTTTGCGTTCCTATCTTCAAGTGAAAAGTCTCTCACCAGCAAAGTCTCTCACCCGCAAAGTCTCACTTTGCGTTTCTCAAGTGACCCGCAAAGTCTCACTTTGCGTTCCTCAAGGCACCCGCAAAGCTCACTTTGCGTGTCCCACTACACCCGCAAATCATACTTTGTGTTTCCCTCTTCAAACGCAAAGTCCACTTTGCGGTTCTAACTTCACCCGTAAAGATCCTTCTTTGCGTTTCTGTCTTCACCCGCAAAGCTCCACTTTGCGGGTCTCCCTGTTTAAAAATTAAAAAAAAAAGAGTCTGGAAAAAAAAATTAGTGTGCCATCCAAAAAAAAAATTCTTTTTAAACTTTGTGTCATATCAAGTGTTTTTCAAATTGTCAATTTTTAATTTTTTTTTTTTTGAAAATTTACAATTCAATCTGATTTTTGTTTTCCTGATATATAGTTTGGGACGGTCATTCACTTCAAGTTGATCATTTTCTCAAGATGTCTTTGCAAGCACAGATCTACAAGAATGACCTCATGATGTCTTTGGGGTCTGATACTCGTCCATCAGTACTAATCAATGAGAACGAATTCGAACAGTGGCAGGATCGATTCATCAACTTTATTGAAAGGCAACCTAATGGGGATAACATGATGAAATCTCTGTATGAGGGTCCTATGGTGAGGAAAATGAAAGTGATTCCAGCTACTGATACTACTCCAGCTACAGCAGTTGAAACACCTTTAAGTGAATATGACCCTAAAGAGTTATCGAGATATCAAGCAGATAGTCTGGCTAAGTCAAATCTAATCCTTGCTCTTCCCAACTCCATTTATAACAGAATCGATTGCTTCAAACATAATCCAATGCTGATGTGGACACAACTTGAGAAGATTATTTTGGGTACTGCTATGTCTACTCAGTTACGACAGACCAGATACATGAACAACTTTGAGAAGTTCCAAACTAAGGATGGGGAAAGTTTGAAGAGTGTGTTTGATCGATTCTGGGCTGTCATCAATGATCTTTTCAAGATTAAAGTTACCAAGACTGAATTGGAAACTAACTTGAAATTTCTGAACGCTTTACAACCTGAGTGGAACAAGTCTTGCCACAGAATGAGAAACAATGTCAGAATCTCAACTATGCAAATCCAAGAACTGTATGAGATTTTGCTGACTGATGAGAGTTTGGTACTGGAAAAGAAGGCCAAACTGGATAAAAAGAACAAGAAAATAGTTGATCCGGTTGCTCTTCTCATGAAGCAACTGAATGAACAAGCGTTGTCTGATAACGCTTACACCGGGTCAACTGATGACGATGGAGAGGCCTTACAGAAAGCTATGATTCTTCTTTCTCAACATTACCAGAAGAAGTTCCAATCGAGATCGGGTTCCAACTCTTCTCGCTTCACTCATGTGTCTAAAGCAAAAGTACCCGAGCCAAAGATTGCTGCTTGCTACAACTGCGGAAAGCCGGGTCATATTTCAAAGGAGTGTAGAGCAAAGAAGATTAAGGACTCAGTCTATTACCGAAGGAAATTGGAGCTGGTTAAGAAATGAGAGAATGGAACAGCTTTGCTGGCAGAAAAAGAATTTTGGCTGGATTATTCCGATGATGAAGCATCGAACGTCGAGATCGCCCATTTGTGCTTAGTCGGAGATGACCAGTCAGACGATTCTGACACTGATGAGGATGAGGTATATTATGAATTTGACTACAACTTTATTACCTCTCAGTTTGATATCATGATTAATGCTTTGTCTGATTTGCGCTCTAAAATTTTATCTGAAAAAGTTTTAAATTCTGAAAAGTCTGATTTAATTGAAAAGCTGAAAATTTCTTTGAAGGATGAAAAATCTATTTTAGAAAATACTAAAGACATCTTTCAAAAGAAATTGGATGCTTTGGAAAATTCAAACAAAACTTATCTTGAATCTTTGACTGACATGACCAAATTAAAAGATGAGTTTTTAGATAAAATAATTAAGTTAGAAGAAAAGCTTTATCGAAAAGACCAATCTGAACAAACAATTTATATGAACAAGCCGAGGAGTGAAGAGGCTTTAAAACAGAGATGGGGAATTGGTTTTGATAATCCTCAATTTTTAAACAAAGTAATAGACGAAGTTCCCACCTTATATAAATACGATTATCTGACACTTGCTCATTATGCTCCTCAGTTCAAATTTCATTGGACTAATGAAAAGGAAGTGTTAGATCTCAAAAATGATAAAATAATATATAAAAAGAAAAATGAAATTTCTTTTGTTTATACGTCCGAAAATGCCAAATATTTTCCGGAAAAATCAAGAAGAGGAAGAAGAGTTTTAAATGATATATCTTCTGTTAAATCTTCAGTGTCTAATGATTTTATTCCTTCTTATGCCCCTGATTCTGATAAGGAAAATATTTCTCCAATCATTTATGATTCGAAGAAATATACTCCTCCGTTAATATTAGAAGGAAAAATCATAGATCTTGAAGATCAGATAGAAGATCAAAATATTTTGAAGAAAATTGAATCTGACATTATTCTTTCTTTTATGACTTCTAGTCTTGAAGAAAATTTATTTTCTCAAAAATCAGATTCTATTTCTAGCCTATCTTCAGATTTTAAGGAAAATAAAAAGAAAGTTTCAAATTTTAAAATCTTTTCTCAAAATAATTCAGACTCCGAGGCAAATTCAGATTTATTAGTTGATCAGATTGGTTACTTGGATAATTTTATTTCTTCTGATTTAAATATTTCGTCTAAAATTCTTGATAATTCTTTTACGCTCAATGATCAATTTTATAAACCTAAGCGTAAAAGAAGACGGTCAAAGAAGTCGAAGAAACGAGATACAGTTCTCTCTGAATGTTCTAATTCTTCCGATACTATTATTTCAGATAGGACTGTGAGCCTGTCAAAGAAGCAGATCTGGAGAACTAGGCGGACATCAACTGATTCTATGTTTGATGGAGATCGATGTGTAGACAAATTTTATAATAATGATTCATTTGCTGTTTGTAATAAAGTTTCAAAATATTCTATAAAGCAAATGTTTCAAATTTCCAAAAATGTCTCATATTCGTCTTCTAATTCTAGTTCAGATGATCATGCTTTATCTTCTGATGGTTGTGATTATTTTTCTGATCCTATTCCTCGTGTTTCTAATGTCAATTTTGTCAATTATTGTTTCCCCATACGAACTGCAACTAACAAACATAGGCCCAAATACAAGCGAGTACCCAAATCTTTATCTGATTTAAAGTTGCAGACATCACATGTTAAGGGGGAGTAAGGGAAAGTTGGCTTCTGAGTACTTCAGCTCAGAACCCGTACTTCATAGACATCGACTTCTAAACACAAAAGTTTAGAACTCGTTCTTCAATGATTAAGCTTCTGACTAAATGAGATACTGTGAGTACATCAATTTTAATTTTGCTGCATTTATCTCTGATAATGATGGTATTCCAATTTTTCTCAATGTTTCAAGAATCTGAGCTTGTTTATCTAACTCATGAATTTGTATTACCCAATTTTTTTCTTCTAATATGAGACACAAATTTATTTTCTTCAATGTAAAAGATGAAATAGTTGAATTTTATTTTGTTCCAACTAAATATCTATTAAAAGTTTAAATCTTTACAAATTTTATTCTATAAAGTAAAGTTTTTACATTTTTTCTTTCCTTTGAATAAAATATGTGTCTAAGATAAATTTTCAAGTTCTTTTGCTTATATTAAAGTTTTTATATGGTCAAATTTCAAGTCTTACAAAAGTCGAAAAGTCAGCAACATGATTGAAACTTTTATTAATGCTTTAAAGATATGTGAGTCGGAATTTTTATAGTTTACTTTGCTTAGACTACCTAAACGATCAAAATTTTAGATTGGAATGAAAATATGGGCTAAGCATTTAGACGTTGATCTGAGTGATTGAGATGAATTTTAAATTCTTAAAATACAGAAATCTCTAAGTTTAAAAGTTTGTACCTGTGACCTTTCTGGTTTGGGAAAGTACGTTTCGTGGGATGCTTGTCATCTGGTCCCCTAAGGTCATTTGGTCTGGGAGTGATCGAACAGAAATCCTTATATAGAATCAGATCGAAAGTCATGTTCTACTGGTATGAATGGGTTTAGGATATGTCGATGTAGCCTTTCTGATCCGGGAAAGTAAGTTCCAAGGGGTGCTTGACACCTAGTCCCCTAAGGCCAACTGGTCTGGGAGAGGCTGACCCAAATCCTGCAATAGGGTCAGATAGAAAGTTACGTTTACGGCATGTTCTTTACTTAATAAACTTTTTGATCAAAAGATGCCAAAGTGCACGCGCTTAAAAGATGCCAAAGAGCACACTCATGTTAAGATGCCAATGTGCACACTGCTAAAAGATGCCAATGAGCACACATCTCATGATACTTGGTGATATGTTTGAGTTGCGATAAATCTGTAAATTTATGAATATCTTAATTCTTGATGGCTTAGTGTGAGTACATGCAAAGTTCTCTATAATATTTTTAGACTTGCATTTTCTTGAAGCTAATCGAAGATTCGCATGTGAGCACACTGAATAGATTGCTGGAAGTTTTTGAAACTGAACATGTCTTAACTTGATATGCAATGAAACTTGTTCTTGTATCCTACAACATATGTTTGATTTCAAATGTTTGATAAATTTGTAAAATTTTACTCTGTAGAATTTAATTTGTTTAGTGTTTAAAATTTTATATGTTTAGTTGTTTCAAAATTTACATTCAGTATATTTTTCTTTCTACATTAATTTCTGATCATTATGTTCTCATAAACATATTTTAATGGGTTTATGCATTATTCAAGGGGGAGTGAACAAAGAGATGTATTTCAAAGATTATATCTGTTTTTGAGGGGGAGTGTCTGATTTTCTTTATATGAATGTTATCTCGAATTGTCATATCTAATGCATTTGTGTAGTGGGAGTCAAAGAGCTTAACAAGGTAAATTTTTTCTAAGTCTACTTTGCGCTTCAGGCATGACACGCAAAGCTTGTTTTGCGTTTCCTTCATGAACCGCAAACCTTGCTTTGCGCGTCACACATGGAACGCAAACCTTGCTTTGCGCTTCCTGCATGAAACGCAAACCTCCCTATTTTCTCTGTTTCTTTGATTTTGCAGATCTTACGCTGTCTCATCTCCAACATTTGCATGACCAAGTTGATCAAGATCATCAAGGTCATGAGGGGGAGAAGTCAAGGAGAAGTTTAAGAGACAAAGAGCTCAAAAGATTATCTGCTGATCAAGATTCGTT
The DNA here is from genome assembly GCA_023525745.1 of Arctium lappa. Classification (NCBI taxonomy): domain Eukaryota; kingdom Viridiplantae; phylum Streptophyta; class Magnoliopsida; order Asterales; family Asteraceae; genus Arctium; species Arctium lappa. The sequence continues at coordinate 73,188,857 of CM042051.1, read as the reverse complement.
TAAAGATTTTATTATCTCAGCTACATCAAATCTTTTGTTGTTCCTGCTCCGAACACCACAGTTCATTGAAGATCATTCAAAAGAGGTGTATCGTCTTGAGCTTAAGCAGCAAAGAAAATTTTCAATCTGCAAAATGTTGAGAAGAAATTTTTTCTTAAAAGTCAGAAAGCTTCTGAAAGTCGCTTTGTTGGTCCGTGCTATTATAGAAGACAATTTTTGAAGACCAAAGCGCCAATGATTACTAAGGGGGAGATTGTTAGGTCTGATTTTATAGTAATCATTGTATTTATAGAACTTGGTCAATACTGTGTTTAATGCTTATCAGTATTGTATTTGACCAAGGGTATTTAAGTCCCTTTGGTCTTGTTGGTTGTAAGTTTCACACGCACACATTAATACAATTCCTACTTTGCGCTCCATAGTCTCTCTCTCTACTTTCTCTCTCTACTTTCTCTCTCTAGAAGTTCTAGTGATCTTGGTTCATCAACACTGTTCCATCTATTTTCAGATTCAATTCTGAAATTGTGTTGGTTTTTTGAGTTGTAATTGATCAGGTTATGTTTGTTTAGTGTTTTAGATCGAGTTTATGTAATTTGATTTGTGATTTGCACTGTAATTCTTAGGGGGTGTTTGGTTCGCGGAATTGGATGGAATTCAATGGAATTGGAATGTCCAAATCCATTGACCAAATTCCAAAGTCTTGTTTGGTTCACATAATTAAAACTAAGGAATCCTGCGGATTCCATCAAATTCCTTCAAACACGGATTTCACAATTCCACGGGGTATCCTATGGAATTCATTTTCTTTCCAACAGATTCCAATTCCAATTCCATCCAACCAAACGCCACCAAAATGTGTGGTCAAATTCCATCAAATTCCAATTCATTCAAAGTCAAATTCCTTGATGAATTCCAATTCCATCGAATTCCATTCCACGAACCAAACGTCACCTTAGTTAATTTGATGATTTGGTTGTTTTTGTTTTACACGAGTTCTCGAGCACTGTATTGAATCGAATTGTAATAATTTGTGGTTTAGACTGAAATTCTTTGATTGAAAGTTGTTCTAGATGTGTAAGTGATAAAATAGAAAGTTGGTTTTCCTATGTGTATCCGTTACACACAGTGACTTAGTGTTACTGACAGGCATATTAACTGATTCATTTGTTGATTCAGATGTTACATTCCTATTTCGTCTAGATTTGAAAAGATCTAGATGAATACATTATTCGAATTGGCAACGAATCAGAGGCTCTTGGACAGATCAAAATGGTCAAAGACATTTCTTGGAAAAGTTTTGATGTTATAGATGCTCTATTCATCAAAAAGGGAAAGATGATTTAAAGAAATGTCAGAGTCAGAATTTTCAGAGTTAAAGATTTGAAGAAGATAAAGTTCAAAGTTTGGGAGTTTGAAAGATTGTACAAGCAAAGTCAAAGATGTTTGAAGATGTGCTGATTTCACTGAAATTTTCTTTGAAGATTATTTGCTGAAGCAAGTCGAGCTAAATCTTTCAAAGATGATCTTGAATTCAAAGGGGGAGATTGTTAGAGCAGAAATATGTTGGATACAAGATCATGAAGACTAGAAGTCAAAGTACAAGAAGTCAAAGCTGGAAAGTCAACTCTCATGGAAAGTCAAAGTCCTTGTTAATAAAGTCAAAGTCTTTGTATTTGTTATTTTTGTTCCTTTGTATTTGTTAGAGTATAAATAGTCTTTGATTTGCTGTTTAATATATAGATGACTAGAATATTTTGTACGCATTCTGTGAGAGAATTGTAGAAAGAGAAAGTAGCAAACAAACTGTAAACTTTGAATTCTTGAATTGAATCAAATCAGGTAGTTTAATCAATCTTGTTTTGTTATTTTGATTTGTAAATAGGAAGTTGAATCAGGGACACACAATTGGTATCAAAGCAGATCCAGATTGAAATCATTTCACGAAAAGAAGTCGACACTGTTCCATCTATTTTCATATTCAATTCTGAAATTGTGTTGGTTTTTCGAGTTGTAATTGATCAGGTTATGTTTGTTTAGTGTTTTAGATCGAGTTTATGTAATTTGATTTGTGATTTGCACTGTAATTCTTAGTTAATTTGATGATTTGGTTGTTTTTGTTTTACACGAGTTCTCAAGCATTGTATTGAATCGAATTGTAATAATCTGTGGTTTAGACTGAAATTCTTTGATAGAAAGTTGTTTTAGATGTGTAAGTGATAAATCTGTCAAAGTCTCAAATCGAAATTTAAGGTCTAGGTGTACTTTCAATTGATTCAGAGAAGTTTTTAGTCGTAAGTCTCAAGAACTCGCAACCAGATCTGAAGAACTCGCTAACAGATGAAGAACTCGCAACCTTTTCAAAGAACTCGCAGATTGAACAGTTTTCGTAGAAAATTTTGAAGGATTTGTAGTTTGTTGGAACTTTCGTAGATTTTATCTTCAGTTTTCGCAAAGTTGATTTTTTTCTCTGAAAAAAATTCCAAGTGCAGGATTCGCTAGTGTATATTGCGAATGTTATAGAATTCGCAGGCCTTTGTGTTGAAATCCTTAAAGATTCGTATTGGCCTGTTTGCTATTCTCTAGGATTCGCAGAAGTTCTTTTGTGCCTAGAATTCGCAAGATTAGTAGTTTTCTAGGAAATTCGCAGATCTCTTTGAACGAAAAGTTTTTCGAAAAATTTGTTAAGGAAAGGTTTCGTAGGTACTTGTTGTGAAAAGAATAGAATTCGCAGTCTTGTGACTTGCGAAAAGTAAAGGTTTCACAAACTAGAGTCTTGCGAATTCTGTTAAGTTGAATCTTACGAACTTTAAAGATTGTGAATTTTGTGTGAATTCTTTTGCTTACGAATTCTAAAGATTGTTGTTTGTGAATTTTGTAATATTCTGAGTGTTTGCGAATTCCTTGCGCATTCTTTGTAACTTGCGAATTCTAGACTTGAGAATTTTGGAATTTTCATTTCTGATTTTTATTTCAAGTTTTTCTGATTTACTTGATTTCATTTTGGACTAACGATCATATTCAAGTTCTTGTTGATAAAGATATTCAAGATGGGATATTTTTCTGATGACGATGAATGTTAGGTCTAGTTTTATAGTAACCATTGTATTTATTCTATGTGGCCTAAACTGTGTTTAGATAGTTTTATCTGTTGTTTAGGCCCGGGGTATTTAAGTCCCTTGGGTCTTTGGTTGTTAAGAGGATTCACGCATATTCAATACAGAATTACACTTTACACTTAAACTTTCTCTCTCTCTCTCTCTCTACTTTCTCTCTCTAAGATTAGAGGATCTTGGACTCACAATTGGTATCAGAGCCAATCTAATTTGAGAGGATTGAGAGAAACTGATTTCGAATTCGGAATTTGTGATTTAATCAAAAAATTTGATCGATTTTCTTGATTTTGGTCAAGAAAATCTCATTTTTTTTATTTTTAATCAAATTTAGATTGTTTTGTGAACGAACTTTTCTGAAATTTGGTTTGTTGGATTCGATTTTAAGTGTAAAACATATTTGATTCACATCATTTTTCAAGAAAATCAAGTTTTGATGTTCGATTTTGAAAATTTTCGAATTTTCTGAAAACTCGTTATTACGTACTGTTCAATTCATAAATCTTCAATTTTGTGGTTTTTAATCGAGTTTGTTGTTTGGAAGTTGTTAAAGAAATTGTTTTTAATTTCTAATCTGTAATCGATTTTGGTGATTTTTCTTGATTTTCAGCTGTTTGCGCAGATTCAAACTTTGCGCGAGTTCATAAGGTTTGCGCGTGTTCTTCCTGATTTGCGCCAGTTCATATTGCCAAGATCAGGGTTCATCAAGTAAAGTCAGGTTTTCGCTACCTTTGTTTCATGCAAAGCAAAGTTTGCGTCTTTGGTTTCTCACACAAATCTCTTTTGCGTTATCTACTAGTCACGCAAGTGCCTTATTTCTCAAGTAAAGAAGTTCTCGTCAACGTCATCTAACGCAAAGTCAGATTCTCATCATCTGTACATCACGCAAATCCTAGTTTGCGTCTTCCACACATCACGCAAAGTTTCATTTGCGTCACCAGCATTTCACGAGAAGTTTGCTTTGCGTCATCATCTACTCAAGCAAAGTTTTTTTTTTGCGTCTTTAGTTCTTCACGCAAACTTAAGTTTTTCACGAGAAGTTCTTCAAGCAATTCCTGGTTTGCGCCATCAACGAGTCACGCAAACTCCTTTTTGCGCGACTTACTGCTCACGCGAATCTTCGATTACGCCATCTACTTCTCACGCAAACTTTCAGTTTGCGCCAGTAACTGTTAGCGCAATTCTCAACTTTGCGCCAACTTCTCTGTTCTAGACTTAGCTTTTTCTGACGATATGGATTCTGCAAAGTTTGCTTTTCAAGCTCAGTTCTACAAAAATGATCTCATGATGTCTTTGGGTACAGAAAATCGTCCTCCTGTTCTGATTGAGGAAAACGAATTCACTCAATGGCAAGATCGGTTCCTGAACTTCATCGAGCGTCAAGTTAATGGAGATAACATGATGAAGTCTCTTACTGAAGGACCTTTCATAAAGCCTAACAAAGAGACTCCCATAACAACTGAAGAGGCTTCGCGTATGAAAGCTGACCGAGAATTAAAAGCTAACCTGATGCTAGCTTTACCAAACTCTGTCTACAAACGGGTTGATCATTGCAAGGATTATCCAAATCTGTTGTGGGCACAATTGGAAAAGATTATGCTTGGCTCTTCAGTTGCTACTCAACTTCGACACACACGTTACATGAACAACTTTGAAGAATTCAAAGCCAAGGATGGGGAGTCACTGAAAATTATGTATGGCAGATTATGTGCCGTGATTAATGATCTGAGGAAAATTAAAGTGGAAAAGACTGAGCTCGAGACAAATCTGAAGTTCCTCAATGCACTTCAACCAGAATGGAACAAATGTTGCCATCGCTTGAGGAATGATGTCAGAATATCTTTCATGCAGATCCAAGAAATGTACGAGATTCTGCTTACAGATTAGTGCATAGTCAATGATAAGAAGGCAAAACTGGACAAGAAGAACAAGAAGTCAGTGGACCCAATTGCTCTTCTAGCAAATCAGCTGGTAGAACAAGCTTTATCTGAAAATGCATATGATGGGTCGACTGATGATAATGGCGAGGCGCTCGAGAAAACTATGATCCTTCTCTCTCAGCATTATCAGAAAAAGTTCCAACCTCGGTCGGGTTCCAACAATCTTCGCTTCACTTCTGGGTCAAAAGTCAAAGTGCCCGAGCCAAAGACAGTTGTTGACTGTTACAACTGTGGTAAGCCGGGGTCATATCGCTAAGGAGTGTAGAGTGAAGAAGGTTCGGGATTCGGCATACTATCGGAAGAAAATGGAACTTGCCGAGAAAAGAGAGAACGGAACAGTTTTGCTCGTAGAAGAGGAGTACTGGTTGGATCACTCCGATGATGAAGCTGCAAATGTGGAAATTGCTCATATGTTCTTAATCAGAGATGATCAGACTGATGATGATGACACTGATGAAGATGAGGTACCTTCTGAGTTTGATTTCACGTTTATTTCTTCACAGATGAACATAATCATAACTGCTTTACATGATCTTCGTTTAAAGTTAATATCTGAAAACAATTAAATTTAGAAAAGTCAGATTTGATTGACAAATTGAAAATTTCTTTGAAAGATGAAAAATCAATTTTAATTCATACAAAAGACATCTTTCAAAAGAAATTGGATGATTTGTAAATTTTAAATAAGACTAATCTTGAATCTTTGACTGAAATGACCAAATTAAAAGATGATTTTTCGGATAAAATAAGTGAGTTAGAAGAAAAATTATATCGAAGGAATCAATCTGAACAAACTATTTATTTGAACAAGCCGTGGAGTTATGAGTCTATAAAAGAAAAATGGGGACTTGGTTTTGAAAATCCACATTGTTTAAACAATGCGATAGAAAAATCCCCTACTTTATATAAATACGAGTATCTAACACTTGCTAAATATGCTCCTCAATTTAAAATTGATTGGTTAAATGAAAAGCAAGTGTTAGAAATCGAAAATGAGAAAAGGTTGAATAATAAGAAAAAGGAAATTTCTTTTGTTTATACACGCGAAAATGCTAAATATTTTCCTGATAAATCAAAGAAGGGCAGAAAAGGTTTAAATGACATATCTCCCATTAAGTCCTCAGTGTCTGATGATTTTGTTGATTTATTTGTCAATATATCTGATAAGGAAAATATATCTCCAATCTTTTATGATTCTAAGAGATATACTCCTCCTTTAATATTAGAAGGCAAAATCATTGACCTTGAAGATAAAATGGAAGATCTAAATATTGAAAGAGAAATTGAAAAACATGTAATTTTTACTTTCTTAACGTCAAGTCTTAAAAAAATTAATTTCTCAAAAACAAGATTCTATTTCTGGCCTTTCTTCTGATTTTAATGAAAACAAAAAGGAAGTTTCCAATTCTAATATCTTTTCTCAAAATTTTTCTAACTCCGAGGTAAGTTCAGATTTATTGTCTGATCAGTTGGATTTCTTAGGTAAAATTGCTTCTTCTGATTTAAATATTAAATCGAAAATTCTTGATGAATCTTTTACGCTCAATGATGATTATTATAAACCTAAGCGTAAAAGAAGAAGGTCAAAGAAGTCAAAGAAGAGTCAGTCATTTCTGATAATTCTAATTCTTCTGATTCGAATATTTCAGATCTGACTTTGAACAAGTCTACAAAGCAGATATGGAGGATCAAGCGGACATCTGATGAACCTGCTTCTGAAGAGGATAGATATGTAGACAAAGATTATAAAAGTGATTCATTTGCTACTTGTAATAAAATTTCAAAATACACAATAAAGCAAATGATTCGAATTTCAAAACATGTCTCATATTCTTCCTCTGACTCTAGTTCTGATGATTATGCTTTGTCTTCTTCTGATGGTTGTGTTTACTTTTCTGATAATCTTTCGCGTGCCTTCTATGTCAAAACTCACAACTATATCCCTACAAGAACTACCACTAATTTTCATGGACCCAAATACAAGTGGGTACCAAAATCTCAGATTAATTCTAAGTTGCAGGCATCAAATGTCAAGGGGGAGTAAGTGATTGTTCCAGATTCTAGTTTCTAAATCAAGATTAATCAAACAAACAAGAATAAGAATCAAATACCTGTTTGATTAACTTCTCAAAATCAAGATTACAATATCTCTCTCTAGAGCTCTCTCCAACGACCTCTCTCTCTCTCTCTCTAACTTTCTCTCTCTAAATGTAACTGAATATTCTTCAATTAATTTCTCTACAAAATACAAAGAAAGAAAAACTATTTATACTACCTAACTATTACAAGGAACAATACAAATACAAAAATACATTGACTTATTACAAATAGACTTTGACTTTAAATGAGATTTGACTTTAACAGCTTTGACTTTCTCAACTTTGACCTTCAGTATTCTTGATCTTGTATCCAACAGATTTATGCTCTAACAATCTCCCCCTTTGGATTCAAGATCACTGTTGAAAAATCTAGCAATTCAGTTCCTCACTTTAAGCTCTGTCAAAATAATCTCTCCTTTTTCATTAACAGTCTTCTTTCCAAGATTATCTTCAAATGATGAACAATCTTCCCAAAGCTCTCATAGAACGATTACAGACTTTGGAAAGAAATTTTCTTCGGAATCAACTTGAATTTCTTTCAGCAAATAAACTTCAAAGAAAATTTCTTCAAATCTTCAGAAAATCTTTGATCATCTTCAAATCTTTACTTTGAATCTTCTGTCTTGACCATTTGAAAAAATCATCTCCCCCAAACTTGAAAATCTTTAACATTTCTTCATACCATGTCCAAACTTTAACATTTCTTCATACCATCTCCCCCTTTTTGATGATTTGAGCATCAATATCATCAAAACTTTTCTTCCAAGAAATGTCATTGACCAATCTGATCTGTGAAGAGCCTCTGATTCTGTGATCCATAACAAGATATTCATCTAGATCTTTTCAAATCCAGACAAAAATAAGAACAGGTAAATCCTGAATCAACAGATGAATCAGTTAAAATGCCTGTCAGTAACACAAAGTCACTGTGTGTAACGAATACACAATATAAAGGAGCTTTTGTGATGTTCACTCCCCCAGGGCTTCCATCCAATCATCGAAATACCACAAAGGCAATTTCTATGAATGTTATGACAAAGAAACGAATTCTTTGTGTGTTCGTGCACGTGTAGAAAGAATTAAGCACGAATAAATGCTTTCATAAGGCTCAACATAGTGTAAACCACTGAGACAACAGTAGATAAACACAGACTCTAAGTGCATGATTGAAGTGCGAAGGTGGGGCAGACTTCCTTCTTTTTCAATATCCAGATTTTCCAAATGAAAACCAGATAGATTATATGCTGCGTCCCCAGAAAATATGAAACATTTTCTTTTTGAGAAGAAAATGAGTGGTTGGTGGGGTTTAAGCAAGAGTTGGCATGGACTATTTGCCTGTTTCAATAATGTTCACGAAAGAACTGTGAATCATTAGTAATGTGGTTGCCCGGCTCAGAAAGTAGTTGGTGCAGAGTTTGATATTCTTTTACTCTGATCTCTCACCCTCTTTCTTTTTAATTAATAAGCTCACTACTAACCAAACTCTCTTTTCCATTTTACCTCAGCACACCCACACTCATTTTTTTTGACTCCTCACACTCAATCACTAAGGATTAACTTCATGGGTAGGAAACACTGATTAACGTGAATCCATAGAAGTTTAGTTAATTCCTAGCACAAAGAACCCATAGTTCCTAAAAAAATGTGTTGCTCAAATGATTTAACTATAACAGTTAAAGCTCATATACAAATGTCAGATAAATGGATGCTCAGATGAAATAATCATGAAGATTTGAGCATTTTTAAACATTGAAGTATTCTCAAACAAGTATATTGAATGAATGAAAATGAATGCAAAAGACTTGTTTGAAAATCTGACATTGTATGAAAATGATCAGAAATATATGATATAACAATTAAAGCTTATGGTCAAGAATAATTGATATTTGTCTATACGAAACAAAATATAGACATTCTTGAAATGACCGTTTCGAAATAAAATATCGCTCAAAAATTCATTGAAGTACAAGCGGAGTGTCTTACCATCGAATAAAAACTATTTCAATTTAGAGACATGGTAAGAACAACTTGAACAAAAATTCAAACCGGTGTGTGTGTGAATACTTGAAAGTATATAGAAAAGACAATACGCAAGTAATTATCTTTGGAAACACACGGTTTGTAAACAATAAAGCCCAAAATAAAATAAAAAAAAATGAAAAAACATTTAAAATCACACTTCCAAATTATAAAATCTGTTTAAAAATCAGGAAGTGGTTTGAACATTTAAGAACATGTTTTCTATATCTGAAAGTTGTCCTTCTTTCAAATATATTTAAGATTAAGATAAGAAAATTTACCTTTTCGCTCAATCTTAAATCTCAGAAAGTCAGGCTGTAGTCATAAAGATATGATCGTGTCAACTTCTCTCATCCTGTATAAGTCTCAAAGTCTAGTCAAAATTTATTCACAAAAATTTATTCAAAACTTAAAAGACATAAAGCAATAAAACTTTTAAGATACGAGTTCTGATCAGAAATAATCAGAAATCATAGTCTTACTCCTTTTGACTTATAGGCTCCCCCTAAAATCATGCATCACAAAAATTTTGTCAATTAAGCATAATGCAGAAATTAGTTTTGCTCCCCCTCAAATGAATGTAGATCATTTAAAATCTTCTCTAACTCCCCCTGAGATCATGAGCAAACCATTAAAGTGCAGGTATCCTTCAGATATAAAGATAAAGAAAATGATGAAAAATAACAATACGTAACTTTAGTAGGTAATAACTGATTATGTCTTCAGATTTAACATACCAAGCTTAGAGATAAGAAAATTAAATCTCTTCTCATCTAAGGGTTTGGTAAATAAATCTGCAAGTTGATAATCTGTTTTTACAAAATAAAGTTCAATTGTTCCTTTTTCAACATTATCTTTGATAAAATGATACCTTACATCAATATGTTTGGTTTTCGTATGCTGGACAGGATTAGCAGATATGGCAATTGCACTCTTCGAGTCACAGTAGATTGGAATTTTATCATACTTGAATCCATAGTCTCGTAGTTGTGTTCGTATCCACAAGACTTGAGAACAACAGCTGGCAGCAGCTACGTACTCTGCTTCAGCAGTTGAAGTGGAAACGCATAATTGTTTCTTTGATGCCCAGCTAACGAGCTTGTCTCCAAGAAATTGAACGTGACCAGAAGTACTCTTTCTGTCCAACAGGCAACCTGCATGATCTGCATCTGAATATGCAGTCAGTTGAAACCCAGTATCTTTAGGATACCACAAACCAAGGTCTGCAGTCCCCTTCAGATATCTAAAGATCCGTTTAACAGCGGCCAAATGGGATTCTTTGGGAGCAGCTTGATATCTAGAACAAAGACATGTAGAGAACATAATATCTGGTCTACTGGAAGTTAAATACATCAACGATCCTATCATACCTCTGAACGTTCTAACATCTACACTTTTACCCGAAGGATCAGTGTGGATCTTAGTACCAGGTGCCATCGGGATTCCAATTGGTTTACAATTTTCCATATTGTACTTCCGAAGAATGTCCAAAATCCCCGTAGAAAGTTGTTTAACTTGTAATCCTAGAAAGAAATTCATCTCTCCCATCATACTCATTTGAAAACGTGACACCATGAGGTTAGAAAAGTTTTTGCAATATTTTGGATTAGTAGAACCAAATATTATATCATCAACATAAATCTGAATAAGTATAATATCAGCTTTTTCCTTCTTTATGAATAAAGTGGTATCGATCTTACCTTTAGAGAAACCAGACTTGACCAAGAATTTGGATAATACATCGTACCAGGCTCGAGGGGCTTGCTTTAATCCATAAAGGGCTTTATCCAAGATGTATACATGATTTGGCTTGTCTTGATTGACGAACCCTTCAGGTTGAGACACGTACACTTCCTCTTTAAGAATACCGTTCAAAAAGGCTGTTTTCACATCCATCTGAAAGACTGTGAAGTTCTTATGAGCAGCGTAGGCGAGAAACATTCTTATTGCCTCTATACGCGCTACTAGAGCATACGTCTCGTCATAATCGATGCCTTCCTCTTGCCGGTAGCCTTTGGCAACAAGTCTAGCTTTGTTTATGATGACGACACCATCTTCATCCTTTTTGTTCTTGAATACCCACTTAGTGCCAATCACGGTTTTGCCTTCTGGTTTAGGAACTAGTCTCCAAACATTTAGGGCTTCAAACTGATTGATCTCTTCTTGCATTACAGATACCCAGTCCGAATCAGCAAGAGCCTCAGATACTCGAGTTGGCTCAATCTTGCTGAGGAATGAGTCATGCATACACTGATTAAGAGTCACTGACCTTGTCTGAACAGGCTTGTCAAAATCTCCAATTACTTGATGTAATGGATGGTCTTTGGTCCAGCGATGCTCATGTGGGAGTGGAATAGATACTGATTGAATATGATCATCATCTTGAAATCCACTTTCAAAATCTTCAGTTTGAATTACAGGAGGGGGATTGTCAGTTGAAGTTTCATGTGCAGAAGTATCAGTGGGAACAGCAAATTCAGAGCACAAGCTGATGGACCGATTGTTCTTTCAAGATAATTTTGCAGACCTCTCCTATTTTTCCTTTGTCTGATTTTGCAGAACTTAAACTGTCTCGTCTCCAACATTTGCATGACCTAGTTGATCCAGATCATCAAGGTTATGAGGGGGAGAAGTTAAGGAGATGATAAAGAGACAAAAAGTTCAAACGTTTATCTGCTGATCAAGATTCGCTCAAGATTCTATATTCTCTCAGCTATATCAATTCTTTTGTTGTTACTGCTCCGACCACTACAGTTCATTCAAGTTCATTTAAAAAGAGGTGTGTCGTCCAGAGCACAAGCTGATGGACCGATTATTCTTTCAAGATAATTACAAACAGGTCCAGTTTTGTCTAGGCAGCAAAGACAAATCAATCTGAAAGATGCTGAGAAGAATTTTTTTTTAGTCAAAGAAGCTTCTTTGTTAAGTCGCTTAGATGGTTCATGCTGATTTAGAAGATGGATTTTGAAGACCACAACGCCAATGGTTACTAAGGGGGAGATTGTTAGGTCTAGTTTTATAGTAACCATTGTATTTATTCTGTGTGGCCTAAACTGTGTTTAGATAGTTTTATCTGTTGTTTAGGCCCGGAGTATTTAAGTCCCTTGGGTCTTTGGTTGTTAAGAGGATTCATGCATATTCAATACAGCATTACACTTTGCACTTAAACTTTCTCTCTCTCTCTCTCTCTCTACTTTCTCGCTCTAAGATTAGAGGATCTTGGACTCACAATGAAGATAAGATTGCAAGGCTGAAACGTAAGATTTCAGAGCTTGAAAAAGACCATAAAGAAGATCGAGTTGTAATTGAGAGATTCAGAGCAGAAATTGATAGACTTAATAAAAAGGTAATAAATATTTCAAATAAAAGGATGGAGAGTGAAAGGAATTTGAAGAATGATCTCAGTTTGGTTGAAAAGAGGGAAAAAGAATTAGAGACTGAAAATATGGTTCTGAACATGAAAAATTCTCAGATAGAAAGTGAGAACTCTGAGCTGAAGAGAAAGATTTCAGACCTGGAAAATCAACTTGTCCAAATCAAGAAGCAAGATTTTGTTGAGAACAATGAGAAGAAAGTTAAGGATTTGGAAGATGCTAATGCTGAGCTTCAGAAGAATATATCAAATTTGGAGATACAAATGGCTAAAGAAAAAGGTGTTTTTAAGAGTGATAAGAAAGAGTTTGCTAAAAAGTTCTCAGATTTTTCAAGAAAATGTGTTGATGAGAAGAAAACAGTTGAGCTGAAATGTATAAAACTTTCTCAACAAGTTTCTGATTTTGAGAAAGTAATAATCTTGGAAAGAGAAAAGTTTGCCAAGGAAAAGAAGGTCATTGAACAAAAGAATGTTGGATTCTTCAAAGAAATATCCGGACAGAGAAAGGATGCTGAGAAGGGATTTGAAGAAGAAAGAAAGATATTTGAGACAAAAATAAAGAAGCTGATAGAGAAGTTATCTGAGCTATCTACAAATGCACTGAAAGAGCAAAAAGCGAAGTCTGAATTTCAAGAAAGGATTGACCTGCTTGTCAAAGAAAGAGACAACTACACTTCAAAGTTAAAAGAGCTTGAAAAGATTGTTTAAAAGGTGGTGGTGACTGAGCAAACGACTTCAGAGTCACAAATCCACACACCTAGAAATAATTCAGCTGACTTCAAAAAGACAACCTCAAACTCACACCAGAAAACTGTTTGTACAAGAAGGTCAGTTAATTCATTTAATCAGATTCGTACTACTAACTTTTTCTTTGATGAAAATGTAGATGGTTCAGATACATTCAGAAGGAGAAGAAGGAGATACAAAGAAGAAGAACTGGTATGGAAGAAGAAGTCAGTGGATGATAAGAAGAAAGATAAAAAGAATGATGAGAAGAAAGAAGAGATGAAAGGAAAGAAGTCATGTGTACATACACATAAAGCCAAGAAGAACAATGTGCGTAAAGGTAAACCTGATCATATATACACGAAAGATCAATTAATCAGGTTATCAGGTAAGAAATACTATTGTTCTTATTGCCGTACACATGATCCTGTTCACAAAACTAATGATCATTACTGGTATGGTTCTTACTCAGTTACTTCCATTCGAACTGCAATTAACACACACGAACCCAAATACCAGTGGGTACCAAAGCCGAAAACTGATTCTGTGTTGCAAGCACCTACTGTCAAGGGGGAGTAAGAGAACCAAGGCTTCTAAGTAAATCAGCTTAGAACCCGTACTTCAACGGAGTTTGACTTCTAAACACAACAGTTTAGGACTCGTACTTCAGTGATCAAAATACCTTACTCCTGTACTGATAAGAGATTGTACTCCAATACTCGAATGAGGAAATCAACCATTAAGGGGGAGTACATACTTTTTTGAAATATTTGCATCCGATAGATATGATAAACTACATTTCAAAATAGAATTGTAGATCTCTATCATGTGCTTTTTCACTGACATATTTTAGATGCATAATTTCAGGGGGAGTAAAGGTCGTACATTCAACGTTTTATTGCTTTATGTCATTTACATTTGAATAAGTTTTTGTGAATAAAGTTGCTTTGACATGACTTTGAGACTTGTGCAGAATGAGAGAAGCTATCAAGATCATATCTTTATGATTTCAGCTGATTTCATGAGATTTAAGAATGCATAGAAAGGTTAATTTCTTATCTTAATCTCATATGTGGTTGAAAGAAGGACAACTATCAATCATAGAAAACATGTTATTAAATGTTCAAACCACTTCCCGATTCTTAAACAGATTTTACAATTTGGAAGTGTGATTTTAAATGTTTTCATCTTATTGTGCATAATTGATAAACAAACCGTGTGTTTCCAAAGATAAATACTTGCGTATTGTCTTTTCTATATACTTTCAAGAATTCACACACACCGGTTTGACTTTTTGTTTCAAATGTTCTTACCATGTCTCAAATTTGAAATATATTTTTTCGATGGTAAGACACCCCGCTTGAACTTCATTGAATTTTGAGCGTTATTTCTTTTCGAAGCGTTTCATTCAAGAATGTCTATATTTTGATTCATATGGACAATATTCATTATTCTTAACCATAAGCCTTAACTGATATATCATTTCTTATCTGATCATTTTTCATACAATGTCAGATTTTTAAACAAGTCTCTTGCATTCATATTCATTCATTCAATTTACTTGTTTGAAAATACTTCAATGTTTAAAAATGCTCATATCTTCATGATTATATTCTGAGCACATATATATCTGACTTGTATTTGCGCTTTAACTGTTCAAGTTAACCATTTTGAGCAACATATGCTTTATAGGAAAATATGGGTTCTTTGTGCTAGGACTTAAATGAAAACTTCTATGGATTCACGATTACCAGTGTCTCCTACCCAAGAAGTTAATCCATAGTGATTGAGTGTAAGGAGTCAAAAAGAAATGAGTGTGGGTTGTGTGTTGAGGTAAAATGGAAACGAGAGTTTGGTTAGATGTGAGCTTAATGATTAAAAGAAAGAGGGTGTGAGATCAGAGTAAAAGAATATTAAACTCTGCACCAACTACTTTCTGAGTCGGACAACCACATTACTAATGTTTCACAATTCTTCGTGAACATTATTAAAATAGGCAACTAGCCCATGCCAACTCTTATTATTAACCCCACCAGCCACTCATTTTCTACTTAACAAGAAAATGTTTCATATTTTTCTAGGGACGCAACACATTATCTATCTGGTTTTCATTTGGAAAATCTGGATATTGAAAAAGAAGGAAGTTTGCCCCACCTTTGCACTTCAATCATGCACATTGAGTCTGTGTTTATCTAATGTTGTCTCAGTGGTTTACACAATGTTGAGCCTTTTATAAAAGCAATCATCCCGTGCTTAATTATTTCTACACTTGCACGGACACACAAGGAATTTGTTTTCTTGTCATAACATTCATAGAAATTTCTTTGTGGTGTTTCGATGATTGGATGGAAGCCCTGGGGGAGTGAACATCAAAAAGATCATTTCCTATGTGTATCCGTTACACACAGTGACTTAGTGTTACTGACAGGCATATTAACTGATTCATTTGTTGATTCAGGTGTTGCATTCCTATTTTGTCTAGATTTGAAAAGATCTAGATGAATACATTGTTCGAATTGGCAACGAATCAGAGGCTCTTGGACATATCAGAATGGTCAAAGACATTTCTTGGAAAAGTTTTGATGTTATAGATGCTCTATTCATCAAAAAGGGGGAGATGATTTAAAAAAATGTCAGAGTCAGAAATTTCAGAGTTAAAGATTTGAAGAAGATAAAGTTCAAAGTTTGAGAGTTTGAAAGATTGTACAAGCAAAGTCAAAGATGTTTGAAGATGTGTTGATTTCACTGAAATTTTCTTTGAAGATTATTTGCTGAAGCAAGTCGAGCTAAATCTGAAGATAATTTCTTTCCGAAGTCTGAAAGAGTTTTGTGATAGTTTTTGTAGAGATTGTTGAAGTTTGTTTCTACCATAGTTGGGGGAGATTGTTAATTTTGTTCAAAGACAGACTTAGGAAGAATACAGTCAAAGAAAGAGAAGATTGCAATGTTTGTGTTTATTGAAGAAATTTTGTTTCAAAGAAGGAGATTGTACTTTTTGAGCTTGAAGAGAAGACTGAACTGCTAAATCTTTCAAAGATGATCTTGAATCCAAAGGGGGAGATTGTTAGAGCAGAAATATGTTGGATACAAGATTATGAAGACTAGAAGTCAAAGTACAAGAAGTCAAAGCTAGAAAGTCAACTCTCATGGAAAGTCAAAGTCCTTGTTAATAAAGTCAAAGTCTTTGTATTTGTTATTTTTGTTCCTTTGTATTTGTTAGAGTATAAATAGTCTTTGATTTGTTGTTTAATAGATAGATGACTAGAATATTTTGTACGCATTCTATGAGAGATTTGTAGAGAGAGAAAGTAGCAAACAGATTGTAAACTTTGAATTCTTGAATTGAATCAAATCAGGTAGTTTAATCAATCTTGTTTTGTTATTTTGATTTGTAAATAGGAACTTGAATCAGGGACATACATAATTTATTTTTCAAGTTCAAATGATAATCACAATATCATAACAAACATCTGTGATTGTAATTTGAATTTGAAAAATAAATAATGGTTAATAAAAAATGGTTTATTTTTGGAAATTAATTAAAATAGTCATTTTTTACCAATGGTTTTACCTCTTAGCCATTTCTCTTCTTGTTTTACCAAAATCGCTATAGTTCCGCAAAAACCTAGGTCCATAATTGCGGACCTAACTAAACGACAAAAAAATTACATTTTCTACCCCTTTTCGCAAAAAGCTGCCTACACAATTACAGATCTAGCCGCTAGACTTTCAAAATTTACACTTTATACCCGCAAAAAGCTACCTCCGTTGCGGACCTAGGTTTTTGCGGACCCATGGCTCTTTTCATAAAACTTGGAGAGAAATGGCTAAAAGGTAAAACCATTGGTGAAAATGGCTATTTTAATTAATTTCCATTTAATTTTTTCATTTTATTGGTTCGTTGTATTTTTCCAGGGATTTATTGATGCACTGAAATAAAACTGATTATTTCTTCAGGTGTAATAATTTATTCGTTCAAAAAAAAAAATCGGGACTTAATATCTCAAAATATGAAAGTTTTATTGCTTTTTTCCTTTATGTTTTAATAAGTTCAAAGAATTTATTTGTTCGGTTTTAGTAAGTTCAAGAATTTATTTGTTCGATTTCAGAAAGTTATCCTTATTTATTCCAAAAAGAGGACTTAATCCCTTAAAAAATATGATAGTTCATTGGTATTTTTAGACTTTCCCCATATAAAATATAAAGGGCAAATTGAATGAAAAGGTAGGTAACATACTTTTAAAACTTACATTTTTGTACCTGAGATGTGACATCTCAAACATTTAAGTACCTGGTAACCGGTTTCAACATTAAGAGGTTACATGTAATACCCGAAGTTTCGATAACTACAAGTCAACCCGTACTTCCTTGCATCTTATAAATAGTGGGTTTTATGTTAAATAATCATTTTAGATGGTCCCTGTAAGTATCAGGAGTCTTGGTGTCGAAAAAGTCGAGTTTCGGGACTTGGTATTGGTCCGGCTACAATGTCCGGCGACTATGACATATCATATTCGCACCTGACAAAACATCCAAAATCGTACTGTAAATCTGACAAATAAATAAAATAAAACATTAAAATCGTGATGTATCTCGCTGCATTACTCGAGCACGTTTCTAGTATATTTCAAACTTAATATATTATACTTTGGGCCTTATTTTAAAAATCCATTTGTATTTAATCCAAATATTTAAAAAGCCCAAAAACCCAAATTCAAAAGTTTCAACTTTCAAACCCAAATCCTTAAAATAAAAAAATTGAAGGATTAGAGTTACACATCGCCATTCGTCTTCCTCAGTCCTCACGTCGTCGGCCTCAGTTCGCCAACCCAACATCGACATCGACGTCCTCTGGCCGGCGGTTCTCGGTCCTCGGTTGGTCGTCGGCTCAGTCTTTACTCAGGTATGAACTTATCACAACCTCAACTCAGGTATGAACTGGTCGCTGGTCCTCGGTTCTAATCATATATGCTCATATTCTGTTTTCTGCTGGAGTATTGTTCAAAGACAAGGTTCGACCACATACCACAGTTTTGTTTAAATTTCGACCACAATTTTGTTAAAGACAAGTTTCGACCACGGTTTTGTTTTCTGCTGGAGTATTGTTATGTTTTCTGCTATTATTGTTATCTGCTGGAGTATTGTTATGAGTATCGAAATGTAGGGATGTTTATCGGTTTGGTTTTTGGGTTATCTGCTGGAGTATTGTTGTAAGGACCCAAATTTTATGTTAGAAATGTAGGGATGTTCATCAGTTTGGTTTTTGGGTCTGTTGTTTTCTCTGGTTTGATTTTAATAACCTATTTAATCTTTGGGTTCTTTGAATTTTGTCTATCCTTGAGAAATTTGAGTTTTTCGGGTTCGGGTATAACCAACGGGTGTGATTTTTTGTCCTTAATGGCTTCCCCAACGGTGATCGGGGAAACCGTGGGGACCCGATGGGGTTCCCCGATAAGATCCCCGACGGGGTCAGGACGGTTATGGGGACGGGGAAGCTTATCGGTTTCGGGGACGGGGACCCTAAAAACCAGCCCGTTGCCATTCCTATTAGTAAGTTATTGCTTTAAGGCCCATCCTCGATGTGGTCCTAGTCCACATACCCACAAACAGAAGTCCAATAAAAAACCTGTGTGCGATTGAGCGATTCTACGTGACTACGTCGTCTTCTGGAACATAACAGAGCATGTATGTGCGATTATGACTGTACGTCGTCTTCCAGAACGGAACTGTGTGCACGATTCAATGATTGTGTGAATCCAAATTCATAAATTCCCACCTCTCGCTTCGAGTAAGTTAAATACTAGGTTTATTGTGATTTAGTCCATCAATTTTATTTCTTAGGTATACTGTGAGAAGGTCATGGATTTAATTAAAAACTCATTTAAGGTCATTTCCCTAAATGACTCCGATTTAGTCCTCACTGCCTATGTTATTATGAAATTTGCAATTGTCGAGATATTTGTTTGAATGTGTTAAGTTTATCATATTGATTATTTTTTTATGCTGAAATCTCCCTTCGGTAACAAAAATTGTTGAAAACATGAAATTATGAAATTGTTTAAGTGTTCTTTTTGCTATTGAAAACTTGAAATTGTTGAGATATTTGTTTGAAAGTGTGAAGTTGCTCATATTGATTGTTTTCTTATGGGGGAATTCATGATCGTTTCAAAAGGATAGATTTCATATGACTAAATATTAGACTTCGATAGACAATGAATAAGCAATTGATTAGTAAAGGTAACAGGGAAAGTACCTATTTTCAAGTGAAAACAAAAAGGGTATCCATTAAGAAAGACAATCAACAGACATATAATTTACGTGTTCTGCCATGATAAATTTAGAATATATAAAGGGCCCTTTGAGCAATAGCTAATTTGTTGTTCTTCTAGAGATCAACAATCATATAAAGGATATAAAACATTCTTATTTTAGCAATAGGAAATTGTACATGTAGTTAGATTTAAACATATTTTTGGTCGCACATGTTGGTATAGTTGTATAGTTATGCAAACTGCTCCTTGGCTACACATGGTGACTGCAAAAAGATACTAACACTCTTGTTTTAGCAATAGGAAATTGTACATATAGTTAGGCCTTGTTTGTATATTGGTTTTCAGCTCTTAATTGCCTCTTTTGTCCGAATTGGTCAGACATTTGACAATTCAGAGTGTTTGTTTTTTTTTAAAAGTTTTCAGAGGTTCTTGTATCTAAAAAACCTCTAAATTAAAAAGAGGGGCCCTAACTTCTAATTCGCTTAGACATTGCCTTCAGACATCTATTGCCTCCATTCATCAATATTCTTTCATGTTCCATCGATGCCATCAAGGTTCTCCCATCGACATTCTTCCATCGACGCCATCAGATTCTCTATCGTACATGTGCTTTGATTTCGTTCCTGAATGTGTTGATTTCTTCCTTGAATGTGTAAGCGGAGTTTGAAGGCCATAAGCTGATAGAGTAGAGAAAACCGATTGGGACGACGGATTTGAGGTAAACATCGCGAGTCATGTGAACTGGTTCGACGATTTTGAGGATGCTAACGAGAATGTAAGCTAAAGAAGAACAGAAAGCCATGTGAATCATGGTGAGTGAGATTGGAAAGGGCCAGTTGTATATGTTGCGATCGTGGATGTATTTGTTGTAGACGATGACAGTGTACGAGAGGATGATCTTGTTCAAAACGCCTTCGGTTAGGGCTCCACCTCTTCCCATTTTAGGTGGATTGGATCTGAGCAATTTCTTGGGCAAATTGATCGATCTAAAATGGAGAACACAAGTGGAATTAGGGATTATTAGTAGTAGAAAATTAAGAAGTAAATTATGGTGATTAGGTCAGATGCATTGCAGAGAGGTTGAATTCGATGGTATGCGTTTAAAAGATTATAGAAGATTTTGAAAATAACCCCTCATGGTGCAAAATTATGGAAATGTGTTAACTTTCTCTTTTATTTGTTCTTGATCAGCCCCCCCTTTTCTTATTTGGTCTTTTGACATATTGGTTTTCGATCTCTGATCAAACCAATATGCTTTTTTTTCTTTGGTTTTTTGTTGATCATATGGTCCATAATTGGTACTTTTTGTGGTGATGTTTGGGTCTGATTATCGAATAGCTGTAGGCCAAATTGCATTGGGTTTATGATTATCTTCAACTAAATAGGATGATAAGATTACCATATAGCCTCTATAGGCAGCCTTGGATCCTGGTAGCAGAAATATGGTTTTGTTGTTGTTGTATAGGTGGTTCTGTAATATCTGTTTGTGGATCATGATCAACTCTAGGAAGAGGAGTAGGAGGAGTGATTCTTGGAGGAGATAGATGAGATGAAGGTTGTGGTTGTGATTGGGGATGATGATTAATATATAAATTGTATTGTTGATCAATTTCCCCCAAGATTTTTGGTTATGACAAAGAAAACATGTAAATAATATATATGTCCTCTACCTTGGCTGTAAACAACATACACTAACAACAAAAGTATATATCTTGTGTAGGAGAAGTGAGACACAGAAAATAAACAGGAAGGGAAGAGGGGGAATTGGTAGGAAAAAACAAGAATTTGTGTGTGTGTGTGTAAATGATTACAAATAAAGATGTAATAATTTGATATAAATAAGTGGTGAATTTGATATCCAATCAAGCCAAGCTAGGGTTAAGTTAGAAGTGCGATGTTGAAATAAACAAATATACATTTTCAGACATTTGACAGTTTACAGAAACAAACAGTATAACTGATTCAGATTTCAGACTTCAGCACCACCTCTTAAAAATCAGAAGTGAAATCAGACTTCAGCATCTCTTAAAAAACAAACGTCACCTTAGTTTTAAACACATTTTTGATTGCACATGTTGGTATAATTATTCAAATTGCTTATTGGAGTCCTTGGTTACACATGTTGACAACAAAAAATTAGGCTCCAAAAATTTAGTGCTTGTAGCTCAACTTTAAAACAAACACCTCGAATCCAAATCTTAATGAAGGTCTCCATGATACAATTGGTTGACCCCAAAAGTTATCGATTGTTTTGTGATGTTTAAATTCTAGTTCATTGTTATTAATTTTTAAATACAAAATATATAATTTAGTGAAAGAAAAAAGAAATAGGAGACATAAGTTTGAAAAGAGCTCATTATGCGCCACCGGTCTCGTGTGGCTCATGACCTTGGAAGATGGGATTTCGAGACCAGGACCTCATAACTTCCGCTCGTTGCATGCCTTGCTCAACTACTGCTTATTCCTCTCCCCAGGAATGAACGATTGGAAAAATAAGATTGAGTTCCACGAATATGCAGGCTAGAAAGATGTTATTTGCTGCTATTATCAAGTTCGAAGAAGCTTGGCCTTACACTTCTTAATTACATAGTTCAGCTTGAAAGCCAATCGATCGGGTACGTGGGTGAGTGAACTCTAGTTGTGGTTGAGTTGTGATTCGCTCCGGTTAAGTCAAACCTTGCCAATTAGTTTCCCTTTCTTTTGCAATACTCTTTAAAATATTGCAAATGCCCATTAGAAAACTCTTAAGTTTTATTTGGTATTTTGGTGGGTATGGTAGAGGTAGGTAGGTGTAGATGCAACTTTTGTATAAAGCACAACTCCCTGCTTTTTCCAAGGGACAAAAAAACTCGATACAAACGAGGGACAATCACGGATGATTCATGTAGGAGCGAGAGAAAGAATAACCATGGAACAACTACAAATTTAAGAAAGGGTTTATTTATTTATGTCATGTAATTAGAATAATGTATCATCCGTATCACCTCATTTAAGCCAAATAAACGTAAAATAATAAAGGGTTAATCGGTTTAAAAGGCAACACGTTATCGACTGTTATAATGTCTTTAACAAAGGGTAGATTTTTCATGATATAATGTCTTAACAAAAGGGATGTGACATACTAGTTAAGGCCCTGTCGGATGATACATCACTCAAAAATTTACTTTCAACATCTTTATAAAACAGATTTACATGAAAGAACCAACCATTGAAACTAAAGGATTACATCATTGCACACAATTTCATTGTTGTTTGCATCCAAAAAATCTCCTAGATTAATTAGCACCTAATTAGCTAAATTTTATTCATAATTCTATCAAACCAATTACCGAATTTTCAAAGTAAAATGGACTTTAGTCAAAATCATCTCAAGATTTTAGCACAAACCCAAACAAATTTATTTAGAAGTATATTTTAGAGCAATTTGGTCACACCTAATTCATAACTTTCAAGCACAAGACAACTGATCTTAAACAAATTTCAATTCACATCACCAGGTCACCAAAAACTTGCTTTTCTAAGCCCTAAACCAAGTGTAACTAAGAGATACAATGAGGTGTTATCAGGTGCGGAGGCAGGATTTTCAATCAGGGTGGTCCTCAAGTTGAAGAACATTAATATAATCAATTGCTAATTGTATTCTTCTATCCCTAATCACGAAATCACATAAGGGTTGTGGAATTAGTTGATTAATAGGAGATTAGGAGCAGAGGAAAGACCCTTAGAGCAATGTGTAGGCATTGCGTAACATAACCCAAAGAAACTCAATTCTATCACCCAACTACCTAAAAATTTACAGTTGGTAATTCATTAAGATTTCAACTGAAAGAAAGAAATAACAAAATTGGGAGGGTGGTTATCCTTCTTGACTAGGCAGGTCTTCCAATTTTGATTGTTTTCACTAAGCTATATTTACATTGAAAAAATTATTTGTAGAGGAATTCAACCTAATTCCAGTTTGATATACACATTATCACAACAATTTCACCACATTGTCATTTGTCAAGATTCAACACTTGGGAATTTTCAAACAAATATCCAACAAGATTAAAGGAAGCACCACATCATTAAGAATCAAGCAATTAGAAGTGCAAAGACTAAAGTGCCACGTAATTAATGATTTAAAGCTAATCAATTAAATCAAAGATAATCTTCCTACGAGTCAATTACTCAAGTCTCAATGAAGGAATGATTTGAACTAAACCCTAGAAATTTCAAGATTCAACTTACCATAGGCGAAGTATGAATGTTAACGAGGCGGAAGCAGAGCAACAGGTCGCCCACAGGTGAGTGCCGAGTGCGGACTGTGGCAGATGCGGGAAGCCGGGGACGGAATTTGCGAGAGGCGTCAGCGATTTGGAAAAAGAAAAGGCTGGGTGGGTGGGCCTTTCTTTAATTGGAAAAATATTATTTTCCTAAAATCTGAACTAATGCCCATGGGTGTTATTTGAACGTATAAGAGCATCTCCATCCAACAGCTTTCCTATGATGCAAATTGTCTTTGGATGGAGATGCTCTTAAGTGAGTCTAAACTCTAAAACAAGGTTGATTATAGCTTAAGATTATCTTACTTTGAAAACATGGTAATTGGTTCGATAAGTGATGACCACCAAAGGTTCAACTAATACGACACTCTACAAGGTAATCTAGGAGATATTATGGATGCAAATGAAATTGTTTGCATCTGGATAAGATCCCTTTGGCTTCAAAGGTGGGTTCTTTTATGTAAGATTGTTTTATAAAGATAGTAAAAACTAATAAATAAAATGTGATTTTTGGTGGTTTAGTTTGAATTTCTTTGATTTTTTATGTTTTTATCCAATTGCTTGCTTTGTTATAACAAAATATGCTTAACCTAATCTACTTGTTTGCTTTTTTTCTTGTAGAAAAAAGAAAGCTATGAAAGACAAAAAGTGTTAGCAACCTAACCTAAAGCCTGTCTGAGCCGCTCTTTAAAAAACTACCCATTTGACCCGCTCATTAATACCCATACCATTTTGAATTGCTACCCAATCTGACCCAACCGCCCTTCGCCACCTTTGTTTACACCCCTGTTGTGTCTTTATAGGCACCATATCTAGAGACATCACATCTATACCTGCATAGATGACTAATGGACTGGATTTGGAATGCCAAGTTTGTGGCTTTGTGGGCTTGGACGATGGTTCTGATGGCTTCTTTTACTGCCAGCGCTGTGGCTCTCAAGCGGATGGAATTAGGGACACTGCTGTTGATAATGAGGAGATGCTTTTGACCAAGGAGAATGTAGGGGGTATTGTTCAAAGGCGTGTACCCGTTGTTAAAACCGAGCCACTCTCCCAGTCCCAACCTCCTTCACAATTTTGGGAGACTTTAAGGACCCAAGAGGATGATGCTGAAGCAGGTGATGGTGTTGGTCCCACTGAGCCCGTCGATTTTGGGAGTGGCCCTAGAACATTGAGTTATGAAGATTATTACTCAGAAATTAGGATGAGGTATGTGATGGGAGTGCAGATAATGATTGAGTTGCAGATTAAGGCTTTGGTTGAAAAGTTTAATGTGTGTCCCATAATTGTTGGCATGGTCGAACCCATTTGGTTAAGATTTGTGGCATCAACTCAGATTTTCACTGATGACTGGGCGGATGTGGTTGTTAATGAATCAGAATCTCAAGTACAAGGTATTTATATATATATATATATATATTGGTATGTTCTATGTCAAAAAAGAGAAATACTCTGGCTAGCTGCTTTATTGTGCATCCTGCAACTGTTTTATTTGTGCTCCTGCAAATGCCATGCTCTTTGAGGCTCTTAAAATTCAAGTGAGCTTGATGCATTTTATTTCTGGGCCTGTTGTCTAAGATAGAAAGGTAGCCAATGGAACTGACGTATGACCTAGTATTTCTATTTCAACTGTTAGCATTGGTCAATCATCTTCCTTACTTAATCCAAAAGAAGGTTTTGGTTGACTAAATAGCAAAATGTTTGTCAAAATGTCATTACTCTATATTTCTTAATTTATATATGTTTTATATGCTACACACATGACACATCTAAAGGAGAAAGAAGAAGACAGCGTTGCAAAATATGCATTAGGAACACAGTTAGAGATAAGATACTTGACCTTTTAAGGCCATGTATTTTATTTTTCTATTGATTTAAAAAAAGCATTTGAAATTGGTGTTCTTGCTTTCTCCTTGAATACAAGTGCTTCTACCCTCGGGAGGAGGAGGAGGAGGAGGAGGAGGTGTACCCTCTCGTGCTATTTTGTTTTTGGCATTTCACATTTAGTATGCAGAATGTAAATTATGTTCTAAAATGTCTTCTCAGGACAGACTTTGTAGCCTTTTGCTAACTTGCCACTTGATTTCCATTTTCCAGGCTCTTTTGTTTGTCATTTATAGTATGGGAACACTTTTTCCTATTTCAATTTCATCCTTGAGTACTTCATATATCTTGTAACAATTTCATGCACATTAGACCCGTATCAGTAGTGCAAGTTCGCATGGTCGCTTGACCAACATGACCAAAAACCGGTACATTTGAATCAGTTGAGCAGAGCTGGCCTAGTCCGTTGGAATTTAAATTTCCATGGTGAATACCTGAACAACAATCTTTCTGGTGTTATTTACATTGGCTTCTTTACTCTCTTGACAGAGCTTTTCTGCCTAAGTTTTTCAAAATTTTCATCAACTACTTTGGGTAGGTATAAGTTATAATCAACTGTTTTTTTTCTTCTAATATGTGGTATGCTAACCCTTCCTCATTTTCTGCGATTTTCAACTTTTGTTTAACTCGCATACTCTTATTTCATTTCAGGGGAAACAGAAGTTGTTGGGCCTAGGGCTAAACATAGAACTGAACCTCATAATCTACTGGGTAAACGATCTGTAATGATATGGTACCAATCTGTGAGCAAGAAAATTCCTTTATCTTATTCTTTAGTAATTTCGTTTTTGGTTTGCCATTTGGCAAGGGAGCCAATCTTGTCGACGGATATAGTGAAGTGGACACTTGATGGAAAGCTTCCTTATTTTGCTGCTTTTGTTGAAATCGAGAAACAAATTGGACCCCCTACTAATGCCTGTCCGCTAAGTTCAAGTCGTATGTTCAGACCTATACAGGCGATCTCGATACAAAAATTGGAATCATTCGCAGCTTGTATTGCTCATTCGATACGTTTGGAATTACCTCCAGTCAACTTCTATGCAATTGCTTCCCGTTATCTCAGGCAGTTATCTCTTCCAGTTGAGACTATTCTCCCTCACGCATGCCGCATATATGAGTGGTCTATGCCACCTGAGCTGTGGTTATCAGCTAACGAGTTCAGGCTTCCTACACGTGCTTGTGTATTGTCTATACTTATAGTTTCGATCAGGATTCTTTACAACATACATGGTTTTGGGAAGTGGGAAATGGCATTATCTTCTGCCAATAAGCGGTCCTCATCAGCTGGCAAGAGAAAAGAGGGAAGAAAGTTGAACATTTCGGATATAGATGCTGATGAAGAAAAAGAGGCGGAATCTGAATGTAATGTTGATGTAAATAGTGCTGCTGAGCTGTCATCTATTTCGATTAATCCCAGGTTGCAAGATGATGATAGCGATGATTCTGATACAAAGCCATATAATAATAAGCTATCGCGACAATCCAACTTGGATGCTACAGAGATTTTACTTGTACTTCAATCAAAATACAATGAGCTCATTGATACAAGTGGTAAGCTGTTATAAATCATTGCAACTTTTGATTTGCATGAAATTCAATCAACTTTCTTTTTTCTCTTTCAATAGGCCGAGTTGTTAAATATGTTTTGCGTTGACTGACATATTGCACTATCCGTGTTTGATAGATCATTGTAAGGATTTGCAAACGTATCTCGAATACTGTAAGGATGTGGTTTTTGCTGGTGTGGAACTGTCATTCGAGGATCATGAGGAACAGCAGATAATAGAGGACCTTTGGAGTTTTTATCAAAAGGAAGAGGTATGTCTTGGTGCTTGTTCTTTTCGGTGTGTATTTATTATTGTTTCGGGTATATATGAGGATATAGGTTACTAGTTTAATTGTTCTTGTGCACCTAAACATAATGGTGTTCTTGAACAGAAAAAAAACTGTCATTTGCTTGATTTATGTACCTCTTGAATATTTGGGTGTCTTTGCTTCTTTCATGGCTTTGTTCACGGTTAACTAAACTTGATATTCGACCTCAAAAATGTTTTCTTTGTTGGTTATTCTCAAGTCTAGAAAGGTTATAGGTGTTATAGTTCTACTCTTTGTTGGCACTTAACCTCTTCAGATGCTAGTGTGGATGAACCAAAATTACATTTTTCTAATACTCCTACTTCACAATCTAATTCCGCAGTAGATTATCACATAATTGGTAAAAAGTCCTTTTTACGTGCGTTTCCATCTCAAATAACATAGGTTTACACTTAACACCAATGGCATTCAATTTTATTCTCCAAAATTCACCTCTAAAATCCTGACACAGGTGAATCCCTGTTTCAGACTCCAAACCTGATGGTAGCTTACCTAACATAAATCCTCTAAAATCCACTTGAATACCACACTGATAGCCCGCCTGCCCCGGTGCTCTCGTTCTTTATATGCGTGTTGTCATGAGAAGGCACACAAATCTGTAGTCGGCGTCCCAACCATCCAAAATGAATTTCGTGGTCTATAGTGTCGTCTCCATGGCTATTCCCCGAAAGGTGTTTATCAAAAGATTTAATTGAATTTTTATTCAACCCAATAAAATTATAATTGTTCCTTTTATCTTTTACTGAACAGAAAAGAACAAGACAAAACTTGTACAAAAGTTCTTAATCTCTACTGTGCTCTCTTATGAATTCCATGCCTTCACTGCTTACACATATTTATTAGTATATTCCCAGAAATATGTAGGATGCTCATAAGCATCCAAAATGGTTCAAGGCCCTACAAGAGGAAATTAGGTATCTGCAATAACTTCCCTTCGGAAAGCATCTTTGGTAGTGTTTTTCAATCGGAATCTGCATAATTACTCAGCACGTGGAGCCATCACCTTGCTTTTCTGTCAAGAAATAGAAGTGGCGGACTCACTAATATTTACTTCGGTTAAGGAAAGAGCTCGGTCCACATAAATCACATGTTGGGTCTTGTTTTGTGGGGAGCAAATGAGCATTTACAATAAAGCTTCTCCCTGGAATGTTCCTCTCATGGTCGATTATCCTCTTGGTGGCCAAAATGGTATCAGTATGCGTTTGTATACCCCTTGGAAGGATTTGTGGTTGGGGTTTCCATCAGTTACATATAAAGAATGCCTTTTTAATGTTTTTTTGAGGAGGTATATACGGATTAACTACCAGGTTTTATTGCCTAGGGCTTAGTTTGGTTGTCTAGAGGTGACAATAATTATTTAGTTTCTGTTACTAGAAGATGGAAAGCTTTAAAAGATCCAAACAAATACAGTGGCAGTCACTTCACGCCTGCTCCATACACTGGTCGTTAGGATGTAATGCGGTTTTCGAATATTGAGGTGGGATCCTCATCCTAATCAAGATCATTGGGGTTAAGGGTTTGAGAAGATTGCAGAATTCGTAGGTAGATGATATTGGATGTTGCCTCATCATGAGTTATGGCAATAGTCTCATGGGACAAGAAGCAACAAACTCTCTTTGCGGTCTAGCAAAATAGAGAACCGGACCATAGAAGATGTTATTTATGAGATGATGCAGACTAGGAGCTTGTTGCAAGAGTTGAGAATTTCTTATGGAAAAGCTAATGAGGCTATATTGTGATAGCAGGCCATTTGCATAGCTAAAAATCAAGTTATTCATGAAGGGTGTGTTTGGTACACATAACAGAATGGGACATGAGGGTGCGTTTGGTACGCATACTACATGGGGACAGACGGGACAAAATAGAATTAGTCCCATGTTTGCTATGACTTTCTATTCACGTTGCTAAGAGTCAAGTTATTGGCATGCATAATAGAACGTGATATGACATAACAAAAACTCGTTGTTCCACCTTTGATGCGACATTAGACCGCGACAAGATGCGTTTGTGCATTTTCTTTTGTCCCACCAAAATAGGTGGAACAAAAAATAGAGAGATGAGAGAAGATTGGTAAATTACTAAATTACTCATATCAAATTAAAACCCTAAAACATTCCACAAAATTTTCACTTGCCTACCTAACTCTCGCTAGTCTAGTCCAATCCCATCCAGTCTCGTCTGCGTACCAAACACATAGAAGGTGATTTTCATCCGTGAGCTACCTTACTGTGGACACTCGTACAAAACCTCCATCGATTCAATACATTCATATCCAAACAAATTAACTATTAGCTGAAATCTGACTAAACATCTGTAGAAGCCTCATATGGATTACATTTGTAGTAGGTGGTGTGCATGGTTAATATTTATGCTCCAACTTGAGGAGTGTTGAAAAGAAAGAATACAAGACTATGTAGATTATTAGCTAATCTTTATCATGTTTAATTAGACTTTATCCTTGATCTCATGACTTACAGAGCATAAGGTTTTTTTTTTGGTTGGTTTTTTGCATTCTTGTAGATATGATGGTTTGCTTACAACAAAATGCAACTATGATGGTTTGAAAGTCAAATAATTGTCTTTCTGTATATGGAATTGGGATCTTTTTTAATGTTTATGTATGTGACATGATTGAATTAAGGAGAGATATGTATATGGAGTTTTTGGTGTACATAAGTTTCATTTGTTTTTGGAAACCACCTCTTTGCCCCTTGGGGTAGAGGTATAGTTTGTATGCATCCTATCCTCCCTACCCTCTCCTCTTTGTGTGGGATGGAGATGCACAAGGCTCGAGCCTAGATCCGGGCCTTCCAAGCCCGTTTTTAGTAAATAAAAAAATCCTGGAATTTTTCAGGCCTAGAACGGGCTTTTTGTGTGAAAATGGACTCAATTTGGCTTTTTCAGCCGAGCTTTTTTGCGCTTTTTGTGCATACTAAGTTTGTTTTGTTTGGTATGGTTACATAAGTTTCATCATCTTTTTTGGTTATTCATTGCAGGACCATAAACCATCAAGTCCTGGGGAGTCCCGCTTCTCGACCCCTACTTGTGGTCCCCACAAGAGACCTCGAGAAAGTTCCAAAAGCAAGACGAACAAGACCAAGAAACCTAAAGATGGTGATGCCCAAATTAGCTTCATCGACTCTAAGGGGTCCCACAAAGAAAGAGCGATAAAACAGATGATATCAAACATGGAAGAGAACAAGTTCTATTATATCCCTCCAAGGACCAAAGTCAAACGATTTGACTACCTACACTACACGAGAAAAAAAGGTGACGGGGCCTATACATACGCTGCACATGCAGATTATTACGTTTTATTGCGTTCTTGCGCAAGAGTCGCTCAGCTTGATGTCAGGAGTATGCATGTTGCAGTGTTGAGCTTCGAGAGACGATTGGCATGGTTAGAGAAGAACATCGATCACTGTTTGAAAATAATGCCTGCGAATGAAGATTGTGAACTCTGTCGTAATGATGAGATGATACATGATGATTCAGTTGATTTTTCAAAGTTGAATTTGTGAGATGTGTTCATATTTATTGGAGCTTGGTTGGGTATTGTCTTTGTTTTGATTCTTCATTCCTCAATCCTTGCTAAAAATCAACGTACCAATATCCCATTGAAGGATTAGGGGTAGATTCATACAAGAAGCTAAACATTTTTATAGAAGGCGAGAAGCGTGATATCATATATGATTAAACACATATTACATTGACAATATATAGACGTTTAAATCATGTATGATTAAGCACACCCATAGGCCATGTAATCATATATGATATCATACTTCTTGCCTTATTACAAAATGTTTAACTTCTTGCACGATTCTTCCTTTACATGACTATTTGGTAGTGACTTAGCGATATAGAAAATGAGTTATTCAGTAAGTTTATTGGGAGGAAACTTTAGAAATCTAAGTTTTTTTTCCTTCCAAAACTCCTCCCAATTAAAAAACATTTGGTACCTAAAACAAACTTGATGGTTCCTAATTTTTCAATTTCATAACACTCAAAGGTTCCTAGAGTTAACGTTTTCAGTTAGCAATCGCTTTGAAGGACTAATGAGTCTTTGGGTAAACTACAGGGACCAAAAATGTAATTCGCTTTAAAATTTATTATGATTCACGTTTTTTTAATTCTTTTTATTAAAAATATATTTTATATATTCGGTCACAATCAATTTTTTCTTAAATTATAGTACATAATAAATAGAAAAAGTTTATATTTATTTCAAAAAACTATTAGATTGACAAAATGACTTTTGCATTAGAAATTCTCAAGTGTAAAAAATCAAAAGAAGTTCACGTATCTTTTGGGGTGGACATTGAAATATGAAGACAAAATTTCGGATGTTAAGTATGGTTAACGTAAGATAGTTACATATTAAAATTTGTTTGTTAAAATAAATAATTTATTGTTACGAAAAGAGTAATCACGTTTTAAAAGTTAAAATGTTGTGAAAAATTATTAAATTAAATTATCAAATAATTGTAATTAAACTAAAACAATTAAATTGATATAATAATCAATACATAACTTGAAATATTCCATATGGTTTTTGGAATAAAAAAAGAAAAAGAAAATATTTTTGGGACAATAGACTTTTCTTTATAATTACTCATTATTTTTGTAGGATTTGACAAAAGTTTTTCTTAATTGATTGAACAATTTGGTGTTTTTTTAATGTTAATTTATAATTTGTATTTTGTAATTATTTTAATTATTTGTTTTTATGACTAATATTAATATTCTCACATAAAGTGTACTTAATTTTCAATATTTTACTTACATATTTCAATATCCAATCCAAAAAATATATGAATTTTCTTTTGATTTTCTTTGTTCTTTTAAACTTAAGATTTCTTAACAAAGTCATTTCGTCAATTTAATAGTTTTTAAATAAACAAAAAGATTTTTATTTAGTATGTAATTTAATTTAAAAATTTTGATTTGTGATTGGATATATATAAAAAATTAATAATTAAAAAAAAAGACATGTATAACATTAAATATTAAAGCGAAGTATATTGTTGGTCCCATGCCCAATGACTGTTTAGTTCCTCATAACGATTGTTAATAAACGGTGTTAACTTAAGAATCTTGAGTTTTATGAAATTGAAAAATTAGGGACGACTAGTAATCCAAAATTTGAGCAAATCTCATGAACTACTAATGTAATTCACTATTCTATCTATGAAAAAAAAAAACCAAATAAAAAACCTTATCAATTTATACAAACTGATTAATCTACAAATACAACTTTATTCATACAGGACTTAATAAAAAACTAACCAAATAATTTATCAACAAAACCAAACCAAACAAAATCAGTTTCACATGGAGTAATGTATGATAAGGATAAAATTTATCTGTCCCAACATATAGAAAGTCCGTCTCCAACAATTTTTTTAATAGAAAAAAATGAGTTTTCGTTCTCTAAACTTCTTCAATAGATTTGCTATCTTGTTCTCTATAATAGAGAAAAACTTGAATTTTTTTCAAATTTAGATAATTTTCTAAAACTTGATTGTGGGAGAAAGAAATGATTATTTTATTCAATCTCACTAATTAAATTGAGTTTTTATCATTTTATAATAAGTTTTTTTTAAAATATATTGAGATAATAAATTAGAGAATATTATAAATAATATTATTTATGTTAACATCTCTAAAAGAAGTTATTGAAGTTAAAAGTAATTTTTTTTTAAGATTTTAACTTTAAAATTATAGAAAACTCGTTTTAAAAATGATCTAAAAACGTTGGTTTGAATTTTTTTAGCGAACATGATTACTTCATTAATTGAATTTTAATGATGAACACCCAAGTTGATTGGAATCGAACAATCACTAATCAAGTTTCGATAAACGTGATGCTCTCGAAAAAATATATTAAGATACGTGCCACCCAGAATGTCAAAGATAAAATACATGTGAAAAATTCTAAAATGAGAACTCTTAAGAGCATCTCCAACAATTTATGCTAAAACTTTTTTAAAATAGATTAAAAAAAATAAAAATCCTTAAAAAAATTTGTATCAAACTCCAACAACTATTCTATTTTAGCAACTCTAATATTAATTATCTTATTAAAATTAGAGGCGTAGCCAGTGGGGAGACAGGCTAATGCCAAGCCACCGCCAATACATGGCCGAGCCCCATTAAAGTTGTTGTATAAAATGATTTTTGTAATAAAAAAATAGGTTCAAGCCTCCATCAACTCCTCAAGCCCACAAATACTCTGAAACTTGGGCTCTTGCAATATCCCATTGCAACAGGTAAGTAAATTTGTATTCATTAATATTTGGTTTTCTTTTAGTAAAATATTAAAGTTTAAAGGTAACTTAATTATTTAAATCCTAATTAATTAAGTTTATATGAATGTTTTAAACTCAAATGTATAGTAGTATCGTAAATACAATTATTAATTATGTACAATGTCTAAGTATTGGATATGTATAAGTTCTGTTGTTAACAAAACTCAAACCAGTGTTTAATTGTATGTAATTGTTGATCTTGATATATTGTAATTTGTTTTAACATTTTAAATAGCATATATGTAGATTGAATATTTTTAAAAGATGGAGTTCTTAATCACATCCTCTGATCCTGTTGTGGAAATATGGTTCATATGGAAGGAACTATTAGGGTTTTTGGAAATCCTGTAAAAGATTCGTGATGCAAGGGCACAACGTTCAATCTTAAGCTATCCAAATAACCAATAATAAGATGAAAACTAGTCAAACATATATAAAACTTGGATCAAATCAACTTCATAATGGGAATCGAACTTCACCCTCTGATCTTCCCCGCACTCAGATGAGTTGAAGGCCTGTTCGATCACTTGAATCCACTTCATACAAGCAACAGGGTCTTCAGAACTGGAGAACTCCGGTGGCCTGCAACCTAGGAAGGACTTGTACGTGCAAGCTCTCTTACCTTGTCTTACTTCGGTAATTATTGGTTCATTAGTCTGATTCACGTGTCCCGTACCACCGGACCCAATCACCTCAATGTTCTCAGGAACTGTCTCATTTCTCCGGTTGCCCACATCATGGTCCTCGAACATTTTCAGAAGAGATTCCTGCTGCTTGGCCATCGCATCATTCATCATTTGCATCAGATTGGCCATCATCTCAGTTTGGGGAGTTACCTCCCGCATGATCAGGTTGGACGGAGCTAGGTCCACCCGTGAGATGATCTCAGGACCTCCGACTAGCAATGGTTGGGTAGATGGGTGTATAGCGGCCTCAACCCTCTCCGGTTGATCAGCCGTCGAAGCGGTCGCCTCTCCACCATCCACACGCGTACGCGGTCTACCGCTCGTACTAACCATCCTTGATCTGCCACACACGACAAGGAAAGGAGGTAAGAATGGATTATACGAATTAAGCATAAGGAAACGTACTAATACATTCATTAATAATCGTAACAATAGTACATCAAGCACACTCAGATAACAATATATTCATAATAGCATTAGTTAAGTGAAATTATGAACATATTTTACACAAGAAGTCTCATTACCGTCGTTATGATTTTCAATTTGTGTGCACTTCCGTTGACTTCTAAGACCGTCCTATCTTAGAAATTCTACCCAAACTCACCGATCATCACTTAACGTACTCAGTCTAAGTCTAGACATCTTACATTCATGTCTAGATCACTTAAACTAGAGCTCTGATACCAACTTGTAACACCCTAAAACTTAGAGTAAATTTAAAATTTGAAAATTTGGCAATATGACATTTATAAATGGAGTAAACCACCCAAAAGGGATATGTAATATAGCGTTTACAAAAAAACCTGTATATGAATATAGAAACTAACAACAAACTAATCTAAATAAATTATATCTATATTACAATGGCTGTCAACCCAAATCCCAAAAGTTCTAAATCAATTTAACGCCAAGACTCCAAATATCTATTGTCCCAAAAATGGCTCGAGCACCGTGCTCGCCACTCAAACCTTCGGCAACCCACTGCTAAGGGTACCTGATATACATGTCATTTGAGAAAAAATGTTAGGCTTAACACCTAGTGAGAACATACATTTTATATGAATGATTTAGAAATAATTTAAACGCAACAATACATAACCTTTCGAAGAGGTTAAGTTTATAATTGCAATAGTAACCACATAGTGACCTTACGGTCCAAAATTCATCTTGCGATGACGGGGGAGACCCTATTTTCCAAGGATTTTGGCAGAACACAAAAGTATGTCACTTTCCAAGTTATTGAGCTCACCATACTAGGATCAAGGCCACGAGCTCGTCGGCTCGTACTCAGATGTGGGGGAGGGAACCCAATGATCCTAATCATGCTCATTCGTTAGGATTTACATTTATGACCCACGACTAGTATCTGGTCCCACATAACCGTACCAAGTTGCCACCCTAGGGTCCAATGTCTCAACTAGCTACAAATAGGATTATTCCCAACAAGTAAGCCGACTCTATACCTATGGATCCAATAGTTATAGTCTAGACTTGTCACAGTTACATATGTGACCAACTATAATAAACATATACTCCCTCCGTCCCAAAATAAGTGTCCACAATTGATTTGACACACAGTTTTAGACATGCATAATTATTACCCCTTTTTGGTATCAAATGACATCTTTACCCTTATTTAATATTTCTTTTTCTTCACAACTCTTATGTATTTGTGCATTAATTAAGGGTAAATGTGAGAAATTAGCTATCTACTTTTTGAAAGTGGACACTTATTTTGGGACAAACATTAATAGAAATGTAGACATTTATTTTGGGACGGAGGGAGTAGTTCTTAGTACCAATCTAATTCCTAAAATTCATTTCCTTGTATAAGTAACAACAAGTAAACCAAATTCATTCAATAGCCATAATGTGGCCATTTTCCCATTTCCAAATATAAATTCTTTACAAAGAACATCTTTCGAGAGTTAAACCATTTTATAATAGTCATAGACCACACAGCAATTATCTGTGTATTTTCTTTTCAAAGGTTCACTCTATCAAGTATACCCCACCATAACATGAGAATCATAAATGTGACAAATATGTGTTCCTTCAAATAACCCACCATAAATATGCTTGTAAAACTCTATTTTTCATCTCATTTGATGAAACTTTTTATTTTAGTTGAAAATGATAAAACCCTAAAATCTCCAAAAATACAAAGTTAGGTCAAAATCATTAAAGCATGAATATTAAACAAGGAGGAGTTTAGGAGTCCAAAATGTAAATTTTTTGACATGTATAAAGTTTAAGAAAGAGGTATGAACTCACAATGTGGATTTTATCAAAACCCTAGAAACTCTAGATGGAAGTATGGAGATCTTGAGCTAAGTAACCCTAGCAAGAGCATTAATGGTTACAAGAGTGGTAGATGAGGAGGAGTTAATGTGGGAATAAGTTTGGTGAAGAAAACCTACCAGAGAGAGGAGAGAAATCGAGCTCCAACAAGTCACAAATCAGATAAAAATGGAATAAAAACCGCTTCCTTCTTTTTAAACCCACAGACTGCGTCGGCGAGAGTGGCACGCGATTGTGCCATTGGCACTCTCGTGGGCACAATCGCCCGAAATGTACCACGGGGTACACCATTGGCGTGAGAGTGGCACGCGATAGTGACACTTGTCACTATCGCCGGGCATTATCGCCCCAACTGTACCGAGAGTCCCTGAGGGCCCTGCGACTATGCCACCGCGACTGTGACCATGTCAATATCGTCGGGCACTGTCGTCGAGCTCCTCCCCGACCTTCGGAATTCGAGTTTTAAGCCATGACACATTCATAATTGAACCAATAAACGAAGGTAAACCTTATCAGGGATTTATACCCAAAATAGAGAATTTTGGAAGAGAGCATGAAGGAATTGACTTACCGAAAAATTCGGGTGTTACAATCCTCCCCAACTTGGAAATGATTTCGTCCTCGAAATCATGGTTGCACGAACAATTGAGGGTACCTCCGCTTCATGTCCTCCTCGGCTTCCTACGTCACGTTGGCCCCACGATGATGCTTCCATTGCACCTTGACCATAGTGACCTCCTTGTGGTGAAGTTTCTTGGACTTCCTTTCTATAATAGCGTCGGGTTCCTCCACACACCGGTTAACCTTGTCCACTCTGATCTCGGAAAGAGGAATGACGCTTTCCTCTTCCGCCAAACACTTCCGAAGGTAACAAATATGGAACGTGTTGTGAATCCCGTTCATCTCTGGTGGAAGTTCCAATTGGTAGGCTTGCAAGCCCACACGCTTAAGTACCGTAAAGGGTCCAAGGAAAAAAGGACTCAACTTCACACGCTTTCTGAACCGGATAATGCCCTTCCATGGCGACACTTTAAGCATCACACCGTCACCCACTTGAAACTCCATCGGCCGCCTCTTCTTGTCGGCATAACTCTTTTGCCGATCTTGAGCCGCTTTCAACCTTTCCCGAATGATCTTAACTTTATCGGCTGTTTCTTGCTCAATTTCAAGTCCAGCGAATTACTTCTCCCCCGCTTCAAGCCAACACACGGGAGTTCTGCACTTCCGCTCATACAAGGCATCAAACGGTGCCATTCCGATACTCGAGTGGTAGCTATTATTGTAAGCGAACACCACCAAATGTAGGTGAGAGTCCCAGCTACCCCCAAATTCGATGATGCAAGACCTTAACATGAGCGTTTGGATCGTTCTTTCGCTTTGACCATCAGTTTGCGGATGGTAATCCATACTCAACTTTACTCGCGTTCCAAGCTCTTTCAGCAAACCTTCCCAAAAGTTCGACATTGTAACACCTTGAATTTCATCCCAATTGAAGAAAAATGTTGGACTAGGTGAATCGGTAAAGAAAGAGCCACACCACATATGGAGTACGGCTATAGTGACATGAGGTTGTGACGTCTGTCACAATAGCACCAATGGTACTGAAAGTGTGGTAGTCCCAGCTATAGTGCCATGCAGTTGTGACATATGTCATAATAGTGATGGATATTACCAAGTGG
Organism: Arctium lappa; assembly: GCA_023525745.1. Taxonomy (NCBI): domain Eukaryota; kingdom Viridiplantae; phylum Streptophyta; class Magnoliopsida; order Asterales; family Asteraceae; genus Arctium; species Arctium lappa. The sequence continues at coordinate 73,150,317 of CM042051.1, read as the reverse complement.
TTGGTCATCCCAACGAATGTTCCATGTATTTATGACAATGGTGTAACACCCGTAAATTTTGGGTAAGTTCTATTTCAAGTAAGTGTAGAAATCGATCTTTTGAGTGAAATAGAGGAAATGGGATTTTGGGATTAAATTGTGTATTTTATGGTCTTGCTAGATGAGGAATTCAATTACGTGTCCAACGGGTCTTTCCAGAGCTAAATCGGAGCTAAAACGAAGAAGTTATGGCCAAAACAGTGTTCGGTACATGCTTGGCTATAGTGCCCGGCGATTGTGACACTGTCACTATAGCTTGGCACAATAGCCGAAGTCCAAAAACTCTCGGTACAATCTCGGAAATTGTGCCAGCAATTGTGACATTGTCACTATAGCTTGACACAATACCCTAGAGGTATCAGAGTGCATAAATTCGCGATTTTCAGCCCCATTCTTCATTTCTTCATAACTCTCTCATTTCAACTCCGTTTTTGGCGATTCAAGTTGCTATGGTTTCGTTTTTGAGAGATTTTCAAGGTTAGATTGTTAGTTTTTGGTATATATAAGAGTATTTGGTGGTGTATTGGAAGCAAAGACAATAGCTCATCATCATCACCTCCATCTTCAAAAATTTTGGGGTTTTCTAGGTTTTTACCAAAACCTAAATGGTAAGTTTGTTCCTTCCACTTTAAAACTTCTTTATGAGTTATAAATTCTCTATTGATGTCAACCTAGTGTTTTATTTCTCCAATTTAGGTTTGGAAGATTTTGAGAAAAGTTAGGTCAAATTAGGGTTTTGACCAAAATGGAGATTTGGATATAAGATGTTTGGAGAATGATTCTAAACACTTGGATATGTTTATTTATGGTTGGAAACTTGTGGATCTAGGTTTTTGGAAGTTTTGGCTTGAGGATCCAAGTTTCTTCAAAAGAGCACAAGTTGGGGAAAAATCTAGATTTAGCCTAAATCTAGCAAGGCGATTTCAAGTTGATTTGTGAAAACGGTGTATATGCCAAAATGCTTATTTTAAAGTGTTTACATGTTTTACATGAAATTATTAACTGTTGGGTTATTTGATAAATCTTGATTATTTGAAGTGTTTGGTTTTATAAACTTTGTAAGACACCCACGTTTGGGGTTTTGAGCATTTTGACAAATAAAACATATGCATTGGTATTTTAATGGTTTACTTCATGAAATAGAGTTTGAGCATAAATGCATTTTATGGTGTGTTTTAGATAAGTGTTAATTTTGTGTTATGGGATGTTTTTGAAAGAGTAAATGATATAACCCACATGGAAAACGATTTGTCCCAATATAAACTGTGTTGGAGTTGTTTATATATTTTGGAGTATGGGTTTACATAATGTGGGTCGTTTACGTTTGATTTCACTTTATGATTTTCAACGTTGGGTTTTTGGATTTGTTGAGTTTATGGCTCGGGTTGGATTTTGTTAGGCCTTGGGGACACTTGTCCTATTTTAATAGCTCAATGTAGAGCGTTTGGTTATGATTTGAATTTATTGTATCTCATCTGAGAATTGCATGTTTTGAATGCGTTAGTTCATTCGTTTGAGTCATGTAATGTTGTAGTTAGTGCAATGGATCCATAGGCACGGTGTTCTTTTGTCCCGTTTTGGACAAGTTCACCACTTTAGCACGGAATAGGCATCAGGTCACCATGGTAAGTAAGGTGTGGACCTATACGGTCGGGCAGCGTCCCATGGGCAGTAAGGTGTAATTCCCTTGTGCATAAGTTCCCGTTTTGGAACTGGGTTCCCCTGTTTTGGAACTCTCAAGAATAGACCTAGAGGGGTTGACTTGATGTTTTCGAGCAATAGACTTAGAGGAGTTGAGCTCGGTATGTTTTATGGGTATAACCTATATGATTTGGTTTCCTACATAGTTATGTGACCTACTTTTGTGTTCCGTCACATACTATGTATTCGGGTCTCCCCCGTCATCGTAAGGTGTTGTTTTGGTTATGGAGTTTTATAATCGATGTTTTCGGTGACGTTTTGAGTATGGATTGCTATCCATGTTTTTGGGTTTTGCATACTGAACTTTATCCATGTCTTTGGAGTATTTTGGATGATAGAGTTATCCACGTTTTCAGTATTTGATTAGTAAAGTGTCGGTTTTGTATTATGCGAGTTTTGGGTTTGGATTTATTTTCGAATGAGCATTTTGTTCTATGGTTTTAAATCCCGAAAATGGTTAATGTTGAAAAAGAAATTGTTTTCAGATTAATGTATTTTGTTTTGGTTGCTATCAAATTAAATGTATTTCATTTTGGAAATCACGATTTAAATAACATCATTAAAGTTACTGCTTTATATATATTTATGGAAAACTCTTGAGCTCACTAGGCGTTAAGCCTAACGTTTTTATTTGTCGGCATGTGCATCAGGTTTCAGTGGGAAATGGTTCTAGCAGTACTATGAAGAGATGAGCACTATATTTACTCGAGAGTAAGTAGTTTGGTGAAGTCTTCCACAGTTGGAGATAGTGACTGTTATTGGGTTTTTGTAACATCCGTACTTATTATAGATCGTGTGTAAGGATTGAAATGCGTTTGTTGAAGTTAAACCTTAAATTGTTGTTGTAGATGATTCTGTTATTGATGTATTTAGAAAATTTTAAATTAGTTGCTATTTACATATTTGAGGGTGTTACAGACATGAACCGACTATCGCGATCCGACACAATAGACAAGGGCACCCCATGCCTCGAAACCACCTCATCAATGTAAAGTTTTGCCAACTTGTCCATCAATAGTGTCTCGCGCATGGCCAAGAAGTGTGCACTCTTGGTCAACCGATCAACTATTACCCAAATGGTATCATGACCTCGAAGAGTTTTGGGCAACTTGGTCATAAAGTCCATGGTAATATGCTCCCACTTTCACTCGGGGATCTCCAATGATTGAAGACTCCCATACGGTCGTTGATGCTCGGCTTTCACTTGTAAGCACGTCATACAATGCTCTACGTAACGTGCCACATCAAGTTTTATTACCGGCCACCAATAATGTAGCTTCAAGTCTCTGTACATCTTTGTACTCCGCGGATGAATGGAATATATGGACTTATGGGCATCCTCGAGAACTCCAACCTTGGGTATCCATACACGACGGTTGAACAATTTCACTCCACGACTATCTTCCGTTAAGAGCAAACATTGCTTTGTCATAACTTCTTCTTTGAGATTCTCCTCCAATAAGGCTTCTACTTGAGATGCTTTGATTCTCTCGATAAGACTCGACACTAGCTCAATTCTCGAAAGGGTTGCCCGAATACTTCCATTATAGTCCTTCTGACTCAAAGCATCGGCCACCACATTTGCCTTACCGGGGTGGTAAAGCAACTTGCAATCATAATCTTTAAGTAATTCGATCCACCTCCTTTGCCTCATGTTCAACTCTTTTTGATCAAAGACGTATTTTAAACTCTTGTGATCCGTGTAGATCGTACATTTCGTGCCATAGAGGTAGTGTCGCCATAGCTGCAAGGCGAACACCACCGCTGCCAACTCCAAATCATGGGTAGGATAGTTCTTCTCGTGAATTTTGAGTTGCCTTGAGGTGTAGGCGATTACTTTGCCTCTTTGCATCAACACGCAACCCAAACCCATCTTTGAAGCATCACTATAGACCATGAAGTCCTCTGACCCCTCGGGTAGCGATAAGATTGGAGCTTCACATAACTTCTTTTGTAAAGTCCGAAACGCCTTCTCCTGTGCCTCGGTCCAAACAAACTTCACGTTCTTCTGAGTCAAAGACGTCAAGGAAGAAGCGATTCTGGAGAAGTCTTGAATAAATCTCTGGTAATAGCCCGCCAATCCTAAGAAACTCTGGATCTCGGACGGACTCTTGGGAGGGTCCCAATTCATCATGGCTTCAATTTTGGAGGGGTCCACCTTCTTCCCATCTCGGGTGACAACGTGACCCAAGAATTGGACCTCTTCAAGCCAAAAGTCGCACTTGGAAAATTTGGCATACAACCTCTCCTTCCTCAACACCTCTAGCTTCACGAAGGTGTTGCTCATGTTCCGACTCACTCTTGGAGTACACGAGTATGTCATCAATAAACACAATGACCGACTTGTCGAGGAATGGTCGGCACACTCTATTCATCAAATCCATAAACACCACCAGTGCGTTAGTTAGACCAAACAACATCACGTGAAACTCATAGTGGCCGTAACGTGTTCTAAAGGCCATCTTCGGGACGTCCTCTCCTCTCACCTTGTTAGAGTTAAATTGTATTCAAGATTAAAAGAGGATCTAAAGTGTAATTGTTTGTAATGTTTAGGTGTTTAGTTTGTAATTGGTTGAAAAGTCAATGGGTCATGTTGACCATATAAATAGTTAGTGTCTTTGTAGAGAGCATGCACAAAACAGATTATAGAGATACACGCACATAGAGAACACATAGTGAGCTTACAGAGAATTCAAGAAATAGGGATATGGCTTCATGTAGATTCTGTAATTGTTGATTCATAAATAAACAAAGTATTTCCTACATTGTTGTGTGTTGACTGTGAGCTAGAAAATGGGATCACAATTGGTATCATAGCAGATTTGAGAGATTTTCAACAGAAAACATAGTCGTACACTGAGTTTTTAGAAAATTTGAGTGATTCATGATTTCATAGTGTTTTTTATCAAATCGGTGAGTCATTTGCGTTCGTTTATCATCATGAAATGATTTGTTATTGTTAGAATACACAATTTGTGACAATTGTCAAATTTTGGTTAATGAGGTCAGCACCCTCAGAATAATTTTATAAGTTTTGTCACTTTTTAAATTTTATTAAAAGCCTTTAAGATAAAAAGTTTCCCCGAAAAATTTAGAAGTTGCGTTAAAGACCCGGAACAGTTCCGCATCTGTCCAGAAATGCCAAATAAGTGAATAAAAGTCCAAAATTCTTAAATTATAAAAATCAGAATTTTAATTTCTCTTGCATTGCAAAATTTTCAAATTTGTCATTTATTCAGCAAAAATTGAGAATCGGGTATTTCGGTTCTCAAATATATCTGATAATGTATAGTTTAAAGCTAGTAATTCAAATAATGGTATTAAATAAATTTTTTTTTTGTTGTATTGGTGAGTCATTAGGACACTTGTCCTAATTCTAACATATTTTATTTATTTTTAAAAATTAAAAACCAAATTTAAAAATCAAGAGTCATCCTCATTCTCAAGTTAACTCCTCACCTCCTCTCTCTCTCCTCTCTCCCTCTCTTCTTCGGCCGAAAACCCACCACCACCATCACCATTTTTATTTTTTTCTTCTTCTTTTCTTCTCATTGCTAAGAATCAAAAATCCAACCAAGAATCCATCACCATTTTGAAGTTAGAATCCAAGTCTTCATCTCCTTTTGTGAAGGTAATCACTTAATACTTCCCTTTTTCAAGTTCATAATCAAAAAGTTGTGCATTTCATATCTTTTATGTAAATGTGGTACAATCCAAGTTTTGGAAGTGAAATGGGATGCATTAGTATCTATGCATTTGCTAATGAACCATTTAATGATCTTCCAATGAAACTAGGGTTTCCATGTGTGTTATTTTAGAATTTTGTCAAAGAGATGATAATTTTATGAAATGTGGTTTTTGGTCCACAAAACTTTACTAATGTTGGATTGAAATTTATGCATTTATATCAATTTTGTGTGTAAATAAACTCTTAGGATGAGGTTGTTAAATCTCATATGATTAAAGAGTTCTAAATAGTGTTAAATCACTAAGTTAGTGTTTATGTTGTCTTGCATGTGGTTGAAATTCTTATATTGAGAAGGATTACCTTTGATATTTATATTATATGAGTTTTTGACTCTTGTTTCAAAGAGTGTTAGTATAAAATGTTCTTATGAAGGAATTTTCTAAGTGCTACATGATTAAGAACATTGTAATAGTGTTAATGTCATATTTTCTTTATGTTGTGTTCATGCATGCATTTGGATGAGCATTTTGATTGCAATGAATCCATGATGCATGTGTTAGTTTATCATGTGTTGAAGAGTGAAGACATGGTTTATAATCAAAAACCATGTCTAATGATCATTATTTGTGGTTTAAAATAGTATTTACATCATTTTAGAATCTGTCCAGAAAATGGACTTCACTTCTAGCTTGCACAACTCACAAACCACATGTCCAAATTTGGGGTTTTTGCTTCTAAACTTTAGTTTAGAGTGTTAGCTTTCTAAAAAGTCCAAAAACATAGAATTTGGAGTTGATTTGGGCACTTAAATGGATTTTATAAGAAAATGGTGCAATCTGTCCAGTGAAGACAGATTCATACACCTATCTTGTAGAGGCCATAACTCCCTCACTACTCATCCAAATTAAGTGAATCTTTTTCCAAATGTTAGGATTTTGAGTTAGGTTTGCATCCATATATGGATCACTAGCTAATTCCAAGAATTGATACCTCAAAAACCTGTTACAAGTGAGGCATGTCACTGATCCGAAAATCAGTGACACTTTATTTTATAAAAATGATTTGATGTACCAAAAGTTATTCAAAAATTATGAAAAAGTGCAGATTTAATCTAAACATATCATAGTTCCATCCCAAAATTTGTGATTAAATAATTCTCTTGAGAAGTTAAGTTTCCGTGTTGAAATTACCGGATAACTTTCTGGACAGCATGTGCTGAATCCAGAAAAGTAGTTGTATCAAGATTAAGTAATGTCTTATCATATTTTGGAACTTTGTTTAGACAAAATAATTATGGACTAAGAAACTTATTTGATGGCATTTCATGGGACAATTGGACATATTGGTTGGACATCGGAATAGGGTATTAATGTGTTTCTTATGGCAACTCTTATATAGGGAAAGTTAAGGCGTGACAAAACTCATTAAGTTTAAAGTAAAGCTTCACTCGTTGCTTTCATCAAGGTGAGTATTCACAGCCCCATTTTTTATCGTTTTAATTGATTTTGGGGTGAAAAACATGTTTAAATTGCGTATTTAAGGATTCATGAGAATTGTTTGAAAGAATTGCGAATTGGCAATTTATAAGGCTTTGTTAAAAGCGTTTGGAAAAATTAAGCTATATGATGAGTATGCAATTGATGTGTTGAGTTTTTAATGTTAAGACCCCGTGACACTACTATTAACTCGAAGAAAATCGGGCCTATAGTATTAGTGGATAGCGCTATTTGGTGTGACAAGCCCACCTTAATGCTGACGAGCAGGGGTGCACTATACTAGAGAAGATGGCTAAACATGTGGCATGAACCACCGCTGAGTTAGTCCATCGGGGGCGTTGTAATTGGTCAGGGACGGCTTAGTAGTGGCTCAACGTAATATTGTCTTTGCATACACTTATCATAAAAGAAATTTAAGTTGTGGTACTCATGAATCAAAGAATTGAAGTTGGTTTTACGTACATTCTACGAATGTTAATCTTGCATATAAAAATGATTTGTGCATACTTAAAACCTGTGAACTCACCAACTCTTTGTAGTTGACCTTGGTTTTTATTCATGCTTTTCAGGAGTCGAGAAGGTAATTCCATGATGCTTTATCAGCGTACTCATATTTTGAAGCAAGACTATCTTTGCTTTAAGCGTATCTTATGTTTAAAAGATTTGGAATTTGTAAACGATGACGATATTATATTCTCAAAAATGTAATGTATTTTGAATGTTAAGTAAATGTTGGTATGTTTATAATCTTGTGCTATGGCATCGGAGCTGTTACGCCTCGTGTTTCCGCTTTAGCGGGGTGTGACACAATTGCACACTTTGGATCACGTAATTTTGAAAATTTTGGGTTTTGTGTTCGTACGAGTTCATCGACTGTATTGACATGGAATTTTGATTTCTAGTTGAGTTCTTTGAAATTAATTGATTTGAATTGGTTCTAACACTAACATTGATTGTGTTTGTGAAGTTACAGCTCCTAATCTGAAGAAATTTGGACTTAGGATTGATTTACAGTGTTTTTGAACCGAAAAAGTGAAGAACTCGCAAGATCTGTTCTTTTCGTATGAAGAACTCGCACGCCCTAGATTTCACATAGTTTTCATATAAAATTTGATAGTGTAGAATTCGCATGATTGTTATATGCGAAATCCTCAGAATTCGCATAAGGCAATATACGAAAAGTAGGAATTCACATAAGTCTATTATATGAAAAGCTTAAACTGAAATTTTTCTAAGGACATAATTCGTACGTGCTTGTATGCGAAAAGTACAGAATTCGCATACTAGTGTGGTACGAATTGCTAAGAATTCGCATAAGTTTTCATATGAATTCTTGATCTTTTCGCATAAATTTTTGAAAATTTATTTTCTAAGTCAAGAATTCGCATAGCGTACTATATGAATTGTTAAGAATTCGCATAAAGCTACGTGCGGATTCCTCAGATTTCGCATATAGTTGCATGTGAACTGTATAGAATTCGTATAAGTTGTGCATGCGAATTGTGTCTTGTGTGCGAATTCTGAAGGTTATTTTTTTGTGCGAATTGTTTCAAATCTCAGTTGTGTAATTTTCTAAACTTAGAAATATTTGGGAAATTATTCTTTCTGAAAAATTTTAAGTGGGTTATCTGTTGATTGTCTTTTTGAACTAACGATCATTTCAAGCTTATATTTTACAGATATCAAGATGCCTTACACTGACAAGAAAGGAAATACCGTTTTGACAAAAAGAGGTTGTGTTATCACTTATACGCCAGAGATTCCAATCCTTGAAGCTGAAAATAAGAATCTGAAAATTTAGAATTCATCTCTTCTTGTTCAAATTAATAAATTGAAAGAGAATTCTACAGTTTTAGAGAAAAATTATATTTGCTCAGATTTCATTTCTAATTCTAAAATTAATTTTGCAGAGATCATTGAGTCAAAAGAAAAGAAGATTTCAAATCTTCAAACCAAGCTGAAGAAGTCTGAAGGTCTTAATCCAAATTCTACATGGTCAAAGAAGGAATTAATGCTAAAAGAGCTTGATGATCTCAGAAGAAGAGCAAATATTGCTGGAGAGACATGTGATGCATGAGCTAAAAAAGATAAATTCACAAATCTTTTCTGAACGAAATCAGTTAAGAGATAGAGTGCTTAGTCTTGAGGTTGAAATAAACATGTTGAAAGAAAAAGCCACAAAAGAGATAAACAACTCAAGAACTCATGAGGAGATAAAGAAGATTGAAAAGAAGAGAAAGGATTTAGAAAGAGATAATGATGTGCTTCAAAAGAAGATTACCGAATTGAAAGAACAGATCTCTCAAGATGAAAAGAAGTCAAAGAAAGAAAGAGAAGAGTTTGAGAAAGAAAGAAAAGTATTTGCTCAAAAGTTTTCTGACTTTTCAAGAAAGTCATTTGAAGAAAAGAAATCCACTGAACTGAAATGTGCTAAATTTTCTCAACATGTGTCAGATTTTGAGAAAGTTATCATCATGGTGAGAGAAAAATTTGAGAAAGAGAAGAAGAAAACTGAGCAGAAGAATGTTGGAGTCTTTAAAGAAATATCTGATAAGAGGATATCTGTAGAGAAAGATTTTGAGGAAGAAAGAAAGGTTTTTGAAACAGGGATTTCCAAGCTTACAAAGAAACTATATGAACTGTCAACTACTGTTCTAAAAGAGAAGAATGCGAAATCTGAATTGCACAAAAAGTTTGATCTACTTTCAAAGGAAAGAAACAGTTTATCTTCAAAGATCAAAGAACTTAAAGAGATCATGTTCAAGGTGAAGTTGATTGAGCAAAAGACGCCATAATCAATTGTTCAATCACCGAGAGATGATCCAGATGCATCAAAATGTTCATTCAAAACAGCTGCAAGTTCACATTTGGTGAATGTTTCTAATAATCCTTTGTTTGATTCAGATGATAATCATACTTCTAAACATAAAGATCAGATTCGTCCTTCTAACCTTTTCTATGATAAACATGATGATGGTTCAGGTAAACATAAAAGGACAAATGACAAAGAAAAGTGGATTTGGAGAGTGAAAGGATCCTCAGATGAGAAGAAGGAACATAAATCATTTGTGCATGCATCCAATGCTAAAAGGAACAATTCTCCTAAAGGTAAAACTTTTGGCAAACCTGATCTTGTTTATACTGTTAATCAATTGATCAGGTTAGCACTGAAGAAAATTAATTGTTCTTACTGTGGTACAAATGATTTTGTTAGCAAAAATTATGTGAATTACTGGTATGGTTCTTACTGCATCTCTCCTAATAGAATTGCAACTAACAAACCAGGACCCAAATACCAATGGGTACCAAAAGCTAAATCTGTGTTGCAGGCACCTAAAGACTAAGAGGAGAAAGATGAATGAATTCTAAGTAAAGCATCTTAGGACTCAATCTTCAATGTCAAAGAACAATGGCTTCTAAACACTACAGTTTAGAACCCGTATCTAAAAGATCAAACTAGACTTCTGAATACAACACTTCAGAACTCGTACTTCAACGAATTTTGGTTTCTGATTACACCAGATCAGAACCCGGTCTTCAATGTTTAAGAACATTGGCTTTTGAACAAATCAGTTCAAGACCCGGTCTTCAATGATAAAGATGGAGAGTTACTATTTTCACCGGAGGATATGTACAAATGACTTCTGAATATCTCAGTTCAGAACCCGCTTTTAACTGTTTTTCTTCTTAAGGATGCTGATTAGATAACATCTTTCAAAGGAGTTTTTACTGATTGATTTGAGGGGGAGTTTATAATATTTTCACTGTTATATTCTATAAGGGGGATATGCGAAAAGTTAGTCATACTTTCACTGTCATATTTTTCTAATGAGTTGACTTTTTACAGATACCGAGGGGGAGTATCTGAAGTTTTGTCAAAGGAAGCTTAAAAGATAATATTCATTTTAGGGGGAGTTGAGTTTTCTATACTACATGTATATCTTTCTAAATCTCAAACTCTATCATGCTTTAAAAGAAGAACGAATTTCAGGTATGAAAAATGTTTTCTTAAGCGTTCAAACCACTTCTTATTCTTAAATTGTTTTCATGAATTGAGAAGTGCGATTTTAAAGGATTTTCATTTATGTACTTTCATGATTACCTGACCGTGTGTTTCTAAAAGATCAATACTTGTGTATTATCTTGTCTATATACTGTCAAGTATTCTTACACACATCGGTTCAATACATTTTTATTGACTTTGTTATTACCATGTCTCAAAAAGATAAATCTTTCGATGGTAATACTCCCGTTTGAAATTCAATGTTGTTTGAAATCAGACGCCATTTCTACATTAAATGTGCTTTCATTGCGAAATTGTTTATATCTTGTTCATATAAACAACTTTCGTTCTTTGATATCCCTTATTATTTGTTATTCCCAGATTCTAGTTCCTATTCACCATCAAACAAACACAAACACGATTTCAATCAAATTACCTGTTTGATTAATCTTTCAAATCCAACGATTACACTTCTCTCTCTAGAACTCTCTCTCTACATATCTCTCTCAAACAAATTCTCTCTCTGAATATTAACTAACTTGTACGTTCTTTTCTTGCTTACATACAAAACAGAAAATAGAACACTATTTATACCTACAATTACAATACAAAGAAAATAAAACACAAAACAAATACAAAGACTTTGACTTTAATGAGATTTGACTTTCTCAGCTTTGACTTTCTTAAACTTTGACCTTCAGTCTTCTTGATCTTGTATCCAACAGATTTATGCTCTAACATTATTTTTCTTCATGATGATCGATTTGATCGAATCATTGTCAGATTCTCAAAACAATGAAATTGAATGATAATAAATGTTCAAAATTTTGAGAGATCTTAAATGTTTACAATGCTCAAATTTCATTCTTATTATTCATGAGCATACATTTTCTGATAATGATATCTTGTACTTAACTATCAAGATAACTGTTGAGCAACACATTCTTTTTAGGACAAAATACATGGGATTCAGCGTGAGTGCTTAAAAGACTTCTATGGACTCACGTTTACCAGTGTTTCCTACCCCAGAAGTAATCCTTGAGTGATTGAGGGGAGAGGGGTTAAAAGAATTGAGTGTGGGAGTGTGCTGAGATAAAATGTAAAAGAGAGATTGGTTAGAAGTGAGCTCAAATGTTTAAAAGAAAGAGGGTGAGAGATTATAGTAAAAGAATATCAAACTCTGCACCAAATTTTTTCTGAGTCGGGCAACCACATTACTGTTGTTTCACAATTTTTTGTGAACTTCATTGAAAAAGGCAACTAGCCCATGCCAACTCTTGCATTAAAACCCCACCAGCTACTCATTCTTTTCTTAACAAAAGAATGTTTCATATTTTTAAAGGAGATGCAACACATCATCTATCAAATCTTCATTTGGAAGATGTTTATATTGAAAAAGAAGGAACATTGCCTCACCTTCGACCCTTTATCATGCACATTGAGTCTATGTATTACTGTTGCTGTCTCAATAGTTTACATAATTTTGAGCCTTATTCAAAGCAATCATTATGCTTAATTCTTTCATACACAAGCACGAACACACAAAAAATTTGTTTTTCTGTCAGAACGTTCATAGATAAACTTGTGTTATTCAATGATTGAATGGAAGTCCTGGGGAGTGAACATCACCCAAGCTCCTTATACAGTACATTCGTTTTACTAAGTAACTTTGTGTTACTTACAGGCATCATAACTGTTTCATATGTTGATTCAGGGTTACCACTCCTAATTTATCTGAATTTGAAAAGATTTGGATAAATACATTTTATGAATTGACGGCAGATTATCAGATTAGACAGAGAATGTTCATAAAATTTTTTGGGGGAGATTGTCTATTTTCTACATGAGGGAGATTGTTTCTGTTACTCATGAAGACTGTGCTTATTTGATCATAAAGGGGGAGTAATTTCAACGGCAGAGCTGACCTTGAAATGTTTTGATGATTCTGATTCTCATCATTCATCAAAAAGGGGGAGAATTTCAAGATTTCAAAGTCAGATGATTGATTGGTTACAAGGGGGAGAGTACAAGGAGGAGAAAGTAAAGTCAGAATTGTTGATTATTCAAAAGGAAAAGAAATTTGTCAAAGTAATGATTCAAAGAAGAAGTTAGTGTCAAGAGAAAGTTGAAAAGCTAAATATGTTTGTACTTCAAGTCAAAGCAAGTTCAAACTATTGCAGTGTTAAAGATATTTTTCTGGAGAACTTGTTGCACGATTGTAACAAGTGGGGGAGATTGTTGAAGGTGTTAAAGTTTTGAAGATTTCAAGGTTTGTGAAGAAAGATAAAGTGTTCAAGATTTCAAGCTGACAAAGATTAAAAAGTTGAAGATTTTTCTGAAGAAAGAAGACCTGAAGATTAGTGTCAAATTTTTTTTAATCTTGAATCCAAAGGGGGAGATTGTTATAGTTAAATCGTATTCAAGATTAAAAGAGGGTCTAAAGTGTAATTGTTTGTAATGTTAAGGTGTTTAGTTTGTAAGTGGTTGAAAAGTCAATGGGTCATGTTGACCATATAAATAGTTAGTGTCTTTGTAGAGAGCATCCATGAAACAAATACACACACATAGAGAACACAATGAGCTTACAGAGAATTCAAGAAATATGGATATGGCTTCATGTAGATTCATAAATAAACAAAGTATTTCCTACATTGTTGTGTGTTTATTGTGAGCTAGAAACTGGGATCACACACCTTCACTTGATGATATCCCGAGCGCAAATCAATTTTCGAGAAACAATCCGATCCTTGGAGTTGATCGAACAAGTCATCGATCCTCGGAAGCGGATACTTGTTCTTCACTGTTGCTTTATTCAGTTCACGGTAGTCGATGCACATCCTCATTGTGCCATCCTTCTTCTTGACAAACGAGACCGGAGCTCCCTAAGGTGACGAGCTCAGTCTTATAAATCCCTTCTCTAGAAGCTCTTGGAGTTGGGCCATCATTTCTTGCATCTCCGATGGAGCCAATAGGTAAGCGGCCCAAGCAATTGGAGTCGCCCCCGGTATAAGATCAATCCGAAACTCCACTTGACAAGCGGATTGTAAACCAGACAAGTCATCCGGAAAGACATCGGGAAACTAGCGCACCACCTTCACGTCTTCAAGCTTCTTCTTCTCGAGATTGGCTTCAACCATGTATGCCGAGAAAGATGAGCATCATTTTACCAAGAATTTGCGTGCCTTAGCCATGGTGATGATTACCACATCACCCTTCCTCTTGTCACCAAAAATCACCACAACATCACCACCGGGATTAGGGAGTCATATTAGTTTCTTGGAACATACAATCTCGGCATGATTGTTCGCCAACCAATTCATGTCGACAGCCACATCAAAACCACCAATGACCATCGGCATCAAATCAATCAAAAATTCCTTCCCTTCGATTCCAAGAGTGCACTCCCTTAAGACATCGCAGATCAACACATGACTACCATTCGCTACTTCTACCACTAACGCATCCTATAGACTATTAGTGGGCATAGCAAGCCTTTGACGAAACAATTCAGATATGAAAGAGAAACTAGCACCAGAATCAAATAGCACACGGGCAGGTACGAAGTTTAGGAGAAACGTACCCGATACCACATCGGTGGATGCCTTGGCCTCATCGACTGTCATCTGGAAAGCTCGGCCAGGAACCCTTGGAGGGTTCTCCTTCTTCTCCGGGGCACTCCCCGTCTTCCATTTCGGACAGTCCTTTCGGAAATGTCCTGACATCTTGCATTCAAAGCAAACAAATCCCTTTATCGGGAAATCTTTAGTAGCATAATCGGATTTCCCACACTTGGCACAAGAGGTGGGGTTGGAGTTACAATTCTCGTGGTGCTTGCTTCGGCATCTAGGGCACCATCGTGCCTCTCAACAATTGTCAAAGCTTCTTCCCCCGTTGAACGGTCTTGGCCTCTTGGGAGGCCCGAGGTTGCTTTCCCACCTTCTCTTGTCTCCTACCATCACCGCTTTCTTCACCTTGTCTCTAGCATAGACATCTTCCATTATCTGGGCATCATCTATTGTCTCAAGGAGATTTGAGGCTTTAGAGTTGCAGACCATGGACATCATGTCCGCCAGTAGGCCCTTGAGATAAGCCTTTATCTTCTTTTTTTCCGTTGGGGCCACATGCCCCACTAATCCCAACTTCTCCATGAATTGACAGGTGTACTCCCTCATCGTCAGTTTCCCCTTCTTGAGAAACCGAAATTCTTTTTCAATGCGGTCCAAAGCCCTCTCATTACTGTACTCGTCCAGAATTTTCATTTTGAACCCAGCCCAAGTCAGTTGAGCCAAAACAGTAGGGGAGAGGGTGGACTTGGTGACATTCAACCATGTGAGTGTCGTGTCCCGTAGCATTTGGGAACTGAACTTCACCCTTTGATCTTCCCCGCACTCATATGAGTCGAAGGCCTGTTAGATCCCTTGAGTCCACTTCATACAAGCAACAAGGACTTCATAACCGGAGAACTCCGATGGCCTGCAACCTAGGAAGGACTTATACGTGCAAGCTCTCTTGCCTTGCCTTACTTAGGTAATTATTGGTTCGTTAGTCCGGTTCACGTGTCCCGTACTATTAATGTATTTGTTTAGGTCATTGTGTTTGACTTTTAATGTTTGACTTTAATATTTTGAGAGAACCTTTGTAGTGAGGTTATTTTGTAATTGTTTGAGAGAAGTCTTGTAGTATAAATAACTTAGCTTTGAGAGAAGCTTGTAACCTTGGTATTGTACGCATATCACTTGTGACTCTAATAGACTTGTGACTTTCTCTCTCTACACTCTCTCTCTAAAATCTTGATTTGAATTATTGTTAATTGATTCCATAAGCTTGAATTGGACATTATCAATTGTTATCAGAGCCTACCCAAGAGATTTTAGAGTGTTTTGATTGTCAAATCGGATTGATTTTCTGGAAATTTTTCAAGAATAGTCGACTTCTTGGAAAATTACTGTTTCATCGAATTTTCTCTGTTTTGTTGAAATTGGTGTGTAAGATAATTGTTGATCCCAATAATGATGTTCTTAACTTGATTTGACCTTTCACTACACACAGATTAATTAAATAGAGTGCGGAAGCGTTTATATAGTGTATGAAAGGTAGAACATGCAAAGGTAGTAGACACACAATGTAATCAATAAACAGAATAGTAAAGTATTGCAAGAAATTACTCAAAGAACTGTTTCATTGATTACTGAAGAATACCAAAAACATGCACAAGTGTGTGCAAAAAGCTCTGGGAAAATACAATTCTCTAATTTAGATTGTGTGTGCTCGCATTTTTGAAACTCTAAGGTGGTGCTCCCATAATATACAAGAAGGATGCACCCCTTAGTACAAGACAAAGGCTGACATTCGATAAATGAAGTGCCACCTGGAAAGTAAAACCATCGTGTGCCGCTCCATGGTGATCTGGAAATCTTCGTACAGCAGGCATCACGTGATTTGCATGTGACCTTGTCTTGAACCGAGTTTGCACATCTTCGAACTGTCTCAAGAGGTTAGCCATCACAGAGGCTCTTTGATCTGATGATCATTATCAGGTGTTGTGTCCTCTGGTAGAGTGTCGACAGATGTCTTCTAAGAATTTAACTTCTGCGGAGTACTTGGATGTTCTGGAACAGACTTCTACGGTTCCTATACTTAGCCTATTTTTCAATACTTCTATACAATGTGATTGGAGCTAACAATCTCCCCCTAAGTATTGAAAAATAAAGAAATGGAAATATGAGTTTGGCTAAGTTAGAAACACAAAGAGGTGAAAGGAACTCAACCTCTGTCTACTTACTTTCATTTAAAAGAAGTTCCATAAGGCAATTACATTTGATTACAAAACATGAAAGTAAAAGAAGTGAAAATACATTTCTTCAGAGCCTATACTTTTGGAGTCTGGAAAGTCACCTATTTTTCTTCCAAACCCTCCTTCCTTCTTCAGCTCTCTGTAATAGAATACACACAAGTCCCTGAAGTAAAGAGTTGCACGTATAATTTCTAGAAGGACGTTTTGCAGGTTCTGTAGGGATGAGTGGTATTCCTCTGTGTTTGATGATGAGTTCTTGGATGAGCAGCAGAGACTGAGTTGAGTACTTGTAGCTTTCAATCCTCATGAATATCTTCTTTTTGCCCTTGGGATTTATGTACACAAAGCTAAAGAAAGGGGTGTCAACTATTGAGTTCGGAAGTATTGTGGCAGAGGGTGGTAAGCTGTCTTCTGGTGTAGGAAAGTTCACCTTTTTGACCCCGAGGTCAAGTGCCACCTGAAAGTCCACCACGCTGTAGAAAAGTAACTTTTCCCTCATAGTTCTTTTAATCATGAGGTGGGCTTCTTGGTATTCCCTCTTCCACCCGAACTTGTCTTCTGTCCATTTGAGCAGCTCTGGGAGATCGTGGGGATGGAGAGTTGTCAGATCTGCATCTGTGAATGTCCATATCTTTCCATCCTCTCTCTTCACGGCATACGTGCAGAACCAGAAGTTTTTGCATTTTGTGTGGCTCAGTTTTATTGACAGAACCTCTGCGATTTTGAAGATAGAGAATACTTGGTCCCTTGGTTTGGGTTTATCTTTGTAGAATCTCCTCCTCTCTTCTGAGATGATTTCCTCTAAGAGTTTGACAGATGGCTGATCATGGACCCCGCGGCTGTAGAGATACTTGTAGACATCTTCTTCTATGCTCTTCTTTTGAGGAATGGGGAAGGGTCTTCTCAAGCTCTCGAAGCCTTGTATTACCTCTGCAACTCTGTCCTTTGATGATTTTTCAATAGGGTCAAGGATGGGTAGTTCAGAGAGGGGTTGCAAGTCAAATACCCAGTCTTCTTCTTCTTCTTCTTCTTCTTCAGGTTTTATACCTCTCAGAGCCTCACTTCTGATGGCATCCATGGAGCTTTGGAGGAGCTTCTCTGTTCTAGAAGGTGCCTTCTTCTTCAGAGGTTCTGTGGCAATAGCTTTGCCTTTGTCTTTCAGGGTGGGTGGTGCTTTCATTTGGATTTTTGGGATTTGGATTGTGGGAGATGATTAAGCTGCAAAGGCCTGTTTTTGATCCAGCTTTTGTGGTACAGGCTCTGAGCTTGTAGGGACTTGGTTTAGGGGTTCAGCTAAGATAGTCACTTTTGATGGCATCATCTTCAAATATTGACTTTGAATTTTCTGACTTGGACATTTCTGAAAATCATCTCTCAAAACTTTATCATTTCTTGATACCATCTCCCCCTTTTTGATGATTTGAGCATTTATATCATCAAAACTTTTCTTCCAAGAAATGTCTTTGACCATTCTGATTTGTCAAACTGAGCCTCTGATTCTGTGATCCATAACTAAGTATTCATCTAGATCTTTGAAAATCCAGACAAAATAAGAACATGTAACTCCTGAATCAACAAATGAATCAGTTATAATGTCTGTCAGTAACACAAAGTCACTGTGTGTAACGAATACACAATATAAATGAGCTATTTGTTGTTCACTCCCCCAGGGCTTCCATCCAATCATCGAAACAGCACAAAGGCAATTTCTATGAATGTTATGACAAAGAAACAATTTCTTTGTGTGTTTGTGCAAGTGTAGAAAGAATTAAGCACGAATAATTGCTTTTAATAAGGCTCAACATTGTGTAAACCACTGAGACAACAGTAGATAAACACAGACTCAATGTGCATGATTGAAGTGCGAAGGTGGGGCAAACTTCCTTCTTTTTCAATATCCAGATTTTCCAAATGAAAACCAGATAGATTATATGCTGCGTCCCCTTTAAAATATGAAACACTTTCTTTTTTAGAAGAAAATGAGTAGCTGGTGGGGTTTAGCCAAGAGTTGGCATGGGCTAGTTGCCTGTTTCAATAACGTTCACCAAAGAGTTGTGAAACGCTAGTAATGTGGCTGCCCGGTTCAGAAAGTAGTTGGTGCAGAGTTTAATATTCTTTTACTCTGTTCTCACACCCTCTTTCTTTTTAATCATTAAGCTCACTACTAACCAAACTCTCTTTTCCATTTTACCTCATCACACCCACACTCATTTCTTTTCGACTCCTCACACTCAATCACTAAAGGATTAACTTCTTGGGAAGGAAACACTGGTTAACGTGAATCCATAGAAGTTCATTTAAGTCCTAGCACAAAGAACCCATGTTTTTCCTATAAAGCATAAGTTGCTCAAATGTTTTAACTTTATCAGTTAAAGCGCATATACAAATGCCAGATGAATGTATGCTCATAAAATATAATCATGAAGATTTGAGCATTTGAAAACGTTGAAGTATTTTCAAACAAGTATATTGAATGAATGAACATGAATGCAAAAGACTTGTTCGAAAATCTGACATCGTATGAAAATGATCAGAAATGAAATGATATATCGATTTAGGCTTATGGTCAAGAATAACGGATATAGTCTATATGAAACAAAAATATAGACATTCTTGAACTAAACGCTTCGAAATGAAATGACGCTCAATATACATTGAAGTACAAGAGGGGTGTCTTACCATCGAAAATATGTTTCAATATGAAACATGATAAGAACAATGTGAACAAAAAATCAAACCGGTGTGTGTGAATACTTGAAAGTATAAAGAAAAGACAATACACAAGTATTTATCTTTGGAAACACACGGTTTATTAATCATTGAAGCTCAAAATAAAAATGAAAAACATTTAAAATCACACTTCCAATTCATGAAATCTGTTTAAGAATCGGGAAGTGGTTTGAACATTTAAGAAAATGTTTTCTTATGACTGAAAGTTGTCCTTCTTTCAACCATATCTGAGTTTAAGATAAGAAATTAACCTGTACGCTCAATCTTAATTCTCATGAAGTCAGTTGAAGTCATAAAGATATGATCTTGTAAGCATCTCTCATCCTGCACAAGTCTCAAAGTCTAGTCAAAGCAAATTTATTCACAAATTTATTCGAATGTAAAAGACAAAAAGCAGTAAAACAATTTAAAGTACGAGTTCTGATTTGAAATAATCAGAAATCATTGTCTTACTCCTTTTGACGTAATTTATATGCTCCCCCTAAAATCATGCATCACAAAAATTTGTCAGTTAAGTAAAATGCAGAAATTAGATATGCTCCCCCTCAAAAGAATGTAGATCATCGTAAAATGCATTTCACTCTCCCCCTGAGATCATGAGCAAACTATTAAAGTGCAGATATCTTTCATAAATAATGATAAAGAAAATGATGAAAAATAACAATACTTAACTTTTGTTAGACCACAGTCTCATTGGATTCAAGATCATCCAATCTGAAGATCCCAATCTGAAGCTAAAGCCGAAACGTCGACTCTCGATATTAAAGTCTATGTTGTTTGTAATAAATGTCAAAGTAATCAATGTAATTGTTTATTATTGTACTAGTTAAATTAATATCTAGTTTGTTAGATATTAGTTAACTTAGTTAGTTATTAGATTTAGTTTAGTTAGTTATATTATTTAGTTAGAAATAATATCTAGATATTAAATCTAGATATTATGGTAGTGTGTTAGACACACTTTAGTTTTAGATATTGTGTTTCTCTACCAACTCTCTCATAGATCAGATCATAATCGACACACACAAACACACATTAAAATGTGTAAATCAAAGAGAAAAACAGAGAACACAAAATAGCTTGAATCGATCAACCTTGTAACCATTTGTTATAATCAATACAGGTTGGTAATCTTATTGTGTTGTTAATCTATAAACTTGATATAAACATTGTTGGACCGACAATTGGTATCAGAGCCTGATTTAAGATCAAAATCAAGTTTTAAAAAAAACGTCTCTGTGTTCTGTTTTGAAAATCGATTTTTGAGATTTAAGGTGTTATAGGTGTTAAAATCGATCAGGTTGTGATTAATTAGCATGCTAGATCGAGTTGTTGTTGTTTGATTTCACTATAGAGCTTTTATCGAGTTCCATTTTGGTGATTTAGTGGTCTAACAGTCGAGTTTAGAAAGTTACTGTGCCATCAAATTGGTTTTCAAAAAGTGTGTTTTATCGAGATCGAGTGTTAGCATTCAGTTCTAGAAGTGTTTTTAGACTTTTTGGTAAAGTTTGGTACTGCTAATCGTCGAAGAATACAGTTTTTAGTTGATTTTCGAAGTACAGGACAAACTTGCGCAAACCATAAGACGAACATACGCAAAGTCCAACTTTGCGCATCTAACGTGATACGCAAACTTCACTTAGCGCATCACGCCTGATACGCAAACCCTACTTTGCGCATCTCAAGCAATCCGCAAACCTCACTTCTCGGATCCAACAGCATACTTCTCGGATCCTAAAGCATACGCAAACCTCGACTTCACTTCTCGCATCAAGAAGGATACGCAAAACTCAGTTTGCGCAACCCTCCTAATACGCAAAGCTCGGTTTACGCAACCATCTCAATACGCAAACCTCAGTTCAAGTGATAGTCTCTTCACGAAAAGATCAAGTCTACTTTGCGCATCCCGCTTGATACGCAAACCTCACTTTGCGCATCCCGTTTGATACGCAAACCTCACTTTGCGCACTGTGCTTGATACGCAAACCTCAATTTGCGCAATCAATCTCATACGCAAAGTCTGCCTAGGGGGACAAAATTTCTTGTGTGATCAAATTTTATTTGGATTAACGATCATATCTATCAAGTTTTCTCTTATTCAATACAGGATGCCATCCAGAGAAGCCCTCGCCATTGGAACCGACTCCCAGCCACCAATACTCTTCAGGGGAGACTTTGATCAGTGGAAAAGTCGGTTCATAGATTTCATTGAAAGACATGAAATGAAGGATTTAATTAGAAAATCTCTGAGGGAAGGAATAATGACAATTCCAACGAAACCTTATACTCATGTGAAGGAGAATGGAGAAATTGTATCAGCTCAGCTTCAATTAAGTCTTGTTCAATACACTGATGAGCAAAAAAAGAGACATGAAGCTAACCAGTTAGCCCGATCTTTCCTACTGAATGGAATGACTGAAGAGATTTCAAATGAGATTTTTCTCAAATTAGATCGCGAAAGGGCTACAGGAAAGCTAATATGGGAACATATTGAGAAGTGTATGACAGGATCAGTAATGTCATCAAAAGTTAAGGCTATGAAAACTGAGAACTTTGAACTTAAAAGAAAGATTTCTAATTTAGAAGCTCAAATACAGAAGCAAAAGTCTGTAAATATGAACGGGGAGAAGTTCATGAGCTTGGAGAGTGCAAATACTAATCTTCAACAGAAACTATCAGACTTAAATCAAGAGTTTGTCAAGAACAAATATGAGTTTGAACAGGAAAGTTCAAAGTTTGCAATGAAGTTCTCAGTATTTTCCAAGAAAAGTGGTGAAGAGAAGAAGACTCTCGAGCTTAAATGTTTAATGCTTTCTCAAAAAGTTGAAGACTTTGAGAAAGTAATCATATTGGAAAGAGATCAGTTTGCTAAAGAGAGGAAGGCAAATGATCAGAAGGGTGCTAAGAAGGGATTCGAAGAAGAAAGAAGCATCTTTGAAACTGCAATAAAGAAGCTTACAGAGAAGCTATCTGAATTATCTAAAAGTGTTTTGACAGAGAAGAAAAAGAAGTCTGCATTTGAGAAGAAGATTGATCTCCTTATCAAAGAACGAGACAATTATTCTTCAAAGGTAAAAGAGCTTCAAGATATTATTTCAAAGACGGTGGTGGTGACTGAGCGAACGATTCCAGAGTCAAAAATCCACTCACCTAGAAATAATTCAGTTGGTTCTAACAAACCAACCGCAAGCTCACATTAGAAAACTGCTCTTTTCAAAAGGTCAGTTAAATCTTTTGATCACATTCGTAATTCTAACCTTTTCTCTGACAGGAATATAGATTGTTCAGGTACACATCAAAGAAGGAGAAGAAGCTTCCAGGAAGAAGAAGCACTCGTCTGGAACAGGAATCTAGTTAAAGAAGAGCTGAAATGTAAAAACTCATGTGTACATACGCCTAATGCCAAGAAGAACATTGCGCGTAAAGGTAAACCTGATTTCGTCTACACGAGAGATCAATTAATCAGGTTGTCAGGTAAGAAATTTTATTGTTCCTATTGTCGTACACATGATCCTGTTCACAAGACAAGTGACCATTACTGGTATGGTTCTTACTCAGTAACCCCCATACGAACTGCAACTAACACTTATGGACCCAAATACCCGAGGGTACAAAAGAAAACTAAACCTGTGTTGCAGGCACCTACTGTCAAGGGGGAGTAGGAAGAATAATGGCTTTTGAACACAACAGTTCAAGACCCGGACTTCAATGTCAAAAGAGGCTTCTAAGTAAATCAGCTTAGAACCCGTACTTCAACGAAGTAATGACTTCTAAACACAACAGTTTAGGACTCGCACTTCAAAGATCAAAAGACCTTACTCCGTGCTGAACATGAAGATTGTACTCCGATACTCCAATGAGGAAATCAACCATCAAGGGGGAGTACATACTTTTCTGAAATTTTAAATGCATATCTTTTTCAAATGATAAAGTTTCAAATGCATAATTTTAGGGGGAGTTAAAAAGGAAATGACTTCTGATTATTTATGATCAAAACTCGTATTTTAAAAGTTTTACTGCTTTTTGTCTTTTCAATTTAAGTGAATAAATTTTACTTTGACTTGACATAAGACTTTTGCAGAATTTTTGAGAGATGCTTACAAGTTCATATGTTTATGACTTTAAGCTTAGCTTCATGAGATGGAAGATCGTACGTAAAGGTATAATTCTATATCTTCATCTCATAAATGATTGAAAGAAGGATAACTTTCAATCATTTGAAAACATTGTTTTTAAAAGTTCAAACCACTTCCCGAATCTTACAATGATTTCATCATTTGGAAGTGTGACTTTAAATGTTTTCAAAATCAACATTGTGCTTTAACTGAAATAGTTAAACCAATCTGAGCATCACGTGCATCATAGGAAAACAAGGAATCATTGTGCTAGGAATTAACACAACTTCTATGGAATCACCTTAACCAGTGATTTCTACCCAAGAAGTTAATCCATAGTGATTGAGTGTAAGAAGTCGAAAATAAATGAGTGTGATTAGATAAAGTAAAATGTTTAAAAGAAAGAGCGTGTGAGTTCAGAGTTAAAAGAATATCACAACTCTGCACCAACTTTTTCTGAGCCGGGCAGCCACAATTCTAATGTTTCACAATTCTTTGGTGATCATTATTGAAACAGGCAACTAGCCCATGCCAACTCTTAATCAAACCTCACCAGCTACTCATTTACTTCTTAACAGGAAAATGTTTCATTTTCAAAGGGGAAGCAACACATATGCTATCTGATTTTCATTTGGAAAATCTGGATATTGAAAAGAAGGAAGTCTGCCCCACCTTCGCACTTCAATCATGCACATTGAGTCTGTGTTTAACTTACTGTTGTCTCAGTGGTTTACACAATTTTGAGCCAAATAAGCAATCATCAGTGCTTAATTCTTTCAAACACAAGCACAAACACACAAGGAATTAGTTTCTTTGTCATAACGTTTATAGAAATTATCTTTGTGGTGTTTCAATGATTAAATAGAAGCCTTGGGGGAGTCAACATCAAACAACTCCTTTCCATTGTGTATTCGTTACACACAGTAACTTAGTGTTACTGACAGGCATGTTAACTGATTCATTAGTTGATTCAGGTGTTACACGACTAATTTGTCTGGATTTGCAAAGATCTAGATGAATATCTATTGAATTGACGGATCAGTGGCTCCAAGTGGTTGACATTTCTTACAAAAAGTTTTGATGAAGTTGTTGCACTTATCATCAAAAAGGGGGAGAATGACTACACAAGAAATGACAAAGATCACATGTTTCAAGAATCACGTCCAAGATTGAACTCTTCAAAAGCAAGTATTCTGAAGACATGCTGATTTCAGATCTAGAGAAAGAGATTGCATTTTCTGAGCTGAGCTGAAAAAGAACACCGAATTGCTAAAATCTTTTTAGTAATGATCTTGATCCAAAGGGGGAGATTGTTAGACCACAGTCTCATTGGATTTAAGAACATTCAATCTGAAGATCCCAATTTGAAGCTAAAGCCGAAACATCGACTCTCGATATTAAAGTCTATGTTGTTTGTAATAAATGTCAAAGTAATCAATGTAATTGTTTATTATTGTACTAGTTAAATTAATATCTAGTTTGTTAGATATTAGTTAACTTAGTTAGTTATTAGATTTAGTTTAGTTAGTTATATTATTTAGTTAGAAATAATATCTAGATATTAAATCTAGATATTATGGTAATGTGTTAGACACACTTTAGTTTTAGATATTGTGTTTCTCTACCAACTCTCTCATAGATCAGATCATAATCGACACACACAAACACACATTAAAAGGTGTAAATCAGAGAGAAAAACAGAGAACACAAAATAGCCTGAATCGATCAACCTTGTAACCATTTGTTATAGTCAATACAGGTTGGTAATCTTATTGTGTTGTTAATCTATAAACTTGATATAAACATTGTTGGACCGACAACTTTATTAGATAACAACCGATTATGTCTTAAGATTTAATATACCAAGCTTAGAGACAAGAAAATTAAATCTCTTTTCATCTAAGGGTTTGGTAAATAAATCTGCAAGCTGATAATCTGTTTTTACAAAATAAAGTTCAATTGTTCCTTTTTCTACATTGTCTTTGATAAAATGATACCTGACGTCAATGTGTTTGGTTTTCGTATGTTGGACAGGATTAGCAGATATCGCGATTGCACTCTTCGAGTCACAATATATTGGTATTTTGTCGAATTTGAATCCATAGTCTCTTAGCTGTGTTCGCATCCACAGGACTTGAGAGCAGCAACTGGAAGCAGCTACATACTCTGCTTCAGCAGTCGATGTGGAAACGCATAATTGTTTCTTTGATGCCCAGCTAACGAGCTTATCTCCAAGAAATTGAATGTGACCTGAAGTGCTCTTTCTGTCCAACATGCAACCTGCATGATCTGCATCTGAATAGACAGTCAGTTGAAAACCAGTATCCCTAGGATACCACAGACCAAGATCTGCAGTCCCCTTAAGATACCTAAAAATCCTTTTGACAGCAGTCAAATGGGATTCTTTAGGAGCAGCCTGATATCTAGAACATAAACATGTTGAAAACATAATATCTGGCCTACTTGAAGAAAGATACATTAACGATCCTATCATACCTCTATAAGTTCTAACATCAACACTTTTACCCGAAGGATCAGTGCTAATCTTAGTACCTGGTGCCATCGGGGTTCCAATTGGTTTGCAATTTTCCATTTTGAACTTTCGAAGAATATCCAAAATGTACTTAGATTGGTTAATGAAAATCCCCGTTGAAAACTGTTTTACTTGTAATCCGAGAAAGAAATTCATCTCTCCCATCATACTCATTTGAAAACGAGACACCATGAGGTTAGAAAAGTTTTTGCAGTATTTAGGATTTGTAGAGCCAAATATTATATCATCAACATATATTTGAATAAGGATGATATCAGCTTTTTCCTTTTTGATGAACAAAGTGGTATCAACTTTACCTTTGGAAAGACCTGACTTGACCAAGAATTTAGATAGAACATCATACCATGCTCGAGGGGCTTGTTTCAAACAATACAGGGCTTTGTCCAAGATGTATACATGATCTGGCTTATCTGGATTCACTAACCCTTCTGGTTGAGACACGTAGACTTCCTCCTTAAGAATTCCATTCAGAAAATCCATTTTCACGTCTATCTGATAGACTGGGAAATTCTTATGAGCTGCGTAGGCAAGAAACATGCGTATTGCCTCTATACGCGCTACTGGAGCATATGTCTCATCGTAGTCTATGCCTTCCTCTTGCCGGTAACCTTTGGCAACAAGTCTAGCTTTGTTCCTTATGACGATACCATCTTCATCCTTTTTATTCTTGAATACCCATTTAGTGCCAATCACGGATTTACCTTCCGGTTTTGGAACTAATCTCCAGACCTTCAAGGCTTCAAGCTGATTTAATTCTTCTTGCATAACAGATACCCAATCCGAATCAGCTAAAGCCTCTGATACTCGCGTGGGCTCTATCTTGCTGAGGAATGAGTCATGCAGACACTGATTAAGAGTTGCTGACCTAGTTTGTACAGGCTTGTTAAGATCTCCAATTACTTGATGTAAAGGATGCTATTTGGTCCAACGATGCTCATGAGGGAGTGGAGTATATGAATATTGATCATGATCATCATCTTGAAATCCACTATCAGGCTTTTCAGTTTGAATAGCTGGAGGGGGGTTTTCAGTTGAAGTTTCAGATGCAGAAGCATCAGTTGGAACAACAGATTCTGGCTGTTGAGTAGACAATGTATCATTCCCAACTAAAACAGTTACTTCTGGCTCATCAGTTACTTGTGTATCTTCAACTGTAGGAGTAGGTATTTGAATGTGAGTTTCTGACTGAACGGGGGTTTGAAGTTTAGTTATGACTTCTGAAGTGACTGGATGATTGCAGCTTGTATCTTCATACCTGTCAGTCACAACAGATTTAGGTATATTAGATCCTAGAAACTCATCATAAAAGAATTCAAATAACAAATCTAAATAAGATAAATGTGAAATTGAAGTAGAAGCGTTATCCGAATTTTTCGCTGTAGAAACAGGTTCTGGACTGATCTGTCCAGAAGCTAATACTCCAGTTATCACGGGTTCTAAACTGAGTTGTTCAGAAGCCACCTCTTCATCAAATGTTACATTAACGCTCTCGACAACTGTCTTGGACTTCATCAGATAAACACGATATGCTGCAGATGTTGAAGAGTAACCAATGAAGATGCCTTCGTCCGCTTTAGCACTAAATTTGTTCAGATTCTCTCTGTCGTTAAGCACGAAACACTTACACCCAAATATATGAAAATACTTGATTTTCGGTGTTTTGTTGTTGATCAACTCATATGGGGTCTTTTGAAAAGGGCGGTGTACCATGGATCGATTTTGAGTATGACATGCAGTTGACACAGCTTTTGCCCACAAAAATAGAGGTAGATCTGATTGGCTAAGCATAGTACGAGCAGTCTTGACTAGCGTCCGATTTCGCCTTTCGACTACTCCATTTTGTTCAGGCGTACGAGCAGCAGAGTATTGATGTGATATCCCGACCGATTCGAGATATTCTTCAACAATCTTGTTTTTGAACTCTGTGTCGTTGTCAGTCCGAAGACACTTGACTTGTCTCTGCATATTCACCTGGGTCGTCTTTAAGAAAGTAATGAGAACTTCGGGCGTCTCATATTTTGATCGTAGAAATTTGACCCACGTGTATCTTGAGTAATCGTCCACAATAACCAACACGTATTTCTTTCCTCCTAAGTGTTCTCATCGGACCGCAGAGATCCATATGTAACAACTCTAGTGGAGAACTGGTGCTTTGTTCAGGCTTCGGTTTATGTGTGGCTATCTTCATCTTACCTTTTTCACATGCAACACACAAGTGTTCTTTCTCATATCTCAGCTCAGGAAGTCCTTTTACCAACTTATCTTTTAACAACTTGTTGATATAACAAAAATTCAGATGTGATAGTCGTCTGTGCCAAAGCCAACTTTGTTGCATCGAAGCTTTTGTCAATAAGCAAACATGACTGTCATTCTGAACCTTTGAAAGATTGATGGTGTAGAGATTTGTCTTTCGCTTGCCAACTAAGAGTTCTGTGCCGTCTTCAGAATGAACTGAACATCTCTTAGCTTTGAAGTTGACCTCTAACCCTTTGTCGCAGAATTTTCCTATGCTAAACAAGTTGTGCCCTAAGCCTTCGACATAACTCACCTTCCTAATCGTTATGTTGTCTTGAATGATATCACCATATCCTAAGATTGGTGAAATTTGTCGTTCCCAAATCTGACATTTCCGCTGAATTTCTCTGTATAATTAGACAATAAAGCTTTCTGCCCGGTCATATGCTTGGAACAGCCGCTATCCAAGTACCACATATGCCGGGTCTGCAAGAGAAATAAGGAAACAATAACTTTAGGTACCCATTAAAAAACGGGTCCTAACAGATTAACACATGATTTTGGTATCCATTTGAATATGGATCCTCCTTTTCGTTGAAAACTTTTAAAAACATTTGATCTTGAAGAATAAACATGATAAGATCCAAACCAATTAGTAGAATTATAATGATAAGCGAAATCATTTCTCCGATAATGATAAGATTTAGTAGTAGTAGGAGATAATTGAATCAATTGCTTTATTGAATAACGCTTGTAAGAAGTTACAAGGTTTTGTTTATGAGAAGCAAGTTGACCAACTACATCAGTATCACTACTATCAGATCTATTACACGAGTTATCAGAAACTGATTCAGCAATCTCATCATTCTTCCTTTTTGGTCTCCATTCAGATCTTGCTTTCGACCTTTTCTTCCTTAAATCTGAAACATACGATTTAGAATTATTAGGAAAATCAGATTTCTGAGATTGAATTTTCTTTTGTGTACCAGTGTATTTCTGTTTCTGTAATCGCTGTTTCTTATGTTTCTTACCTTGAGCATAATAATCAGCAGTTACAGAAACTGATTCACCAACCTTAGCTGATGATTCATCAATATTAACACCAGTTGGTAACACTTTTTCAGTTATAAGACAAGTAGAATGATCAGGAAGAAGAGCATTGAAGTCAAACATATCAATTTCTTCTATGCACCCATCATCAGAATTAAGAAAGTCATTTGCAGACTCAAATAAGTCATCAAAATTATCAGACGAAGTTTGAGGTGTCTTTGAAACTGTAGAACACTTTGTAGATTTAGATCGAAAAACAGTGTTCTTTAAAACAGTAGAAAACACACTTTGTTCAATATCTACCAAAATTATTTCATCAGAAACAACATTTTCAAGCTCAACTATTTTGCTTTCAAGAATGAGTGGAGGAACATAAACCTTTGCAATTACAGGTTTTGCCTTCATCTCTGAAACAGAATAACTAGCAAAATAGTCATTTGAAAGAACTTTTGGTGTCTCAGAAAGATAACTATCATTTAACTTTGCATAGTTAAATGGTAGTTGGATTTTCTTTATATTCTTTCTATTTTCAGTTTCATTGGCCTCAACTTCTTTTGGTAATTTGGTAACAAATTTGGGTTTTAAATGAGTATGTTTACCAGCACAGGCAAGAAAATCAAAATTATAAAGTGCTGGTTGTTTTCTGATGGCTTTCTTTAAGTAATGGGGGTTTTCAAAACCAAGTCCCCATTTTTCCTTAACATCAGCCTCTTCGTTAGGTGCATTGAGAAAAATGGTTTGATCTGTTTGGCCTCTTACATAGAGTTTGGCTTCCAGACCATTTACCTTCTTATTCAAAAGCTTGTTCTCAACCTGCAATTTATGAATAGTTAGTGCAGATTCTTTCTTATCAAACTCAGACTTAGAAAATTTAACTTCAAACTCAGAAATCTTCTTTTCAAAACAATCTACTTGAAGTTTAGACTCAGAAGCAGACTTGCGTAAAGAATCAATTAGATCTTTGTTCCCAATAATAGACTTATTAAGCTCAAAGATCTTATTGTTTCTTTTAGCAACTCTGTCTTTTTCTTTCTTCAGTTTTACTTGAAGATCATTAAGCTCAACCATCATAACTTCCATTTTGGTTATGAAATTATTTTCAGTTAAGTTTAATACCTCATCTGATGTCTCGTCATCTGACTCATCATACTTGACCTCTTTTCCCATTAGACAGAGATGACCAGTTTCTTCCTTCTCTTTTTCATCCTCTTGATCAGAATGATCCAACCAAAATTCGTCCTCAACCATTAATGCTATGCCCGCTTCTTGCTGTTTGGCCAATAACAGTTTGTTCTGATAGTACTGAGAATTACGAACCTTTGGCTTTCTACAATCTTTAGCAAAATGTCCAATCTTGCCACAGTTGTAGCATTTGATTGGATCATTTGCTGGCTTTTCAGCACCATTGTAATCATTCACGAACTTCTTCTTTTCTTCCGACTTCCTTTCCAAATACCGGTTCTCTTCATATCGCTTTCCTTCCACTCTTTCTCGGTGCTCATGATTCTTAGAACTGGATGAAGAGTATCTCTGAGAATTTGATCCCGACTTCTTGTAGAATTTCTTTTGAAAAGCTCGGGTCAGTAAAAGCATTGCTTGTTTCAGACTTTCTCCATCATCACCATCTGATTCAGATTCCGACTCAGAACTTGTAAGCACTTTCTTCTTTTTCTTCTTCTCTATCTTTTCTTTCTTCTTTTCTCCAACTATCAATGCAATAGGATCAAGAACTTTTTCTGCCTTCTTCTTCTCAGCTCTTTTCTCTTCCACTTCTTCTTCATTCCGCCTCAATGTTTCATAGACCTCATGTAACAGAATTTTCTTTAGATCCTTCATTTGTTTCATCCTATGCGTATGCTTTTTACATTCAGGTTGTAGGATGCTTTGAAATTTGACATTATCCTCAAGCTGCTTCTTTTTCACTTTGTTCTTTGTCAGTTCATTCAGAAGCAAGACAAACCGTTCATAAGTATCTTCCAAGCTTTCATTCTCTTTGGCTTTAAATTCCTCATAACTGTTAATGCAGTTAGCCACTTTCATTTGATTCCAACCTTGGATCCCATCATCATCTTTTGCAGTTGATCCCACATCTTCTTAGCATTATTCTTGTAGCTATCAATCTTGATGTAAATCTCATTAGGAATGCTCTGAAGTAAAAGAGATCTTGCTTGCTTGTCTGCTTTATACCGGTTTTTCTGTTCTTCAGAGTACTGTGATAGATCCATTTTAACTGTTTTTGTCGTTTGTTCTCTGTCCTCATCACCATCTTCACTATCAGATGATTCATCATCAGGTACTTCAACAATAGGTGGAATCATTGGACCTTTGGTATTTGAAAGCAGAATATTTTCTCCGTTTGCATGTCTGTCTATAAAATCCAGAAATCTATCTTTCCACTGTTCGTATTCTCCTTTGAACAGAACATGAGGCTTGACATCAGTGCCAATGGAAAG
Source organism: Arctium lappa (assembly GCA_023525745.1). Taxonomy (NCBI): domain Eukaryota; kingdom Viridiplantae; phylum Streptophyta; class Magnoliopsida; order Asterales; family Asteraceae; genus Arctium; species Arctium lappa. The sequence goes on along the minus strand of CM042051.1, from coordinate 73,118,459 downwards.
AGCATCTTTAGAAGTCATCTTGATTAAACCTGTTTGAAAAATATATGCAATAAGAAACTAGAACTGACCGTTAGTCCAAATATGAAATCACAAGAAAAATCTTGAAATATAGAAAAATCAGAAATTTCGAAAAATTTGACTAAGTTACAAAACTCGCAAGTCACTATAGAACTCGCAAGTCACTATTTCTGAAAAACCCGCAGACTAAGGCTTGCGCGCTTGTGAAACTCGCACGCAAAGGGTTGCGTGTTTTAGCAAACTCGCTAATTACTGAAACTCGCTCGTCGTTGAAACTCGCAAGTAACTATTCTCTTTGAAACTCGCTAATACTGACCTGCACGTTTATTGAACTCACAAGATACTACTAGCGCGTTTTGAACAAACTCGCTAAACAAGATTAACGCATTCCAACACTTAGAAAAAAATTCTAAGATTTTCAAACTCGCAGATGATCGAACTCGCACATCACTGTTCCTGCTCAAACTCGCACCCTTCGATTAGCGCTTTTGTAGAACTCGCTAATCACTACGTGCGTGTTCTGGTCCTTAGAAAAATTTCCCAACTTTCAAAACTCGCCGACTTCGATCAGCGAGTTTCTAGAACTCGCTAACAATGCCTTGCGCGTTTCGACCAAAACTGAGATTCTTCAGCTTGCGCGTTCTAACAAAGAACTTGCGCGTTTCTCAGATCTAGCGCGTTCTTCATATTTCTTTCATGTTCTTCATCTGTTTCACCAAAAACTCAATCTAAACTTTGAATTTCAGCACCAAACTTTGAGAATTTACTCACCTAATCATCGAAAACTCATTACTAACATTTGAGAGATCTTAAATGTTTCCAATGCTCAAATTTCATTCTTATTATTCATGAGCATACATTTTCTGATAATGATATCTTGTACTTAACTGTCAAGATAACTGTTGAGCAACACATTCTTTTTAGGATAAAATACATGGGATTCAACGTGAGTGCTTAAAAGACTTCCATGGCCTCACGTTTACCAGTGTTTCCTACCCTGGAAGTAATCCTTGAGTGATTGAGGGGAGAGGGGTTAAAAGAATTGAGTGTGGGAGTGTGTCGAGATAAAATGTAAAAGAGAGATTGGTTAGAAGTGAGCTCAAATGTTTAAAAGAAAGAGGGTGAGAGATTATAGTAAAAGAATATCAAACTCTGCACCAAATTTTTTCTGAGTCGGGCAACCACATTACTATTGTTTCACAATTTTTTGTGAACTTCATTGAAAAAGGCAACTAGCCCATGCCAACTCTTGCATTAAAACCCCACCAGCTACTCATTCTTTTCTTAACAAAAGAATGTTTCATATTTTTAAAGGAGAAGCAACACATCATCTATCAAATCTTCATTTGAAAGATGTTGATATTGAAAAAGAAGGAACATTGCCTCACCTTCGACCCTTTCTCATGCACATTGAGTCTATGTATTACTGTTGCTGTCTTAATAGTTTACATAATTTTGAGCCTTATTCAAAGCAATCATTATGCTTAATTCTTTCATACACAAGCACGAACACACAAAAAATTTGTTTTTCTGTCAGAACGTTCATAGATAAACTTGTGTTATTCAATGATTGAATGGAAGTCCTGGGGAGTGAACATCACCCAAGCTCCTTATACAGTACATTCGTTGTACTAAGTAACTTTGTGTTACTTACAGACAACATAACTGTTTCATACGTTGATTCAGGGTTACCACTCCTAATTTGTCTAAATTTGAAAAGATTTGGATAAATACATTTTATGAATTGACGGAAGATTATCAGATTAGACAGAGAATGTTCATAAAATTCTTTGGGGGAGATTGTCTATTTTCTACATGAGGGAGATTGTTTATGTTACTCATGAAGACTGTGCTTATTTGATCATAAAGGGGGAGATATTTCAAAGGCAGATCTGACCTTGAAATGTTTTGATGATTCTGATTCTCATCATTCATCAAAAAGGGGGAGAATTTCAAGATTTCAAAGTCAGATGATTGATTGGTTACAAGGGGGAGAGTACAAGGAGGAGAAAGTAAAGTCAGAATTGTTGATTATTCAAAAGGAAAAGAAATTTGTCAAAGTAATGATTCAAAGAAGAAGTTAGTGTCAAGAGAAAGTTGAAAAGCTAAAGATGTTTGTACTTCAAGTCAAAGCAAGTTCAGACTATTGCAGTGTTAAAGATATTTTTCTGGAGAACTTGTTGCACGATTGTAACAAGTGGGGGAGATTGTTGAAGGTGTTAAAGTTTTGAAGATTTCAAGGTTTGTGAAGAAAGATAAAGTGTTCAAGATTTCAAGCTGACAAAGATTAAAAAGTTGAAGATTTTTCTGAAGAAAGAAGACCTGAAGATTAGTGTCAAATTTTTTTTAATCTTGAATCCAAAGGGGGAGATTGTTATAGTTAAATCGTATTCAAGATTAAAAGAGGGTCTAAAGTGTAATTATTTGTAATGTTAAGGTGTTTAGTTTGTAATTGGTTGAAAAGTCAATGGGTCATGTTGAACATATAAATAGTTAGTGTCTTTGTAGAGAGCATCCATGAAACAAATACACGCACATAGAGAACACAATGATCATACAGAGAATTCAAGAAATATGGATATGGCTTCATGTAGATTCATAAATAAACAAAGTATTTCCTACATTGTTGTGTGTTGATTGTGAGCTAGAAACTGGGATCACACACCTTCACTTGATGATATCCCGAGCGCAAATCAATTTTCGAGAAACAATCCGATCCTTGGAGTTGATCGAATAAGTCATCGATCCTCGAAAGCGGATACTTGTTCTTCACTGTTGCTTTATTCAGTTCACGGTAGTCGATGCACATCCTCATTGTGCCATCCTTCTTCTAGACAAACGAGACCGGAGCTCCCTAAGGTGACGAGATCGGTCTTATAAATCCCTTCTCTAGAAGCTCTTGGAGTTGGGCCATCATTTCTTGCATCTCCGATGGCGCCAATAGGTAAGCGGCCCGAGCAATTGGAGTCGCCCCCGGTATAAGATCAATTCGGAACTCCACTTGACGAGCGGATCGTAAACCAGACAAGTCATCCGGAAAGACATCGGGAAACTAGCGCACCACCTTCACGTCTTCAAGCTTCTTCTTCTTGAGCTTGGCTTCAACCATGTATGCCAAGAAAGATGAGCATCATTTTACCAAGCATTTGCGTGCCTTAGCCATGGTGATGATTGCCACATCACCCTTCCTCTTGTCACCAAAAATCACCACAACATCACCACCGGGATTAGGGAGTCATATTAGTTTCTTGGAACATACAATCTCGGCATGATTGTTCACCAACCAATCCATGCCGACAGCCACATCAAAACCACCAATGACCATCGGCATCAAATCAATCAAAAATTCCTTCCCTTCGATTTCAAGAGTGCACTCCCTCAAGACATCGCAGATCAACACATGACTACCATTCGCTACTTCTACCACTAACGCATCCTATAGACTATTAGTGGCATAGCAAGCCTTTGACGAAACGATTCAGATATGAAAGAGAAACTAGCACCAGAATCTAATAGCACACGGGCAGGTACGAAGTTTAGGAGAAACGTACCCGATACCACATCGGTGGATGCCTTGGCCTCATCGACCGTCATCTGGAAAGATCGGCCAAGAACCCTTGGAGGGTTCTCCTTCTTCTCCGGGGCACTCCTCGTCTTCCATTTCGGACAGTCCTTTCGGAAATGTCCTAACATCTTGCATTCAAAGCAAACAACTCCCTTTATCGGGCAATCTTTAGTAGCATGATCAGATTTCCCACACTTGGCACAAGAGGTGGGATTGGAGTTACAATTGTCGTGGTGCTTGCTTCGGCATCTAGGGCACCATCGCGCCTCTTGACAATTGTCAAAGCATCTTCTCCCGTTGAACGGTCTTGGCCTCTTGGGAGGCCGGGGGTTGCTTTCCCACCTTCTCTTGTCTCCTACCACCACCGCTTTGTCCACCTTGTCTCTATCATAGACATCTTCCATTATCTGGGCATCATCTATTGTCTCAAGGAGATTTGAGGCTTTAGAGTTGCAGACCATGGACATCATGTCCGCCGGTAGGCCCTTGAGATAAGCCTTTATCTTCTTTTTTTCCGTTGGGGCCACATGCCCCACTAATCCCAACTTCTACATGAATTGACAGGTGTACTCTCTCACCGTCAGTTTCCCCTTATTGAGAAACTGAAATTCTTCTTCAATGCGGTCCAAAGCCCTCTCATTACTGTACTCGTCCAGAATTTTCATTTTGAACCCGACCCAAGTAGTTGAGCCAAAACAGTAGGGGAGAGGGTGGACTTGGTGACATTCAACCATGTGAGTGTCGTGTCCCGTAGCATTTGGGAACTGAACTTCACACTCTGATCTTCCCCACACTCATATGAGTCGAAGGCCTATTAGATCCCTTGAGTGCACTTCATACAAGAAACAAGGACTTCATAACCGGAGAACTCCGGTGGCCTGCAACCTAGGAAGGACTTATACGTGCAAGCTCTCTTGCCTTGCCTTACTTAGGTAATTATTGGTTCGTCAGTCCGGTTCACGTGTCCCATACTGTTACTGTATTTGTTTAGATCATTGTGTTTGACTTTTAATGTTTGACTTTAATATTTTGAGAGAACCTTTGTAGTGAGGTTATTTTGTAATTGTTTGAGAGAAGTCTTGTAGTATAAATAGCTTAGCTTTGAGAGAAGCTTGTAACCTTGGTATTGTACGCATATCACTTGTGACTCTAATAGACTTGTGACTTTCTCTCTCTACACTCTCTCTCTAAAATCTTGATTTGAATTGTTGTTAATTGATTCCATAAGCTTGAATTGGACATTATCAATTGGTATCAGAGCCTACCCAAGAGATTTTAGAGTGTTTTGATTGTCAAATTGGATTGATTTTCTGGAAAATTTTCAAGAACAGTCGACTTCTTGGAAAATTACTGTTTCATCGAATTTTCTCTGTTTTGTTGAAATTGGTGTGTAAGATAATTGTTGATCCCAATAATGATGTTCTTAACTTGATTTGACCTTTCACTTCACACAGATTAATTAAATAGAGTGCGGAAACGTTTATATAGTGTATGAAAGGTAGAACATGCAAAGGTAGTAGACACACAATGTAATCAATAAACAGAATAGTAAAGTATTGCAAGAAATTACTCAAAGAACTATTTCATTGATTACTGAAGAACGCCAAGAACATGCACAAGTGTGTGCAAAAAACTCTGGGAAAATACAATTCTCTAATTCAGATTGTGTGTGCTCGCATTTTTGAAACTCTAAGGTGGTGCTCCCATAATATACAAGAAGGATGCACCCCTTAGTACAAGACAAAGGCTGACATTCCATAAACGGAGTGCCACTTGGAAAGTAAAACCATCGTGTGCCGCTCCATGGTGATCTGGAAATCTTCGTACAGCAGGCATCACGTGATTTGCATGTGACCTTGTCTTGAACTGAGTTTGCACATCTTCAAACTGTCTCCAGAGGTTAGCCATCACAGAGGCTCTTTGATCTAATGATCATTATCAGGTGTTGTGTCCTCTGGTAGAGTGTCGACAGATGTCTTCTGAGAATTTAACTTCTGCAGAGTACTTGGATGTTCTACAACAGACTTCTACGTGTCAGGATCTTAAATTCTTAACAAGAATAAACACTCAGAAACAATATCAAAGAAGTTTGCGGAATAACACTTTGATATTCAATGAAACAGTAAACAAACAGTAAATCTAATGAATAACTTGCAAACTTTATTGAATGATTATAAAGCTACAAGTTTCAACACTCAACCTCAATATTGATGAACAAGCTCGCCAATACGAATTCTACTTCTCTAGAATTAGGAATCTAACCTTGAGGTTGATTTTCTCTATATAAAAGCTAAAACTCAGAATGAATAATTGTTATTAAAGAAACAAACTATTCTATACATATACTGAAGATAAAAGATAATTACAAAATAATAAAAGATCTTCAGTATAATCTTCCGTCATTATCTCCAAGCTTCCATGAATAACTTCAATCCAGCTGTCATCCTTGCCATACGGATCTTCATCTTATAAGCAGCATTAACTTCAACAAGCAACATTAACCTTAGAAGTAGTAACCATGTTCTTCTAGCAGCATTAATTGTACTTGGCAATTCTTCAGTTCCCAACAATCTCCCCCTAACTTGACTTTTAGGAAGAGAAGTTAAGTTCTTCAAATGCTCCCAAAATACCATTCTTCAGATCCCTGTATCAACATTTAGCCCCAAACTTGGATTGATCATTCTCTGAATCAGATACTTTGCCATTTCTGAGTTTTCAACACATCCAAGCTTCTTCTTCAACATTGCATGAAGCTTCAGTCTGCTATGGTTGTATAGTCTATCCACTAGGAAGTATTCTATGTGATTTATGTCTAAAGTCACTGCATATACTCCACTAGTTTCATATAGAGTCCAATTGTTGACAGTTTGAAACACATTCCTTTTCACTCCTTCTACTTCATCAGGTTTGAACATCATACACAGATACTCCATTACCAGTTTTGTAATTGAAATCCCTGGAGCTTTTAACTGATCTGCATACAATTTCATCCCTATTTCAAACATTTCTTCTATATCAGACCTGGAGCATGTTCTGACAATCTTTGCCCAAGTATTGAATACCTCATACTTTTCATCCTTCCTCTTGAGCCTGATGTATTCCTTTCCATCCACTGTCAATGTATCCCAGTGAATAACTTCAGGAGGCTTTACACCAACAGGTTCAGCTGAAATTGGTTCAGGCACTTTGTCCATCACTACCATGTACATCTTTACATCATCAGTGCTTGAAGGCTCTTTCTCTTCAGATGAGTCAGGTGCCCCTTCTTCTTCAGCAACCTTCTCAGCCTCTCCTTCAGCTATTCTAGGCTTCTTGATTATCTTTCTCCTTGCCATCATCTTTGTTCTTTTTATCCTTAGACTTTCACCAATAGTGGCTTCTTTTTTTGGTGGTGTTTCTTGCTCATCTGGAAAATGTTTTTCTATCATGAAATCATTGCTTTCTTTCATTCTCTTGTCCATCTCCACCCTGGCAGTTTCATTCCCTTGAAGTTTGGCCATTAAAGAATTATATAGCTCTTTGATCTGCTCAAATGTCATCTTGGAGAACCTCTCCTTTCTGACTCCTACAACAACCTTGAGAAAAGTTATCATCTTGTTTCTCTCTTGAGTACCAAGGAAAGTCTTTGAGGGTTGTCTCTTCTTTGCATCTTTCTTGACCACCACAGACTTCTTAAGGGTTGCAGCTTTCTTCTGAGTTGTTTCAGTTGCCAGGCTTTGTTGATAAGGTTTATTCAATTCTGCAGCTATATCCTTAGCCATTTCCCTGTCTTTCTCAACTTGGACTCTTTCTTCTTGCTCAATATTTGCTTGTATCTTTCTGGACAAAGCTTCATCTGACTCAACCAACCTTTGCTTTTTGATTGGTTGATCAGATTCTACCATCTTAGCTTTGCCTTTGTCCTTGCTTTTTGCTTTATCAACACTGACTTTCTTGAAAACTTCAACATTTTCTTTGATGACAACTCCTTTGGCCTTTGAAGTGACCTTGGGAGTATCATGCTTGGCTTTGATTAATGCTTCAGCTGTCTCAAGTTCTTCCAAATTTCTGCTCTGAAGATCACTTAACACTTCTTTCACCATTTCTGTTGCTTCATTCAATTCAGCATCATTAACAGTTTCTGCTTCTTTATTTGCTTGAGCAACATTAACTGTTTCTGTTGCTATTGATTCTGTTACTGCTTCTTGTACAACATTTTCTGCAGTTATTTGCTCCCCCTCAAACTCAACTTTCTCTTGCTCCCCCTTAGCTTTGGCATCTTCCATATTGACATCAGCTTCTGACTCCCCCTTTTTGGGAGCATCAGTCACTGGTTTCCTCCTTCTTAGTACAAATTGTTTCTTCTTCTTTTGCAAAATCAATTTCTTCACCATTTGCTTCAGGTTGACAATCTGTTCTTGTTGTGACAGGACTATCATTTTCAGCTCTTCTATATCTTTGCCCTGTTTGATCACATCCATGTTGATGTTTGTCATGGTTTCCATCAATTCAAAATAGTTATATCTGTCCTCACCTTCTGCAGAAGTCTTACCCTCTTTTGAAGGATCATTGGATCTTTTTGTAGTGGGAGCCTTCTGCCTAACAGAAGCACTCTCCACCCCCGTGGCTTCATGGCACCTGGGACCTTTGTATGATTGCTCACCCCAAGTTTCCATGGGGAAGGTCTTATTGATGTTACCACTTACCTCCTTTGTGCTAGCAGGAGTAGTGGCAGCCTTAGCACCTATATGCTCAACCATCTCCTCAGTGAGCACCTCCTTGGGGTTGGGAGACACCTCTGTGGTTTCCCTGTAGATATTCTCTAAAGGAGAATTCTCCCTTAGAGGGCTTAAAGGCTCTGTGGGTGATGGTACAAGAAGGGAAGGAGCCTTCTTTACCTTTTTCCTTATATATGTTTAGGTAATTGGAGAGGTTGGCTTTTGAAGTAGAGACTGGGGAATTGATATAGAGTGGGAAGGTTGGGATTGGCTAGTAGTGGGATGGTCTAATGAGGGCCTTGACCCTGCTTCCATACCTTCTTCAGTGTGGGACACCACCATCATTGTAGAGAACAATGGGGTGTCAACTCCTTCTGAGTCCAAAGGGGATCTCTTCATGTTTGAAAAGACCTTACCTTTGGGAATTTTTGGTACATATACCTCATCAAAGTGAGGCATATCCGTCAATTCGTGGGTTATAACTTCTTGTACAAACCACGGGTACATGTAAAAACTCTTCTTGCTTCCCAAGTTTGATACAAGATCACTAAAAATCATCTTTGAAAAATTGTACTTTCTGGCAGTGGCCAAGAAAACCAAAGCATAAGCAATGGTACTGCTAAACTCACTCCATCCAGTAGTCTTTTTAGAGATACAATGCATGAGGGTATGAACTAGAAAACGCCATTGGGTATAAAATTTAGCTTTTGAGAATTTAAAACCTCCCAATTGGCCTCCATACCCCATTCTTGACAAATTTGAGAACAAGTTCTCATTTGGAATAGAAGTAATACCTTCAGCATCGTCTAGATGTAGACAGATGCGTATCACCTCTTTAGTAACTGACAAGGGTTTGTTACACACCCTTGTTTTCAGAATCTGCACACCATTCTCTGTAACTATGGTGGCATTAGCCCAGAATTGCCTTTGATGCTCTATGTAGATTGTTGGAGACACAGTTAGAGCATGGGCGATATGGCTAGACTTCAGAAAATCCACTATCTGATGAAAGCCTGCAGCTTGCTTTGGCTTTTGTAGCATCGCGATTTCATTGTGCTCGTCAATAAATGCCATAGACGCCATTGAGCTGGAGTATTCTTGCCTGAAACACTTGATTCTTGAGAAAAAAGGGTTAGAGAGAAAGTGAACAATATTCAAAGAGTCGTTATGATCTTTTAGACGGGCAAAGGGTATTTATAGTGTATGGGACATAAGCAGTATTAACCTAGAGCAGTATTAACTAGCTAGCAATATTAACTAAGAGCAATATTAACCACTAGCAGTATTAACTAACTAGCAATATTAACTGAGAGCAGTATTAACCATTAGCAGTATTAACTAACTAGCAGTATTAACTGAGAGAAGTATTAACTGAAAGCAGTATTAACCACTAGCAGTATTAACCAACTAGCAGTATTAACTGAAAGCAGCATTAACCACTAGCAGTATTAACTGTGCACTGGCAGTATTAAAACTGCACTGGCAGCATTAACTATACTTACTCTTTTTGAAGCTTATGGAGGTTTGATCAAGGCAATAACTTCCTATGAAAGATGATTAGCAGGACACAAATAAACAAAATAGAAGGTATAGGAACACTTTTTAAAAAACATGAGCTCATTCAGAGTTGATCATGCCCACACTTGAGACCAAGAAAGTGAATCTACCCACATCAAAAGCTTTAGTGAATAGATCTGAAAACTGGTTGTCAGTATGAACTTTAGCAACTTGAATGAGCTTCTTTTCATTGCAATCTCTGATAAAGTGATACCTGATCTCAATGTGCTTTGTTTTGGAGTGCTTGACTGGATTGTTAACAATGCTTATAGCACTGCTATTGTCAATAAAGATTGGAGTGTGAAGAAATGTTACCCCATAGTCCAGCATCTGATTCTGAATCCATAGAACTTGAGAGCAGCAACTTGCAGCAGCAATATACTCAACTTTTGTTGTTGATAAGGACACTGTGGTTTGTTTCTTACACTGCCAAGATACTAGTCTTGCACCCAAAAGTTGACATCCCCCTGAAGTAGACTTTCTGTCCATGTTAGCACCACCCAAGTCACTATCTGAATATGCAATCAAATCAAATGAAGATTCATATGGATACCAAAGACCTAATCTAGGTTTCCCCTCTTAAGTATCTAAAAATCCTTTTCATAGGTTGAAGATGTGATTGTTTTGGCTTGACTTGGAATCTGGCACATACACATACTGGAAACATGATATCTGGTCTTGAGGCTGTGAGATACATGAGAGATCCAATCATTGATCTGTATAGATGGACATCAACATCCTCCCCCTCAAGATCAGTAGTGATATGTTTGTGAGTTTCCATTGGTGTGCTTGCTGGCTTTGAGTCTTTTAAACCATATTTCTCCAGGATGTCTTGCACATACTTTGATTGACTGATAAAGATCCCATCTAACTGCCGTTTCACCTGAAGTCTAAGGAAGAAGGTAAGTTCACCCATTGAACTCATTTTAAAGCTCTTGTGCATCAACTCTTCAAAGTCTCTACACATCTGATCTTTTGTGGATCCAAAGATGATATCATCCACATAGATCTGAACTAGTAGGATGTCCTTCTTACTTCTTTTAATGAAAAGGGTTTTGTTAATGATGCCCCTTTCAAACCCATTCTCCAAGAGATAGGTAGACAGAGTGTCATACCATGCTCTTGGGGCTTGATGTAGACCATTGAGTGCTTTCTTCAGCTTGTATACTCTGTCAGGATATGAAGGATTTTCAAAACCAGGTGGTTGACAGACATATACTTCTTCATCAATTGTACCATATAGAAAGGCACTCTTTACATCCATTTGATAGACCTTGAACTTCATGTATGAGGCATAGGCTAGGAACAACCTAATTGCCTCTACCCTTGCCACTGGAGCAAACACTTCATCATAATCTATGCCCTCTTCTTGAGTGTACCCTTGTGCCACAAGCCTTGCTTTGTTCTTGATCACAATACCTCTCTCATCCTTTTTGTTCCTGAAGATCCACTTGGTGCCTATAGCTCTATGACCTTTTGGAAGGTCCACCAAGTACCAAACATCCTGTAGTTTGAATTGAAGTAACTCTTCTTGCATGGCTTCTATCCAACTTGAATCTTTCATTGCATCATAGGCCTTCTTAGGCTCAATCTGGGATAGAAAGCAGGAGAGTACTGTGTGTTGTTGATCCTGCAGCTCTTGAAGTCTGCTTTGATTCCTTGTAATCATAGGAGAAGAGATGTCTCCTATTACCAGCTCTGGAGGATGATTCTTTTGTGTTCTAGTCTGAAAACAAGGTTCTTCATTAATTCCCACCTCTATATTGGAATCATTTAAATCAGCTGAGGGGATCACCTCAGCTAATTTTAGCTCTTTATGCACTGAAGATTCCTCTTCTCTTCTTTCTTCTTCACTCTGAATTGGCTCAGATATTGTCTCTTTTTTCACAGAATTCAACAGGTTCTTTTATAGGAATAGGAAAGATCACAGACTGAGGTATAATGTCTTGAACTTGTGTAGCCCCTGATCCTCCACTTCCTTACCCTGCATAATTGTCACTATTGAAACCAAAAGAGTTAGTTAGTGAATCAATGTCAAACAGCCACTGAGGACCAGACCCAATAGGATTTGGTGTGTTCTCATTGCATTTGACGTTGTCACTTTCCTCAATTATTCTAGAAGAAGTATTAAAAACTCTGTAAGCCTTACTCTGAGATGAGTAACCAACAAGAAATCCATCATCTTCCTTGCTATCAAACTTTCCAAAGTGAGATTTGGTATTGAGAATTGTACAAGGACACCCAAAATGTTTGAAAAATCCAATAAAGGGTTTTCTTTTATGTAGAAGCTCATAAGGTGTCTTGTTTTTAGGCTTGACTACTAGTACTCTGTTTTGGACATAGCAAGCAGTATTAACTGCTTCTGCCCAGAAAGTTATTGGCAGTTTAGAATCAGCTAACAGAGATCTAGCAGCCTCAATCAGTGTCCTATTCCTTCTCTCAGCAACACCATTTTGTTGTGGAGTCCTAGGAGCACTGTATTGTCTCTCAATTCCTTTTTCTTCACAAAAGGTGTTTAGGTCAATATTTTAAAATTCAGTACCATTGTCTGACCTAATGATTTTTACTTTTTGATTAGTTTGGTTTTCAATTCTTAGAATAAAGGATTTGATCAGTCCACTTGTCTCATCCTTAGTCCTTAGAAAATATACCTAAGTAAATCTAGAGTAATCATCAACAATAACTAGGCAGTATGATTTCTTACCTATACTCATAACATTTGTAGGGCCAAACAGATCCATATACAATAAATGAAGAGAATTAGAGATTGTGTTCACCTCTTTGGACTTATGAGAAGTTTTGTATTGTTTGCCTTTGAGACAAGCAACACAATGATCATCACATGAATATACTTTTGATGGCAAACCTCTTACAAGGTTGTTTTTAACAAGTTTATTTATTGTCTTAAAGTTCATGTGACACATCCTTCTGTGCCAAAGTGACGATTCATCCAGAGAAGCTTTTGAAACAAGACAATTTAGGGATGAATCAGATGAAACATTTTCCATATCTAAGCAATAAACATTATCCTTTCTGGGAGTTCTTAGTAGTATCATCTTTTCATAAACTACCTTGTATCCAGGAGCAAGGATAATGCATTCAGAATCTGTAAATAATATACTATGTTGTTTGTCACAAACCTGTGATACACTTAACAGGTTGTACCTTAACTGCTCAACATAGAATACATCTTCAAAGGTCATTTTACCTTTGGTTACATCACCTTTACCACTGATTTTACCTCCATCTGGAGTATTCCCAAAAGTAACATGCCCACCATCAATCTTCTTGAAGTTCTTGATGCAAGACATGTTCCCTGTCATGTGCCTAGAGCAACCACTATCAACATGCCAGATGCTCTTCCCCTTGAGCTGTTGGTTGCCCTGCACATAAGATTAGACAATTAGTATTGATTGGGAACCTAAGCCAAAGTGGTCTTGGGTCTCCCTTTCTCATCAAAATACTTACATTCCTTTTTGATGAGGTTTGTAAAATCAAAACACTTATTATTTGAGTACTTTGTCAAGATTATTGGTCTAGAAGCACTAATACTAGAAGCAACACTATCTTTAGAAGTACTAACAAAGTTAGCAGTACTAACATGTTTGGTAGTATTAACCTTGTTGGCAGTACTAACAGAGTTAGCAGTATTGACATTTGCAGAAGTACTAACAATGTTAGCAGCACTAACATTGGTTGCAGTAGTATTGCTTCTAGCAGTACTATCACTGTCAGCAACACTATTTGAGGTAGTAGTACTAATAGTTTTAGTGCTTTTAGGTATCCAAATCTTGACACTGTCTTTCACATTCTTTTTCTTCATGTGGCTTTTAGATTTAACAACTTTCTTAGCCACATGGTTCTTTTCTTTCTTCCTATAACCAAAGGGTTTTTGAGTAGGTCTCTGAAAATTCAGCCTTTGGTTCATAGGATTGAAATAGCAGTATTTGGCAATGTGATTAAGCTTTCCACAAATAAAACAGGGTTTTGGTCTATTGATTTTACTCAGATCAATCCCTTGTTTTTGTGCCCACTGATTATTCCAGTTTCTCTGATTTCCCCTTGGTTTATCATGTTTTTGGGGCTCAGATTTATTGCATGCACACTGTTTGCAAGGGATAGGGTTCACAACAGTGGTCTGTTTATAATGAACCTTCTTGGTCTTTCCCTCAGACTTCTCTATCTCATTGGACTTGACCCAATGCTTTCCACATCCCTCATTGGTAATTATGTGTTTTTTTTATAGGAATCTCACCACTCACAGTGTTGTCCTTATTCTTGACAGTTTCTTTCTCAGTTTTATCCTCAACAACTACTTCATCTAAGGGATCTATCTCAGTGGCTCCCTCAGGTAAGTCCTTCCTATCCTTTGTCTCTAACAAGTCTGAACTAGGAGGAATGTAGTTGTTGTTGTAGGGTGGTGGTGTGGTATTGTACCCTATTCCTCTTCTCAGTTTATCATGAATCTGAGTTTGTAGTAAAGAGTCCATTGCTTTAGAAGCATTGGAAAACTTTTCTACATATAACTTGACTTTAGCTAACTCTCCTCTTAACTTATCACTCTCCTCTTTAGATTTGGTCAGTTGGAGTTCTAGGTCATTCTTCTCCCACTTCCAGTAGTTTGTGTCATATGAATGTTGAAGCTCATTTGCTTGAAAACTCTTATTCTGATCTTCAAACCTCTCAACAATCCTCACATAATCTTTTATGTCATTTTCTAATCTCTTAAGGTCATCACTCATGTTCTGGTTGTGATCCCTGTACCTTTTAACAGTGTTAATGCAATTTTGAGAACAAAGATTATCAGTGCCTTTCTCTTGATTTGCTCCATTAGCAGCACTAACTGATTCAGGGTTGGAGGTAGAATCAATTGATGCTGATAGGAGTGTAGCATTGTGAACATACCCAGAAGGCTTCTTCTTAGCCTCTACCTCAGATTCAAAAACTCTTAGATCATTGTATAGATCGTCAAGTTCCTTTTCTTCCAGTTGATCATTCTGTCTGAAAGAGACAGTATACATGGTCCATTCATCACCCAGGGACCTTAAGAACTTCCTGTTTAGATCATCTTGATCAATTTGTACTCCCACAGTAGCTAGGTCACCAATTAGCTTGTTAAACCTGTCAAAAGTTTGAGTGATGGACTCATTCTTGGTTGACATAAAGTCCTCATATTGTTGCTTCAATATAGCCTTCTGATTTCTCTTGGTACTTTTGGTACCTGAGAATCTCTTCTCTAGAGCATTCCAGAGCATCTGTGCATCAGTGCAACTGCAGAATTGGTGTTGATATTTATTGGGAATGGCCAAGAGCAGAGTACTCAAGGCTTTCATCTCTGTCTGCCTTGTCTTTCTTTCTGCATCTGTCTTTGGTGGAGTTCTCTTTCCATCTGCACCAATATTTTCTGCATCAGATGGGCCATTCTCAATGATGTCCCACATAGAGTAATCAGTGAGAAGAATGTATTGCTTTATTCTAATCTTCCACATGTCGAATTCATTGGATCTAAGCATTGGGACCTTTGAGACCAGGGTACTGTTTGATTCAACTATGTTTTCCATGATGAATAAGATTTCTAAGAATACAGGCTCTGATGCCACTTGTCAGGATCTTAAATTCTTAACAAGAATAAACACTCAGAAACAATATCAAAGAAGTTTGCGGAATAACACTTTGATATTCTATGAAACAGTAAACAAACAGTAAATCTAATGAACAACTTGCAAACTTTATTGAATGATTATAAAGCTACAAGTTTCAACACTCAACCTCAATATTGATGAACAAGCTCACCAATACGAATTCTACTTCTCTAGAATTAGGAATCTAACCTTGAGGTTGATTTTCTCTGTATAAAAGCTAAAACTCAGAATGAATAATTTTTATTAAAGAAACAAACTATTCTATACATACACTGAAGATAAAAGATAATTACAAAATAATAAAAGATCTTCAGTATAATCTTCCATCATTATCTCCAAGCTTCCATGAATAACTTCAATCCAGCTGTCATCCTTGCCATACGGATCTTCATCTTATAAGCAGCATTAACTTCAACTAGCAACATTAACCTTAGAAGTAGTAACCTTGTTCTTCTAGAAGCATTAACTGTACTTGGCAATTCTTCAGTTCCCAACACTACGGTTCCTATACTTAGCCTATTTTTCAATACTTCTGTATAATGTGATTGGAGCTAACAATCTCCCCCTAAGTATTGAAAAATAAAGAAATGGAAATATGAGTTTGGCTAAGTTAGAAACACAAAGATGTGAAAGGAACTCAACCTCTGTCTACATACTTTCATTTAAAAGAAGTTCCATACGGCAATTACATTTGATTACAAAACATGAAAGTAAAAGAAGTGAAAATACATTTCTTCAGAGCCTATACTTTGAGTCTGGAAAGTCACCTATTTTTCTTCCAAACCCTCCTTCCTTCTTCATCTCTCTGTAATAGAATACACACAAGTCCCTGAAGTTAAGAGTTGCACGTATATTTTCCAGAAGGACGTTTTGCAGGTTCTGTGGGGACGAGTGGTGTTCCTCTGTGTTTGATGATGAGTTCTTGGATGAGCAGCAGAGACTGAGTTGAGTACTTGTAGCTTTCAATCCCCATGAATATCTTCTTTTTGCCCTTGGGATTTATGTACACAAAGCCAAAGAAAGGGGTGTCAACTATTGAGTTCGGAAGTATTGTGGCAGAGGGTGGTAAGCTGTCTTCTGGTGCAGGAAAGTTCACCTTTTTGACCCCGAGGTCAAGTGCCACCTGAAAGTCCACCACGCTGTAGAAAAGTAACTTTTCCCTCATAGTTCTTTTAATCATGAGGTGGGCTTCTTGGTACTCCCTCTTCCACCCGAACTTGTCTTCTGTCCATTTGAGCAGCTCTGGGAGATCGTGGGGATGGAGAGATGTCAGATCTGCATCTGTGAATGTCCATTTTGTGTGGCTCAGTTTTATTGACAGAACCTCTGCGATTTTGAAAAAGAGAAGACTTGGTCCCTTGGTTTGGATTTATCTTTGTAGAATCTCCTCCTCTCTTCTGAGATGATTTCCTCTAAGAGTTTGACAGAAGGCTGATCATGGACCCTACGGCTGTAGAGATACTTGTAGACATCCTCTTCTATGCTCTTCTTTTGAGGAATGGGGAAGGGTCTTCTCAAGCTCTCGAAGCCTTGTATTACCTCTGCAACTCTGTCCTTTGATGATTTTTCAATAGGGTCAAGGATAGGTAGTTCAGAGAGGGGTTGCAAGTCAAATACCCAGTCTTCTTCTTCTTCAGGTTTTATACCTCTCAGAGCCTTACTTTTTATGGCATCCATGGAGCTGTGGAGGAGCTTCTCTGTTCTAGAAGGTACCTTCTTCTTCAGAGGTTCTGTGTCAATAGCTTTGCCTTTGTCTTTCAAGGTGGGTGGTGCTTTCATTTGGATTTTTGGGATTTGGATTGTGGGAGATGATAAAGTTGCAGAGGCCTGTTTTTGATCCGGCTTCTGTGGTACAGGCTCTGAGCTTGTAGAGACTTTGTTCAGGGGTTCAGCTGAGATAGTCACTTTTGATGGCATGATCTCCCCCTCATGAGGACCAGAGGCATCAGGATCCTGGTCCTCATGCCTAGCCCTCTTCTGCGATGCCTGCGCTTGGCAAGTCGCAGGTGCCTTCCTCTTTATTCTCTTGCAGAGATGCTCATCAACATGCCTGGAGATTTTCTTCAGAACTTCCTCTATAGCCAACGATAGTCTGTTTACTTCCAGATCAGACTTGAACCTAATCGTGGCTACAGTCTTCTTCAGATCTTCTGCTATTTTCTTGCCTTGTTGAGAAATGTCAGATCCAATGAGGTTGAGGTTGCTTAGAACCATTCTCCTCATTGTTTCTAATTCCTTCTTGGTTGCTAAGGTAGAGATGTCAGTGGCAGAGGTTGATGATGGGGGTGCAGAAGTGGACGCCTGTGGTTGGAAAGGCACAATAACACTGCGAGTTATGTCCTTTATTTCGTCTCGAAGCTTGGTCAGGTCATCCACCCCTGACTGAACAACTTTGGCTGCAAACGTACCCATTTCTTCCATGCAGATATCCCCCAGAACTTTAACTGCATCATTCTGGATGTTGATCGATCGTCCATATTCCTGAAGGTCAGCTCGAGTTACAGAGTTCTCTATCAGCTTCTTGATCTCTATAGTATGTTGTACTGAAGACTGATGAAGAGCTTTCAGAGCCTCTGTGTTTGCTTGGAGAGCCTCTGCAAGGATGTTGGAGTTGGCTTGGGACTCCCTTGTGACAGAGCTTTTCAACTCGTCAAATTTTTGGTGAACCATGTCAACAAAGGCTTTAAACTCGCGCTTTGTCACGAAGGTGTCCGAGGTGACCTCTGGAACAACACATGTTCCAGTTTTAGCCAACGAGCCTTTGGCACCTTCAGATCCTGTGATTAGGTTGAGCTCTGAAGGATTCCTTCCAATCCTCGATGTTCCATAGAGGAAGCATCTATGAAAGTTCTGTCAGTAGGCTTCTTGAGGAAGGGTTCAGAGGCTTCCTCAATGGTCCTAGTGAATAAGTTTTGTGGTTTTTCTAGAACCATAGAACCAGTGTGATCTCGCACTGCCATCTCTGAAGCAGTTTGGTGGTCACTCGTGTGTGTGACAAAGGCAACAAATGCCTCTGTGTGTGATGGAGTTGTGTCCTGGGGCAAATAGACACGAGAAACAACACCTTCACCCTTTTGAGAGGGTGAGGTGGATTTGGCTTCCCCGGATGGTGGTACAGAGGATGAAGGGTATCCTCTATCCGGATGGCATGGGTAGGGATCGGACTGTGCGGTCTTTCTTCAATACATTTCTGCATTATAACTGCAGAGGTAGTGATGTGGGTTGCACGGGGAGTTAGTTTTGGTTGTGTGCCCAAGGCATCTTTTATACCTCTCTCCTCCTTCAATTTTTTATCCTCTCCTTCCTCTTTTTCACTCTGTGACTTTCCTGTCACATCCTCCATCTCTATGTTCACGGTTTCACCTACGTCCCCCGAGTATCTAAGAATGACCTCTCTTGCTATGTAAGAGGCTATTTTTAGTGGGCTCTGAGGTCTATCCTCGGGGGATTCTTCAAAGATTAGGGCTCTTTTTGTCTTATGCAGAGGTTTTTCGCTCCCCTCTGCAGGTTCAGTTCTAGCACTGAGAGCCTCTATCTTGGCTTCAGCAGATCGTTCCTTCTCTGCAAGCGTTCTCAGTTTTCGCTTTTTCTTTTTCTCAGAGGATTTGACCTCTGTAGTCTCTTCTGCGGTTTTTCTTTTGGAACTGCTTCTACGATCCGCTTTTTCTTTGATTTCTTCTTCTTAGAGGACTTTGGAACCTCTACATCTTTGGTTCTCTTTTTCTTACTTTTCCTTTTCTCCTTTTTCTTACTCCCCTCCCCTCTAACTATCGCTTCCTCTTTTACACTCACTTGTGCCTCTGCGGCCACAACCTCTATCTCCTTTTCTCCCTCTTCTCTCAAATGAATAACTATATCACCTACCTCGAATCCTATGCGAGGGGGGGTTGCAGGACTCGGTTCAGGAGTCCTGTGCCCTCGTATGTAATCCCTAGTACCCTCTTCACTAAAGATGTTGACGGAGGTCTGACAGATGGGTAACCGGTTTGGAGAGTGGTGGGTTTGTGGGACTTCATTTCGTGCAGTTTGATTGTCTTTCCCTCTGCAGGCAGCTTGTCCTCCCCTATCAAATCATCACCTAGTAGTAAGCCTAGGAATCGTCCAAAAACAATGTTTTTGGGCTTTGTGCCCCTAT
The DNA here is from genome assembly GCA_023525745.1 of Arctium lappa. NCBI lineage: Eukaryota > Viridiplantae > Streptophyta > Magnoliopsida > Asterales > Asteraceae > Arctium > Arctium lappa. The sequence continues at coordinate 73,098,845 of CM042051.1, read as the reverse complement.
CTTGGCCTTTCTGTTTGGTTATGACAGCATTCTTGATCTCCCTGAATATGAGCCCTGCATAGTCCAATGGGAGATCATAGTAGATCCCATACATGATGGTCAAAATCGTGTGGCTAGAATGGTCTGGGCTTCCTACCTTTGACGTTAGGCATCGGTTCAGGATTGAGAAGAGCACGTTCCACAGAGGGGGTAGGTTTTGTCTTTTGAAGTTTGTACGTTTGGTGATTGGAACTGCATATCCAATGAACTTCAGAAACTCCAGTATTTCTTCCTCTGTGGGCTCCTCTGATAATTTACGCAGATTGAGGTATGCCTTAGTGGGGAGTTCAAAAACCTCAGATAATTTTCTTCGGTTGATGCCTAAGTCCAAGATCTTTGTTTTCGATGGATGGATGGCATAGCCAATGATACAATGACCATATTTCTCCATCTTGGCATGACGAGCACTCAACCAGAACTGCTGAATATAAGATTCAGGGATGTCGTTTCGTTTCAGGGTTAGGGCTTTGACCAGAAAGTGGTTCGTGAGGATATTGATCAGGGGAGTGGCTTCAGCAGGGAATCTAGAAGGGTTCAAGGTGACGAAATGGTTGTTCGGCTTGTTGTTCATTTTAGTTAAGTGATAGTCATGTCGAGTGAAAGAGAGCATTATGCTAGTAAGAACCTGTTCTTGTCCAATGGAAGTTGAATCAACTTTGTGAGTTGTGGAGTGGTGGGACTTGTTGGAGTTCTTGGAGCCATTAGAGTTCTTTGAAGAGCTTGAGTGGTAGGCCATTGCAGAGAAAATGAAGAGTTATTTGCGAAGGGATTCTTGAGAGCAAAATTGCAGGTAAAAAAGAAAAAGAGGGTGTAGAGGTGTTTATATACTAGGGGGGGTAGAAAGAATTAGCGGTAAAAGATAAAAATTTGAAATCCGTAATGAGTGCTAACGGATAAGTAGCCATTTTCAAAAAACGACGGTACATATATGAACCAATAAGAGTGTGCCACGTCAGTATTGGCGGTGCACGATTGATAACGTGCGCCTCCCTCCATTCTCACGCGCGTGGCAGTTACTATTCCCACATGACGGTGATTTTGATAAATAACCCGCACATAATAACCATGGTAAAAATGTTGAAGTCAAAATTGGTAGAAGCTCTGTGGGGTAAGAGCTTCTGAGGTCATTATGAGGTTTTAGGATACTCGAGATGACCAAGACTTTCAAAAGAGCATACGAGTTGATCGACCACAGATCCAATTGAGTAATGGATGAGACCTCTTTGAGGTACAGAGGCTCTGTGAAGGGTCACAGAGGCTCTGTGGAGGACCTCAGAGGCTCTGAGATCCAAAACTTCTAATTTAGGAAATGATCTGAGTTGGTGATCACTCGATAGCTGTGAAAACATTTTTGAGGGGTAGAGTGACAAGTTTGACAAAAGATGTCGAGCTCCCCCTTGAAGTGTCAAGGTCCTTTATCTCAGCTCCCCCTTGATCTGTGCTTGGGTTTTAAAATAGACGATTTGAGCAAGACACAGAGCAAGAGGACTATTTTAACAAAAAGGAGTTTATTCACAAGGGAGTAAAAATGAATATACAGTATATACTTACAGAGGATCTGTGCAAAGGTACAGAGGCTCTGTGGATCAACTCATGTTTAGCATGCCAATCTTGCCAACAAGAAAAGTAAACCTTTTCTCATCTAATGCCTTCGTGAAGAGGTCGGAAAGCTGGTAATCTGTGGGAACGAAGTACATTTCAATCGTCCCATGCTCCACATGATGTTTCAGAAAGTGGTACCTGATATCGATATGCTTCATCTTAGAGTGCTGAACAGGATTGGCAGAGATCGCAATGGCGCTTTTGGAGTCATAGAGGATGGGGATCTTCTCGATGTCAAATCCATAGTCTCTGAGTTGGGTTCTCATCCACAGAACTTGCGAACAACAACTAGCAGCAGCAACGTATTCCGCTTCTGCCGTGGAGGTCGAGACATAATTCTGCTTCTTCGAAGTCCAACTTACTAGTTTCCCTCCAAGGAATTGACAACTCCCCGAGGTACTTTTTCTGTCTTGCTTGCATCCTCCGTAATCTGAATCTGTGTACGCTACTAAATCAAAGCCAGAGTTCTCCGGATACCAGAGGCCAAGAAACTTAGTCCCTTTTAGGTATCTGAAGATCCTCTTGACAGCATGAAGATGAGATTCTTTAGGGTTAGCTTGAAATCTTACACAGAGGCATGTGGCAAACATTATATCGGGTCGACTCGCGGTTAAATACAATAGAGACCCTATCATGCCTCTGTAGAGTTTACACTCCACAGACTTGCCCTATGGGTCTGCATGAAGCTTAGATCCAGTGGCCATAGGGGTTTTCATTGATGAGGAGTCAGAGAGCTTGTATTTTTCAAGTATGTCAGAGACATATTTGGATTGGTTTATAAAAATGACCTCTTTGGTTTGTTTGACTTGCAATCCTAAGAAGAAGGTAAGTTCTCCCATCATGCTCATCTCAATCTCACTCTTCATCAAAGACTCAAACTTTTTGCAATAAGATTCATTTGTTGACCCAAAGATAATGTCATCAACATAAATCTGTACAAGCAGAATCTCACCTTTTCTCTTCTTATAAAATAAAGTTGTATCAGTTGTACCTCTTTCGAAACCATTTTGCAAGGAGAAAGTTTGAAAGTCTGTCATACCAGGCTATGGGGGCTTGCTTGAGTCCGTACAGAGCCTTGTTGTTTGTTCCAGATTCTAGTTTCTAAACAAGTTTAATCAAACAAACAAGATTTAACACAATGATTACCTGTTTGATTTCTTTCAATTCTCAAAGTTTACACTTTCTCTCTCTAGAACTCTCTCTCTCTCTCTAAAACGTATTCATCCAAATCTCTTAACTCTGTTATGCGTCCTTACAAAAAATACAAGAAGAAAAGTATTTATACTACCACAAAATACAAGGAAACTAGACTAATCACAAATACAACTAAGTTTGACTTATTACAAAACAGACTTTGACTTTTAATGAGATTTGACTTTCTCAACTTTGACCTTCAGTATTCTTGATCTTGTATCCAACAGATTTATGCGCTAACAATCTCCCCCTTTGGATTCAAGATCATTGTTGAAAGATTTAGCAATTAAGTCTTCACTTTAAGCTCTGTCAGTACAATCTCCCCTTTTCATTTGACTGTATTCTTTCCAACAAACTGTTTTCAAATGATTAACAATCTCCCTAAAACTTTCACAGAATATTTTCAGACTTTGGAAAGAAATTATCTTCAGAATCAGCGCGAATTTCTTTAGCAAATAATCTTCAAAGAAAAATTCTTCAAATCTTCAGAAATTCTTTGATCGTCTTCAAAACTTTACTTTAAACTTTTCTGACTTGGACATTTCTGAAAAATTATCTCTCAAATCTTTAACATTTCTTGATACCATCTCCCCCTTTTTGATGATTTGAGCATCTATATCATCAAAACTTTTCTCCAAGAAATGTCATTGACCATTCTGATCTGTCATACTGAGCCTCTGATTCTGTCAATCCTCCAAGATAATCATCTAGATCTTTTCAAATCCAGACAAATTAAGAACATGTAACTCCTGAATCAACAAATGAATCAGTTAAAAATGCCTGTCAGTAACACAAAGTCACTGTGTGTAACGAATACACAATATAAAGGAGCTTTTTGATGTTCACTCCCCCAGGGCTTCCATCCAATCATCAAAATACCACAAAGGCAATTTCTATGAATGTTATGACAAAGAAACGAATTCTTTGTGTGCTCGTGCAAGTGTAGAAAGAATTAAGCACGATGATTGCTTTTAATAAGGCTCAACATAGTGTAAACCACTGAGACAACAGTAGATAAACACAGACTCTAAGTGAAAACCAGATTTTCCAACTTCTGTTTCAATATCCAGATTTTCCAAATGAAAACCAGATAGATAATATGTTGCGTCCCCTTGAAAATGTGAAACATCTTCTTTTTGAGAAGAAAATGAGTGGTTGGTGGGGTATTAAGCAAGAATTGGCATGGGCTATTTGACTGTTTCAATAATGTTCACGAAAGAATTGTGAAACATTAGTAATGTGGCTGCCCGACTCAGAAAGTATTTGGTGCAGAGTTTGATATTCTTTTACTCTGATCTCACACCCTCTTTCTTTTTATCACTAAGCTCACAACTAACCAAACTCTCTTTTCCATTTTACCTCATCACACCCACACTCATTTTTTTTAGACTCCTCACACTCAATCACTAAAGGATTAACTTCATGGGTAGGAAACACTGGTTAACGTGAATCCATAGAAGTTTAGTTAATTCCTAGCACAAAGAACCCAGTAATCCTAAAATAACGTGTTGCTCAAAATGGTTTATCTTGAACATGTAAATCATAGAAACTATGGGTCAGATATATGTATACTCAAACAATATAATCATGAAGATTTGAGCATGTGAAACATTGAAGTATTTTCAAACAAGTATATTAAATGAATGAAAATGAATGCAAAAAAAAAAACTTGTTTGAAAATCAGACATTGTATGAAAATGATCAGAAATGAATGATATAGCAATTAAAGCTTATGGTCAAGAATAACGGATATTGTCCATACGAAACAAAATATAGACATTCTTGAAATGACGTTTAGAAATGAAATATCGCTCAAAATTCTTTAACAATACAAGTGGAGTGTTTTACCATCGAAGAAAAATTGTTCCAATTTAGAGACATGGTAAGAACATGTTAAACAAAATCAAACCGGTGTGTGTAAATACTTGAAAGTATATAGAAAAGACAATACGCAAGTATTTATCTTTGGAAACACACGGTTTGTTTATCAATTAAGCACAAAAAAATAAAATGAAAACATTTAAAATCACACTTCCAAATTATAAAATATGTTTAAAAATCAGGAAATGGTTTGAACATTTAAGAACATGTTTTCTATACCTGAAAGTTGTCCTTCTTTCAGATACATTTGAGATTAAGATAAGAAATTTACCTTTTCGAGCAATCTTAAATCTCAGAAAGTCAAGCTGTAGTCATTTAGATATGATCGTGTCAGCTTCTCTCATCCTGCATAAGTCTCAAAGTCTAGTCAAAATTTATTCACAAAAAATTATTTGAAAATAGAATGACATAAAGCAATAAAACGGTTAATGTGCGAGTTCTGATTTGAAGTAATCAGAAATCATAGTGTTACTCCTTTTGACTTATAAGCTCCCCCTAAAATCATGCATCACAAAAATTTTGTCAGTTAAGTATAATGTAGAAATTAATTTTGCTCCCCCTCAAATGAATGTAGATCATCTAAAATCTTCTCTAACTCCCCCTGAGATCATGAGCAAACAATTAAAGTGCAGATATCTTTCAGAAAATAAAAATAAAGAAAAATGATGAAAAATAACAATTTGTAACTTTAGTAGGTAACAACCGATTACATCTTAAGATTTAACATACCAAGCTTATAGACAAGAAAATTAAATCTCTTTTCTTCTAAGGGTTTGGTAAATAAATCTGCAAGTTGATAATCTGTTTTTACAAAATAAAGTTCAATTGTTCCTTTTTCTACATTATCTTTTATAAAATGATACCTGACATCAATGTGTTTGGTTTTGGTATGCTGGACAGGATTAGCAGATATGGCAATCGCACTCTTCGAGTCACAGTATATTGGAAGTTTATCAAAATTGAATCCATAGTCTCGTAGTTGTGTTCGCATCCACAAGACTTGAGAGCAGCAACTGGCAGCAGCTACATACTCTGCTTCAGCAGTCGATGTGGAAACACATAATTGTTTCTTTGAAGCCCAGCTAACGAGCTTGTCTCCAAGAAATTGAACGTGACCAGAAGTACTCTTTCTATCCAACATACAACCTGCATGATCTGCATCTAAATATGCAGTCAGTTGAAACCCAGTATCCTTAGGATACCACAAACCAAGATCTGCAGTGCCTTTCAGATATCTAAAGATCCGTTTGACAGCGGCCAAATGGGATTCTTTGGGAGCAGCTTGATATCTAGAACATAAACATGTTGAAAACATAATATCTGGTCTACTTGATGTAAGATACATTAACGATCATATCATACCTCTATATGTTCTAACATCAACACTTTTACCCGAAGGATCAGTGTGGATCTTAGTACCTGGTGCCATCGGGGTTCCAATTGGTTTACAATTTTCCATTTTGTACTTCCGAAGAATGTCCAAAATGTACTTAGATTGATTTATAAAAATCCCCGTGGATAATTGTTTAACTTGTAATCCAAGAAAGAAATTTATCTCTCCCATCATACTCATTTGAAAACGTGACACCATGAGGTTAGAAAGGTTTTTGCAATATTTTGGATTAGTAGAACCAAATATTATATCATCAACATATATCTGAATAAGAATAATATCAGCTTTTTCCTTCTTGATGAATAAAGTAGTATCAATCTTACCTTTAGAGAAACCAGACTTGACCAAGAATTTGGATAAAACGTCATACCATGCTCGAGGGGCTTGTTTTAATCCATAAAGGGCTTTGTCCAAGATGTAAACATGATCTGGCTTATCTGGATTGACAAACCCTTCTGGTTGAGACACGTACACTTCCTCCTTAAGAATACCATTCAGAAAGGCTGTTTTCACATCCATCTGATAGACTGTGAAATTCTTAGGAGCTGCATATGCTAGAAACATGCGGATTGCTTCTATACGAGCTACTGGAGCATACGTCTCATCGTAGTCTATGCCTTCCTCTTGCCGGTAACCTTTAGCAACAAGTCTAGCTTTGTTTCTTATGACGATACCATCTTCATCCTTTTTATTCTTGAATACCCATTTAGTGTTGATCACAGTTTTACCTTCTGGCTTAGGAACAAGTCTCCAAACCTTTAGGGCTTCAAACTGATTGATCTCTTCTTTCATTGCAGATACCCAGTCCGAATCAGCAAGAGCCTCAGATACTCGTGTTGGCTCAATCTTACCGAGGAATGAGTCATGCATATATTGGTGTAGAGTCGCTGACCTAGTTTGAATAGGCTTGTTAAGATCTCCAATTACTTGATGTAATGGATGGTCTTTGGTCCAGCGATGCTCATGAGGAAGTGGAGTAGATATTGATTGAATTTGATCATCATCTACAAATCCACTTTCAGAATCTTCTGTTTGAATAACAAGAGGGGGTTTTGCAGTTGAAGACTCAGGTGCAGAATTATCAGTTGGAACAGCAGATTCTGGCTGTTGAGTAGACAATATATCACAACCAACTGAAACAGTTACTTCTGGCTCAGCATTTGCTTGTGCATCTTCAACTGTAGGAGTAACAATAGGAATGTGAGTTTCAGACTGAACAGGGGATGCTTGTTCAGTTATAACTTCTGAAGTGACTGGATGATGACAGCTTGTATCTTCAGACCTGTCAGTCACAGCAGATTTAGATACATTAGTTCCAAGAAACTCATCATAAAAGAATTCAAATAACAAATCTTAATCAGTTAAATGAGAAGTAGATGTAGATGCGTTATCCGAATTTGTCGTTGTAGAAACAGGTTCTGGACTGATCTGCCCAGAAGCTAATACTCCTGTGATAACGGGTTCTGAACTGATATGATCAGAAGCCATATCTTCATTAAATGTGACATTAACGCTCTCAACAACTGTCTTTGACTTCTTCAGATAAACACGATATGCTGCTGAAGTTGAAGAATAACCGATAAAGATGCCTTCATCCGCCTTAGCACTGAATTTATTCAGACTCGCTCTGTCATTAAGCACAAAACATTTACACCCAAATATGTGAAAATATTTGATAGTTGGTGTTCTGTTGTTGATCAACTCATATGGAGTCTTCTGAAACCGGCAATGTATTATGGAACGATTTTGAGTATGGCATGCAGTCAACACAGCTTCTGCCCACAAGAATAGAGGTAAGTCCGATTGGCTAAGCATAGTCCGAGCGGCCTCGACTAGTGTTCGGTTTCGCCTTTCGACTACTCCATTTTGTTCAGGCGTTCTAGCAGCAGAATACTGATGTGAAATCCCAACTGATTCGAGATATTCATCAACAATCTTGTTCTTGAATTATGTGCCATTATCAGTACAAAGAAACTTGACTGGTCGCTGCATTTTCACCTGGGTCGTCTTTAAGAAAGTAATGAGAACTTCCGGTGTCTCATCTTTTGAACGAAGAAATTTGACCCACGTGTATCTTGAATAATCATCCACAATAACCAACACGTATTTCTTTCCTCCCAAACTCTGAGTTCTCATTGGACCACACAAATCCATATGTAGCAATTCTAACGGAGAACTAGTGCTTGGTTCAGGCTTCAGTTTGTGTGCAGCTCTCTTCATCTTACCCTTCTCACATGCTGCGCATAAGTGTTCTCGTTCATATTTCAGCTCAGGAAGTACTTTGACCAATTTCCCACGAACCAGCTTGTTGATGTAACGAAAGTTCAAATGAGATAAACGTGTGTACCAGAGCCAACTTTGTTGCGTTAAGGCTTTTGTCATTAATCATACTTGACTGTCAATCTGAACTTTAGACAAATTGATGGTGTAGAGGTTGGTCTTTCGATTTCCTGATAAGAGTTCTGTTCCATCTTCAGTACGAACTAAGCAACTCTTAGACTTGAAGTTGACCTCTAACCCTTTATCGCAGAATTGACCTATGCTGAAAAAGTTGTGTCCCAAGCCTTCGACATAACTCACCTTACTTATCGTTATGTTGTCTTGAATGATGTCACCATATCCTAAGATAAGTGAAAGCTGATCGTTTCCGAATCTGACATTACCACTGAATTTCTCTGTATAGTTAGACAATAAAGCTTTTTGCCCAGTCATATGCTTGGAACATCCACTATCCAAGTACCACATATGTCGGGTCTGCAAGAGAAATCAGGATGCAATAGATTTAGGCACCCATTTAAAAACGGGTCCTAACAGTTTAGCATAAGATTTTGGTATCCACTTGAAAATAGACCCTTTGTTCTTTTGAAAACTTTGAAAAACATTTGATCTTGAAGAATTAACATGATAAGATCCATACCAATCAGAAAAATTATGAGAATAAGCAAAATCAGTTCTCCGATAATTAGAATAAAATGTAGTAGGAATAGGAGATAATTGAATCAATTGCTTTATTGAATATTTCTTGTAAGAAGTTACAAGGTTTTGTTTATTTGAAGCAAATTGATCAATTACATCATTATCACTACTAACTTGACTAGTAAAAGAATTATAAGAAACTGATCCGACTATCTCATCCTCCTTCCGTTTTGGTCTCCATTCGGATTGAGCTTTCAACTTTTTCTTCCTTAAATCTGAAACATAAGATATAGATTTATTAGGAAAAGCAGATTTCCGAGACTGAGTATACTTTCGTGTACCAGTGTATTTCTGTTTCTGTAATCGCTGTTTCTTATGTTTCTTACCTTGAGCATAGTAATCAGCAGTTACAGAAACTGATTCACCAACCTTAGTTGATGATTCAACAATATGAACATCACTTGGTAACACTCTTTTATTTTTAAGACAAGTAGAATGATCAGGAAGTGTAGAATTGACATCAAACATATCAAGTTTTTCCATGCACCCATCATCAGAATTTAGAAAATCATTTGCAGACTCAAATAAGTCATCAGAATTATCATATGAAGATTGAGATGCCTTAGAAACTGTAGAACACTTTGTAGATTTAGTTTGAAAAACAGTGTTCTTTATAACTGTAGAAAATACATTTTGTTTGTATATCAGCCAAAAGTTTTTCATCAGATAAAACATTTTCAAGCTCGACTATTTTGCTTTCAATAATAGATGTAGGAACACAAACCTTTGCAATCACAGGTTTTGCCTTCATCTCAGAAGCGGAATAACTAACAAAATAGTCAGTTGAAAGAACTTTTGGTGTTTTTGAAAGATAACTATCATTTAACTTTTCATAGTTAAACGGTAGTTGCATTTTCTTTTTATTCTTTCTATTTTCAGTTTCTTGGTCCTCAACTTCTTCTGACAATTTGGTAACAAATTTGGGTTTTAAATGAGTATGTTTATCAGCACAAGCAAGAAAATCATAGTTATAAAGTGTCGGCTGTTTTCTGATAGCTTTCTTAAGATAATGGGGGTTTTCAAAACCATGTCCCCATTTCTCTTTGACATCAGCCTCTTCATTGGGTGCATTGAGAAAAATGGTTTGATCTGTTTGACCTCTCGCATAAAGTTTTGCTTCCAGACCATTTACCTTCTTATTCAAATTCTTATTTTCAACCTGCAATTTATAAACAGTTAGTGCAGATTCATTTTTCTCAAACTCATATTTAGACACTTTACCTTCAAACTCAGAAATCCTCTTTTCAAAACAATCTACTTTAGATTTAGAATCAAAATCAGACTTGCGTAAAGAATCAATCAGATCTTTGTTTGAAATAACAGACGTATTAAGCTCAAAGATCTTCTTGTTCTTTTTAGCAACTTTTTCTTTTTCCTTTTTCAAATTATTTTGTAAATTTTGTAGCTCAACCACCATGGTTTCCATTTTGGTAATAAAATCTTTTTCAGATAATTTTAACACCTCATTAACTGCCTCATCATCTGACTCGTCATCTTTTACTTCTTTGCCCATGAGACATATATGAGTTGTTTCTTCTTTCTTGTCATCCTCTTCTCCTTCTGAGTAATCCAGCCAAAACTCATCTTCAGCCATTATAGCGACACCCGCTTCTTGTTGTCTTGACAAAAGAAACTTGTTCTGATAGTATTGAGAGTTGCGAACTTTCGACTTTCGACAATCTTTTGCAAAATGACCCATCTTGCCGCAATTGTAGCACTTGATTGAATCAGTTGCTGGCTTTTCAACAGCGGTGTAGTCATTCATAAACTTCTTCTTCTCATCTGGTTTCTTCTCCACATATCTATCTTCTTCATACCTCTTACCTTCCAATTTTTGTCGGTGCTCGTGGTTCTTTGAACTGGATGAAGAATAGCGTTGAGAATTTGATCCCGGCTTCTTGTAAAATTTCTTCTGGAATGCACGGGTCAGCAGCAGCATGGCTTGTTTCAAATTCTCTCCATCATCACTATCTGAAACAGAATCTGACTCAGAACTGGTAAGAACTTTCTTCTTTTTCTTCTCTTTCTTTTCTTTCACCTTCTCTCCAGCTACTAAGGCAATAGGATCAGGAACTTGTGCTGCTTTCTTCTTCTCAACTCTTTTCTCTTCAACCTCTTCTTCATTTTGTTTCAAAGTCTCAAATACCTCATGTAAAGGAATTTCATTCAAATCCTTCATTTGCTTCATTCTTCTAGTATGCTTCTTCCATTCCGGGCGTAGGATACTCAGAAATTTGACATTGTTTTCCAGCTGCTTCTTTTTGACTTTGTTCTTTGTCAGCTCATTCAGAAGCAATACAAACCTCTCATATGTATCTTCCAGACTCTCATTCTCCTTAGCTTTGAATTCCTCATAACTATTGATGTAGTTCGCCACTTTCATCTGATTTTCGACCTTTGATCCCATCATCATCTTTTGCAACTGATCCCACATCTTCTTAGCATTGGATTTATAGCTATCAATCTTGATGTAGATCTCGTTTGGAATGCTTTGAAGAAGTAATGATCTCGCTTGTTTATCTGCTTTGTATCGGCTTTTCTGATCTTCAGAATATTGAGAAATATCTACTGTCACTGTTTTCATCTTTTGCTCTCTTTCCTCAGTCCCATCTTCACTATCAGAAGAATCAACATCAGGTACTTGAACTGTTATTGGAGCCATTGGACCTTCAGTGATAGACAGAAGAATATTCTCTCCATTTGAATGTCGATCTATGAAATCCAAGAATCTGTCCTTCCATTGTTCATAATCGCCTTTGAATAAAACTGGAGGCTTTACATCGGTGCCAATTGAAAGTGCATCTTTGGAAGTCATCTTCTTTAAAACTGTTTGAAAAATATATCAAATAAGAAACTAGAACTGATCGTTAGACCAAAATATGAAATCACAAGAAAAAAATCTTAAAAAAAATTCAGAAATTTTGAATACAGAAAGAACTTTTGTCCCCCTCCGCAGACTTAGCACGGGGGTCCCGCTAAATATTCTAAGTATAGAAACTTGCAAGTCCCTATTCAATCTTAAAACTCGCAGACTGAGAAACACGCAGATCGAGACTTGTGCGTTTGATAAACTCTCAAGTAAACTCGCAGACAAACTCGCAAGCAAACTCGCAGATAAACTCGCAAACAAACTCGCAAATCAAACTCGTAGATCAAACTCGCAGATGATGAAACTCGCAAGTGCCTAAACTCGCTAAAAACTGTTCACGCTGAAACTCGCTAACAAAGGTGTGCCCATTTTCCAAACTCGCACGTCGAAGCTTGCGCGTTTGAACAAAACTCGCTAGCTTCACTTGCGCGTTTTCTACTATTCCTCTTCAAACTCGCACGTCGAAGAACTTGCTAATCACTATTCCTCCTGAAACTCGCTAGCTTCGATTAGCGCGTTTGATGAACTCGCAGATCACTACGTGCGCGTTCTGGTCCTTATAAAAATTTTCAACTTTTCCAAACTCGCAGACTTCAACTAGCGCGTTTTTAAAACTCTCTAGTCATTACTTGCGCGTTTTGACTAAAATCGATTCCTTTGACTTGCACGTTCTAGCTGATGACCTTGCGCGTTTCACGACGAACTTGCGCGTTTTGACGATGAACTAGCGCGTTTTAGAGATCTAGTGCATTCTTCCTTCTGTCGACCCAAAAACTGATTTTTCCATCTGAAATCGATCTGAACTTTGTCCAAATGCCATGAAACTTTGAAATGATGCTCGATTACAGTACTAGAACGAATTACAATTCAAGAAAATTACAAACAAACACTTACAATTCAAAAAGATTGATGAAACAGTGAAAAACGACTCATGAATAAAACTCAACAAAAATTTCAAAATTCGTGAGAATTACAGTGCAATACTAAAATTAAAGTACATAGACTCGATCTATTACACTTTTCGAACACTTCCTAATCAAAATCTACTCCAAAAACACTCAAAAATCCAAATTTCGATTTTTCTTGAATGAACAGTGACGAACAATCCAAAACTTTGATTTTCTTGATTTGATTTCACTTTGGATCTGCTCTGATACCAATTGTTTGTTCCAGATTCTAGTTTCTAAACAAGTTTAATCAAACAAACAAGATTTAACACAATGATTACCTGTTTGTTTTCTTTCAATCCTCAAAGTTTACACTTTCTCTCTCTAGAACTCTCTCTCTCTCTCTCTAAAACGTATTCTTCCAAATCTCTTAACTCTGTTATGCGTCCTTACAGAAAATACAAGAAGAAAAGTATTTATATTACCACAAAATACAAGGAAACTAGACTAATCACAAATACAACTAAGTTTGACTTATTACAAAACAGACTTTGACTTTTAATGAGATTTGACTTTAGCAGCTTTGACTTTATCAACTTTGACCTTCAGTATTCTTGATCTTGTATCCAACAGATTTATGCGCTAACACTTGTCCAAGAAGTACACATGATTTGGGTACCTAGATATTTCAAACCCTGGTGGTTGTTGGACGTATACTTCTTCTTGAATTTTACCATTCAGAAAGGTTGACTTGACATCCATTTGAAATACCTTGAAACCTCTGTGGGCTGCGAATGAAATAAATATTCTTATTGCTTCGAGCCTAGCCATAGGGGCAAAGGTTTCTTCGTAGTCAATTCCTTCTTCTTGGCAATATCCCTTGGCCACCAGCCTTGCCTTGTTCCTGATCACCACACCATCCTCGTCCTTTTTGTTTCTAAAGACCCATTTGGTCCCTATAGCGGTTTTACCTTTTGGCAGAGGCACCAGGGTCCATACTTCATTTCTTTCAAACTGGAGAAGCTCTTCTTGCGTAGCCTCTACCCAGTTTGGGTCTTCAAGAGCTTAAGAGATCTTCTTTGTCTCGATGATACTCACAAAATTTGTATAGTAACAAAAAATTGCAGTACTGGATCGAGTTTGGACCTTGTCAGAGGGGTCACCTATGATTTGGCTCTGTGGGTGACTTCTGGTCCATTTAGTCATCCGTGGTAGGGGATCATTTGAATTTTCTTGGAACACTTCTGGAGCATGTTCAGTTTCCTGAACCTGATCACCCTTTGTGGAAGGGTGATAATTTGTACTTGTCACAGGACTTTGGTCATTGTGAGTTGATGTCTCGAGCTCCGTGGTGCCTTGTTCTGAGTTCTCTGATTGCTCTGGTGTTGACCCTTCAGAGATATGATGAAGTTGACCATGTTCTTGATTAAGCGAGGAGCCTTGGTCAAGATTTCCCTCTGAGTGCTCCCCCTCGACATTTGCATCTGCAAAAGTGTTGGAAGAAGGTGAAGTATTGCTAGGACTTGACAAAGAGGTACCTGATTGTTCTGCAGAGGCTTCAGCTCTAGAGGCTCTGTGGTCATCTTCTGAGGGTCCATCATCGTTGAACATCTCTTCAAATAGATGATGAAGTTCATTTGTTCTTGATGATCCACCAGTTTCTTTATCTTGGAGCTTGAGTTCTGAGCTGATTTGCTCAGAAGTCACCTGAAACGAGTTATCAAATGAAACATTAATACTTTCAAGTATATGTTTTGATTTGAGCACATAGACTCGATAAGCCTTGGAGTTTGATGAGTAGCCAACAAGTTTGGCCTCATCAGCTTTGGGACTGAATTTCCCTATTTGCTCTCTATCGTTCAACACAAAGCATCTGCAGCCGAAGACATGGAAGTACTTGATGTTTGGCTTTCTTTGATTGAGTAGGTGGTAAGGGGTCTTTTCATGTCTTTTTACTACCAAAGATCGATTTTGGGTAAAGCATGCCATGGATATGGCTTCTGCCCAAAAGGAAATTGGAAGTCCTGAGGCAGTGAGCATGGTTCTTGCGGCTTCCACAAGGGTTCAGTTTTTGCGTTCAACAACCTCGTTTTGTTATGGAGTCCTTGCAGCGGAGAAGTTCTGTGAGATGCCTTCTGTCATGAGATAGGCTTCAATTGTTGAGTTTTGAACTCTGTCCCATTGTCACTTCGAACTCTCTGAACCCTGCAATCATGAAGAACTTGTATCCTCTTAAGAAGATTGATTAGTACCTCAGGAACATCTGATTTATTTCGAACGAATTCCACCCAAGTATATCTAGAGAATTCATCTATGAGTACAAGGATGTACTTCTTGCCACCTAGACTCTGCACAGATATAGGACCGCAGAGGTCTACATGAAGCATCTGTAGAGGTCTGGTGCAGGACATGTCTGTTTTGGTCTTATGGGCAGCTCTTTTGAGTTTGCCCATTTCACATGCAGAGCATAGATGATCTTTGTCGAATTTTATACTTGGTAGCCCCTTTACCAGGTCTAATTTCACAAGTTTGTCTAAAGAATGAAAGTTTAAGTGACAGAACCTGTTGTGCCAAAGCCAAGCTTCTTCGTTCTTGCTTGAGACCAGACAGAGCTTTTCATCTCTGTTGATGGACTTGAAGTCCATGAGATACAGATCACCTCGTCTCTTGGCCCGCAGAAGCTCTGTGGTTGTGTCTTCCTTTAACAGAGAGCAGTATTTCTTTTTAAACATCACATCGAGTCCATTATCACAGAGTTAGCTAACACTTAGCAGGTTGTGCTTAAGGCCATCCACATATGCAACTCTATTGACGTCGATGTCTCCGTTGGCAATGACTCCATAGCCTTTGATTTGTCCCTTCTTATTGTCTCCGAAGGTTACAGAACCACCTCTAGATTTTTCTTTGTAGGCGGAGAGCAACCCTCTGTCGCCAGTCATGTGCCTTGAACACCCGGAGTCTAGGTACCAAATGGGCACATATTGTTTCTTCTGCGGATAGATCAAGAAGATTTAGGTACCCATTTCCAAATGGGTCCGGGCTTGTTAGGAGTTTTTAAAAGATGCCTTAACATCTTTGATTTTGGTTTTATCCTCTTTAATAGATATACCATTTTGTCCTTTTTCACCATTGAATTTGGCATTCATTTGCTTTGGGTGAGATATAAGATAGGAAGGCCTAGAGAAGTGTTGATTTAATGCATGCACAAGATCAAAACATTTGCAATGAGGAACCTTGAAAGCAAACTTCTTAAATATTTCATTGAAATTGTCAAAGGAGTGTATAGAGCAATTTTTACAACAACCCATTTTAGATTCGGGTTTCTTTTTACAGAAAACTTTGTCTATTCTAGGTTGTCTTTTGTCAAAAACTCCACTTGAATAGCTCTCTTTGTGTACTCTCCCTCGACGACCTTCCCTTTGAGCATTCACTGCCACAGAAGCATTATTTTTGTCAATTTTGGGCGAATTTGCCTTCTGTTACCAGGTGAGTTTTTCTTGAAAAGGTTTTGATGCAAAGATAGGTTTTCGAACTATGGGAGTTTGAGTGATCTTGATCTTTTCATTTCTCAAATTTTCAAGCTCAAGAGAAGTCTTTGCTTGGAGACACATATCCAGAAAGTCAGGGCAGATTGGTATTCCTGTGGTTCTCCTCTTGGGAGCGATTATTCTGTTAAGGATGCCAGAGGGTAACTTATTTTCCTCTGAACCACAGATGACCACTTCAAGTTCTACAGAACTTGTCTCTGTTTGGACAGAGGCCTCAGATTCTGATTCAGAGTTTGTGTCAAGAAAGTCCTTGTGAATGAGATCGTGACTTTCTGGAAATGAGTTGCTTTGTCCATATGTAGTGTCCTTTGTGTGTAATATTCATCCTTCTTTTTGTAGAAAGCAGCATCTCTAGTCGGCTTCCCTTTGTTAGTAGAGGACCTGCACTCTACAGCAAAGTGGCCTGGTTTTCCACATTTAAAGCAACCTTCAGTTTGCTTTGGGGCTCTATCACCACTTCTGCCGTCTGGCCTCTGTCCGCTCCTCTTCTCTTCTTGTCTCTGCTCCTCGAACTCTTCTCTTCCATACTTTCTCACCTCACCAAATCCTCTGCTTCTTTCATCTCTATCCTCTCTTCCTCTGTACTCTGGCTTTTTCTTGAGACCACGATTGAATTGTCGGGTCATTAATGCAAGAGTCTTGGCCAAAGCAGCCATATCAATCTTTTCCTCCGATCCTTCCTCACTTTCACTTTCTGCCACTAGGACCTTTTTCTTCTTTTTCTTCCTTTGAGCATCCTCTGTCGCTTTTTCTTTTCCTCTGTCCTGACTCTCTGTGGTGTTTCCCACCAATGCTAGAGGACCACTGACACGGGTCATCAATTTCGATATCCTGTTTTCTTGACTTATCAAAGTCCCGAAGAGGTCTGAGATAAACCAAACATCGAGATCCAGTGTAGCTTGCATGGACATGGTTAGATGAATCCATTCATCATTCAAGCTTTGAAGGAATCTGACATTGTTTTCTTCAGAAGTTCTGTGGATGCCATACCTTGTGCACTTATTTAACAAGGAATTGTACCTATTGTATGTGCTCTGTATGGATTCACTTGGTAGAGCCTTGAATGCAAAATATTCATTGATGCATAGATCCATGTTGTTCTTGATGGTTTTAGCACCACCCTCAAGCTGTTTCTCCAACTCCAACCATAAGTCTTTCGATGTTTCACAGGAATCAAGGGACTGGAAAATATCGTTTGGGATAGCCATAATGATTAATCTTTTGGCTTTCTTTGCAAGTTCATGCAATGCCTTTTCCTCTTCTGTCCATTCGATAATTGGTTTGGGATGCTGGTACTCAGGAACTTCAGGGGTGTTTGCAGTGGCAGAAACACGAGGGACGGTTGTCATTGGGATGAAAGGAGGATTGTGAAGAAACTCAACCAGACCAGGATCCACACCTTCGAGAAAGTGCACCATCCTAATCTTCCACTGAGGATATTCATCCCTTAGTAGAGTGGGAGGTTTTGATTGAGATCCTGCACTGAAATAGTTAACAGAGTTTGTCATTTTTTAAATGAAGAGTAAAACAGAGTATGAGGAGTTCTTTAGAGAAAGATAGGGAATGTGTCTAGCAGGGATGCTTTTCTGGTATGAGAAAGGTGACAACTAATAAACTGAGCTTTGAATCTGTTTTCAAAGAGTTAAACACACTTGCCTTTGAATCTACGTCAAACTAGTTGAAGTAGCTCCAGAAAACAGAGTATGTTTATGTTAGCCCCAAATATGAACCAATTAAAGTATTGAAAATAACTCAGTCTTCAACTAAAGTCAGTTCAGAGTCAGTCTGAAGAAAGCAAGTCTGTCTATGAAGTCAGTTCAGAGTCAGTCTGAAGAAAGCAAGTTTGTCTCTGAAGTCAGTTCAGAGTCAGTCTGAAGAAAGCATTTCTGTCTCTGAAGTCAGTTCAGAGACAGCCTCACGGAAAGACATCAGAGAGCTCCTCATCAGAGATCCTAATTCAGAGCTCTGAAGATGTTCACTCCTCATAAGTGTTAGCAGAAGAACAGATGATAAGTCACCTAGTGATAAGATTTACTTTCTAGAGTAGGTCACTGTTCAAACATGTCTTGATCTTACCTTTTAGGTAAGATAATGTTCAAGCATGCTTCTACTTGTCAGATAAGTACACTACTTACTTTATGGTCCTATAAATAGGACCATCACCTTATTGTTCAAAGTGTGCTTAAGAAGTCTTATATCTGATAATATAAATTGAATATTTTATTCCAAGAATATATTGTTTATCTATTATCTGCTTTATGAACTGTGATATTTGAATCTCCTTTGATGTTAAACTATATTGCTTCCGCTGTTATTACTCTTATTGTTTATATATCATTGTTGTGAGATTAAATCTGGGATCCAACAATTGGTATCAGAGCCTCCTTTGTTTTCTAAACAAAGAAAGATCGCATCTGCATACTCGGATAGATTTACATCTCATTGATTCTAACTTTCAATATCTGTGCATGTTCATATAAACCTGGTTTATTAAAGAACACCATATGCTCAAGATTTGATAGTAAATCACTGTTCAAATACAAAAAGCATCAGTTATTCAAATCTTCATCTTTTTCTTCAAAAATGGCAAACTCAATCATAAGTGCCATTTATACAGCTGGGTCATTAACAAAACCTCCTACACTTTTA
The DNA here is from genome assembly GCA_023525745.1 of Arctium lappa. Classification (NCBI taxonomy): domain Eukaryota; kingdom Viridiplantae; phylum Streptophyta; class Magnoliopsida; order Asterales; family Asteraceae; genus Arctium; species Arctium lappa. The sequence goes on along the minus strand of CM042051.1, from coordinate 73,079,807 downwards.
AGGGATGAATATCCCCAATGGAAGATAAGGATGGTAAATTTCTTAGAAGGTATGGACAGGGATCTTTTCAGATCAGTGAACGTTGGACCTCACATTCCAATGGTGTTGGTACCAAGAGTTCCTGCAACAGCAGATACTGCTGAAATACCTGCATATTATGAGAAGAAAACCAAAAACTTCACTGATGAAGAAACTAATATGATGGATAATGACTCAAAAGCTGTTAGATTACTTATAATGGCCATTCCTAATGATATCTTTCAAGAACTTGATTTTTGTAAAACTGCAAAAAAGATATGGGATCAGTTGTTAAATCAACTCGAAGGAGGCCTACAAACCCAAAAAAATAGAAGAAATCTATGTATCAATGAATATCATGATTTTCATGCTCTACCAGAAGAAATATTACACCAAACTTACTCAAGATTCAACATTCTTATCAACAAATGCAGAAAGTTTGGAGTGATAAGAACAAAAGAGGAAAACAATGTTCTTTTCTTGAAAAGCTTAAATGAAGAATGGTCACAACTGTCCATGTCTATACAAGCCAATCAAGATCTTGAGTCATGGTCATTAACTGACATTTATGGTACTCTTGTTGCACATGAAAAGGAAGTTATGAAGCAAAAATCAAAAACCTCTTTAGGTGGACCCCTTGCACTTGTTTCAAAACAAATATCAAAAGAAAACAACTGTGAAGAGTCACAAAAAGGTTTGGAAACAAAAAGAAGATCCAAAAAGATCTTAATGGCAATAGAAAATCATACAGATTCAGACTCAGAAGATGATATCAATGCCTTCGCCAAATCTCTTGCATTATCACTCATCAATTTAACAAGAAATTTGGCAAGAAAGTATTTGAAGGAAGGAGAGAGAATGAAGAAAGAAGAAATCCTGAAAGAAGATTTCAACAAGAACCCAGATTCACTCCATATAGTGATCAAAAGGGTACAAACTTCAACCATAATGATGCAACACAACAATCAAGACCTCAACAACCATTTCAACCAAGGTATCCACAGCCACAGAGATACTTCAAACCTCAAGAATAGAAGCCAGAGACAAGTACTGCCACTCTTCCAACAAATCAAAATGATGGAAGATGTTTCAGATGTGGAAAACTAGGCCATTTCTCTGCAAACTGCAGAGGAAAACTTGTCAAAGATTAAGATTACTACAAGAACAAATACAAATACAATGTAAAAGAAAGAGTTCTTGTAGCAGAAATGGAAGACTGGCTATCAGACTCGACAAGCGACGGCGAGGAAGAACCTACCAATCTCTGTGGTATGGCTTTTTCAGATAGAAATCAAATTGATGGAGCATCAGAAGACAACTCTGAAAAGGTAAACTCTCTTTACACCTCTGACAGTGATCCTGAAATAGATGCTTTTAAACTAATTAATGAACTTCAGGATCTAGAGCAAAAGTTTGTTGAAGAAAAAAAGAAAAGAGAGCAAATGACAAAAGAGCTCATTTTTTTCAAAAGAGAAAAGAATCTTCTGGAATCAGAAAAGAAAGAATTTTTTCTTGAAAAAACCAAACTTGAAGAAACTCACAAGCAAAAAGAAAAATCATTTTCAGAAGAAATAAGAGAAATTGAGAAAGATTTAAAAGGAAAAGAAGAAGAAGTAAAGAAATCTGAGTATGAAAGGCTCAATTTTATTGCCATAAACAAATTTTTTCAAAAGGAAAGAGAAATCCTACATCAATCTCTAGATAGAAAAAATCTTCAAATCAAAAGCTATGTTAATGCACAAAGTGTTTTCGACAAAATAAAAACTCAAATGGACTCTCAAGGGTTGGGATTCAATGAGTTGAATTCTTTCACTGGATTGGAGAAAACATCACTTTCTTCCACTTTCTGTATGGGAAAGGTCCAAAGCTTTGAAGGTCCATCTCTGAATAATTTCAAAAGAATGAAAACATCAGAGGGATCAAAAGCAAGAGCTCTGAATTTCAAAAATACTACATACTCTGAAGTAAAAAAAACTTTCAAGAATCTGTGTTATAGATAAAAGGAGAAACTTCAGAGGTACTCTTCACAAAACCTCAGAGCTATGATCTCAAAGAAATTTTTAGATTTGATGCTTTCATCTCAAATGAATCAGAGACATCTGAACCAAGTACCTCTGACACAAGTACTTTTGAAAATAAATCTCAGAGTTCACTTAATCCGGATGCTCCTCTGTATTCACCAAAGTCAGATGAAAACATCAGAACTACATTTGAAGATGATGTTCAAAAGATATGGAAAGAAAATGTCATGGAAGACTTAAAAAGAAAAGAAAGCATGAAACGGATCATCAAAGTCTCTAGAACAAAAGAAATTAAAAAACCAATAGAGGTAGATATCTATATTAAATCTAAGAGAGACTTTCTTGACTCTGATTCAGAATCTGATCAAGAGATTGATGAACAGATTTTTTTGTAAACCAGGGAATGTAATTCACAAAAAGATAGAAACTGTTGGCTCTGGTATTTTGAATGTTCCAATTTCAATTTTGAAAACCAAAACCAGAATACCAATAAGTCCTGATTTTGCAAATATGTGTTTACAAGCAAAAACGTCTCTGGAACTTGAAAAAGAGTTACAGGAAAAGGCAAAGAATAAAACAAACAATTCTGGATCTTACACCTATAAAACAATAAAATTCTCTCCTGAATAAAAAGGCAAATGGACAAAAATTAAACATAGTGATCCTGTTTGTGCAGTAAGCAGCAAAGAAAAGAAGATGTTTATGAACAAGAAAAAGCAACTTGAAAAGAAGACTGTCTTTCAAGCAAAAAGGAAAGAAGTAGTTAGGAATACATGTAATATTCCTAGTGCTAGTTTCAAAAGAAGTCAAAATGTAACAAATGCTTTTAATAAAAAGAAAAACTTTGCTCCTACTTCTTCTTATTCTATTAATTGCAACTGCATCCATCTCTTGATGAAACTGAAAAATCATTTCAGAGGATCGCATTGCCTTTTGAATCAATCTCTGAAAATTATCTCAGAGACAAAATTTCAAAAGAAGACAAGTAAAGGCAAGACATCAAAAGATGAGATGCCAAAAGGTCATACAAATCCACCAAAGTCTAACATAAAAGGACCCATAATGAGGTGGGTACCTAAGAAACAATAATCTGTCTTGCAGAATCAGTCAATGCCAATCTGGTACTTAGATTCTGGATGTTCAAGGCATATGACTGGAGATAAGGAACTGTTATCCTCATTCAAAGCAAAATCTGGAGGAGCAGTTACTTTTGGAGACAACATGCAAGGACAGATTAAAGGATATGGTGAGTTATCAAGAGGAAATGTTTCAGTATCAAAAGTTGCTTATGTGGATGGATTAAAACACAATCTGATCAGCATAAGTCAACTTTGTGATCATGGTTTTGATGTGAAATTTCAAAGAAAATTTTGTTCACTTCTTCACTCAGAATCAGGTCAAGAATTGCTCAGAGCAGACAGAAAAGGTAACCTCTACAGGATGAATTTTACCAAAATCAAAGACACTGATTCAGAGAAACTTTGTCTTGTATCTCTGAATAGTGAGGAAGTCTGGCTCTGGCATAAAAAGTTTTCACATCTAAACGTTTCCTCCCTTGATAAGATAGTTAAACTTAATTTGGTTAAGGGATTACCATCTCTAAAGTTCAACAAAGATCATCTTTGTTCTGCTTGTGAAATGGGAAAAATGAAAAGATCTTCCCATAAAACCAAAAGTGAAAACAACTGTCCTAGACCTCTGCACATGCTTCATGTGGACCTCTGTGGTCCTATCTCTGTAAATAGTCTAGCAGGTAAGAAATACATTCTGGTTCTGATTGATGAATTTTCCAGATTCACATGGATAGAATTCATCAGAGCCAAATCTGATGTACCTGATATATTGATAAGATTGTTGAAAAGATTACAGATTCTATTCAGCAGCAAAGTTCAGAAACTAAGAAGTGATAATGGAACTGAGTTCAAAAATGCCAAAATCAATTTTTGAACTCAGTTCCATTAACAATTTTTTCAGAAACTAAGAAGGCATTACTCCTAACTTTTCTGCAGCAAGAACCCCTCAGCAAAACGGAGTAGTTGAAAGGAAAAACAGAACACTTGTTGAAGCTGCAAGAACAATGCTTGCTGGATCTGATCTTTCAACAAATTTCTGGGCAGAAGCAGTGGCAACAGCCTGCTTTACTCAGAATAGAGCTACAATTGTCAAGAGATTTCAGAAAACATCCTATGAACTCATTAACAATAGGAAACCTAATGTTAAATATTTTCATGTTTTTGGATGCAGATGTTACATTCTGAACGATAGAGAATCTCTTGGAAAGTTTGACAAGAAAGCTGATGAGGGCAAATTCATTGGATATTCATTAGCCTCAAAAGCTTTCAGAGTGTTCAATCTTAGAACAAGGACCATCCAAGAGAGCATCAATATCACTTTTGATGACAATAGAAGCTCTGAACAAAAAGAAAGTTTCTCAACACCTATCTCTGAATCATCAAGGGAATCTGAATTAAACAGAATATTTGAAGATTTCTTTGATGATGAAGATAACTCTGAAGTTATCTTCAGAGATAGACCAAGAGAGAATTCAGAAGGACCTCAAGAAACAGGTACAACCCTTTCTGGACCCTCTGAATTAACACCTTCTGCTTCACCAAATGCAGATCAGCAAAGTGAATCAGAAGAAGCTGAAGATCAAACAGAGGATGATCAAGAAGTGTCTGAAGTAACTCCAGAAACAAATAGTGAAGTACAAGAATCTGCTTTACCATCTCTGGAACCAACTTTAGAGCATCTGAACAGTACAACAGAGATGTCACCAACTGTCATCTCTGAAGCTCAAACTCCACCCCAAATTTTTGCTCCAATCACAAGATGGACAAAAGATCATCCACTTGATCAAATCATTGGATCCTCATCAGAAGGAGTTAAAACAAGATCTGCCACAATCAATGAATGCTTCTATGTAAACTTTTTGAGCATTATTGAACCAAAGAAGGTAAAAGAAGCTCTTGAAGATCCTCATTGGATTTATGCAATGCAGGATGAACTTCAAGAGTTTGTAAGAAACAGAGTCTGGACCCTAGTTCCCCTTCCCAAAGGAAAATTTGCAATTGGAACAAAATGGGTTTTCAGAAACAAAAAGGATGAGGATGGAATAATAATCAGGAAAAAAGCCAGGTTGGTTGCTAAAGGATATTGCCAAGAAGAAGGTATTGATTATGATGAAACCTTTGCACCTGTAGCTAGGCTAGAAGCAATCAGAATCTTCTTAGCCTATGTTGCACATAAAGGATTCAAAGTTTATCAAATGGATGTTAAATCTGCCTTTCTTCATGGTAAATTAAATGAAGAAGTTTATGTCCAGCAACCTCCTGGATTTGAAAGTACAGAGTTTCCTAATCATGTTTATTATTTAGATAAGGCTCTGTATGGACTTAAACAAGCTCCAAGAGCTTGGTATGCAACTCTGTCCACTTTTCTGATTAAAAATGGATTTGACAAAGGCACAATTGATACAACATTATTCATCAAAAGGTACAAAAATGAGATGCTATTAGTACAAATTTATGTTGATGACATTATATTTGGCTCTACAAATCAAAAGTATTGTGACAAGTTTTCAGAGTTGATGAAGAGTGAATTTGAGATGAGCCTCATGGGAGAATTAACTTTCTTTCTGGGCTTACAAGTAAAACAAACTTCAGAAGGTACTTTCATAAGTCAAACTAAATATGTCTCTGAAATTTTGAAAAAGTACAAACTCAATGATTCAACTTCTATGAAAACGCCTCTAGCCATAGGAGTCAAACTTGACTCTGATCCTTCAGGACAATCTGTGGATATAAAAACCTACAGAGGCATGATAGGTTCACTATTATACTTAACTGCAAGTAGGTCTGACATAATGTTTGCAACATGTCTTTGTCCTAGATATCAAGCAAATCCAAAAGAAATCTCTTTTATCTGTTGTCAAAAGAATTTTCAGATACCTCAGAGGGTCACCCTCATTAGGCCTCTGGTATCCAAAACTTTCTAGTTTTGATCTAACAGCTTACACTGATGCAGATCATGCTGGATGCAAGCTTGACAGAAAAAGTACCTCTGGGTGATGTAGTTACTGGGCAATAAGCTGGTAAGTTGGTCATCCAAGAAGCAAAACTGTGTTTCAACTTCAACTGCAAAGGCAAAATATGTTGTTGCTGCTAGTTGTTGCTCTCAAGTAATATGGATGAAAACTCAGCTCAGAGATTATGGCCAACAATATGAAAGAATACCAATTCTTTGTGATTCAAAAAGTGCCATACTCATCTCTGCAAATCCAGTACAGCATTCCAAGACAAAGCACATTGATGTAAGGTATCATTTCTTAAAAGATCATGTTGAAAAGGGAACAATAGAAATGTATTTTGTACCAACTGATCTCCAACTTGCTGATATTTTCACAAAAACTTTAGATGAACGAAGGTTCAATTTTTTAATTAGCAAGTTGAGAATGTTGAATATGTCTACCTAACAAGGAAGAAACTCAGAGTCTCTGATCAAATTATCAGAGCCTCTGAACCAAGTAGCATATGTCAATATCAGTCTCTGAATGTTCTCCAAACACATGACAAGGGGAGAAAAATAAAAAGTTGTTCTTTTGTCAAGGGGGAGAAAAAGAATTTTTCAAAAGTCATATTAGAGTCTCTGAAATTCATCTCAGAGTCTCTGAAATTCATCTCAGAGTCTCTGAAATTCAGAAAAACCTTTTCAAAAGTCATATCAGAGTCTCTGAATTTTATCTCAGAATCAATGAAATTCATCTCAGAGTCTCTGAAATTCATCTCAGAGTCTCTGAAATTGAGGATTTTTTTTCACAAATCATCTCTCAAGGGGGAGTCAACAACTTTCAGACCAGTCATTCCTCAAACAAGAACTTTTTAATCAATTAGCAATTTTTGATATCATTTGAAATTAAAATTTCAGATTAACTGAACCTTTTTATTACAAGTGATATCTTAAATTACTTCTCAAGACGAAAGGTTTGTCTAGTCAGCAAAAAGAAGATATTCAATTTAATATTGAAAAATGGCGCCCCATTCCTATTTTCTTGGAACCTACATCCGTAGGTACAACAATTTTCAAGGCCACGTGTCACAAAAGGATGAGTGAAAGGCCAAATGGCTTTATCAAAAGGGTCAAATCACTGCCGTTTCACCTTATGCACTCAAGTGTATCTTTTTCTAAATTTGGATACAAAAACAATTTTACATCCGGATATTCATTTTTACAAATTATTCTCGAGCACTCTCTCTCCCTCTCTCTCCAAATAGAATTTGAACTTTATCTTCTTCACTTCAACTCAAAAATGGCGTCTTCAAATGAATGGTGCAAGCTTTTTCCCAAATCTGGCGAATCTTCAAGACTGTATCGTTTTCCAATCAAAGACAACAATCACATGATTCAGCTTGATTCTCCTAAGTTTGAGGAACTATACGGAGTAATCTGCGAGTTCTTCTCCAACTGTGAACTGACTCAAGCCCTAGCTGCTTTTACCAATGAATGTCCACTCTCGTTTGTTCAAGAATGGTATTCTTCCAGTCACTACAGCGATGCACATAACGGAATAATCGGTGAGTTGGACATATCTCAAGTCGTAAAATGTCGGATACTCATCACTCCTACTGTTCTACGAGAAGTTCTCCCACTCCTAACAACTGAGGAACTTCAAATCATGCGTTTTGAAAAACGCCCAACTTCTGAAACCCTCCTCCAGTTCATCCGAATCCTAAGTTACAACACTGAAATCACCAGATTGAGCAACTTCCGACGACAACATCTACCACCAATCTGGAACTTCATGTTCTCTGTCCTAAACTGCACTCTCACCTGCAAACTGGGAAGCATGGATCAAGCAACACCCGAAATTCTGTCAATCATGTATGCCCTATTCTTCAATCGCAACTTAGACATGGCCGGCATAATTTTTGATATGATTCTGACATCCATAGAGAAGAAGAACAAATGCTCGTCAAAGGACCCTGAACAAGCGACCCAATCATCCAAAGTTCCTTCAATAACATTCCCTAGATTTCTGTCTCTAATCATCCATGCGGTGATCGAGAAGCTTCATATTTTGATCGCCACTAAACAACCCAAAACTCCTTTCTACATAATGAACAGCTTCAAACCGACGATTCTCTCTTAAGCCTATCCAGAAGCAAGGCGGATCCCTCACCACATGCTGAATCAGGTAAATCCTTAATGTTTAGCCTTAGCTTCTTATCTCAGTGTTGCCCAAGGACTAGAACCAGTTCTGGGAACCCCAACACACTTAGGTCCTGAACCTGGAATGGAGAGAAAGAGCAACTCGGCTTCAGAGGGATCTGAGGACCCTGAAGTTCAGATCTCTCACAAGAGTGAACCAGAGGGTACTCTTGCTAGAGAAATCGAAGTTGAGAGAGATGGCAGAGCACTTGAAGGGGTTGTCAATGAGGGAGTTATGGAAGAAACCTCATCTGCTAGTGAAGAGGATAGCTCTACTAGCTCTGAGGAAAGTGAGGATGAATCCTTAGAGACTAGCTCTGAAGATTCTCAGAGAGAAGAGAGCAAGTCTTCTAAGGACTTAGAGAAACATGAGAGTTCTTCCCCTTCCACACAAAAAGATGCCCCAAGGCACACATATTTTAGGACATCAACCCCATCTCCCAGTGCAACCACACAATCTAACATACCTGATCCAGAGGTAATTGTTATTGAATCAGAGGTGCACACCTCGAACCCAAACCAGCCAGCCACTTCAGAGGTACCTTTTTCCACCTCTGAAGTTCACATAACTGAGGAAACTCAATTTCTGAATAAGCCCTCTTCACAGGACTTAGCCAATACTTTAAGTACTCAGTTTCCTCAGAGTACATCAGAAAATCCTACACATAATGATGCCTCTGTGGCTCATCTCTCACCCTTTAGGATATCCAGAAGAAGCTGTCCAACTCAGGGACAATGGCTTGACCTACAAAACCAAGGATTGACTTGCCTGGATCGCAAGCTCAACTCCCACATTCACTTCCAGTCCTCTGAATCTGAGGAGGAGGACGTGGTTGAGACCAGAACACTCAGAGATGATTCTCCAGAACATCAAGGATTGAGTGGAAGTCCTTCTAGAGACAACATCAAAACAGCTCTGAACGAAGGCTCCTCTGAACTCGAGGAAAAATTGGCTACATGTGTTGTAACCAATGTACCCCTCTCTGAACTTCTCACAAAATCTGAGTTCCAGATATTCTGTGAGGAAGTCAGAGGTTCCATGAAAGAGCATAACTTTCAGCGAATTGACGGCTCAGAGACCTCTGCTCTTCGCTCTGAAAACACCAACCTCAGAGCAGAGGTTTCCACTCTGAAGACCCAACTATTGGACTCCTCTAACAGAATCCAAGAGTTGGAACAAGAACTATTCAGACAGAAGGCTGAATCATCTCTGGAGGTAGCCGCTCTTAAAGCTCAGAATGCTGCTATTCAAAATCAAGCATCTACAACCATCGATGTCCAGAAGGCTCTACAAGAACTAATGGACAAGGTAGTAGCCACCAGATAATCTTCACTCTTAACAGATCAAATGGTCTCTATCTCTGACCTCATCAAAACAACAATTCAAGCCTCTGTACCAGCAGTCAGCGCACCATCAGCAACACCACAGCCACCACCCCAGACTACTGAAGACTTCATCACCAAAAGTGATCTGGCCTCTTTCAAATCCGCTATCATGAGAAGAATGCTAACTTATTCTTCCAAGATCTCTACTATTGCTCAGAAGCAGGTCAAAGCTACTCTGGAACTTCATCACTAGAAATCAGAGGAACAGGTTGCTGAAATCAGAATCGCGGCTTCAGAAGCAATTGAATCCATTCAGAAGGCTCTTCTTGACCCCAAAGGAAAAGGAATCGCTGAACCAGACTCTCCCAAATACAAACGCAAGTTTTCTGGTGGGACTTGTAGCGAAGCTGCGAAGAAAGCCAGATTTAATGATTCTGAGGACTCAGATGATGATGAGGCCTCTGAATCACACGATAGGGAGATCAGAGATACAACCAAACACACCTATAAAGTTGCTCCCTCTGCACCAGTTCAAGAGAAGAAACCAGAGAGGAACACCACCTCTTCTGATGACAACCAAAATTTGCAAACATTCACAACACCGGTAATACTTTTCGCATCATCAACACCAGGTGTTCCAATCACTCCAGTTACCGATGCAACTCCAGAGAAAATTGGAGCTCTAGAAGAGGAAGAAAACGAACAACTTGTAGACTTCTCTACGTCCTCTGAAGATGCATTCTCAACACCCGAAAGACAACCAATGGTGATGAGAGATGCCTTTGACTTAGAGTCTGAGAAAGAACAGAACTCAGATTTTGACAGAGCGGAAGAAGCTGCTGGAGATCAGATCGAAGTAATTGATGTCGAAGAGTATGTTTTCAAAAAGGCTCAACCTCATCATACCTCAACAGCTTCAGAATTAAGAGAATCTCTAGAGATAGATGGATATATCTCTAAACAGCCTTCCGAGATAACTCAGTCACAGCCCAAGGACAAAGAAACCATGGTTGTTGATGATCAGGCTCCTCAAGAGAATCTTGTTCAGAAGACAAGCATAGGTTTACCATCCAAGGTCTTCACTCAACCTCCCACATTCTTAGAATCCACTCCTGAAGCATCAATAGAAGATCACTTTCGACATATTTACTGTGAGTTCAATATGGAAGATACTCAAGTAATCCCTCTGAATCCAAGAATCAGAGAGGATATGCCAGACTACGAACGAAGATTCATACAGGCAAAGACATCACCAAGAATGGCGGTTCTCAACGATGCTCCCATAATAAAAGTTGAGAAAATCACTAAAAAGACATTCGCCTTCAACAAAATCATATATAGACATTATGTGGTGACTCGATCTGATCAGAAGATTTACGAGTTCAATGATAATGATCTCATAAATCTAAATCCATATGATCTCACTCATCTATATGCCTATTGCTCTACGAGATACGATTCAGGAAGAAGGGAGATAAGAATAAGCATGGTTGAAGTAAGACGGGCAATGGAAACTTACATCAAACACAGAGCCAAACGTGACTTTCAGATTGCTCTAAACTTGGGAGAACAAAAGCTCGGCGTGACTGAACCAGTGGAAACCATCGAAAACCTGGACAAACAAAAGACTGGATCAATCATTGAAGAACCTCTGGGTTTTATCTACAGAGTGAACCAAGAGAAAAGAATCTTTCTAGCTTTGCAAATAGCAAAGTATTCTGATGAAACCTTGAAAGGCGTACAAAAGATGATTCATGTAAAGCAAGAACGGCACAGAGCAGACCTACTGGCGAAACTAGACTTGGAAATTGGCTCAATGATTAACTTCAGAGAGCTAATCATGAAGTTTCATAGGATATGTTAAAGTGATAGGTTCTAATTATTTTTTTATATTATTCTCTTTTGTAATTCCAAATTCTTATGAGAAGTAATATTTACAGAGGATGACTTTCTCCTCTACGATTTCTAGTTTCGATATTCTATGTGTTCTTTATTTATTTTCAGTACTTAGGGGGAGATTGTTAGCCCCAAATCTGAACCTATTAAAGTATTGAAAATAACTCAGTCTTCACATAAAGTCAGTTCAGAGTCAGTCTGAAGAAAGCAAGTCTGTCTCTGAAGTCAGTTCAGAGTCAGTCTGAATAAAGCAAGTCTGTCTCTGAAGTCAGTTCAGAGTCAGTCTGAATAAAGCAAGTCTGTCTCTGAAGTCAGTTCAGAGTCAGTCTGAAGAAAGCTTGTCTGTCTCTGAAGTCAGTTCAGAGAGAGCCTCACGGAATGACATCAGAGAGCTCCTCATCAGAGATCCTAATTCAGAGCTCTGAAGATGTTCACTCTTAATTTCATGACAAGTGTTAACAGAAGAACATATGACAAGTCACCTAGTGATAAGATTTACTTTCTAGAGTAGGTCACTGTTCAAACATGTCTTGATCTTACCTTTTAGGTAAGACACTGTTCAAGCATGCTTCTATTTGTCAGATAAGTACACTACTTACTTTATGGTCCTATAAATAGGACCATCACCTTATTGTTCAAAATGTGCTTAAGAAGTCTTATATCTGATAATATAAATTGAATATTTTATTCCAAAAATATCTTGTTTATCTATTATCTGCTTTATGAACTGTGATATTTGAATCTCCTTTGATATTAAACTATATTGCTTCCGTTGTTATTACTCTTATTGTTTATATATCATTGTTGTGAGATTAAATCTGGGATCCAACAGTTTATGAGTGGAGATCAAGATGAAGAAATAGACTTAAAACTACTACCTGGAGTGTGGGAATCAAGTATAGAACAGGATCCTTTGATATTGAGAATCAAAGTTTGCTCTGATACCAATTGTTGATCCCAATAATGATATTCTTAACTTGATTTGACCTTTCACTACACACAGATTAATTAAATAGAGTGCGGAAGCGTTTATATAGTGTATGAAAGGTAGAACATGCAAAGTTAGTAGACAGACAATGTAATCAATAAACAGAATAGTAAAGTATTGCAAGAAATTACTCAAAGAACTGTTTCATTGATTACTGAAGAACACCAAGAACATGCACAAGTGTGTGCAAAAAGCTCAGGGAAAATACAATTCTCTAATTCAGATTGTGTGTGCTCGCATTTTTGAAATTCTAAGGTGGTGCTCCCATAATATACAAGAAGGATGCACCCCTTAGTACAAGACAAAGGCTGACATTCCATAAACGGAGTGCCACCTGGAAAGTAAAATCATCGTGTGTCGCTCCATGGTGATCTGGAAATCTTCGTACACCAGGCATCACGTGATTTGCATGTGATCTTGTCTTGAACTGAGTTTGCACATCTTCGAACTATCTCCAGAGGTTAGCCATCATAGAGGCTCTGTGAGTGATCACAGAGGCTCTGTGATCTGATGATCATTATCAGGTGTTGTGTCCTCTGGTAGAGTGTCGACAGATGTCTTCTGAGAATTTAACTTCCACGGAGTACTTGGATGTTCTGCAACAGACTTCTACGGTTCCTATACTTAGCCTATTTTTCAATACTTCTATATAATGTGATTGGAGCTAACAATTGGTTTAGTAAGTTTCGACTTGTGTTAGTAAACACATTGTATTCACATACTTTCACAAATTAGTCACTTGAATTGTTGTAATTTTGGATTTTCTTGGATTTTTAGATACACGAACACAGAGTTTGTTTTTTTTTGATAAATTCGCACTGTAATTTTCAGTTTTGATCATAGTTGTTTGTTCGAATTGTGTTCGAGTTGTATTTTCGAACATGTTAAATTTGTTTGTAAAGCAAATTCCAGGGAATTTAAGTTTTGAATCGATTTTCAGAAGCAAAGGGAAGAACTCGCTAGATCCACATTTCGCGCTAAGGAAGAACGTGCAAAACACTGTTCATGTGTGTTGTGCGAGTTTTGCAGGTTCGCGCATAGTACAGCTTACGAGAATTCAGTTCGCGCACAGGGTTTTCTTGTTTGTTCTGCGATTTCTTGGTTTCTCAAAAAAATTTCTAAGTCCAGTTCGTGCAAGTACGTTCTGTGAGTTTCTTTGTTTGCGAGTTTGCATTTTGCGCATTTAAATCTTCTCAAAAATTTTCTAAGTATGGTTGCCGCAAAGGCTTCTGCGAGTTTCACTAACGTGCGAGTTTAGATTCATCTGCGAGAAGTTCAAGTTTCGAAAATTTTCTAAGTCTGGTTCGCGCATACAGTATCTTGCGAGAAGTCACTTCGCACTCAACGTTCTTTGCGAGTTTCTTACTTCACGCACTTAGTATTCTGCGAGTTTCTGTTTCGCGCACACAGTGTCTAGCGAGAAGTTTGGTAATAGTGACTTGCGAATAGTGACTTGCGAGGTTCTGCTTTCTGCGAGTTCCAGCTCTGTACGAGTTCTATACTTGTATTTTTCTTGAAATCTGTTTTTGTGATAATCTGGGTTTGACTCTTCTAGTCAACTATTTCTGATTCTTTTGGGAGATCTTGTGTATCAAGCTTATTATCAATATTATTTCTTAAAGTTGTTCAAGATGTCAACTGTTTTAGCTGGGAGAGATGTGGCAATCATGTACATGTCGGAAATACCTGCAATTGAGGTTGAACGAGACAAGCTGAAAATTTAGAATGCAACCCTTCAAAAGCAGATTCATGATTTTAATTCTAAATTGTTAAATTCTGACAAATCATCTGTTTGTGCTAAATGTACTAATAATTCCAAATCTGGTTATGCAGGTATTCTCAGCACAAAAGATAAATAAATCAAATTGAGAGAAAGAGAGATACATCTTCTTCAAATCAAACTGAAGACAACTGAGAACAATTTTTCAATAACTAAAACTGAATCTGTTGCTTTACTCAACAAGTTGAAAGAGTTTGAAGAGAAAATTTCTGCCATGGAAGCAAAGAATGCTGATTTGATGAAAAGTCTTCCGTCAGATAAAGAAAAGGAGAAAGCTGAAGAAAAAGCTAATCTAGAGAAACTTTACAATCAGAAACTGTCTGATTTCTCCAAGAAGGCTATCCAAGAAAAGAAAGACTTAGAGCATAGATGTTTGAAACTTTCCAAGCAAGTGCCTAAGTTTGAAAAAAATTTAGTTACAGAAAGAGACACATTTGCAAAGGAAAGGAAAGTTCTTGATGAAAAAGTAATTGAATTTCCCAAGCAAATCTCAGTTTTACAAGATTTACTTGAAAAAGAAAAGAAATTATTTCAAGAAAAGAATAAATCTTTTGAGATTGAAAAGAAGAAATCTAAAAAGAGAAATGTTGGGATATTCAATGAAGTTTCTGCTAAAAACGAGAACTTGGAAAAGGAATTTGAGCTTGAACGCCAAAATTTTAAAAATGAAATTTCTAAGCTTTCAAAAAGAGTAACTGGTCTGTCATCTGATATGTCAAAAGAACAGAAGGCCAAATCTGACTTACAAGTGAAATTTGACACAATTCTTGAAGAAAAGAATCTTTTATCTAAAAAGATAAAAGATCTGGAAGTTGCAAATATTCAGTTGTCAGAAAAGATTTATGCAGATGTGATAGATCAATCACCTCCTTCCAGAGATGGAAAAGGAGGTTACGTCTGAACCTAACACAAACTGCTAACATGAGCATTAGTAAAACCTTAATTAAAATAAGCACCATCAAAAATAATAATTGCCTCAAATGATACACTTTCTTTCATCCAATACTTACATCAAAATATTAATAAAACCTAAAACTTCTTATAAACAAACCTCTTATATAGGATGAAACTCTGAATCCCTTAAACTCTTAGATCCCCTTCGAATACCTGCCGCGATGAAAGAAATGCGGTTGAGCCAAACGTTCAATGCACAGATACAATAGATAACAAACGAATAATCGAACCCAATACCGAATATAATAAAAATATGAATTTTGGATACAAGAATTGAACTTTTGAGTGTTCATGAAAGCTAAATCGAGTATAATCATTCCACATCTAACTTCAACTACAGACCAAAATACCCCAAACAAACAAAACGAAACCAAAAGAAATTAGACCAAATGACTCAAATTTAATTACTTAATCAAAAGTCATAACAAAATGAATAAATCCAAATTCATTATATCGAGACAGTAAATTTTGTCAAAATTCAGAACTGTCAAATCGAAACAAATATTATCAACTAAATATCAAATGAATCTGAGAAGCTTAAATCAAAATCATATCATAAGATTGCATAACGATCTCGAACAAATAATCGCATACACTTGAGTTTCATGTCAAACATAAACAGATACAACAAGTGTCAGACATAAGCTACGTACGTTGGACATTCTCATCCAACAGTACTAAATAATGTGAGATGCGGTGTTGGGCACTACACCGTCATCCACCCTACAAACTAGGGCCAACCCATACGCCTCCCATCACACCACGCCAGCTCTCATCAGAGCACACAAAATCAGAAGGAGACGCCGTGGACTGATCACACCGCCACGGGTGGTGTCACGCCATCGGTGCCACAATGACGTGCCTATGGTACCCCCATAGGTGGTTAGTAGCTCGGTACACCTTAACGTATAAACTTCAAAAGTATGTCACAACACATGTGATCACACTAAATGAATAACAAATCATACTAATTACAAAACGAATAAAAAGGGTATTTCCAATGTACAAAAATAGTGATCGCTCTACTTAAAAGCTTTATTTTTCGAACACTCTAAAACTAAGAGACTTACAAATCGAAAAGAACATTAAATGGGACGAGTTTAGTAAACCGCTGACGTAACTTCATGTACGAACCTTTACAAAAGAGTTGAAACCAAAAACGTATGGCGAATCAAATCCGAACATAGACTAGGAATTTCACACTCACAACTTTTCAAAATCGTGTCGTACTAATTTCAGCACTTTACATGTTTGCAAATCCAACATTTTTTTTCTTACTTCAAAGAGGTTTTAGAAAACAATATCTAAACAAAAGTTTTGAATAAATGTCTTAGGATTCCAACGAATCAAGAATGGACTTAATCGGATTTAAAATAGATTTTATATGAATTTTTGAAAAACATTGCGCTGTTGTTGTCTAAAACGAGACCAGTTCTCAAAAGTGCCGATTTTAACCAACTTAGATCGAAAATCACAGTTTTTTCGTGTGACGACAGTTTGTAAACGACATCTCGAGGTTTTCAGAAACATATCGTATGCCTTAATCCGATAAACGAGTGATTTGTTATGATTTTTGCAAATAGCACGAAAATTTCAGAGTTGAATTTCAGCAGATTTATAAAGTGAGTTTAATGTTTCTAACATATGCAAATCTTTATTTATCATATGTTAAACCAAACTAAAACTCACCCACGAATAGACATGATCAAACAATCAAGTAATCTAATGGAAGACGCAAATAACTTTGGAAAAGAAAAAAAAACGCGTTATTCACCTAATTGAACCGAATGACTCGAAAGAACATTAAAGAAACCGTACACGTAGTTAACGAATCAAATAAACACTTCGAATTAGGAATCCGTACACATATAAAAACGGATGAAATAAACACAATGGAGAGAAGATAAGGAATCCGTACCTTAACCAATGATAGAACTTTTAGATGTCTTTCGACGAACGTAAATCCTTCACGATCAAAACTTCAAATACGAACCCAACCTCAAACCTAAAGATTGTGTTTGGAACTTCAAAGATCCTATAATGAGCCTTATCATTATTATTATTATTATTTATTTCCTCCACTAACTAATTGAATCCATCTATAATAAAGATAATTTAGAATCCTATTGTGGTTAAGAAACCATACGCCGCCATTCATGTTGAAGTTATCCCAAAATTTCAAAGTTTAGTTATTGGCATATCTAGTCCCTCTTGTATTATAAGGTTTTTAAACTCAAACCAATAGATTCACTTATTAATTTCTTTAGAAAAACAGGATATTACATCTAAACAAGACAACTGAATCAATTTGTTCTTTTAAAACTGCTTCCAGTTTTATATCTAAAATTTTTTTAAGAAAGAATAGTATCAAATCTAAAACTGTTAATACAAGTCAGATTCGTCCTACAAATCTGTTTTATAATCATACTATTGATGGAACAGTTAAATCTAACAATATAATTCCTGGAAAACCATCAAGGACAGATCAAATGGTTTGGGTTGTTAAAGGTTCTTTAGATAGAAAAGCTGATCAGAAATCATCTCCATCCACATCAAAAGTTAAAAAGAACAGAGCTCGAAAAGGTAAATCTTTTTCTACACCTGATACATATTTCTCTACTAATCATATTATCAGGAGGAGATTGCTAAAATCAGGAGTTTGTTGAAAGGTAAAAGCCTAGTGGTGGAAGAGCCTGTTCAGCCACCTCCACCACCACCCGTTCAACAAGCTGATCTCTCGGTAGAGGAGCTGAAATCACTTCTTTATGCCAAATTGTTGTCTCAGGCACCCGCTGAGGATTCAGATGCTGATTTGATTAGATTACTCAGAGCATAACAACCCCATATGCCGACTGATTCTGTTTCCATCACTGAATTTCATGCTTTCAAGTCAGAAATGATTCAGCATATTCAGGAATTGACCAGAGCAGTTCAAGATTCGTGCAAGACTCAATCAGTTTTGAGGAAAAGGTATGATCATGATTCGGATCATGACCATGAGGGGGAGATAAGTAAGAAGCAAAGAACTGATGCAGAATTTGAAAGTGCTACTGGTGGTTCAGAAAGGGGTGAAGATACTGAAATGGTAGACTTAGTTGGTGATGAACAAATGGATGTTGGTGAAGGTCAAAGAATGGAGCTGATTTTGTATGTTAATGAAGAAGTAAATCCATTGGTTGAAAAGCCCGTGGTTGCTACAAAGGAGGAAATAATCAGGCTCACAGGTTTGGAGGAAATTTATGCTATAGATCTTTCTTCTGATGATGAGGCATCTTATGATGAAAAGTATGAAAAGGTTTTGGAAGATAAAGGAAGAAGAAAGAGATCTGTTTGAAGAAGGTGAAGCAAGTATTCTGGACATCCTTGCGTGCTCTCAAGAAGACATCCAGCTCAGTCCTGTGAACACTGAACTTCCTGAAACAACTCTTCAACTACCTGAAGTTCCATCTTTTAAAGAAATGGCTGTCATTGAACCTTCTAACCAACCAATCAACATACCTAGCCAAATAAGCCAACCTACATTAAGCCCAGAAATCCAAATCATCCAACCTACTCAACTTGATACACCTACCCACCTACCCAAACTACTCAACTAACCTTAACACAATCAATCCTTTCTAGCCAACCTATTTCACCAACCCAAACAAACTTACCTAGCCCACAAAGATTCCCAAGCCCTAACCAAAATAAACCACCCAGATTTGAAAACCTACCCAACCCAAATACCGAAACTGAAAATGAACCTTTCTTTCCTTCTAACCCTGTTGAAACCCAAGTTGGCCCTTCTGATAAACCCTTCTTGCCTCTTGTTCTTACTGATGCTCAAGTAAGATAGTTGAGAAATAGATTGAGGCAACCATTTCTGGAGGAAGAAATGAAGAATATTTTTGTTCACAGGATCAGAGAGATGGATAGATTTAAAGTCTTAGGTATCTCAGACCAACATCCAGATTATCAAGAAGAATATGAAAGGATGATGAACTGGGCCAGACAAAGGGAAAGTATTGTGAAAAACAAGTCTGGAATTGTTTCGCTAAAGCTTGTGAAACTTGTTCAGTTTGTTCATATCTGGTATCCGGTATTCCATGTGCAACGAAGAGATTTAATTGAATGTATTTTCTCTGAAGCTGACTTTTGTTTCCTGAATGTGGACGACATCGAGTATCTGTACCATCTCTTCAGGAATATGACTGTCAGGAAAGATAACATTTTAGTTGCCTTGGATGCTGTGAAGAGGTTTATGAGAAGGCAGGTTAATTTCACTTACTGTTATGACTTCCAGCTTGGAATTGAAACAAACCAAAAGAAAGTCAACATGATAAAGCCTGATCTTGGTCTGGAGAATATTGATGAGTATAGTTTGTTCACTGTGCTTGAGAAACCTGAACTTGGTGCGGTATACAAGAATTCTGAGAACAAGAAAAGGTTCTTCAGATTATCATAAATCGCCAAGTTTTCAGATGGAACTTTGAGGATGTTAAAGTTGCAATTGGAGAGGAAGCTTAAAGACAACAAGGAGAAGAAGAAACAAGGTAAAAAAGGTATGCCAAGGCAACTTAGACTCAACACAGAAAAGATAGTTGATGCTCTTTATGATCGATTCAATTTCAGGTGCGACATCAGAAACTTTGAGTATTTGCTCGGGATTCGTCAAGGAAGATTAACACGTTGGCGAAGAGCTAATGTTCACAATTGATCTAAAAGGGGGAGATTGTTACTGTATTTGTTTAGATCATTGTGTTTGACTTTTAATGTTTGACTTTAATATTTTTGAGAGAACCTTTGTAGTAAGGTTATTTTGTAATTGTTTGATAAAAGTCTTGTAGTATAAATAGCTTAGATTTGAGAGAAGCTTGTAACCTTGGCATTGTACGCATATCACTTGTGACTCTAATAGACTTGTGACTTTCTCTCTCTACACTCTCTCTCTAAAATCTTGATTTGAATTTTTGTTAATTGATTCCATAAGCTTGAATTGGACATTATCACGTACCACCGGACCCAATCACCTCAATGTTCTCAGCAACTGTCTCATTTCTCTAGTTGCTCACATCACAGTCCTCGAACATTTTCAGAAGAGATTCCAGCTGCTTGGCCATCGTATCGTTCATCATTTGCTTCAGATTGGCCATCATCTCAGTTTGGGGAGTTACCTCCCGCATAATCGAGTTGGACGGAGCCAGGTCTACCCGTGGGATGATCTCAGGCCCTCCGCCTAGCAATGGTTGGGTAGATGGGCATTTCCAAATGTGACAAATATGTGTTCCTTCAAATAACCCACCCTAAATATGCTTGTAAAACTCTATTTTACATCTCATTTGATGAAACTCTTTATTTTAGTTGAAAATGATAAAAACCCTAAAATCTCCAAAAATACAAAGTTAGGTCAAAATCATTAAAGCATGAATATTAAACAAGGAGGAGTTTAGGAGTCCAAAGTTTAAAGTTTTTGACATGTATAAAGTTTAAGAAAGAGGTATGAACTCACAATGTGGGTTTTATCAAAATCCTAGAAACTCTAGATGGAAGGATGGATATCTTGAGCTTGAGGAACACTTGGATTCTTCTCACTTATGACTTAAGTAACCCTAGCAAGAGCATTAACCCTAGAAAGAGCATTAATGGTTACAAGAGTGGTAGATGAGGAGGAGTTAATGTGGGAATAAGTTTGGTGAAGAAAACCTATAAGAGAGAGGAGAGAAATCGAGCTCCAACAAGTCACAAATCAGATAAAAATGGAATAAAGACCACTGCCTTCTTTTTAAACCCACAGACCACGTCGGCGAGAGTTCCAAGCGATTGTGCCAATGGCACTCTCGCGGGTACAATCGCCCGAAATGTACCGCGAGGTACACCATTGGCGCGAGAGTAACACGCGATAGTGACACTTGTCACTATTGTCAGGCATTATCGCCCCGATTGTACCGAGAGTCCATGAGGGCCACGCGACTGTGACCATGTCACTATCGCCGGACACTGTCGCCGAGCTCCTCCCCGGCCTCCAGAATTCGATTCTTAAGTCGTGACACATTTAGAATTGAACCAATAAACGAAGGTAAACCTTATCAAGGATTTATATCCGAAATAGAGAATTTTGGAAGAGAGCATGAAGGAATTGATTTACCGAAAACTCCGGGTGTTACTTTTGACAAAAAATTTCTTAATTGATTGAATAATTCGGTGTTTTTTAATGTTAATTTATAATTTGTATTTTGTAATTATTTTAATTATTAGTTTTTTTGACCAATATTAATATTCTCACATAAAGTGTACTTAATTTTCAATATTTTACTTACATATTTCAATATCCAACCCAAAAAATAAATGAATTTTCTTTTGATTTTTTTTGTTCTTTTAAACTTAAGATTTCATAACAAAGTCATTTTGTCAATTTAATAGTTTTTAAATAAACAAAAAGATTTTTATTTATTATGTAATTTAATTTAATATTTTTGATTTGTGATTGGATATATATAAAAAATTAATAATTAAAAAAAGACGTGTATAACATTAAATATTAAATCAAAATATATTGTTGGTCCCATGCCCAATGACTGTTTAGTTCCTCATAACGATTGTTAATAAACGTTGTTAACTTAAGAATATTGAGTTTTTTGAAATTGAAAAGTTAGGGACCATCAGTAATCCAAAATTTGAGCAAACCACGGGGACTACTATTGTTATTCACTATTCTATCTATGAAAAAAATCCCCAAATAAAAAACCTTATTAATTTATACAAACTGATTAATTCACATATACAACTTTATCCATACATGAATTAATAAAAACTAACCAAATAATTTATCAACAAAGCCAAACCAAACAAAATCAGTTTCACATGGAGTAATGTATGATAAGGATAAAATGTATCTGTCCCAACAGATAGAAAGTCTGTCTCCAACAACTTTTTTAATAGAAAAAATGAGTTTTCGTTCTCTAAATTTCTTCAATAGATTTGCTATCTTGTTCTCTATAATAGAGCAAAACTTGAAATTTTTTCAAATTTAGATAATTTTCTAAAACTTGATTGTGGGGGAAAGAAATGATTATTTTATTCAATCTCACCAATGAAATTGAGTTTTTATCATTTTATATTAAGTTTGTTTCAAAATATATTGAGATAATAAATTAGATAATATTATAAATAATATTATTTATGTTAGCATCTCTAAATGAAGTTATTAAAGTTAAAAGTAATTTTTTAAGATTTTAACTTACAATTTTTTATATTAGAAAAATTATAGAAAACTCGTTTTAAAAATGATCTAAAAACGTTGGTTTGAATTTTTTTTAGCGAACATGATTACTTCATTAATTGAATTTTAATGATGAACACCCAAGTTGATTGGAATCAAGCAATCACTAATTAAGTTTCGATAATCGTGATGCTCTCGAAAAAATATATTAAGATACGTGCCACCCAGAATGTCATCATTTCAGATAAATGTATCAAAGATAAAATACATGTGAAAAATTCTAAAATGATAGAGATTTTTATAAAAAGAAAACTTTTAAGAGTATCTCCAACAATTTATGATAAAAGTTTTTTAAAATATAATAAGAAAATAAAAATCTTTAAAAAAATTTGAATCAAACTCCAACAACTATTCTATTGGGAAAATTGCATTAAAATGGAACCAACTTTCAACTGATTCATATTTTGGGGAATCAACTTTTAAAATCATCATTTTAGAGTCTAAGTCAAACTTTTTGTTTATTTAAGGGTTTGGTTTAAATGTTAAACAGGTAACGGGTAATTAAATATGACATGACAAGTAAAAATAAAAAAATATATTATGTGGATATTTACTACAATAGCATCATTATTATTTTAAAAAAGTTGAAAAAAATTAATTCAGAAACCCAACATCACCAAAATCATCTGCAACGATTCAGGTGTGGAGTTCATCCATGCCACCGCCACCCACCACCAAACCCACCAAATCCTACTCCCCAATTGCGATGTTCACCCATGCTTCAAGACGTTCTTCGCTTTTGACAACACGTTGAGTTACGTCGGGCACCAACAACCCATCGCCGTTGTGCAGGTAACGGAGATTGTCTATTGCATCAATAACTTTCTTTTTATTAAAATTATTTTCTATTGCATCAATAAACAACGAATTTTAGTTTGATTATTTGGAAAAAAAATTTGAAAAAATCTTTAATTTGATATTTGAAACTGGAAAAAAACGAAATGTGGAATATATAACACAAACGAAGTTTTACTTTAATTTTTTTAAAATTAATTTTAGTTAGCCAATTTTTTTCATACTTATATTAATTTTAAAATATGATATGGAATTTTAATTTTTAAATAAAAAATTTATGTGTCATATCAACATTTTAGATTTATATTTATAGTCATAATAATGATGTGGAGTCTTAGAGCATCTACAACGTGCTTTTTCAAAGCTTTTTATGAGGTTTTTCAAAAAATAAAAACCTGCGTTTGAGATTTTTCACATAGTGGAGAGCTTTTTCACTTGAAGTTTTTCGCGAGGTTTTTCGTCATAATTCGTAACTGCACGACCTGCTTTTTCGTAGATTTTTCGTATTTAATCAGTTTTAACTTTATAGAATTTTATAAAAATTTCGTATTTAATCAGTTTTATTTATTAATATATTTAAAGTAATCCTATTTAAATATAATAATTAAATAAATAATATAAATAAATACATAATGAAAGTAATTATATTTTATATTTTTAAAATAATATCTCAAATTTTACATATTTATATACAATTTTAACAGATTTCTGAATGACCCACTTTTTATTTTTGGTTATACATACTTTTAAATTTAACATTTTTTAATTTTTATTTTACAAACTTTTTATACAACTTATATATATATATATAATATTGTATTAAAAGATTAAAAAAATTATGTAAAATAAATACATAATTAAATTAATAATATTTTCTTGATATAAATAAATATGTATTTGTATGAATTTTAATGTATTTAATTCTATAAATAAGAATAAAAATGATACTATAAAGTTAAAATAGTGGGACCCTGAATAGTTTAAAAAAGTAATGAAAAAGTTTGGGTGAAGTTTTTCATATAATGGAGGTATATAAAGGTTTTTAAGTTGTTGATGTGGCAATAATGTGTAAGAAAAAAGCTATGAAAAAGTTCGATGAAAAACACGTACACTGTGGATGCTCTTAGTTGGCAAAATATTTGGGTAATGTCATTATTAGTAGGTCAACAAGTTAACTAGACCCTTAAATAAACCAAAACTTTGATTGAGACCCCCAAAATGATGATTTTAAAAGTTGGTTCCCCAAAATAGGAATCAGGTGAAAGTTGATTTCATTTTAATGCAATTTTCCCTATTCTATTTAAGCAACTATAGTATTAATTATCTTATTAAAATCAAGCTGGTGCCAAGCCACCCCCAATACATGGCCGAGCCCAATTAAAGTTGTTGTATGAAATGATTTTTGTAATTAAAAAATAGGTTCAAAACTCCCTCAACTCCTCAAGCCCACAGATACTCTGAAACTTGGGCTCTTGCAATATCCCATTACAACAGGTAAGTAAATTTGTATTCATTAATATTTGGTTTTCTTTTATTAAATATTAAAGTTTAACGGTAACTGAAGTATTTAAATTCTAATTAATTAAGTTTATGAATGTTTTAAACTCAAATGTATCGTAGTAACGTAAATACAATCATTAATTATGTACAATGTCTAAGTATTGAATATGTACAAGGTCTGTTGTTAACAAAACTCAAACCAGTGTTTAATTGTATGTAATTGTTGATCTTGATATATTGTAATTTGTTTTAACATTTTAAATAGCATATATGTAGATTGAATATTTTTAAAAGATGGAGTTCTTAATTTTGTATGCTCTTGGGTTGTATCATGATTTAAAATATTCAATTTATTTAATTATATTATTAAAATATTCAATATATGAAAAATTGGGAGAGGAAAAGTTTGCTTTTTAGAGATAATAACTAGTTTTGGGAACCACAAGGGTTGTAACGTACCGGTTAAGTCCTTGTGGGATGTAGTGGAATATCCCATCTGCCCTGAGTTCGAATATAGGCGTACACAACAATTGTGGTCACTGAGGTTTAATCAGGGCTGATGTCTTACAGTCATAATTTGCCAAGGGATTAGTCTAGGCATAGTCTAGGACACATTCCATAAAAAATAATAATAATTAGTTTTAGGGAAAAATTATCTATTTAGAGAATTCTCTAAATTTAGAGATTTTTACAATCTATTTCCTATTTTCTCTATTTTAGCATAGATGATAACTTAGCTGTTGGAACAACAAAAATGTTAAAATCCCAATTTTTTCTATTTTAGCATAACTGTTGGAGATGCTCTAACAAATTTTATTAAGGAAAACTTAAAAATACTAACAAACTTTCACATTTTGATTTTTAAGTGATTAAATTTTTGAATTTTTTTAAAGCTAATAGATCTTTAAATTTTTTGAAATCGAATAAATAAATCTTTCAACTTTTAAATTAAAGAAATCCAACGAACTTCCATAATTTAAATGATTTAGTCCATAGTCAAATTTTTGAACAAAGTCCTTATATTTATAAGACAAAAGAAATATACCATTATGTATCAAAAAATCAATAACAAAGTATGATATAAACCAAAAAAAAGAAATAATTAAATACGATTTTCATCATCAATTATTTATTTTTTATATTCAAATGAGAATCATAAGAGAAACTAATAGTTATTTATTTTTCAAATTCAAATGATAATAACAAGATCATAACAAACATCTGTAATTGTAATTTGAATCTGAAAAATAAATAATGGTTAATAAAAAATGGTTTATTTTTGGGAAATTAATTAAAATAGTCATTTTTCACTAATGGTTTACCTTTTAGCCATTTCTCTTCTTGTTTTACCAAAATCGCCATAGTTCCGCAAAAACCTAGGTCCGTAATTGCGGACCTAACTAAACGACAAAAAATTACATTTTCTACCCCTTTTCGCAAAAAGCTACCTATGCAATTATGGGCCTGGCCCCTAGACTTTCAAAATTTACACTTTATACCCACAAAAAGCTACCTCTGTTGCGGACCATAGGTTTTTGCGGACCCATGGCTCTTTTGATAAAACTTAGAGAGAAATGGCTACAAGGTAAAACCGTTGGTGAAAAATAGTTATTTTAATTAATTTTCATTTATTTTTTCATTTTATTGGTTTGTTGTACTTTTCCAGGGATTTATTTGTGCACTGAAATAGAATTGATTATTTCTTTAGGTGTAATAATTTTTTCGTTCAAAACAAAATTCGGGCCTTAATATCTCAAAATATGAAAGTTTTATTGCTTTTTCCTTTCTGTTTTAATAAGTTCAAAGAATTTATTTGTTCGATTTTAGTAAGTTCAATAATTTATTTGTTCTATTTCAGAAAGTTATCCTTATTTACTCGAAAAAAAGGTCTTAATCCCCTAAAAATATGATAGTTCATTGGTTTTCTTAGACTTTTCCCCATATAAAATATAAAGGGCAAATTGCATGAAATGGTAACCTACTTTGTTCCAATTCCAAATTTAGGTAACATACTTTTAAAACTTACATTTTTGTACCTGAGATGTGACATCTCAAACATTTAAGTACCTGGTAACCGGTTTAAACATTAAGAGGTTACATGTAACACTCGGAATTTCGGTAAGTACAAGTCAACCCGTACTTCCTTGCATCTTATAAATAGTGGGTTTTATATTAAATAATCATTTTAGATGGTCCCTATAAGTATCGGGAGTCTTGGTGTCGAAAAAGCCGAGTTTCGGGGCTTGGTACAGGCCCGACTATAATGTTCGACGACTATGACATGTCATAGTCGCACCTGGCAAAGTAGCACAAAAGGGACAGAATGCTAGGGCAATGCTGTGACTATGCCAGACGACATTGCCATGGCATAGTCACCTAGCAATGTCGCTCAGATGGGGCAGCTGCCGTTAAAAAACGGTATTTCAGCCATTCTTCTCATTCCTCACTTCTAATCTTTTCCCTTTCTCTCCCAAATTGTTTCCCCTTCTTCCCTCACAAACCCTAACTCATTTTGGAGTCATTTTCCTTGGGTTTTAAGGTGTTCCATCATCATCATCATCAAAGCTTAGGACTTCAACCTCAAGTACTAGATCAAATGTTCTTCCTCATTTTTTGAGATTTTTAGGTTTTTGGGGATTTTGCTCAAAATGTTAGAGGTGAGTCCATCCTACTCTTTTCTAAGTATTCATTCAAGTTATAAATGCTTCATTGATTACTTCCTAGTGTTTATGTTTCTCAAATTTCGGTTTGAATGATTTTGGAGAATTTGAGTCAAAATTAGGGTTTTGGCCAAAATGAGAATTTTGATATAAGGTGTTTGGGGGAACGATTCTAAAATGGTTGGTTATGAATATTTATGGTTGGAAACTTGTGGATCTAGGTTTTTGGAAGATTTGGCTTGAGGATACAAATTTCTTCAAAGGAGCTCAAGTTGGGGAAAATCTAAATTTAGCCTAAATCTAGCAAGGTGACTTCAAGTTGATTTGTGAAAATGGTGTATATGACAAAAACGTCTATTTTAAAGCATTTATGTATTTTACTTGATGATTATCAAATGTTGGAATATTTTATGAGCTGTACTTATTTGAGATATTTAATTTTATAAATCTTATGTAACACCCGGAGATTTCTTAGATGAGTAAGGTGTAAGTCTAGTTCCCTTTACGTCACTTTAGTGTCTTATCTGAATTAATTGCACTTTTCATTCATGGTAATATTTCGGGCCAAAATCGAAGGACCAACCCCTCTTAGCGAGCTTGTCAGTGACTGTGACATGTGTCAAGGTCGCACGACATTGTCGCGGGTGGTTCGATAGTTGCGTTACATCTTGGGCGATAGTGATCGCGATTGTGCCCTTGGGCATTCTCGTCGGTCACAATCGTCGGGATTGTACCGAGAGATGGGTTGGGGCTACGACTATGCCCTAGCGACAGTGCCAGTGGCAATGTCGCGAGGCAATCTCTCCTGCGGGCTCTGGGTGTTTAAAAAACCCCTACAGCCCATTTTTCACTTCACATTTTCACCAAATCAGTTTAGGGTTCGAGTGAGAGCAGTTTTGGGGCGATTTTCACCCTCTCCTACATTCTTAAGACATAATCAGTGGTTACCTATTGAAGTTTTCTTATTGTAAATTTTTTTATCATTTCTTTATCATTATTTCTGAAAGATATCTGCACTTTAACAGTCTGTTCATGATTTCAAGGGGAGTGTGAGAAGTACCTCAAAGATGGTCAATGTTATTTTGAGGGGGAGCATATCTAATGTATGCATTGTGATTACTGATAACTTGTTAGTGATGTATGATTTTAGGGGGAGCGTACAAGTCAAAGGAGTATGACTATGACTTCTGATTGTTTCTGATCAGAACTCGTACTTTAATTGTTTTACTGCTTTATGTCATTTTAATTTTCGTGAATAAAGTTGATTTGACTAGACCTTAAGACTTTTGCAGTTTGAGAGATGCTTACAAGATCATATTTATATGATTTTAAGCTTGACTTGGTGAGATGTAAGATTGCACGTAAAAGGTATAATTCTTTATCTTCATCTCATATATGGTTGAAAGAAGGACAACTTTCAATCATAAGAAAACATGTTCTTAAATGTTCAAACCACTTCCCGATTCTCAAACAGATTTCTTCAATTGGAAGTGTGATTTTAAATGTTTTCTGCTTCATCTTTGAGCTTTAACTGATCAAGTTAAATCATCTGAGCGACATATGCTTTATAGGATAACATGGGATCAGTGTGCTAGGACTTATATGAACTTCTATGGATTCACGTTAACCAGTGTCTCCTACCCAAGAAGTTAATCCTTTAGTGATTGAATGTGAGGAGTCCAAAAAGAAATGAGTGTGGGATGAGTGATGAGGGAAAATGCAATGAGAGTTTGGTTAGCTGTGAGCTTCATGACTAAAAGAAAGAGGGTGTGAGATCAGAGTAAAAGAATATCAAACTCTGCACCAACTACTTTCTGAGCCGGGCAACCACATTACTAATGCTTCACAATTCTTCGTGAACATTATTGAAATAGGCAACTAGCCCATGCCACCTCTTGATTATAACCCCACCAGCCACTTATTTTCTTCTTAACAAGAAAATGTTTCATTTTCAAAGGGGACGCAACACATATGTTATTTGATTTTCATTTGGAAAATCTGGATATTGAAAAGAAGGAAGTCTGCCCCACCTTTACACTTCACTAATGCACATTGAGTCTGTGTTTAACTAACTGTTATCTCAGTGGTTTACACATTTTGAGCCTTATAAGCAATCATCGCGTGCTTAATTTTTTCTATCACATGCACGAACACACAAGGAATTTGTTTCTTTGTCATAACGTTCGTAGAAATTACCTTTGTGGTGTTTTGATGATTGAATGGAATCCCTGGGGGAGTGAACATCAAAAATCTCCTTTCCAATGTGTATTCGTTACACACAGTGACTTCGTGTTACTGACAGACATTTTTAACTGATTCATTTGTTGATTCAGGTGTTACATTCCAATTTTGTCTAGATTTGAAAAGATCTGGATGCACAGCTTTATGAATTGACGGATAATCTGAGGTTCTGTATGCAAACTCAGTGGTGGAAGACATTTCTTGAAGAAGAGTTTTGATGAACTCGTTGCTCTTTTCATCAAAAAGGGGGAGAAGTGTCAACCAAGAAATGGGGAGAATACAAGTTTTGAAAGAATTTCTGAAGATATGTTGTTTCTGAAGAAAGTTTTCTTGAAGATGATTTGCTAAAGCATTCTGAGTTAAATCTGGAGATAATTACTTTTCGTCTTTTGGGGAGATTGCTATACTTTTGAAGACAAAGAGGGAGATTGCATCTTCTGAGCATTAAAGAGAAGATTGATTTGCTAAATCCTTTTCAGTAATGATCTTGATCCAAAGGGGGAGATTGTTAGATCACAGATTTATTGGATTCAAGATCATCATTTTCTGAAGATAGAAATCTGAAGTCAAAGCTGGAAAATTCGACTCTCAACAATAGTCTAGGTCATTTGTAATAAATAGTCAAAGTTTGTTTTTGTATTTTCGTTTTTAGTCCTTTTCCTTAAAATAGGTTTTTGGTTTATATTAGGTAATTAGGTTTTCGTTTTTGTTTTGTTGTTGAATCTGTAGCAGCCGCACGTAATATTGAGAAATACAAAGAGAGTTGCGGTTAGAGAGAAATAGAGAGAGAAAGCTTGATCGAGATTCATATTCAATCTTGTAACCATTTGAATCGATTGCTAATTCAATATCAGGTTTGCTTATTCATTATTGTTTAATTGTCTTGCTTGATTGGAACGTGAATCACAGGGACACACAAACAACATCACAAAAAAGGTACTTATTCATACCGAGATGGTTTGCATAGATCATTAACGTTTTCAATCGACACATTAGAAAATGAACATTTCCGGATTGCTTATGCTTTAAAAACTTAACGGAACCAGCGCCTCGCCCTTTCCACTGGTTTCCATCTTCATCAAATCGATATAACTTCGCTTTACTGGAGATTCGAAAAAATAAGTTCAAATCATAATGATAAAACCACAAAACTATTTAAATCAGATTGGGAAAGAAACATTAGTGAAGTGATTTATAGAGAAAGGGAAGAAGAATGCATCGTAAACTGACAACTCATGTGAATTAGGTTAGCAAATGAAAAAAAGCTCTGATATACATATTTACTTTCAAGTGAGAATCCAACAAAACCTACACATGAATATACAATCGGAGAGAATGAGCTGTAGATGAAAGAACATGTGTTCTTGAATAGGTGGTTCTATGTCGCCGGAGAGAGAAATGTTCCAGAGTTACGAATTCATCCCTAACGATGTGTTCTCTAGTTGGAGAGGAAAGAGAAGAAAAGAAATGGATGGAAAAGAAAGGGAGAGAAAATAAAGGAAATAGAAATATTTTTTTTCATTTGTGTTATCGAAATGGAAGGAAAAGGAAGGAAATGAAAGGAACGAAAATAGTTTTTCATGTTCTTGAACATTAGAGAAAGGAAATGAAATATGTCATTTTTACAAATATACCCTTATAAAAATATATTCTTTATAATGAAAGATTGGGTAGTTTTGTAATTTTAATAATTTCAGTAATTTTTTTAAATTTTTTAAATTTCTTTTATTTCCTTTCCTTCCCTTTCGTCCCACATTTGGGAGGAAAGGTTTGGGAGGAAAGTTATCAATTCTTTCCTTCCGTTTCCTTTACTTTCTCTCCTAAAAAAGTTTCAAGAACACGAGTTTTTTTTACTTTCCTCCCATTTCCCTCAATTTCCTTCATTAAATGAGTTTCGAGAACACAACGTAAAAGTGAGAGTGTTTCGTGAACTGGTAGTCTAATTGAGAGGAGACGTGGGAGAGAATAGTAGTGATTTATGGTAATAGGCGAGATAGGAGTACTAGCCTGATTTCTATGATTAAGGCAACTAGATACTTGAGGAAAGGATGTCAAGGATTCTTAGCTTATGTTGTAGATGCTAAGAAAGAGAAGTGCGGAGTGGAGGACGTGCGAATAGTGAGTGAGTACCAAGAGGTGTTTCCGGAGGACTTGACGAGTCTGCCCCCGGATCGTCAAGTCGAGTTTTGAATTGATTTGGTGCCTGGAGTTGCACCAATAGCGCGTGTGCCTTATAGATTAGCACCTTCTGAAATGAAGGAAATGATGTCTCAACTGCAGGAGTTGTTAGATAAAGGGTTCATTAGACCAAGTACCTCGCCATGGGGAGCGACAATACTTTTTGTAAAGAAGAAGGATGGGACTATTTGAATGTGCATAGACTACCGTGAGCTTAACAAGGTTACGATTAAGAACAAATATCCGATCCCGAGGATAGATGATTTGTTTGATCAGTTGCAAGGGGCTAGTTATTTCTCTAAGATAGACCTGAGGTTAGGTTATGACCAACTCAAGGTTACAGAAGAAGATATACCGAAGACGGCTTTCCGAACAAGATATGGGCATTTTGAGTTTTTGGTGATGTCGTTTGGTTTTACAAATCCCCCTATAACTTTCATGGATATGATGAATAGGGTGTGTCAACCCTATTTGGATAAATTTGTGATTGTGTTTATCGACGAAATATTGGTGTACTCGAAATCCGAGAGGGAACATGAGAACCACCTTAGAACTGTTTTAGAATTGCTAAAACGGGAGAAGCTTTATGCAAAGTTCTCGAAATGCGAGTTTTAGCTATGAGAGGTGCAGTTCCTTGGATACGTAGTGTCCCAAGATGGGATCAAGATGAATTCGTCTAAGATAGAGGCAATCCGAGATTGGGAACCGCCAAGGAACTCGTCTGAAGTTCGAAGTTTTCTCGGATTGGCGGGATATTACCGTAAGTTCATCAAGGATTTCTCACGTATTGCAACCCTATTGACTTATTTAACCAAGAAGAGTGCTAAGTTCGCATGGACGGAAACATAGAGAAAGGCCTTTCAGAAGTTGAAAGATATGCTGAGTAGCGCTCTGATCTTGACATTGCCGGATGGTACGGACGATTTTATGGTGTACAACAACGCACCCAGATTAGGATTGGGATGCGTTTTGATGCAACGCTGGAAGGTAATCATGTAACACCCGTGTTTTTGGGTTGATTTTCTCTATTTTGGCTTCGTTTTGGGTATTTAAATAATCATACGTTAGTGCCTCATTGTTTGTTTATGAATTACGAAACTCGGTCAACCCTCCCTCGTCGAAACCAGATCAGTTCAGGTCGAAGGCGCGCCCAAAGGGTCTGGGGAGACTATGCCACCAGAGCATAGTCGTGTGTCATTGTCGCTGCCCTGGGGTGGATTTCTGGACAAAACTCAGCAAAGTGAGGTTGGGGTGCGACATTGCCCCGACGACTATGACCAAGGCTTTGTCGTCAGTCATAGTCGCCGACGGGGGGACTAGTGGTATAAAACTCCAATTTTCTGGATTTTAACTTAGAATTGAGTTGGAAGTATATTTGGGAGTTCTTCTCCAGCGATTTTGGTGAGTACCTAACCCTAGTTTCACTATCTTCATTAATGGAACTTCAACAAACATTTATGGGGATTTTGATGCATGTCTAGGGGGGAACTTTGTTAAAGACCTAGCTTGTAGCAAACTCTCAAGTCCTCATTTCTCTACCTACCATCTCTAGGGTTTGATTTCTTCTAAGAAATCACCAAGGTGAGTGCATTCTTGTCTATCCTACTTATTTATATATGGCTAACAAGGGTTTTAAACTCTACATATATGTCTTCTTATATCTTTAGTTGGTTGTGTGAAGTTTGACCTAATATCTTAATTTTGAAGATGTTCTAGGTTTGAGGAGTTGGGTTTGGAATGAATGACTAAATGTATCAAGTAACATGAGTTTGTTGGTGAATAGAAGGTTTAATGTTGATCATAATAATACACCTCTCAAATGGCTAAAGACTCGGTTTAGGTTGATGTCTCAAATGGCTAAAGACCCGGTTTGGGTTGATGTCTCAAGTGGCTTAAGACACGGTTTGGCTTGATGTCTCAAGTGGCTAAACATCCAGTTTGGGTTGATGTCTCAAATGGCTAAAGTCCAGGTTTGGGTTGACGTCTCAAATGGCTAAAGACCCGGTTTGGGTTGACGTCTCAAATGTCTAAAGACCCGGTTTGGGTTGACGTCTCAAATGGCTAAAGACCTGGTTTGGGTTGAAGCCAACAAGCCAAATGGCATGGATAACTTGATGTGTACATTGTCAGATGTTGTATGGCATTTCATGTACTACGACTGTGAGTTCCCAATTCAATCCATTATCAATTGAACACTCAATCAATTCAAACACAGAGAGAGAATCTAGAGAGAGAAATAGTCATATATCTCACTTGTCAAATGTTTACAATTATGCACTCAATACAAGGTCACTCACCGTTACAAGCTTTTGTCAAGACAAAGACTATTTATACAATAAACAAAACACTCACATGTTTAAACTCTCAAGAGACTAAAACTCTCAAAGACTTAGAAAGTCAAAGTCAAACCTTACAAAAGTCAAATGTTGATCTAAATTATTACATTAACAATCTCCCCCTTTTAGATCAAGCATTTATAATAGGCCTGCCCCAACAAGAATAACTTCCTTGTCTGATCCCGAGCAATGATTCAAAAATCCTTATCCCCCTTCTGAAATGAAGTTTATCATCTAAAGCATCCAACATTCGGATCAAAGCAAGTCTGTCAAATTTACCAAGGCCTTTTTTTTCCTTTATTGACTTTCTCTTCATTATTTTTACACTTCCGGTTAAGCTGGAGTCTGACAACCTTAATTGTTCCATCTGAAAACTTGGATAACTCAGATATCCTCATGAACCTTTTCTTGTTCTCTCCATTCTTGTATATTACTCCAAGCTCAGGATGATCAATGACAGTAAACAGATCATAGTTCTCCAAATCTTCCAAATCCAAGTTAGGCTTTGTCATGTTCACCCTCTTCTGGTTGGTTTCTATAACAAGCTGGAAATCATAACAGTAAGTGTAATTGACGTGCCTTCTCATGAATCTTTTTACGGCTTCTAAGGCAAATACAATGTTCTCTGGACGAACAGTTATGTTTCTGAATAAGTGGTAAAGGTATTCAATATCATCCACATTCAGATGAGAAAAATCGGCTTTAGAAAATTCACAGTGAGAAAGATCTATTCTTTGTACATAGAACACAGGGTACCAGATCTTCCTATGAAATTTCCACATTTTGACTTGTTTTACTGTGACAATTCCCGATTTGTTCTTTACGTACTTCTCAGCCTTTCTTTCCCAAGTAATCAATCTTGCATATTCCTCCTATATCTCTGGAGGTAAATGAGAAACACCCAAAACTTTGTGAATGTCTAACTCCCTGATCCTGTGCACAAAGATTCTCTTATTGTTCTCTTCTAGAAAAGGTACTCTCAGAGCATTCCTCATATGTTTAATTTCAGCATCAGTAGGTATAATAGATGCTTCAGGAATGTCTGAGGGGCCAGCTTGGGCATCAACTGGGTTAGAAGGAAAATAGGCTTCAGGTTCGGCTTCAAGATTAGTTTCAGGTTGATTATCAGGATTGGTTTCAGGTTGGTTATCCGGTATTGGGCTTGGGATTCTGTTTGGGCTTGGAAGTTTTATAGGGCTAGGAATTTTGTTTGGGTTAGGGATATTTTCTGGGCTAGGAATGGGTTGGTTAACTAGGCTAGGGATGTTTGTTGGTTGTTCAGTAGGTTCAGATAGGTTAATTTCTTTGAAAGATGGTATTTCTGGTGGGGTTCTAGTAGTTTATGGAATTTCATGGTGCACATGACTCAACTGAATGTCATCTGGTGTACCCATCAGGATATCAAGAATGTTCTCATTACCCTCTTCATCTGATTCCATCAAACCTTCTCTTTCTTTCTTCTTTAACCTCCAATAGTTATCATATTTCTCATTTGCCATCTCTTCGTCATTAGATGAAAGATTAACTATATCAATATCCATCATCCCAGTAAGCATCATAATTTCATCCCTTGTAGCAACCTTAGGCTTTGCAACCCTCGGTTCTACCTCCTCATTAACATACAACACTATCTCAGTCATTTCTCCTTCATCAACTTGTTCATCATTTCTCACATCTGTCATCACCACATCATCTCCCTCTTGAATATCAACCTGAGTAGCTTCAATCTCAGTGGCAGTTCTTTGTCTCTTACTTATCTCCCCCTCATGATCTTGATCAGAATCACGATCATGTCTTCTTCTGGTAACTGCCTGAGCTTTACATGATTCCTGAACTGCCCTGGTAAGATATTGAAGATGTTGTACCACTTCAGACTTGAAAGCTTGAAATTCTGAGACTGAAACTGTGTCTGAAGGTACATGAGCATGTTGAGATCTGAGCAACCCAACCAAATCAGCATCCGTATCATCAGCTGGAGCCTGGGATAACAACTTTGCGTACAATAGGGATTTCAGCTCCTCATATATTGATCAACAGGTTGTACTGGTGGTGGTGGAGGTGTCTGAACATGCATTTCAACAGCTGGACCTTTCCCTTTCAGTAAACTCTTCACCTTTCCTAACTCTTCCTCAAATTTAGCGGACAAACGATCTTCAACAGCCTTTAAGGTGTCGTTGAGAAATTCCTTTATCACGAAGTCAGGTAAGCTCACACCGGGGACACTTAGACTTCCTGTTAACACAACTGTTGAAGATTCAACCGTGTGGCCTGTGTTCAAAGCTGGCATAGTGTAAGCAATGACAGGACTTCCATCTGATCCTCGTAGACCGGATTGCGGTTCTACTACAGATGTTCCGATCAGGTCACTGAGACATCCGATGGTAGCAGATTCTATAAGTGTCCTAGTAATGGAAGTTGGTAGTTCAAGAAGCGCTAGACTCGACTGTGCACATAATGGAATTGAGCTCTGGGGCAGTTGAGCTCTATTTTCAATATCCAAACTTTCCGAATGAAAGTTGGATAGAGTATGTGCTATATCCCCGTGCAAAAGTGAGACTATGTCTTGTTGAGAGGCAATAGAATGGATAGCTGAGGTGTGCAAGTGCATAAGTAGGCTAATTATGGCTTGTACATCCGAACGCAACACATGCGACGGAGCACTAGATGTGGTTGCCCTTTTGGATCTATAGGTTAGGTTACACACTATCTCACCATATTCTTTTTCTACATTCTCACTTTTCCTCACATTATCTGTATTTTCAACTTCAACTCTCTCATTTATCCTTATATCTCTTAGTACATTCTGAATGTTAGCAGTAGCAGCAGTATCTATCTCCATGTCCTCATGGTGTAAGGAGATGTCATCCAGGAAACCAAAATAGTGTTGTAGATTTTCATCTTCAACATCAACATCATGAATATTCTCCACTTGTTGTTCTAAAGTAGCAGAAGGAATAGTATATGTAGAACTTGCCTGCTGATCCGACTCTGTTTCAGAGTTCTCACCTTCATTAGCAATCTCTTCCTGAGGACTTGATTGACGAATGATAGCCATGTCAGGTTGAGATGTAGAGACTTCTGGATGATTGTCAACTTGTGCCGAAGCCCCCACAGCTTCAGGTTGAGAATCCTGACCCCCGCCTGTACCCCTCTCGATATTTTCTCTCAACTCTCCCCGTCCCTGGACTCCCTTAGTCACAGGAACCCTCACTGACTCCACTCGTCTAAGGTTGGAGTCTGGGGTAGGGATTGCCGATTCTGGCATCCCATAGACTCTATATAGTCCTTAACACACTCTGAGTGCAAATCAACATAGGAAAGTAGAGCTGCTGGAATAGGCATGGAGTAAGCAAACGTCTTTTTCTGCTTATGAAGATACCACATTTCAAATTCAGAAGCAAGCTCATGATGAGATCTCTTAGGGATATCTCTATTGGAGCGGATCATACTTCGAACAATCAATTGAAGAAACCTCTGGTATGGCACATATAGTGGTTTCTTGGATGTTCTCTTGCTGATGACCTTTTCATATAATTCAGTCTAGAATGCCACTGAATAGTCTACGTGCAGATCATACACAATAGCATGAAAGAGCTGCAGTGTATGCATGTTTGTGTTATCAAGGCCTGAGTGCCTGGAGGTCAAACAACGATTGATGACGGAGAACATTTGATAGTAAAACGGTGTTAAATTAGTCTTCTTGAACTCACTGATCTTTTGTCAATTGACCCACATACCCTAAGGCTCGGATGCCTTCAAATACTTCGGAATCAACTGGGTATGAGTCAAAAGTGGTTCTGCCCTCTCTGGAATTTGCTTCAGGTAAATCCAGGATAAGTTTGAGTCTTTGCTAAGTCAGAATTGAAGTGAAATTGTCAATCCGGACTTTGAAGAATTTGTTCGTGTTGCTCTGCACCACATACTCAATAGTTTTCTAGGCCTGCTGCATGTATAACACATGAATTGATACAGTGTCTGTCAAGGCCTTGCTGATTGGATGACCCTTCAGAATTTCAATGACAAGTGGATTGACATTTAGAACGTCAAAATCCACGTGGTGATTATTCAGATAGAGCAACAGATACTCAGAAGGATGAATGAGAGAAAGATCAGGATCTACACCGATTGTTGACTGAATGTGAGATCAGGAAGATGGCATAGGAGTTTCCTTGGACACATTAGGATAATTCTCATCCATCTAGACAATGAGATCATGAGAAATTTTCTCTGCCATTTTATACCTAAAATGGAAAGAAAGTATTGGATATAATCCAATATGTTAGCAATAAGCACAAAAATATGTTTTCAGAAAATGATTTTGATACACACAGTATCAAAGTACAGAAAGATTGTACTTTTAAGCTCACAAGATAAGCACATAGTGTTGCAAGATTCAAAATGCAACATAATACTGAAAACAAATAACCAAAATTGACTAAAACACTTGTGTTTTGATTTTGTTCTAAAAAATGTAGTAGTAGTGTAAGAACTCTTAAGCATCTGAAAGATTTCAAAAAAAAAATTGAACTTAAAAAGTTTCTAAGTCCAGAACTCTCATAACACCGAGAGGGACTTAAAACTCGCATGACAAACAAAGTTACCATGAAACTCGCATGAAACTAGGATGGACCATGAACTCGCATGAAGTTGGTTTCACTCATGAAACTCGCATGAACCAAGAATTCGCATGACTTCAAGAACTCGCATGACAAATTGTTCATTTGAAGAACTCGTATGACCAAGTGTTCTATGATAAGAACACTTAGAATACTGTTCATCTTAAAATTTGAATTTTGAACATATCAAATCCAAAAATTTTACCCTTTAATCTGAAAGTTTTTCTTTTGTTATGTTCGATTAGGGTTTTATGTTAAGCATATCATCAAAGTATGAAATTTGAGGTCATGCTTAGGTTCGATTTTGTCCAAAGTAGTCCATCGGTTCTAAAAAGAAATCCAACAGTTCATGAGTTCATGTCAAAATCCACAATCCAGTCAAGGTAACCTGCGAAAATCAAAGCAAACAAGAAACCCATAATCTATTTGGAATTCTAACATATATACATGCATTTACAAGAAAAAAAAAATCAAAAATACAAGTGGTCTCAGTCAAAAACACAAACAGACATGAAAATTTTCGAACAAAAACCCTAAAAACTTTAAAAATCAAACCTACAAACATAAAGAAAAATATACAAGAACTATATTCGAACAACAAAGAATCATAACCAATAAGAAACCTACACTGAATCGTTTTTGAAGATCAAGAAAATCAAAAGTCGCACGGTTTGAAGTTTGAGAGAAAATAAGCTAAGTGAGAAACTAGCACAAATAATCTGAGAGAAGTGAGTCATTAAAGGGAAAACATTTGAATATATACTCTGACAGTACACTGACATGTGGCACGATTTGATTCGATGACTCACTTCATGCAGACCAAAGAAGAAATGAACTTGCCGCACAACAAAGGCAAGTATGTGTGTGTTCACTTCATGCATGAAGCAATGTGCGCGAAGTGGTGTAGACTTGAGAAACACGCGTGCAAGGTCATGCGGGAAGTGGAAACTCGCACGACATAGTGTACGTGTTTTGAACTTCACGCAGACAATGTTATGCGCGAAGTGAGAACTCGCATAACACAACGTGCGCGTTCTACACTTTGCGCAT
Source organism: Arctium lappa (assembly GCA_023525745.1). Taxonomy (NCBI): domain Eukaryota; kingdom Viridiplantae; phylum Streptophyta; class Magnoliopsida; order Asterales; family Asteraceae; genus Arctium; species Arctium lappa. Next base: position 73,039,983 of record CM042051.1, on the reverse strand, counting down.
GCAATGTTGTGCGCGTTTTAAGAACTCGCATGCAACTATGTGCGCGTTCTATACTTAGAAAAATTTTAAATTTTTTTCCAAAAATGGGAACTTTCCGAAAAAAAATTGTCCCACTTTCTAAAAATAGCAAGTTTTATGAAAATCACTTTTAAGCTAAAAAATGTAACTTTTTCTCTTATATTTTTTTTCATATTTTCAAAATCTTTAACACAGACTCACACACACACTTACAGACTTTGCAATTATACTCCCCCTTGAAGGGTGCATTGTTCTGTGTACTCCACCTTGATGTGTGCATTCTGTTCAGCATACTGAAGCACGAGTCCTGATCTGACTTGATCAGAAGTCAAAGTTCAAGATGTGATCTTGTTATACACTGCCAGAAGTTGTTTTACTGCAAAACAAATTAATATTTTGGTACTCACTGTACATGAGTCCGCAACTATTAATAATATCAGACTTTAAATGTATTTAACAACCAAAACACCTAAACAGATAAATTCAAATCAACTCCCCCTCAACAACAGGTACAAGAAATAAGAATATAACTATGCATCAAAGTTCAACATCCCAAGTTTGCTGACCAAAAATTTGAATCTTTTTTTCTCAAGAGGTTTAGTGAACAAGTCAGCAACCTCAAAATCTGTTGAAACAAAATGCATTTCTATATTCCCTTTCTCTACATGATCTTTAATGAAATGGTACCTGATGTCAATGTGTTTAGTTTTGGAATGCTGTACCGGATTCGAAGTTATTGCTATTGCACTTTTTGAATCACAATATATGGGGACTTTGTTGAATGTGTATCCATAATCCTTCAGTTGTGTCTTCATCCAGAGAACTTGTGAGCAACAACTTGCAGCTGCCACATATTCTGCTTCAGCTGTAGAAGTTGACACGCAGTTCTGTTTCTTCGACGACCAACTTACTAATTTGTCTCCCAAATATTGACATGCTACGGAGGTGCTTTTTCTATCTAGCTTATTACCTGCATGATCTGCATCTGTGTAGGCAATTAGCTCAAAACCAGAATCTTATACCAAAGGCCCAAACTTGGTGTGCCTTTAAGGTATCTAAGGATTCTTTTAACAACAGGAAGATGAGACTCTTTGGGATTAGCATGATACCGTGCACAAAAATAGGTAGCAAACATTATGTCAGGCCGACTTGATGTCAAGTAAAGAAGAGATCCTATAATACTTCTGTAGGTCCGTTGATCAACTGATTTTCCAGAGATATCAGCGTCCAACAGACTTCCAGACTGCATTGGAGTCTTCATGGGTGATGAAGAGGTCATGTCAAATTTCTTCAACATGTCTCTTATATATTTGGCTTGATTTATAAAAATCCCTTCCGGGGTTTGTTTAACTTGCAAGCCTAAGAAAAAATTTAGTTCACCCATCATTGACATCTGAAACCTGCTCTTCATGATGTTTTGAAACTCATTACAAAGATCAGGGTTCGTAGATCCAAATATAATGTCGTCTATATATATTTGTACAAGGATCAAGTCATCACCTTTATTCTTTAGAAACAAAGTTGTGTTGATAATACCTTTTCGAAAGCTAGACTCAGTCAAGTAAATTGACAACGTTTCATACCATGCACGTGGCGCTTGCTTCAGTCCATAGAGTGCTTTATCCAACACGTACACATGGTCTGGGAACTTTGGATCAGTGAAACCTTCAGGCTGACTTACATACACTTCTTCATGAAGGATACCATTGAGGAATGCTGACTTGACATCCATCTGGTATACCTTGATATTCTTGTGTGTAGCATATGCAAGAAAGATCCTTATAGTTTCGATCCTTGCAACAGTTGCATAGGTTTCGTCATAATCAATGCCTTCTTGCTGATTGTAACCCTTCGCGACAAACCATGCTTTGTTCCTAACAATTATACCCGCTTCGTCCTTCTTGTTTCGAAAAACCCACTTAGTACCGACGATTGTTTTGTCTTTGGGTCTTGGTACTAATCTTCACACTTCATTCCTTTAGAATTTGTTGAGCTCGTCTTGCATCGCATTAATCCAATCTGGATATTTAAGTGCCTCAAACGACTTCTTCGGTTCCATGCTGCTTAAGAAGTTTGAGAACATATAGAAATTTGTAGATGCAGACGTAGTAGCAGATCTTGTAGACACCTTAGCATTCGGATCTCCAATGACGTTTTCAGGGGGGTGACTCTTAGTCCATCTGTGGGTGCTTGGCAGAACATCTATCTCAGTCTGATCATTTGAGTTATCAAACTCATCCTGGATTGTAGGCATATCAACTTCTGTTGCAGTTGGACTTGTTGCACTTGGTGATTGATCAACTTCGTCTGTTGTAGTTTCTGGCTGATGTTCCCCAGATACCGCTGATATAGATCCAGGTTTAACCACTAGAGAAATCTTGTCAGTAGTACTGTCTTGTTCAGCTTGTTCAGAAACAACTTGTGTTTGGCTTGTAGAAGCTTCATAAATTTCTTCAGAGGGTCCATAGATTTCTGCACTTGTAGTATGCGAGTCAGTATTTGCAATATTATCTTGATTGTTATCTTCACTAGATATATCATTAAATGCATCAAAGAATAACAAATCAAAATCAAAATCAGTGTGGGATGTAGAAAGCTTATTCTCTTTAATATCAGGTTCTACACTGGTTGATGTAGAAGCTCTGTCTTTAGTTCCGAGTTCTGAACTGCTTTGTTCAGAAGTCCTAGTCTTCAGTTCATCAAAGGTTACATTTGTACTCTCAATTACAGTCTTTGTTCCCGTGTTGTAAACTCTATAAGCCTTGCATTGAAGAGAATATTCGATGAATACTCCTTCGTCAGCTTTTGGTTGAAACTTTGACAGGTTCTCTCGATCATTAAGCACGTAGCACCTGCAGCCAAACACAAGGAAAATTTTAATAGTAGGTTTTTCGACCATTAATAATTTCATAAGAAGTCTTATTGAAACGTTTATTTATTAAGGTCCTGTTTTGTGTGAAGCATGTTGTGGCTACTGCTTCAGCCCAGAGAAACAAAGGTAGATCTGAGTATGCGAGCATCGTCCGTGTAACTTCTGCCAATGTTCTGTTCTTCCTTTCAACTACCCTGTTCAGTTGAGGTGTCATAGCCGCTGAGAAGTTGTGTGAAATGCCAACGGAGTCAAGAAATGATTGCAGAGTCGCGTTCTTAAACTTAGTACCGTTATCACTTCGCAATTGTTGTACCGAGCTTTGAAGAAGAACTTGAATTTTATTTATGTACTTGATGATCAGATCAGGAGCCTTAGATTTCTTCCGTAAGAACTCTAACCGGGTGTATCTTGAATATTCATCCACCATGACCAGAATGTACTTCTTGCCATTAACGGATTGAGTTACATCGGTCCACACAGATCCATGTGAATAAGCTCTAGACATTTATTGCAGTTAGATAACATCATGAGCTTGTGAGAACTTCTCTTCATTTTGCCTCTTTCGCATCCATGGAAAGCGGGGGAAGTTAAGTCCCCGTTTCCTTGGACCCTTTACAATAGTTGAACGTATCGGGCTGCAAGCGTACAAGTTACACTTGCCACCTGAAATGTCCGGTATTCACCCTACGTTCCACGTATGCTATTTACGGAAATGTCTGGCGGCAGAAGAAAGCGTTATCCCATTGTCAGAGAATCGGGTGGACGACAACCGTTGTGTCGAAGAACCAGAGGCCATTTTAGAGATAGAGACCAAGAGACTTCGATGTAAGGAGGTCACGATGGTCAAGGTGCAATAGAGATACCATCGGGGTGCAAATGTGACTTGGGAGGCGGAAGAGGATATGAAGCGTCGATATCCTCATTTGTTTATATAGTTAGGATTTCGGGGACAAAATCATTTTCTAGTTGGGGAGGATTGTAACACCCATGTTTTCGGGTAGATTTTCTCTATTTTGGCTTCGTTTTGGGTATTTAAAAAATCATACATTAGTACCTCATTGTTTGTTTATGAATTACGAAACTCGGTCAACCCTCCCTCGTCAAAATCGGATCAGTTCAGGTCGAAGGTGCGCCCAAAGGGTCTGGGGTGACTATGCTCGGTGACTATGCTACCAAGGCATAGTTGCGTGTCATTGTCGTTGCTCTAGGGTGGATTTCTGGACAAAACTCAGAAAAGTGGGGTTGGGGTGCGACATTGCCCCGACGACTATGACCAGGGCATTGTCGTCGGTCATAAGCGCCAACGGGGGGGACTGGTGGTATAAAACTCCATTTTTCAGGATTTTAACTTAGAACTGAATTGGAAGCAGACTTGGGAGTTCTTCTCCAGCAATTTTGGTGAGTACCTAACCGTAGTTTCACTCTCTTCATTAATGGAACTTCTACAAACATTTATGGGGATTTTAATGCATGTCTAGGGGTAACTTTGTGAAAGACCTAGCTTGTAGCAAACTCTCAAGTCGTCATTTCTTTACCTACCATCTGTAGGGTTTGATTTCTTCTAAGAAATCACCAAGGTGAGTTCATTCTTGTCCATCCTATTTATTTATATATGGCTAACAAGGGTTTTAAACTCTATATATATGTCTTCTTATGTCTTTAGTTGGTTGTGTGAAGTTTGACCTAATATCTTAATTTTGAAGACGTTCTAGGTTTGAGGAGTTGGGTTTGGAATGAATGACTAAATGTATCAAGTAACATGAGTTTGTAGGTGAATAGAAGGTTTCATGTTGATCATAATAATACACCTCTCAAATGGCTAAAGACCCGGTTTGGGTTGATGTCTCAAGTGGCTAAAGACCCGGTTTGGGTTGATGTCTCAAGTGGCTAAAGACCCGGTTTGGGTTGATGTCTCAAGTGGCTATAGACCCGGTTTGGGTTGATGTCTCAAATGGCTAAAGACCCAGTTTGGGTGGTCGATTGTATTCTTCATTTTGTTGGGTTTGTATATGTCATACTTTGTTCCCCGATTAGGGATGTTACACTTTGGCTTAATTTGCCTTTACCTTAATATTCAGGTTTGAGCGTCCCCTATTTTAGGGTGTGTCAGGTTTACTCAAATTATAGACGTCATATTGCCAGATTTTGGAATTTTAATTTTACCCTAATTTTTAGGGTGTTAAAGATCGCGTACGCATCTCGTCGGCTGAAAGATCATGAGACTCGATACCCACCCACGACTTGGAGTTACCAGTCTTGTCTTTGCGCTAAAGATATGGAGATATTACCTTTACGGGACAAAATGTCAGATCTTCATGGATCATAAGAGCCTTTGCCACATTGTTGATAAAAAAATTGAATATGGGCCAAAGAAGGTGGATGGGACTGCTGACGAATTATGATTGTAAGATCAAGTATCATCCCGGGAAGGCCAATGTAGTTGCCGATGACCTAAATCGTAAGGAGAGGGGTGAAACTTCTAAGGTGATGGCCGTGAGGGCCGAAGTGACGTCTAATTTGTTGGACGAAATAAGGAAGTGTCAAGTGGAAGCACTAACTTCAGAGAAGGTTAAAAAGGAGGGAATGGTCGGACATGTAAACCTCCCTAACGGAGGACAGTCGTAGATTAAAATGTTCCAACGGGAGGATTTAGGTCCCTAGACTTGGATAAGTTAGGAAAGTCATACTAGAGGAAGCGCACAGATCAAAGTATTTGATTCACCCATGGACTAATAAGATGTTTGGGGACTTGCACCAAAACTATTGGTGGCCATGAACTAAGAAAGACATAGCACACTTCAGGGAGAGGTGTTTGACGTGCCTACGAGTGAAGGTGGAGAACCAACGACCTTATGGGAAGCTGCAACCTCTAGATATACCAGTTTGGAAGTGGGACCAAATCATGATAGACTTCGTGACCAAATTGCCTACAACCCCAAAAGGGTACAACGCGATATGGGTAATCGTGGACCGACTTTCTAAATTGGCACACTTCCTACCTATAAATGAGACCTACTCGTTGGAAAGGTTAGCAAAGTTGTATATCGATGAAATAGTGACCCGTCATGGTGTGCCGTTGTCAATAGTGTCGGATCGTGATAGTCGTTTCAACTCTACTTTTTTGGAGGAGCTTCCAAAGAGAAATGGGGTCACAAGTTAAGATGAGTACTGCTTACCATCCTCAAACCGACGTTCAGAGTGAACGAACTATCCAGACTCTGGAAGATATGTTTAGGGCGTGTGCTCAAGATTTTCAGGGTTCATGGGAGAACCATTTGCCATTGATCGAATTTGCCTACAACAAAAGTTACCATGCAAGCATCCAGACGACTCCGTATGAGGTACTCTATGGCAGGAAATGTCGAACACCCTTGTTTTGGAACGAAGTTGGGGAAAAACAGTTGGTAGGACCCGAGATAGTGCAGATGACCACTGATAAGATAATCCAAGTGCGGGAAAGATTGAAGGTGGCACACGATCTACAAAAGAGCTACGCGAACAAACGACGAAAGGACATAGAATTCCAAGTCAGGGATAATGTAATGCTCAAAGTATCTACTCGGAAAGGAGTGGTGCATTTTGGGAAGAAGGGAAAGTTGAGCCCACGCTACATCAGACCGTTTGCGATTGTTGAACGGATTGGAGAAGTGGCGTACAAGCTTGATATACCAGAAGAATTACGAGGTATCCACAACACGTTCCACGTCTCTAACTTGAGAAAGTGCTTAGCGGAAACTAATATGGCGGTGCCATTGAAAGATGTGAGGGTGGATGAAAAGTTGAATTTTGTCGAAGGACCCGAAGGCGATCGTCGATATTAAGGTTAAGAAATTGAGGAATAAAGAGATTAATCTCGTAAAGGTTCATTGACGTTTACACAAGGGACAAGAAGCGACTTGGAAAGTAGAATCCGAGATGAGATCCAATTACCCACATTTTTTTTGACAAAGAAATTCCGGGGATGGAATTCTTTTGAGGGGAGGGGGAGTGTTGTAACGACCGTTATCTCCAATTCACTTTTATTGATCTAAGTGGTGGTCGAAGTTGTAAAAAGAAAGTTAGGGGTCCTTTTGGACAACATTTGAAAGTTATATAAAGTGGAAAATAAAAACCCTTAACCCTCCCTTTATTCTTCTTTACTGGTTACGCTTATGAGATAGAGAAGGGTGAGTAAAAAAGTTGATATTTGGATAGAAGCCTTGAAGAAATTGGAAAAGAAATCAAATCAAAACTTGGGAGACTTCTTCCTTAGAGGTAACCATCTCATAATCATCTTCCTCTTATAAAAGGATAGAGACTCTAATTGAAATTATGAATTTCTATGATAAAGCACTGGTAAGAGTTTATTAATCTTGATGCTTGTTATGGGAAATCAAAAGAATAAGGATGTTGATGTTTCGAGTTTGAGGTTGTTTTCAGTGTTTAAAGAATTGCTTTGCAAAAAGGAAAAGGGGGGGGGGGGCTCTCGGCGATTTCCCTCGTGGAACTGTTAGGAATCGCCCATACCCGGACTTGGGCTCGAACCGGGAACAAGAAATCCTGGGCAATGTTTAAACCGGGAAACTCGGGTAGTTGTACTCCGGGAAAACCTGAGTAATGTTTATACCATGAAAACCCAGGTAATGTTTATACCGGGAAACCCGGGTAGCATGTGCCGGGAAACCGGTAACATCAATCGGGAACTGGGGTTAGATCTCGAAAGCGACCGACCGAGAACCGGGTTTCACCTCGGATGTGTCACGCCCGAGAGTCGGGTGAGAACGGATAGGCCGAGAGTTTGGAAGGCTCGAATGGGGTAACCGGAACCCATTGGAATTCGGGCGAGTCCAGATCGAAATTAAATTAGAATCCGGGCAAGCTTAACCATCATCCGTTTGACCAATTTGTAGGAGTTCGTGTCGTTTGGGGGTGAGATTTGTTTGTGTGTCAAGTTCCTCGCAACCAGGTGAGTTTCTTTAAACCTCTCCCCATTTATATGGAAAATAAAGATACTTGAACCTTTGTGCATTTTGAAATTTACTGTTGCATTGTTGATACGTGAAATTTGCATACATGCTTACGTTAATATCTAAGATGAAGGATCTCCCTTTTACTCACGATAATTATGTTCGTTTTTTTTATAAACTTCCGTTTGTTGAAGAGTCGGGTTACATAGTGGAGTTTGGGTATCTTGGGTGAGGAGCAGCCTGAGGAATTGGTTGAGTCGTGTGCCTTGAATATGTTTCTCGCGCATACAGATATGGCATCTACTAGGGGTCCAAAAGGGGATCTATTGGGGGCACCAAGGGTGGACATCACATGAAGGTGATGGAGGTTGACCCACTGTGTAAACCCCTTTTCGTGGGATTGTCTATGGTATTTTTTTAGACTACTATTCTTAACTTATTAATTATTGGAGTTGCGAAATTATTATTAAAAGTTGTTTAGACTATCTTCGGAAGGGAATTCACTAGACCGTGTGATCTAACCCTCACTTTTCAAAATTTAAAACCGTTTTCAGGTAAAGGAACCGGTGGTGCATCTTCCAAAGGGAAGGAGAAAATCTGAAGGTTTAGAGTCGAAGCTAGCTGGTCTAGAGCATTATTATAGTTACTGTTAGCTTTAGACATCTCGGCTATAAAAGGGTGTTTCCATTACTAAAATTTGAAGGCTTTATTTTATTTTGATATGTATTGGGATCCGTTTGAGAATTATTTTAATTCAATGCTATGCTTGATTTCGTGGGCTGTTATAATATCGTTAATAAAAACAAAAAAAATGGTACACAACACCAAGGAAATCCATGAGGAATATATTTATGAAAGAAGAAAACCAAGCTAAAAACACTATCGATAAACGAAAAGACAACAATATAAAAAACTCGAGACGAAGCCAATTATGATACAACCCAAGAGCATACAAAATTAAGAACTCCATCTTTTAAAAATATTCAATCTACATATATGTTATTTAAAATGTTAAAACAAATTACAATATATCAAGATCAACAATTACATACAATTAAACACTGATTTAAGTTTTGTTAACAACAAATACTTATACATATCCAATACTTAGACATTGTATATGATTAATAATTGTATTTACGTTACTACTATACATTTGAGTTTAAAACATTCATATAAACTTAATTAATTAGGATTTAAATAATTAAGTTACCTTTTAACTTTACTACTAGTGTTGGACCCGTGCATTGCACGGGAGGATAAATTTTTTATTGGAATATTTAACCGAATTAAAATGAAACGTAATTTCTCTGTTAACAGTTAATGAAATACAATGAGAAAAACGAATGTATTTTCATAAGTGGTTAACTTGCATATATTTTTAATCGTTTGTTGTTATAACTTTGTGCAATAATATTGGTAATAGTTTTGTATTATATTATTTAAAACTCAAACGACATGTCTCACAACATATTTATCTGACTATTGACTTCAAAACCTCATAGTATTAGTCGATAAAAATAAAGATATGTATATATATCTTATTCCCCTACTTTGAAAAATATAAACAAATCCTCAATAAATAAAATAAAATATAAAAAAGTAGTTTTTCAAAGAAACAAAAATATAGTGGAATACCTTTTGTTCAGTTACAGGTTCCGCCAGACCGTTCGTCTTCTTCTTGTACTCGGATGATACATAGAGAAGCTATATATATTTATAGTGAATGTAGATAATATTTTAAAATCTTTTATTTTTATTTTCGATTTTACATTTAAATGTAAATATATTAAAAATATGGAAGAATATTTTTATATCTACATCGTTTCTATTTTATTTTATTTACACTTGGTTAATTTGGAAAGTATTGCGGAATATTTTTATTTTAAATAAATACGATAATTTATTAGTGTATCTCGTTATTTTTTATTTTTAACTCATATAAACCTTCTTTTTTTTCTTTTAATGCTCGTGAAAAAAAATACGTGTAAATTTTATATTATCAAAAAAATACGTGTAGATTTTATATTATGCTAATATAAAATACGTGTAGATTTTATAAAATAAAATAGATTTTATATTAGCAAAAAAAATACGGAAGAAAAAAGAGTTTATATAAATCTCATTATGTAAAATTTTTTTATAAAATAAAATATTGAAAAAGATTTTATAAAATAAAATATGGAAAAAGATTTTATAAAATAAAATATGGAAAAATCATTATGAGATGTAATATAAAAAAAATACGGAAGAAAAAAGATTTTATATTACATCTCATTAATATAGATTTAAATGTAAAATCTACATTTAAAATAGATTATGCAAATATAAAATCTATTTTATAAATTATCCACCAAAAAAACAAATAGTTATATTAATAAATGAGTATCCATTCCACAAATAGATGATTATGTGAGATATTGTGCTTGGAAAAGTTGTACCAAAGCATTAAGAAATTGTAAATTAAGTAATTGGTTTTAATTAATTGTAACTTGTGCTTAAAATGTTATAATTAAGAGTTTTTATGTCATTTTTATAATATATTTTGGAGGTTTTGTCGGCCCGGCCTGGCCCGGTAGTAAACCGGTTCAAGGCCCGGTTTTTGGCCCGGCCCGATTCGATGGTTTTAAAAAAAATAACCGTTATAGATCCGTTAACTAGCCGTTTATAGTCGTTTTTGACCATTTTTTTTATTTTTTACCTCCCCCCCCCCCCCCCCAACCCCCTTTAAATACTTGTGTTGATTATGGAGTTAGACACCAACTTACAAAACGCAAAAAAACGCATACAATTCTAATTTCTTGCTATTTTTAAAGTGTATTTTAGTGATCCAATGATTCCAATCCAATTTTTATTTTTTAAGGTTTAGTAATTGATATAATTGAGTTTTTAAAAGTTTATTAATTGGTATAATTAAACCTATTTTTTAAAGTTTATTATATAATTAATTATTATATAAAGAAATTAAATTTAAAAAAAAACATGGCCCGATCACGGCCCGATTTTTGGCCCGGACCGACCCGGTTTTCTAAGAACCGGTTTCTTCCAACATTAACAACCAGGCCACCAATATTTGGGTGAAACCCGGCCCGGCCCGAAGCCCGCTTGGACCGGTTTTTGACCTTACTTTTTGGACCCGAAGCCCGTTTTGGCCCGGCCCGACCCAAACCCGATATTTGGCCATCACTACTACTTAACATACAAACACTTTTATATTCCAATAATTTTGTATTCATTTTTACTTGTAACATACTAATCTTGACAAGGATCCCAAGTTTATTATCCTCTTCTCCATCACATTTAGGTCTCGTTTGGTTTGCAGGATTGAAAGAGATTTGAAATTGAATTCCATTCCAGATTTTCAATCCCTTGTTGTTTGAAATATTTCGAGGATTTAAAATCCCATGATTTCATTGAAATATCATAAACATAGGATTTTGAAATCGCAAAGCGATAGTTGGTATTTCACATGATTTCTTAGAATTTGTACATAACAATATTTTAAAATATGGTAGAAACATTTGTTTTGTAATAGTCGGTTGATAAAAAAAAAAAGTAATTTAATTATTTTTGTAATTATTTATAATTTATTTATATAAATTGTTTATAAAGAATATATTTCAATTCCACTCCAAATTCTACAAATGAAAGACACCAAAGATTCTAAATTCTTCTACGAAATCCAAAACCCACAAATATCTTCTATCAAACCAAACACCATTAGTTATGCAACATCTATGATCATCAATGGCACCAGCAGAACAACACCACTATAAATTAAAATCAAATCAGATATGCAACAAAGTTGAAGTTAAACAGAAAACCCAAATCACCATAATCCAAAAATAAAAAATAAGATTCAGAAAAAAGTTAACTCCTGCAAGATTACAACAAAAAACAAGCATCAATCCTACAATTTTGAATCCAAATAGTTGAAAAGATGAAAGAATTTAAGGTTGAGAATTAAGATCACACCCATTGCTGTTTAGTTTTCTCCATTCTCTCCAATAACCCAGCAATCTCTGCTTGCATTCTCATCTTCATCTTGTAATACTCACAATGATCGTTTTCCGAAACCTTAACCTCTTCCGCTTTCTGTTTTCTTCGATCTTCGGTTTCATGTAAATTTAACCTCCCAATCTTCTCTGTATACTCTTCATCCAACTTCTCGATCTTTACCCTGATCATCCGTTTATACCCTTCTGCTTCTCTTCTTGCTTCATCAGCTTTTGTTTGAAACATTCTTGCTTCCGCTTCTTTTATTCTCACGAGGCTTTCCACGCTGTCAAATGCGTCCTTTTTTGTTGATGATTTCACGGACCATTCGTCCTCGATCATCATTTTGTTGGAATTCATCAAGTGGGGATGAGTTTTGAGACTGATTTCATGGGGATTCTCTCCCCTGCCACTTGATGATCCCATGTTATAGAAGGAGGTTTGCTGCAATGAGTGAGGTTTTGATGGTGGAATGGCGGACGTGTTGGAGACGGGAAACTCCGACGTGATGTCTGTGTCTATGGCTATAAAAAGGATGCAATCATAAATCAGAGTAGAACGATTAAAGAAAAACACAACAAAAATCATGCTAATAACCACCATTTGCAAAGCGTTAAATGTTACAAAAATCCATGAGAACCAATCTCAATGTATTGTTTCACATGATATTCTTTTTTCATCTAAGGCTAGGATTTAAGGTACTATTTCACATATATTTGTTTCACAATATGAAACCTTTTTACATGTACTTTATTGTTTCATAATGTGAAACAACACTGTATGATGTATTATTTCACAATGTGAAACATCACATGATTCAATGGTTATCAACCTTTTTGAGATTTTCATTTGATTATGCCTGCCGCCACTAAATATACCATCAAACTTACCATTTGACGGTTGGTATGGCAGTGTGAGATAATGAAAGTATAAGGAGATAGGCATTCTTGCAGAATGATTGGGAGGTCTAGCTTCGACCCTAGGCACCACCCACCTACCCCAGAATAATGAAAAAGATAAAAAAAAAAAAAAATGTAGGATATGGGAACCACCATCAAATGATAATCTTGATGGTATGTTTAGGGGATGCCATATACTTACCCTTAGATGTTTGTTATTGTTGCAGGCTTTTGAATGTGACATGAAGCTTGCAAATTATAAACAACAAATAGTAATAAATAAGGATTGCCAAAAGCAAACTCATATGAACTAAACAAATCTCTATTAGTAAGTAAATGATGACATCTCGACCCCCGAAATGCAAATTTGCTGTAAAAAATGGCTTGTCTATCTTCTTCAACAAGAAATCATAAGTTTAGTGCTTCTACAACAAGATCATTTATGTTTGCTTTTGGGTTTCACCGTTCTATAATTTCATTTGGTTAATTCTAGCCTACCCTAAGGCCATCTTCAACCAATAGTGCCATAATGTAGCCACAAGTGATCTCCAACCAATGTGCTAAAGAGCTAAATAAATGTGCTTAAATACTTCTTGGTGGGTCATATTGATACAGATCCTTCTAATCTGATCCAACATTTACCCAAGCCGAGAGTGTTTAGGGTTTACTCCAGACGGGTCAAATGAGTGGAGGATTAGGCTGGGCCCAATTAGCTTTTAAAAATGGAAAGTGTCACTTATAAATAGGGAGAAGGCTGGTAGACTGAGGCATTGCGATTTTTCTTGTTATTTGTGTTAGGCTCTTAGCTGTTGCTTTGAGAGAGGGAAGTTTTCCCTGGAATTGTGTTTTATTCACTTTCCTTTTATCAGTAAGTTTCCTATTTTTGTTATAATCAATTGGAGTTCTTTACTCCGGCTTAATCTTTTAATTCTAACCAATTGTGTGAGTTCCTATCATTGGTCCGACCTACCGTTGATCTGCCGGTATTCTCCATGGAAACTCGTTCTCAACAAGCTCGATTGGATCATCATGAGGAACAAATTTAGAAACTTCAATCAGATGTGACGGAGATCAAATCGGCAATACAGTCTGTGGAATCGGATCAAGTGGAACAGACCGAGTTTCGCAAATTCGTGATGAATTGGGTGAAACAAGGTAAGAAATTGGTGGTGGATACGGGGGAACGATTAGGTATCTTTGAGGAGGATCAATCGGATTTCTTCTCTCAAAAGAAAACCGACTCTTCCTTTGATAAGGAGGGGGGGGGGCAATTATCGAACGATCACCTTCCTTGGGCAGCAAAGAAGGTGAAATTGCCTGAGTTTTCTGTTTTCTCTGGTGTCGATCCTCAAGGATGGATCAAAAAGGCGAAACTCTACTTTGAGATCCATGGAATTTATCCACAAATACGTATCCGTTTGGCGCAATTGAGCATGGTAGGGGTCGCTCAACACTGGTTTACCATCGTGAAGGAGATTTATGTGCCATTATCGTGGGATCAATTTACCAAAGAGCTCTTACAACGCTTCAGTGGTTTGGAGATTCAAAATCCTTATGAGCAATTGGCGACGCTTCAACAGATAAATTCCATTCATGAGTACATCGAAGATTTTGAATATCTATTATCGTTAGTTCCTCGTTTACCGGAGTCCCAAGCTTTGGGATACTTCATCGCCGGTTTACGAGATGAGGTCAAACGTGGGTGCGACTTCATCGTCCTCAATCTCGTCTGGACGCCATGTATTTGGCCAAAGACGTTGAGGCAATGCTGTGTCCATCTTCAATTAGTGTTTCCCAGTCTCGATTTCGCTATCAGAGCAATGGCGGTGGTCCTGGATCGACTTTACGACCAGATCTGAAGCCTTCCTTGGGCCGGTCTGATTTTAAAGGACATGCTAGTACTGGGCTTAATGACAAAGGCCCAACCCCACGACCTGATTCACTCTCGGAACCCAATCGGTCTGTTTCCTATACACGACCGAATCCAGCCCCATTTTTCGATTCATCGGCTGTAGGAAATAGGAATCGAGGTTTTCGTTCCCTCCCTCGTACCGAATGGGAGGATCGTCGAACGAAGGGTCTATGCTTTCGTTGTGGACAGGCTTTCGGCCCAGCTCACAAATGTCCGGAGGGTAAATTGCGGGTTCTATTGTTGGCTGATGATGAAATTGTTGATAATGGCGGTGAAATCAGGATAATGAATGCATCCGAGGATAGTTTGGGTGGTGACGACGAGGAATCACAACCGACCGGGTTGTGTACCGTTCTGGAGTTTCAAGGTTCGTTAGCTACGGTTGAATTCGGAGGCAAAACCTTGAAGATCGAAGGGGCGATTTCGGGAATACCGATTGTAATTTTGGTGGATAGTGGGGCAACTCATAATTTTGTATCCCGTAAATTGGTCACGGCGTTGGGAATATCCTCTCAAATTTTCTCTGGTATCAATATTAAATTGGGAGAGGGGCATATGGTTTTTGTGAATCAACGGTGTTTAAAATTACCAGTTTTGATTAGTGGCTGTGATTTCTGGGTGGATGCCTTACTCTTCAAAATGGGCCATTTAGACTTAGTTTTAGGTATGGAATGGCTGAAAACCTTGGGAGAAGTGGTTCATAATTGGAAAAAGCAATCGTGCGGTTCTCTCTGGATGGAAAATCAGTTTGTATCCAAGGTTTATCTGATTCGGAGGTAAAGCAAGCTTCACTTCACACATGGTTATCGTTGGAAGAACCTCGTAATGATGCATCAGTCGGTTTACACGTTGTGGATTCTGATAAACGGGACGATAACGATACGTTATCCAAGGAGCAGGCTGATTTACAACGCCTATTTGATCAATTTGCGGCTGTTTTCCAAGACCCAACGGGTCTTCCTCCTACTCGTACTTGTGATCATGGCATTTCATTAGTATCCCCTACTTCCCCGATTTGTGTACGACCATACCGATACCCGCATATTCAGAAAGCGGAGATTGAACGACAGGTAAAGGAACTTCTTGCATTGGGAATGATCCGTCCTAGTAAAAGTGCCTTCTCAAGCCCGGCAATTTTAGTTCGAAAGAACGACAACTCTTGGCGAATGTGTGTGGACTACCGTGCTCTCAACAAAGCCACCATTCCCGATAAATTTCCGATTCCGGTTGTCGAAGAACTCATCGATGAATTGACGGGAGCCCATTTCTTTACGAAATTGGACTTGAAATCCGGGTATATTCAAATTCGCATGAAACCCGACAACATTGAGAAGACGGCGTTTCGTACCAACGATGGCCACTACGAGTATTTAGTGATGCCCTTTGGCCTCACTAATAAGTCGGCCACCTTTCAAGCCTTTATGAACGATATCTTTCGGCCTTATTTACGAAGTTTTGATGTGGTTTTCTTTGAAGATATCCTGATTTACAGCCCTTCTTGGTTCCAACACTTAGAAGATTTGAATACGGTCCTTCAAGTTTTAGTATCCAATGAGTTTGTGGTCAATCGAAAAAAATGTTCGCTTGGACAAACATCTATTGATTATCTGGGACATATTATTAACAGCCACGGAGTGGCCATGGATCCTGAGAAGATCTCGGTTGTGTTAGAGTGGCCAGTTCCGAAACAACTGAAAGGACTACGTGGATTTTTGGGCCTTACGGGTTACTACCGTAGGTTTGTTTGTCATTACGGTAGTATCGCCAAGTCGTTGACAGATTTAACCAAAAAGGACGCTTTCAAATGGATTACGGAAGCCCAAACAGCCTTCGATGAGTTGAAACGAGACATGGTCAATTCTCCGGTGTTGGCATTACCAGACTTTTCGATTCCCTTCACAATCGAATGTGATGCGTCGGACCGAGGAATCGGGGCGGTCTTGATGCAACAACAAAGACCCATCGCTTACTTCAATAAGGCGTTAAGTGAACAAAATTTAGCGAAGTCCGCGTACGAAAGAGAAATTATGGCACTGGTTTTAGCGGTTCAACACCGGCGCTCGTATTTATTGGGGACTAAATTTTGTGTGTATACGAATCAAAAGAGCCTCAAGTTCTTGCTGCAACAACGTATTACGAACCCCGGGCAACAAAATTGGGTGGCCAAGTTGCTGGGATATCAGTTCGATATCATGTACAAACCGGGCCGCGAAAATAGGGTGGTTGACGCGCTGTCTCGACGGGCAGAAGATGGTGAGTTGTCTTCGTTGATGTCAAGGCCAGTTTGGGTCTAAGGGACTCAACTTATGGAGGAAGCACGCAACGATCTGGGTTTACAACAAATTATCCGTGACTTAACGAATGACCCAAGTACCCATCCCGGGTATGTGGTTTGACACAATGTTTTGTATTACAAAGATAGATTGGTGATTCCTCGTACATCGAAACTGATTCCTTCTCTTTTAAAGGAATTCTATATCTCTCTTACCGGGGGGCACTCGGGATACTATCGGACTTACCATCGTTTGGCCACAAATTTATATTGGCCAGGAATGATAGTTGCGGTACAAGAATTCATGAAGGTTTGTGACATATGTCAGCGATACAAGGCCAGTTCAACATCTCCAAGTGGGTTGCTTCAACCACTTGACATTCCAAATGCGATATGGGAACACCTATCGATGGATTTTATCATGGGTTTACCCAAGTCTAAAGGCTATGATGGTCTTCTAGTGGTGGTGGATCGGTTGTCCAAATACAGCCACTTCATACTGATCAAACACCCATATACAGCTAAGTCCATTGCAGAAATTTTTGTTCGGGAAGTGGTCAGACATCATGGAATTCCCAAGTCCATCGTTAGTTACCGCGATCCTTTGTTCCTTAGTCATTTTTGGTCATTTTTGGCAACAGCTTTTCCGTTTGCAAGAGACGACGTTAAACATGAGTTCCGCTTACCACCCAGAATCAGATGGTCAGACAGAAGTGATAAATCATTGCTTAAAGACGTATCTGCGGTGTTTCGCTATTGATCAGCCACGTTCATGTGCGTTGTGGGTTCCGTGGGCGGAATTTTGGTATAATTCGACCTTTCACGGTTCCACAGGTCGATCTCCATTCGAAATAGTCTATGGCCACAAGCCCCCGACGTTGGTTCAGTTTATTCCGGGGGAAGTGCGAGTGGAAGCAATGGGGGAGGAATTATGTGACCGTGATGAAGCTCTAAGACAGCTCAAGTCGCATCTACTTCATGCTCAGGCTTTGATGAAAGAACAAGCTGATAAAAAGCATCGAGATGCAAGTTTTCAGATTGGAGAATGGGTTTATGTTAAGTTGAAACCATACCATCAAATGACTGTGGCTAAACGAATTTATCAAAAGTTGGCAGCCCGATTTTTTGAACCGTTCAAGATTATCGAAAAGATTGGACCAGTTGCTTATAAACTGGATTTACCTCCATCGTCACGTGTATATCCCGTGTTTCATATCTCTTTACTAAAAAGGGTTGTTTTACCGCCTACGGTTGCTCAAGTTTTACCACCCGAGCTAGAATTAGATGAAAAAGATTTACCGTCTCTCGTAGAGATTTGTGCGGTTCGTACAGTGGTACAAGATGGGGAATCGGTGGAGCAATGGCTAATACGCTGGCAGGGGCAGACTCGGGAAGAAGCTACGTGGGAGGATGCAAACGTAATCAGGGCCAATTTCCGGATACAAGTCTTGGGTACAAGATTTTATCGGAAGGAGGGAGTAATGATACAGATCCTTCTGATCCAATATTTACCCAAGCCCAGAGTGTTTAGGGTTTACTCCAGACAAGCCAAGCCAAAAGAGTGGAGGATTAGGCTGGGCCAATTAGCTTTTAAAAATGGAAAGTGTCTCTTATAAATAGGGGGAAGGCTGGTAGACTGAGGCATTGCGATTTTTCTTGTTATTCGTGTTAGGCTCTTAGTTGTTGCTTTGAGAGAGGGAAGTTTTCCCTGGAATTGTGTTTTATTCACTTTCCTTTTATCAGTAAGTTTCCTATTTTCGTTATAATCAATTGGAGTTCTTTTCTCTGGCTTAATCTTCTAATTCTAACCAATTGTGTGAGTTCCTATCACATATATAGCCCATGTTTGAAGCACACTGGCACAATTTGAAAGATAATGATGAATGCCATTTTAACTCGAATAAAATATAATTTTGATAAATGTCTTGTTTTAATTGGTTGAAAATTTAATAATTAAAATTTGTTTTTACAGATTTATCACTTTAGCACCTTCGGTTGGAAATGATGGGATGGTTGTAGTGGTTGTGGCTATTTCCATAACTTGAAGACATGCCCCTTTCTTACTCGCTTGTTTTTATCTATATGTTTTGCAAGTTGTGGTCTTCACAGAAACAATCTCTCTACCCTTTTGGATAGAAGTAAGGTCTGTGTACATCTTACCCTCCTGAAACCCTACCTCTGTGTGAGATTTACTGGGTCCGTTTCATTGGGTTTGGTTTTACCGTGTGAATCATCTTTAACCAAAAAACAAACATTTTTTGTCTCATTAAAATGGCAACGTTCGACCAAGGTCATAACCACAAAATAGATGCCGCTGATGATGACAATGGGCAATATCCATCTTAGCTTGAAAATTGCAAACAATAAAAACTGTTACTCCCTCCGCCCCATCAAAATAGCAGCATTTGACACGACACATAATTTAAGAAAATTGTTTTACTATTTGTGAATATCTAAAATACTGTCCAATCAAGACCAAATAGAGGAATTTTGTGGACTCAAATCAATACCATCAATTTATCTCTAACGCTTGAAATGGGCAAATCAAGGTTTTAAAAAACGGAATCGTGCCTCGAGGCGTTTTCCCTCAATGAGGCGAGGCGTAAGCCTCGAGGCGGTCCGAGGCGTAAGCCTTGAGGCGGAAATATATACACTGTACACAATATATATATATATATATATATACACACACCAATCTGCATTCCACTGCTTCTGCTCATAAATATATGCAATATATATATACACACACTTGACACTTGAGTGCTAGACAACAAAATATATATCATACTAAATTACTAAAAGAATTTACATATACTTTTTTCAATCACGAAATATAGATGTACATATACTAACAAAGAAAAAAATTATTGATCTATTCATAACACACACACACACACATATATATATATATGTATATATTAATATGCTCACAACTCATAAAGAAAAAATATTAAATATCAACAAAGTGTGAGTAGAAGTGTGACTGTGACCCTCACACGTAGTAGAGACTAAATATAAAAGAAATGTATCCAGTAGATACATATACATAATATTTTTGTGAACCGAACATAATCGAAGAAGAAGATGCAAAGAAAATGGGAGAAAAATGGAACTCACGAAAGACAATAGATGAATGCAGATAGTGCTTAGGAGAACCGGAGAAGAACAAGGTTTTCAAAAAAGAAATAGAGAAGGCTTTAGTCATTTTTTAAAATAATTTAGCCTCGGTATTGAGGCGTACGCCTCTCTACCGCCTCACGCCTCACCGCCTCAATCACCGCCTCAGACAACCGAGGCGTACGCCTCGTCTGGGGATTGAGAGGCGCCGCCTCAGGTGCGATTTTGGACCGCCTCGCCTCGAGGCGTATGCCTCACACGCTTTTGAAAACTATGGGGCAAATAGGTAAAGTTTTACAGGGAAAATTTTAGGCTCCACTCGTTCTTTGCTGACATAGTACTAACAACTAACAAAAGAGATATATCCATGCACCAATGTCATTTGAATTAAAACCCTATAATGTATATCGATAAGCAGAAAGTATATTGAGGAAAAAAGCAAATGATAAGGGACTTACAGTTGAAGAATTGAAGGATGAAGCCACATGCTTCTGAAGGGGACATCACTTTGTTCTCAAGTTTCGATATCAACTCACCGGCCTTCATATGGAGTTTCTGCCCTTTGAAATCTCCACTCCCCCTAAAGATTTTCCTAACACAATCAAGCTCTTTAATTAATGTCTCCGAATCCCATTGTTCTGCACAAGACTTGAAAACTTCCTTAATGAACCCAAACATTTCAGAAGCATGACCACAACTAAGGCAGTTAAACTGCATCTCGGTTGTGCCCGTGGGCCCCTTCAAACTTGCACCGGGCTTTATCAGATTCTTTTGAATACTACAGGCTGCATGACACCAATGAGCACATACATCACACCCAACCCAACTGCAGGTATTGCTGGCACAGTCGAAGTTTAGACAAACAGGACACATACACTCGCTACAAAATCCTTTCTTTGTTGAGCAAATCTTGCAGTCACAGTCTTCGACAGGCAATAATCTCTTGCAATTCACATTCTTACACCTTTCGAATAAAAAGATCTCGATAAGTTCATCTGTCGTAAGGCGGGTTTGGACGGATAAGAAGCTCTCGAGGCCCATTCTTATAGAAACCAAAAGTACAAGTTGGTTTTTAGTTGCTTTTGAGAGTGTTTCACTGGTAAGATCAGACCTTCTCTCAAGCCGAAGCTGCAATCCCACCAATTCGTCTCTCTTCTCAGGAATCGAGATCAGTTTCTTCAAGTAATCTTTTGTGGATTCGATTGTTTCTTCAGAAAGCTCTTGCGTTATCTGAGCCATTGTGGGAATGGACTCGGATACAATTTCTCGAAGAATCTTTTCAGGTCTAGAAAGCTTACGAGATCTTCCAAAATCCAAACCCTCCAACCCTCTTGTGTTGTCAGAACCTCTCCCCCTTGAATCACCCGATTGAGTGTCCATCTTCATCCTTGCCGGAAGTTCAGATGGGAAAAACGACAGATTGTTATCAGAATTGGCCCGGTTAGGTTGTACCAACGCAACACCACCATCACCTACAGGCCTAAACCGACTATGAACCGACCCATTAGTGCCCTCCCCACCGTTCCATATCTGGTCACAGTCTCTCCTATGACTACCCATGGAATACTCGTAATTCTCAGTTGAATTTCGAGTCATAGAGCAACTTGGGTTATGTGAAAACTGATGTGAATACGAATACGACATGGAACCGGTTGTGAAATCATTGGAGAAAGTAGTTTGAGTGTTGTTACTATTCGACCTACCCAGAGATTGTAAACTCCTACTTGGCTTCAAACTCACTGAAGGATCACCATCTTGAACCCGATTCGATGCAGCCAATGACATCGACGTATCAGGCAAAGCTAGAGATAGGTCAAGGGTTTCTAATTTTGGCTTCTTATCTCTATTCATTCTATAATTCTCATCATCATCATCATCATCTTCAACCTCTCTTTTTGACGAATTCTCTGACAATTGCAGAAAGTCTCTCTCTACCCACCTATTCTCATCCTGGTTATGATCCTCAGAAACAACCAGTTTTCCTTTAACTTTATCAAAGGAATTCAGTAAACTTTTACCATTATCCGAAGAACCCAATTTGGAATTATCACAAAGATAGCTCAAAGTCAACTCTTGAGAAATTCCTAATTTCGAGGGTTTTGATTCCAGACCCTGCTCTGAATTTCTACAAAAACCATTACCCTTATCGGAAAACCCATCCGGATTTTCTTCAGACCCCAACTGTGTTACCTTCGATTCAGAGGTTTGACCTCCATTAACACCATCACTTGAGCAATTTTCTCTATCTTTTAACATAATGATCCACCAATATCAGAAGGTAAGAGAGAAATTAAAGAGTTATACCTTGTAAAGAAGTGAGAAAACAAGTTGAATTGAAGGGTTGATTCCTTCGTTGGCTTCTCCACCCCCTTTTCCCCTTTAGAATAATTGTTCAATTCGCCATGACTCTCTTGCTTTCTCTCCGTACAGTGTGAATGAAATGGCTTAGGAAGCCGCACACGGAGAGAATCTTAATACTCCACTCATATTACGAAATTAGTCCCTCAATTATGGATTAACTGCTTTCAGTCCTTCAACGTTTTTTAATTTGCATTTGAAGTCCTTAAATAAAATCATTTGACAACTTTTTTATACTTGCCAAATTTTCCCAAGTCTGTTAAATAAAATACTAGGGCATCTAAAATATTCTAAAATGTTGAAAATCAAGATTTTAGGGCACGTTTGGTTTGCGGAATTGGAATGGAATGGAATGGAATGGATTGGATTTCAAGGAGGGATTTGAAATTCTTTGGTTTGTAGGATTTGGAATTACAAGTCTTGTTTGGTTTGTAGGATTTGGATTTGGATTGAGTTATATATATATATATATATATATATATATATATATATGTTTGTTTTATAAAGAATTTATTTTTATTGGTAAACGTTGGATTTTGATCGATACAATCTGAAGTCTGGATCACGCTTTAGAATCCATCAGATTTGGAAATCCAGGCCCAATGCCAAGGATTTCCAAATCCATCATATGAGGGATTTTAATGGTCAACGGATTTGAAATCCGGTCAACGAAATCATTTCCTGCAAACCAAACGCAGGATTGGAATGGATTTGAAATCCAAATCCCTCCAAATCCATTCCAATCCCGCAAACCAAACGCGCCCTTAGAGATTTTAACATATTTTTTTTGGTCTAATAGATTTTCTTAAAATTTTCCCTAAAATAGAGAAAATAATAGAGAGATGATAAAAATCTTCAAATTAAAAAACTTTTTTCTAAATTAAATGTCAAAGACAGAGGATTGGTTTTTATTTGTCCATTGATGGAGAAAGTATAAGGGGTTGTTTGTTTTTTAAATAAAACCTCTTAATGACTCTTAAGTCTGAATCGTTCAGACCTTTTTACACACCACCTCTTATTAATCATAACTAAATATAAGACTTCAGACTTTAGACCTCTTAAAAAACAAACAACACCTAAAAGAAAATGTATTATTATTTTATATAAAATATTTAAAAGCTTATTGGGATAATAAATTTATAAAAAAATTTAATAACCTAACTAATGCTAAAATTTTCAAAATAGAAAACCGATGAATTGGGTATATTTTTGCATGGATTTGTATTTCTGATTCTTATTTTTGAAAAATTATAGAGAATTTGATGGAAATACTTTGAAAGCATCTTCAACATAATCTTAAAAATGAAAAGAATGAACATTTTAGAGATTTTTATAAGACAAATATTGTATACTTGTTTGATTTTCCAAATCTTTTCTATACCTTAATGTAAATAACCTAATATTGGTGTGTCCAACAGTCCTTCATGCTGTAGCTTAGTGGTAAGGTAACATCCTGGGGGGTCAGTGGATGGTATCCTTGACTACCCAGGTTCGAACCCCGTGGTGAGCATCCTGTGACATCCATGATCATGGGTCTGCCACATAGTGGTACCCTTAATTGGGTTGGGTCGTGATCGACGGGGATTAGTCGGGTGGCACCCTTAAGTGGAAGTCTGGATACCCCGGGAACGTGTGTGTGTGTGTTAACTTGCCGTTCAAAAAAAAAATTGGTGTGTCCAACAAAATCCTCATAACATTCTGCAAAATGGAGAAAAAAAAAGAGGAGAAAATTTTCTCCATATCTAGAAAATATAAAAGAAATATCTAGAATTAAATTTTTGATAAGAGAGATGATGTATTAATTATAATTTTGAAGGATAAAGAAAGAAAATAAAACTATTATTTTATAAAAGGTTTGTTGGAGTATTAAATATATTAAAAAGGGAATTACAAGTTTAGTCCATGTGTTTTACACATTTAACATTTTCAATTCCTAAAATGAAAGTAATTATGGAAAAGGAAAAGTATATTGTGTATTTAACGTCCTCGGTTCCTGCTATTAAGGTGGCGTTTGTTTTTTAAGTGGTTGTTTTACTTTTTTTTCTCAAATTTCTAATTTAAAATTATAAAATTTATTTATATATAAATAGAGAAAAATTCACTTGACATCACGTTTTTATTGTGAATCGGGGAACCACTGAGTGTGTACCATGTGTCTATATTCATTATAATTTGTGGATATGAATTTTTTTACAACATTCATGATGAATATTCCCAACAGTGACACACTCTTAATGGCTCATCGTTTCGCAATAGAAATACGGTTCTCAATCGAACCTACCCCTATATATATATGGTAAAAATCGCAAGCAATTACGAAAATGGCGATGAACATGCACGCTAAAAACATTGTCGCTTCCTTGTGTTTTTAGACAAAGGTCGCCTGCAGAAATGGATGTTTTCTTTTTCGCAAGAGGAGAAAAAATAACTCTTTCTTAGTTATCAAAATAGGTGGTGGTGAACATCAAAGAGGAAAAAAAAAGATGGTTTGTTTATGGATGATATGGTGTGCAGTAAGTGGAACTCCCACACGATATAGTGTGCAATAAAGTAAGAGAACTGACCTTTAAATTTTGCGGTAAGCTGATGAACGCATGGTAAACTATGAACGTGCGGTATACTTCTCTGATTGATTTTCCAGATTAGAAAACCAATCAAAGCTAATGTAGACTAATTTCTGGGAAATGAAAAGAGTACACATACACGAAAGAAGCAAAATACAATAATAAGCAATACAAACAGTGCCACTAAACTTTTGCAAAATTAAGATTTAAAAATCAGATGTTTATCAGAAAAATATACCAAACAATTCCAAAACACAAGAGGGATCGATTAGATTGAGTAGATGCAATCAATTTAATCAAAAACAAGATTTTGAAACCAAACCAAGGAGTGTGTCGTCTGTACGATATATGGAAAAGGCTTCAAGAAATCGATGAACTTTGGATCAACTTAGGATCTATATCTTTGTCTCTTTGCTCTGATACCAATTATGAATCCCAGATCAAGTGCTAATCAATGAATAGCAATGAACACAAAAGTATAATCCACTTAACTGGTCATATGATTGAATATTGAGAGAAAGCAATTTATACGTGAATGCTCTAAAAACAATGATAATGGCTAACTCTAGGTTAAACCTAGTTACAAAAACTATTTATACCTTGAGAGGTATTTACACTTTTAGCCAAAATTTTTAATACAATAACTATTTGACCCTTACACATCGGTAGAAGCGCGTAGGGTAAAAGATGAGGATGGGTATATATGAAGACCCCGTTCAACGGTACCCTGTAAGTATCGAATTTTGCATTTCAATGCATGCATGTGTATTTCTTAGGGGTTATGCATAAAGATACATACTTGTTGAAGAGCCCCAACAAGGATTCGGTAGTGTGATGGATCAGATAAAGGGGTAGAAGCCGAGGCACTAAGCTTTGGTTTGGTGTCGACGGGGGTAGC
This sequence comes from Arctium lappa, assembly GCA_023525745.1. NCBI lineage: Eukaryota > Viridiplantae > Streptophyta > Magnoliopsida > Asterales > Asteraceae > Arctium > Arctium lappa. The sequence continues at coordinate 73,014,131 of CM042051.1, read as the reverse complement.
CGATGGCTTGCATGAAGTTATGCTTGCACGCTCAATAATGTCTAAAGCATACTCTCGTTGAGATAAGAAAAGACCCCCGGGCAGAATGGCGATTCACGACGATCCCCAAAAAATAACTAAGAGGGCCAAGATCCTTCATAGCAAATTCCTTACTGAGACGATGTATAATGGAGGAATGAAGAGTCTTAGAAGAAGCTGTAAGGATTATATCATCGACATATAATAGTAAATATTCCATATCCGTACCTTGCTTAATATAATGAACAAGGAGTGGTCGGAGGTGCAATGAATAAAGCCAATTGTTACAAGGAATTAAGCAAACCATGTATAACATGCCCTAGGTGCCTGTTTGAGGCCATATAACGACTTCTTCAAGAGACACACATAAGACGGAAACTGGGGATCACGAAACCCCAACAGTTGGTGCATGTAAACGGTTTCATGTAAATCACCATGTAAAATGCATTTTTTACATCTAGTTGGTGGATAGACCATGTAAATGTATTTTGTTTAGATCAATTGTTTGACTTTTAATGTTTGACTTTGTAAGTCTTTGAGTGTTTCAGCCTCATGAGTGTTTTTGCTATCATATAAATAGCCTTGTGATGTTGTAAGAGCTTATGTGACATTGTATCTTGAGAGTTTTGTAATCTTGTGACACTTTGTGAGATATACGACTTCCATATTCTCTCTCTATATTCTTGATCATTTGATTGAATTGTATGTTATGGCTTGATTTCTGGACTTACATTTGGTATCAGAGCCTACCCAAAATCATTCAGAAGGATTAATTGTACTTGTTTGGATCGAATTCTTGAATTTTCAAAAACACGCAGAACGTATCCTCATTGTCACTGTTGGATTGAATTCGATTTTGTTAGTTGATTTTTGTGTTAGAAAATGGTTCCATAGGGTTCGTTTGATGTAATAGAATCATTCTTGTTCAATTTGTTTCACGAATTAATCACTAAATCAGATCGAATTTTGGATATTAGAAGTTTTTCTTGAAAAAATATTCGAACACTGTAAAACATGAATCACACTGTAATCTTGTGTTTTTAGTTGTTTCTGTGTGTTAGAAAAGTGTTCGAAATCTCATTTCGATCATATTGGTTCAATTTCATAAGCAATTTGCAGGTCTACAAAGTTTTTGGATCGAATCCGTGTGGTTAAGTGAAGAACACGCTAGATCTACACTTCTCGCTAAGGGAAGAACACGCTAATATTGAAGAACGCGCACAAGGAAAAGTATGGGAATTTTATGCGTTTTCTGCGAGTTTGTGTGATTCGCGCATAGAGTAGTTTGCGAGAAGTCAAAACGCGCAAACCTCTTGGTGCGAGTTTCTTGTCTAATCTGCGAGTTCTCAGTTCTGCGAGAAGTTCTTGCTTGCGAGTTTACTTTTTGCGAGTTCTACTTTTCTCGAAAATTGTCTAAGTATGGAACACGCAAAGGGATATGCGAGTTTTGTTTGATCTGCGAGTTTGTATTTGCTTGCGAGAACCAAAGTGATTAATAACATTCTAAGTTCAGAACACGCACATGGTGTTTTGCGAGAAGGACAAACGCGCACATCGAAGCCTATGAGTTTTGAAAACAGGCACATAGTTATCTGTGAGAAGTAGCTACGCGCACAAAGCTATCTGCGAGAAGTTAGTGAACAGTTCTTTGCGAGTTTATTTGATCTGCGTGTTTCTGTGGTCTGCGAGTTCTGAAGTTAGAATTTTTTTTCCTGGTCCGTTTCACATGGTGATTCAAGTTTGACTTTTCAAGTCAACTTTTTTCTGAATATTTTGGGGCGATCATTCATTTCAAGCCTATTATCAGTACTCTTTCTCAAACTGTAAAAATGTCTCATGATCTTCTCAGCATGGGTTCAAAGTCAAAGCCTCCGGTTCTTCAAGCGGACGAGTATCCTCAATGGAAGAAAAAGATGATTAATTTCTTGAACAATCAAGACAAGAAGTTAATGGATTCTATCATTGATGGACCTCACTTTCCTCACGTCACAGTTGCCAGGATTCCTGCGACAGATACAAATCCTGAGATCCCTGAGAGAAATATAGCCAGAGACCCTATACAGTACAGCGACCTTGACAGGGATTTGGTGGTAAGAGATGCTCAAGCCTTAACCTTTCTGATTATAGACATTCCAAATGACATATTCAACAGAGTTGATAGCCGAGAATCAGCCAAAGATATTTGGGATGAGCTTGAGAGGCAGTTTCAAGGCTCAGCAAAATCCATCAAGACTAAGAAGAATCAAAGCATAAACGCGTACGAGGGTTTCAAAGCCAAAGATGGGGAATCTCTTCGGGAAGCCTATGACAAGTATAACATCATCCTGAATGATCTGAGGATAAACGGAGTGCAAAAATCAAGAATCTGAGACCAACTACAAATTCATTAAGAACCTCCAGCCCGAATGGGACGTCTACACTATTCAGATGCAAATCAACAAAGATATGGACGAGGAGAAGCTTAATGATTTGTTCTATGCCCTGAACCAACACGAAGACAAGGTTAAAGAACAAGCAGTCGTCAACAAAGAATTGCATCAGCTGAAAGATAAGCAGAAAAAGGTTGAGGATTCTTTAGCCCTTCTAGTACAAGGTGTTAAGTCTGATTTTATAGTAATTATTGTATTTATAGGCTTGGTCAAATACTGTGTTTAGTGTCTAATACTGTGTAGTATTGACCAAGGGTATTTAAGTCCCTTTGGTCTTGGTTGGTTGTTAGATTCTAACGCACACATTGAATACAACATTACTTTGCGCTACTTGCTCTCTCTCTACTTTCTCTCTCTCTACTTTCTCTCTCTAGGATTTAGTTGATCTTGGATTATCAATTGGTATCAGAGCCAATCTAGATCTTGAGAGAATTGAGAGATTTGATTTTCATATATGAATTTGTGGAATAATCTGAAAATTTGATCGATTTTCTTGAATTTTTCAAGAAAATCTCGTTTTTAGATTTTTCAAGAAAATCTCGTTTTTAGATTTTTCATCAAATTCGGCTTTGTTTTTGAACGAATTCTTGTGAAAATTGATTTGTTGGATTTGATTTTGATTGTTAAACACTTTTAATTCACATTGATTTTCAAGAAATTCATGTTTTGATCGTCAATTTTGAAGATTTTCGGTTTCTGGAAAAACTCGTTTCTCGTTCTATTCATATCTGATTTTTCGAAATTGTGGTTTTTAATTGAAAAGTTTGATTAAATCATGTTAGAAAACTGTTTTCGAACGTTTTTGTATAAGAAAATTTCGACTTATTCTGTTTTGTCATCGATTTTTGGAAGATTTCGTGATTTGCCTTCGGTTTGCGCCAGATTTGAACTTTGCGCTAGTTCATATGAGTTTGCGCGAGTTCATCATTTGATTTGGGTGATCTTACTAATTTTGTCTGTGTGTTTCAGGTTTTCAAGTTTATCACGCAAAGTGCAAGTTGCGTTTCTCGTGCATCACGCAAAGTACACTTTGCGTCATCCGCTGTTCACGCAAAGCTTTCTTTGCGTCTCTCGTGCATCAAGAGAAGTCTGTTTTACGTCTCCATTTGTTCACGCAAAGTAAGCTTTGCGCTACATTAATCTAGCGAGAAGTTACTTTGCGTCTTGCTCTTCTCTCGCAAAGTGTGGTTCTCTTCAATTTCTCGTCACGCAAACGTAAGTTTGCGCCATTAGCATCACACGCAAAGTTCAGTTTGCCCTTCAACTGGTCACGCAAAACTTGATTTGCGTTTTCAACTACTCACGCAAAGTTCGTTTTGCATCTTTCTCCGCTCACGTAAACCTCATTTGCGTCTTTCACTGCTCACGCAAACATCAAGTTTGCGCTATCTCAGTCAAGACTTAGAGTTTTTTCTGGATTTCTGAAGGTATGGATTCTGCAACATTTGCTTATCAAACTCAATTCTACAAGAACGATCTCATGATGTCATTGGGTACAGAAAATCGTCCTCCGGTGCTTATTGATGAAAATGAGTTTACACAGTGGCAAGATCGATTTTTGAACTTCATTGAGCGTCAAAAGAATGGAAATGACATGATGATCATTCTGTCAGAAGGACCGTTTGAAAAACCCAAGTTGGCTTCTGGATTATATAAGCCTACTAAAGAATATTCACCTAATGAGTTATCGACGTATCAAGCTGATCGTGATATAAAAGCAAATCTGATGCTAGCCTTGCCAAACTCTATCTACAACAGGATTGATTGTTTCAAAACTCATCCTAATCTTATGTGGCCGTAGCTTGAGAAGATTATGCTTGGCTCTTCAGTTGCGACTCAACTCCGACATACTTGTTACATGAATAGATTTGAAGAATTCAAAGCCAAGGATGGGGAGCCACTGAAAACTGTGTATGACAGATTCTGTGCCATTATAAATGATCTGAGGAAAATCAAAGTGGAAAAGACTGAGCTTGAGACAAATATGAAATTCCTCAATGCATTACAACCAGAATGGAACAAATCCTGCCACAGATTGAGGAATGATGTCAAAATTTCTTCCATGCAAATCCAAGAGATGTTTGAGATCTTGCTAGCTGATGAATGCATTGTAACTGAAAAGAAGGCCAAACTGGAAAAGAAGAACAAGAAGTCAATGGACCCGGTTGCTCTCATCACGAAACAACTGGCAGAACAAGCATTGTCTGATAATGCTTATGACGGGGCCACTGATGATGATGGCGAGGCAATGCAGAAAGTGATGATCCTTCTCTCACAACATTACCAGAAAAAGTTCCAACCACGATCGGGTTCTAACAATCCTCGCTTCACTTCCGGTTCAAGAGTCAAAGTGCCCGAGCCAAAGACTATTGCCTGCTATAACTGTGGAAAGACGGGTCACATCTCTAAGGAGTGTAGAATGAAGAAGGTTAGCGACTCAGCATATTACCGGAAGAAACTGGAACTGGCTGAAAATAGAGAGAATGGAACTGCTTTACTTGCAGAAGAAGAATTCTGGCTGGATCACTCTGACGATGAAGCTGCAAATGTCGAGATCGCTCAGATGTGCTTTGTTGGAGATGATCAGTCAGATGATTCTGACACTGATGAAGACGAGGTAATCTCTGAATTTGATTACAATTTTATTGCCTCACAGATGAATGTTATAATTACTGCTTTACATGATCTTCGCTTAAAGTTATTATCTGAAAAGAATTTAAAGTCTGAAAAGTCAGATTTGATTGACAAATTGAATTTTTTTTTGAAAGATGAAAAATTGATTTTGGAAAATACTAAAGAAATCTTTCAAAAGAAATTAGATGATTTGGAAAAATCAAATAAATCTTATCTTGAATCTTTGACCGAAATGACCAGTTTAAAAGATAAATTTTCATATAAAATAACAGAATTGGAAGAAAAGTTATACCGAAGGGATCAAACTGATCAAACCATATTTATGCACAAACCAAGGAGTTATAAATCTATAAAAGAAAGATGGGGACTTGGTTTTGAAAATCCTTAATTTTTAGATAAAGCTAAAACTGAAGTTCCCACAATATATGAATACGATTATCTAACACTTGCACATTATGCTCCTCAGTTTAAATTTCATTGGACTAGTGAAAAGCAAGTGTTAGAAATTGAAAATGAGAAAAAAATGAATAATAAGAAAAATGAAATTCCTTTTGTTTATACAAGCGAAAATGCCAAATATTTTGCTAATAAATCAAGAAGAGGCAGAAAAGGTTTAAATGATATATCTCCCGTCAAATCTTCAGTGTTTGATGATTTTGTTTCTTCTTATGCTCCTAATTCTGATAATGAAAATATATCTCCAATCTTTTATGATTCTAAGAGATATACTCCTCCATTAGTATTAGAAAGCAAAATCATTGATCTTGAAGATAAGATGGAAGATCAAAATATTTTAAAAGAAATTGAATCTGATATTATTCTTTCTTTCATGACGTCTAGTCTTGAAGAAAAATTATTTTCTCAAAAACAAGATTCTATTTCTAGCCTTTCTTCTGATTGTCAATTAACCAAAAAGGAATTTCTAAAATCTGAAAACTTTTCTCACAATTTTTCTGACTCCAAGGTAAGTGTAGATTTATTGGTTAATCAGTTAGGTAACTTAGGTAATATTGTTTCTTCTGATTCTGATATTAAGTCTAAAATTCTTGATGAATCTTTTACGCTCAATGATGATTATTATAAACCTAAGCGTAAAAGAAGAAGGTCAAAGAAGTTAAAGAAACAAGATACAGTCATTTATGATAATTCTAATTCTTCCGATTCTAATTTTTCAGATAGGGCTTTGAGCAAGTCCTCGAAGCAGATTTGGAGAGCGAAACGGATATCTGATGAATCTCAGTTTGATGGAGATAGATATGTAGACAAACAATATAAAAGTGATTCATTTGCTTATTGTAATAAAATTTCAAAATACTCTATAAAGCAAATGTTTCAAATTTTAAAAAATGTCTCATATTCTTCTTCTGATTCTAGTTAAGATGATTATGCTTTAAATTCATCTGATGACTGTGCTTATTATTCTGATGATCTTACTCGTGCTTCTCGTGACAATTATTATAAATATTTCCCCATAAGAACTGCAACTAACTTTCATGGGCCCAAATACAATTGTGTACCAAAATCTCAATCTGATTCTAAGTTGCAGGCACCTCATGTCAAGGGGGAGTAAGAGAAATTTGGCTTCTTAGTACTTCAGCTCAGAACCCGTACTTCAATGTATTAGGACTTCTAAACATATCAGTTTAGAACTCGTTCTTCAAAGCTTTTAAGCTTCTGACTTCTGAGAAATTGTGAGTGCATCTACTTTATTCCGCTGCATTTATATCTGATAATTATGTTATTCCAGTTTTTCTCAACTGTTTTTCAAGAATTTGAGCATATTCAACTAACTCTTGAATTTGTATAACCCAATTTTTTTTTTTTTGAGACATAATTTTTTTTTATAATGTGGAAGATGAAATTATTGAATTTTATTATGTTCCGACTAAATATCAATTTGCCGCATTCTATAATGAAAATTCTTAAAATCGGCATATTGAATTTAAAAGTTTAAATCTTAACAAATTTTATTTTATAAAGTAAAAGCTTTACAGGTTTTCTTTCTTTTGAATAAAATGTGTATCTAGGATAAATTTTCAAGTTGTTTTGTTTATATTAAAGTTTTATATGTTCAATTTTCAAGTCTTACAAAAGTCGAAAAGTCAGCAACATGTTTGACACTTTTGTTACTGCTTTAAAGTTGTGTAATTCGGAATATTTATAGTTTACAATGCTTAGAAATCCTAAAAAGTCAAAATTATGGATCGTAATGAAAATATGGGCTAAGCACTTTTATGTAAAACTAAGTGATTGAGATGATTCTTAAATATATAAAATACAGAAATCTCTAAGTTTAAAAGTTTGTATCTGTGACCTTTCTGGTTTGGGAAAGTAAGTTCTGTGGGATGCTTGTCATCTGGTCCCCTAAGGTCAATTGATCTGGGAGTGATCGAACCCAAATCCTTCAATGGAACCAGATTGAAAGTCATGTTCTACTGGTATGAATGGGTTTATGATGTGTCGATGTAGCCTTTCTGATCTGGCAGAGTAAGTTCCAAGGGGTGCTTGACACCTAGTCCCCTAAGGCCAACTGGTCTGGGAGTGGCTAACCCAAATCCTGCAATAGGATAAGATAGAAAGTTACGTTTACGACATGTTCTTTACTTAATAAATTTGTTGATTAAAAAGATGCGAAAGTGCATGAGCTTAAAAGATGCCAAAGAGCATACTCATGTCAAGATGCCAATGTGCACACTGCTAAAAGATGCCAATGAGCACACCTCTCATGATACTTGGTGATATGTTTGAGTTGCGATAAACCTGTAAATTTGTGAAAATCTTAATTTTTGATGGCTTAGTGTGATTATTTGCAAAGTTCTCTATTATATTTTTAGAATTGCATTTTCTTGAAGCTAATCAAAGTTTGCATGAGTGCACACTGAATAGATTGATGAAAGTTTTTGAAACTGAACATGTTTTAACTTGATATGCAATGAAACTTGTTTTTGTATCCAATAACATATATTTGATTTCAACTGATTGTTAAATCTGTGATATTTTACTAAGTAAAATTTTATTTGTTTAGTGTTTAAAATTTTATATGTTTAGTCATTTCAAAATTTATATTCAGTATATTTTTCTTTCTACATTGATATTTGATCATTGTGTTCTCATAAATATATTTTAATGGGTTTGTGCATTATTCAACGGGGAGTGAATAAGAAGATAATTCTAAAAAGATCATATCTGTTTTTGAGGGGGAGTGTCTGATTTTCTATATGAATGCTAACTTGAATTGTCAAATTTAGTGCATTTGTGTAGGGGGAGTCAAAGAGCTTAACAGGTAATTTTTTTTCAGACTCCAAGTCAGATTTGCGTCACCAGTTGGTAGAGCAAAGCTCAATTTGTGCCAACAGCTTCTAGCACAAAACAAGCTTTGCGTCTCCTGCATGTCGCGCAAAACATGCTTTGCGCTTCCTTCTGTTAGCGCAAACCTTACTTTGCGCCACCAATGGTTAGCGCAAACCTCTCCTGTTTTCTCCGTTTCTTTGTTTTTGCAGATCTTAAGCTGTCTCGTCTTCAACATTTGCATGACCAAGTTGATCCAGATCATCAAGGTCATGAGGGGGAGAAGTCAAGGAGAAGTTAAAGAGACAAAGAGCTCAAATGTTTATCTGCTGATCAAAATTCACTCAAAGATTCTATTCTCTCAGTTATATCAATTCTTTCGTTGTTCCTGCTCCGACCACCACAGTTCATTCAAGGTCATTCAAAAGAGTCAGAATGCTTCATAAAGTCGCTTTGATGGTCCGTGCTGATTTAGAAGATGAATTTTGAAGACCAAAGCGCCAATGATTACTAAGGGGGAGATTGTTAAGTCTGATTTTATAGTAATCATTGTATTTATAGGCTTGGTCAAATACTGTGTTTAGTGTCTAATACTGTGTAATATTGACCAAGGGTATTTAAGTCCCTTTGGTCTTGGTTGTTTGTTAGATTCTAACGGACACATTGAATACAACATTACTTTGCGCTACTTGCTCTCTCTCTACTTTCTCTCTCTAGGATTTAGTTGATCTTGGATTATCACAAGGCAAGGGCAAGTTGGTCAAGGGAAGTTCAGTCTCTTCTAAGGCATCAATGAAGAAAGCGTTAATGACTAGCCTGATTGAAACTTCGGAAAGTTATGATGAAGAGGTAAAGGAAGAGTCTGAAGATGATGAATTGTCAAAGTTTGCTGAGAAACTTGCTCTCTTGACTTCAAGCTTTCACAAGAGATTTGGTAGAAAGAAATTCTATAACAAGCCAAAGTATGATTCGTACAAGTCAGACAAGTACAGAGGAAAATTTGAGAAAGAAAAAGAGAAGAAAGAGGAAAAGAAAGAGGAGAAGAAAGAAGAGAAGAGAGAAGAAAAAGAAAAAGAGAAATCAGACAAATGCTTTAACTGCGGCAAAGTTGGTCACTTCATCAGAGACTGCCCAGTCAAACGGGTAAAGAACTATGAATATTACGCGAAGAAAGCCCAACTTGCTAAAGCTATGGAGAAAGGCAAAACACTGAAAGCTGAGGAAGAAATCTGGTTCGAGTACTCTGATGATGAGGAAGAAGAGGTTAAAGTGAATCTGACTCAAGTGCACAACTTGATGGCACACTTGAATGAAGAGTCAAATTCTGAGGTAAATTTTATATCTGATAACTCTGATTGCTTATCTGAAAATGAAGAAGTGTTGAACTTGATGTCTCAATTAAACTTAATGAACTCTGAGTTTTTAAAGCTAAAATAAAATTTTAAACAACAGAAGAGTACAATTCAGGGACATCAAGATCAATCATTAATCTATAAGACATTGGCAGAGACAGAGAAGAAGAGAAAAATGTTTTAAAGTTGGACAAATCAAACCTTCAAGCCAAAATTTCTGAATTACAAAAGGAATTAGTTACATTAAAGGATAAAAACCTTGAACTAACACTTCAGTATGATATTGTGCTCAAAGACAGGACTGAAGCATACACAAAGATCAAAGAGTTGGAGGATCTAAATTTCAAGCGAGGTCAAACAGAACAGATATTAAATACTTTGACTAACAATAAAAAAGATACTAGATTTTACAAAGCAAAACCTGGCTTGGGTCTGTCTGATGTGAATGTTTTAAAGAAAGCACCCGAAAATCTTTACAATTTCAAAAAGTCGGGTGATACTCCTGTGATTTTGATACCACACATCCTAGAGACCTTTGTCAAGCTAGAGACTTCTTTACCTGAGTCTCCTAAGATGAATAAGGAAGAAACTGTGGAAGTTAAACCAGAAATACAAACGAATCAGAAACTCATGGTTTTAATTCTGTAAAATTTTCATATGATGAATTGAATTCTTCTTACGAAAGTAAAAAGAACTCATTTGTCGAATATGAAAACCTTATCTTAAAACAACCTGAGTCTTCTGAGTCTGGTTCATATTCTGATTGAACTGAAACCGTTCTAACTTGTTCTATCAAGGAAGACAAAGATGAAGAAGTAATTTCACAAAGTGCGTCTGTTTCTGAAAATGTTTCTAAATTCACTGAACTTGAATATCAAACAACCTTGAATAAAATTTCTGAATTAGAAAGGCAAATTTCACATCTCAACAATCTCATTGTTGAATTGGAAGAAGCCAATGAAAATTTTGGGATGGAACTAGACTCTAGTTTAATTCAAAATGAATCTTAACAAAAGGAGATTAGAAATCTAGAATCCCAAATTTTCAAAATTTCAAAAGGAAAAGAGGCTTGTTTTGATAAAGAATCTCCAACTTCTGTGAGTTCATGTGCTAATGATCAGTCCGAGTCTTCATAATAGATAATGCAACTCCTGCTATGAAATCAGAATTAAAAGTTATGAAATCCTTAGAAAAGGAGACAAGTGTTAATGAGATAGGTGAATGTTCTAAATCTTTTACTTTAAATGTTTTTAATTCTGATTGTTTTACAGATGTTGGGAACTGAAGAAAAGCTCAAGTATGGTTAATGCTGCTAGTTCAGAATTACTACTGCTAGAAGACTTCAAAGTTAATACTGCTGAGTATTACTACTGCTAGTTCAGAATTAATACTGCTAGTCAAAGTTAGTGCTGCTTGAACAAAGTTAGTACTGCTTAGCTAGTTAGTACTGCTAGTGGTTAGTGCTGCTTAGTAGTTAATGCTGCTAAGACCAAGTTAATGCTGCTTGAAAAAATTAATGCTGCTGAGCATAATTAGTACTGCTTATGAATTGAAGATTCGGATGGAAAGGATGACAGCTGGAAAGAATCAAGATATTCATGGAAGGCTTGAAGATAATGATGGAAGATATACTGAAGATATTGTATTTATTGTAATTATCTTTTTGTTCAGTATATGTATAGAATTGATAGAATAGTTTAGAAGATTGATTTTATTTTTATTCATTCTAAGTTTTAGAGAGAATCAACCTCAAGGCATAGATCCTAATTCTAGAGAAGTAGAATTCGTATTGGTGAGCCTGTTCATCAATATTGAGGTTGTGTGTTTAATCTTGTAACTTCAAGCATTGAATACAAGTTTACAAGTTGTTGATTATAAACTGTTTTGTTTACTGTTATATTAAATATCAAAGTGTTATTCCGTAACTTCTTTGATATTAGTTTCTGAGACTTTATTCTTGTTAAGAATTCGATTGAAGAAGGAAAGTTTGAAGAAGACAAAGAAGATCAAAGTTGACAAGAAAGTGAAAGTTCTTGATAGTAAAAAATGTAATAGAGTAGTTGATGCTTGTACTGGTGTTTGTCACAACTGTTTCAATGAAACAAAATCTTTTTCTCAAAATGAGTTGTTGACACAAGTTGCTACTAAGTTGCAATGTTCATACTGTCTTGAAAGTTCATTTTCTTTGAAACCGAAGTCTTCAAGGAAAAGAAGAAAAACAATCCACTATAAAAACATGAAAACTTCTGCTCATTCTGTTAAAAAGAAAAACAGAGATTTCAAGTGAACAAAATAGCTGATGTAAAGTTTGTATGGAAATGGATTCCAAAATATGAAATTAAAGCACAAACCTTACCAAAAGGACCCAGATTTGAATGGAGAATTAAAGGGTCATCAGCTAATTTGAAAAATATTAAGGATACTAACAAGAAAGGATCCATATTCATATGGGTACCTAAATCTAAGTGACTGTTACTTGCAGGCTTGTCATGTGTGGATCATAGATTCTGGTGCTTCAAGACACATGACAGTGCACAAGCACATGCTATTCGATTATGTTGAACACTATGCAGGAACAGTCAACTTCGGGAACAAAATGAAAGGATATGTCAGAGGTTATGGTACAATCAGGAACAATATGATTTCTATTTCTAAAGTCTTGTACGTTGAGGGTTTGGCGTATAATCTGTTCTCTATCAGTCAGTTCACAGAGAATAAATGCAAAGTGGAATTTGATGCGGATTACTGTTATATCAAAGATCAAAGTGGAGTTGAGTTAATCAAAGTTGGGAGAATGGTTTTAGATCATGTTTAATCAAGTTATAATAGTTAGTCATTTGTTACATTTTGTTATGTATTTTGTTAAGTTTGATTTTTGTAGGAGTCAAGTAAATTGACCCTATATATAGTCCCTTGTTATTTCCTTTTTAGGTTAACTCTCAAAAAGCATCTCATTCATAGTGTAACAGCCTCCTCTGATGATCTAGATTTTGCAACTGCACTGATGCTCAGATTCTCTGGAATGATCTAGAGAAAAGATTTGCTGGAACTAAAAGCATCAAAAGAAATCAAAGAGATGTTCTAAAGCAGCAGTATGAGAACTTCACTTCTTCAAAGAATGAGTCTATGACTCAAACTTTTGATAGGTTCAAAGAGCTCATTGGTGAACTGGCTACTGTAGGAGTGAAGATGGAGCAAGATGATATCAACAGAAAGTTTCTCAGATCTCTTGGGGATGAATGGACTATGTATACTGTCTCATATAGGCAGAGTGACACTCTGGAAGAGAAGGAACTTGATGATCTATATAATGATCTAAGAGTTTTTGAAACTGAGGTAGAAACCAAGAAGAAGCCCACTGGTTATATCCAAAATGTTGCACTTCTATCAGCATCTACTGATACTACTGCCAACCCTGAAACAGTTAGTAATGCCAGTGGAGTAAATTCAGAAAAAGGCACTGAAACTATCTTTGAAGCCTTTTTGTCCAGTCATAGCAACAATTCATTGATTAATGATGATCTGGATCAACTTCACCCTGATGACCTGGAGGAGATGGACATTAAATGGCAGATGGCCATGTTATCTATGAGGGTGAAGAAGTTTATCAAAAGAACAGGAAGGAACAACTTCTCTCAAAGAAGAGAAGATGGAGCTGGTTTTGACAAGACAAAGGTGGAATGCTATAAGTGCCACATGAAAGGACACTTTGCTAGAGAATGCAGAAGTGGTGCTCCAAACCACAACCACCAACAAGCTCAGAATGGAGGCTACAATCAGAACAAGAATCCTGCTCAAGCCCTTGTTTCTCAACAAGGAATGGGATTTGACTGGAGTGATCAAGCTGAAGAAGCCATTCAGAATCAAGCTCTTATGGCAGAAGTGTCTGATCTCCCTTCTAAGGTAATTTCTAATCTTTGCACTCAATCTTTCATAGACACTGTTAAAAGGTACAGGGATCACAACCAAAGTATGTGTGATGACCTCAAAAGATTAGAAAAGGACAGAAGAGACTATGTGTTGATAGTAGAGAGATTTGAAGAACAAATCAAAGGCTTTCAAGCTAATGAACTTCAACACTCTTATGACACAAACTATTGGAAGTGGGGAAAGAATGAGTTAGAGATCAAACTATCTAAGTCCTTAGAAGAGAATGATAGGCTGAAAGAGGAACTGTCTAAAGTTAAGCTTGACATAGAAAAGTTTTCATATGCTTCAAAAGCAATGGATTCTCTTCTAAAGGCTCAGATTCATGATAAGATGAAGCCTGGTATTGGATACAACAATACACCCCCTCCTTACAATAACAACTATATCTCTCCTACTTCAGACTTGTTAGAGACCAAGGAGAAAAAGGACTTGTCTGAGGAAGCTTTTAAGATAGATCCTTTGGATGAGGTAGTAGTTAAGGATTTAACTGAGAAAGAAGCCAGTGAGAATAGGGATAATGCTGTGAGTAAAGAGATACCATTAGAAAACAACATTATCACCAATGAGGGATGTGGGAAAATCTAGGTCAAGTCTAAGAAGATAGAGAAGACCAAAGGAAAGGATAAAAAGGTCCATTACAAACAAACCACAGTTGTGAATCCTGAACCTTGTAAACAGTGTGCTTGCAATAAAGCTAAGAGCCCAAATTCTGGTATAAAAAGAGGTAACCAAAGAAAATGGAATAATCAATGGGCTCAGAAACAAGGAGTTGATCTGAATAAAATCAATAGACCAAAACCTTGTTTCATATGTGGCAAGCTGAATCATTTGGCTAAGTATTGTTTCTTCAACCCTATCAACCAACAGATGAACTTTCAAAGGTTTGTGCAAAAACCTGTTGGTTATAGGAAACCAAAGAAATCTGTTGAAACCAAAGGCCCCATGATGAAAAAGTTTTTAAAAGAAAGTATTAAAATGTGTATTGTCTAGATATGGACAATGTTGATAGTGATTCATCCCTGAACTATCTTGTTTCAAAAGCTTCTGTGGATGAATCCTCTCTTTGGCACAGAAGGATGTGTCACTTGAACTTCAAAACCATGAACAAACTTGTTAAGAACAACCTTGTAAGAGGTTTACCTTCAAAAGTATTTTCATGTGATGATCATTGTGTTGCATGTCTTAAAGGCAAACAACACAAAACTTCTCATAAGACCAAAGAGATAAACTCAATTTCTTCTTGTCTCCAGTTATTGCATATGGATCTGTTTGGTCCTACAAATGTTATGAGTATAGGCAAGAAATCTTACTGCTTGGTTATTGTTGATGATTACTCTAGATTTACCTGGGTATATTTTCTAAGGACTAAGGATGAGACAAGTGGACTGATCAAATCCTTTATCCTAAGAATTGAAAACCAAACTAATCAAAAAGTAAAAGTCATTAGATCAGATAATGGGACTGAGTTTAAAAATTTTGATCTAAACACCTTCTGTGAAGAGAAAGGCATTGAGAGACAATATTTTGCTCCTAGGACTCCTCGACAGAATGGAGTTGCTGAGAGGAGAAATAGGACACTAATAGAGGCTGCTAGATCTCTGTTGGCTGATTCAAAACTGCCAATTACCTTCTGGGCTGAAGCAGTTAATACTGCTTGTTATGTCCAAAACAGAGTTCTAGTGGTCAAACCAAAGAACAAGACCCCTTATGAGCTTTTAAATAAAAGAAAACCTTTCATTGGATTTTTCAAACCTTTTGGGTGTCCTTGTACAATTCTCAATACCAAATCTCACTTAGGTAAGTTTGATAGCAAAGCAGATGATGGATTTCTTGTTGGTTACTCATCTCAGAGTAAGGCTTACAGAGTTTTTAACTCTTCTTCCAGAATAATTGAAGAAAGTGACAATGTCAAATGCAATGAGAACACACCAAATCCAATTGGGTCTGGTCCTCAGTGGCTATTTGACATTGACTCACTAACTAACTCTTTTGGTTTCAGTAGTGATGATTATGCAGGTTCAGGGAGTGGAGGATCAGGGACTACACAAGTTCAAGAAAGTATATCTCAATCTGTGATCTTTCCCATACCCTCAGTGGATCCTGTTGAAGACTGTGAAAAGGAATCATCTACTGGACCAAGTCAAAGTGAAGAAGAAAGTAGAGATGAGGAGACTCAAGCAAATAAAGAACCAGAAGTAGCTACTGAAAACACTTCAGTTGAGTTGAATAACTCTAATTTAGAGGTAGAACTTAATGAAGAACCTAGCCATCACACCAGAATACAAAAGAATCATCCTCCACAGCTGGTAATAGGAGACATATCTTCTCCTATGATGACTAGAAATCAAAGTAGGCTTCAAGAAATGCAAGACCAACAACACACAGTGCTATCTTGCTTTTTATCCCAGCTTGAGCCTAAAAAGGCTCATGATGCTATGAAAGAGTCCAGTTGGATAGAAGCAATGCAAGAAGAGTTACTGCAATTCAAGCTGCAAGATGTTTGGGATCTGGTAGACCTTCCTAAAGGCCAAAGAGTAATAGGAACAAAATGGGTCTTCAGGAATAAGAGAGATGAAAGAGGTATAGTGATAAGGAATAAAGCAAGGCTGGTGGCTCAAGGGTATACACAAGAAGAGGGAATAGACTATGATGAAGTATTTGCACCTGTGGCCAGGATAGAAGCAATTAGATTATTCCTGGCTTATGCTTCCTATATGAAATTCAAAGTCTATCAAATGGATGTGAAAAGTGCATTTCTTTATGGCTCAATTGAAAAAGAAGTATATGTCTGTCAACCACCAGGGTTTGAGAACCCAAGCTATCCAGACAGGGTATACAAATTAAAGAAAACACTTTATGGACTACATCAAGCTCCAAGAGCATGGTATGACACTCTGTCATCCTATCTCTTGGAAAATGGCTTTGAAAGAGGAGTCATTGATAAGACTCTATTCATCAAGAGAAAGAAGAAGGATATCTTGCTAGTCCAAATCTATGTTGATGTTATTATCTTTGGATCAACAAGAGCCAACATGTGCAAGGAGTTTGAGGAACTAATGCATCAAAGGTTCAAGATGAGTTCCATGGGGGAACTTACTTTCTTTCTTGGACTCCAAGTTCAACAGAAGTCAGATGGAATCTTCATCTGTCAGTCCAAGTATGTGCAGGACATTTTAACCAAGTTTGGTTTCTCAGATTCAAAACCTGCCAGCACACCTATGGAGACACACAAGCAGATAACAGCAGATCTTGAGGGGGAGGATATGGATGTTCATCATTATAGATCCATGATTGTCTCTCTCATGTATCTTACAGCCTCTAGGCCAGATATAATGTTTCCAGTCTGTGTATGTGCAAGATTCCAAGTTAGGCCTAAGCAATCTCACTATCAAGCTGTTAAGAGGATATTCAGATATCTCAAAGGGCAACCCAGATTGGGACTTTGGTATCCTCATGACTCATCCTTTGACCTACTTACATACTCAGATAGTGATCTAGGTGGAGCAAACTTGGACAGAAAATCTACTTCTGGAGGATGTCAGTTTTTGGGTGCAAGACTAGTGTCATGGCAGTGCAAGAAACAAACCACAGTGTCCACATCTACAACAGAGGCAGAGTACATAGCAGCTGCAAGTTGCTGTTCTCAAGTCTTATGGATTCAGAATCAAATGCTGGACTATGGGGTTACCTTTCTACACACTCCAATTTTTATTGATAATAGCAGTGCTATTAGCATTGTGAATAATCCTGCCAAGCACTCAAAGACAAAGCACATTGAGATCAGGTATCACTTCATAAGAGACTGCAATGAAAAGAAACTTATTCAAGTTGTAAAAGTTCACACTGATAACCAGTTTGCTGATCTATTCACTAAAGCTTTTGATGTGGGTAGATTCACTTTCTTGGTAACAAGTGTGGGAATGATCAACTCTGAATAAGCCCCTTCTCAAAAAGTGGTTCCACACCTGTATATTGTTTATTCTTGGTGTTACTAATCTTCTTTTTCAGAATATGTATAGAAGTACTCAGTGTATCACAAGCTTCAAAGAGTAAGTATGGTTAATACTGCCAGTACAGTTTTAATACTGCCAGTACAATTTTAATACTTCCAGTGCACAGTTAATACTGCTCTCAGTTAATACTGCTAGTGGTTAATACTGCTAGTGGTTAATGCTGCTCTCAGTTAATACTGCTAGTGGTTAATACTGCTCTCAGTTAATACTGCTAGTGGTTAATACTGCTCTCAGTTAATACTGCTAGTGGTTAATACTGCTAGTCGTTAATACTGCTCTCAGTTAATACTGCTAGTGGTTAATACTGCTAGTGGTTAATGCTGCTCTCAGTTAATTCTGCTAGTGGTTAATACTGCTAGTCGTTAATACTGCTCTCAGTTAATACTGCTAGTGGTTAATACTGCTTATTAGTTAATACTGCTCTAGGTTAATACTGCTTATGTTCTGAATACTATAAATACTCTTTGCGCGCCTAAAAGTTCATAACGACTCTTTGCATACTATTCTCTTGTGCTCTAAACCCTCTCTCTCTCTCAAGTATCAAGTTTTCAGGCAAGAACTTTCAAAGATCAATGGCATCAATGGCATTCATTGACGAGCACAATGAAATCGCGATGCTCCAAAAGCCAAAGCAAGCTGCAGGATTTCATCAGATAGTGGATTTTCTGAAAGCTAGTCATATCGCCTATGCACTGACAGTGTCTCCATCAATTTATATTGAGCATCAAAGGCAATTCTGGGCACATGCCACCATTGTTACTGAGGATGGTGTGCAAATGATAAAGACAATGGTGTGTGGCAAGCCATTGACAGTTACTGAAGAGGTGATTCACATCAGTCTATGTCTAGACGATGCCTCTGGTATAACTTCTATCTCTAATGATGAACTGTTTTCTACTCTTACAAGAATGGGGTATGGAGGCCCATTGGGTGTGTTCAAGTTCTTAAAAGCAAAATTTTCACCTCAATGGCGTTTCTTTGTCCATACTCTTATGCATTGTATATCTAAAAAGACTACTGGATGGAGTGAGTTCAGTAGCACCATTGCTTATGCTCTGGTATGCTTAGCCACTGCCAAAAAGTATAATTTTTCTCAAATGATTTTCAATGATCTTGTCTCAAACTTGGGAAACAAAAATAGCTTTTATATGTATCCCAGGTTTGTTCAAGCAGTAATCAACCACGAATTGACGGATATTCCTCACTCTGATGGGATATATGTACCAAAACCCCCTAAAGGCAAGGTTTTCTCAAATATAAGAAGATCTGCTGGGGACTCGGAAGGAGTAGACACCCCATTGTTCTCTACAATGATGGTGGTGTCCCAAACCAATGAAGGTATGGTAGCAGGGTCAATGCCCCCATTAGACCAACCCACTGCTAGCCAATCCCAACCTTCCCTCTCTCAAATTTTCCCTCAGTCCTTTGCTGCTAAACCCACTCCCAGAATATCCAAGACTTATGTCAAGAGAAAGGTACACAAGGCTCCTTCCCTTGGTGTACCTACTATTAACCAAGAGCCTCAAAGCCCTCTATTGGAGCACTCTCCAGTAGAGAATATCCAAAGGGAAACCAACAGGGTGTCTCCCAACCCTCAAGAGGTGCTCTCTAAGGAGATGGAAGAGCATATGGGTAAGAAGGCTGCCACTACTCCTGCTAGCACAGAGGAGGACAGTGGTAACATACATAAGACCTCTCCCATGGCAACCTTGAATGAGCAATCATTCAAAGGTCCCTGGTGCCAAGAAACCAAGGGGGTGGATAGTGCTTCTGCTAGGCAGAAGGCTTCCACTACTAAAAGATCCCATGATCCTTCAAAAGGGGGTAACACTCCTGGAGAAGGTGAGGACATATATGACTACAATGAATTGATGGAAACAATGGGCAACATAAACATGGATGTCATCAAGCAGGGGAAAGACATTGAGGAGCTGAAACTGGTTATTCTATCTCAACAAGTACAGATCACCAAACTGAAGAAATTGGTGACAAGATTGGTACAGAAAAGGAGAAGAAAGCAATTTGTATTAAAGAAGAGGGCAACAACTCAAGATGCTTCCAACAAGGGGGAGAATCAAGAGAATGAAACAGAGAAGAAAAGCAAATCTGAGATGGGATTTGATGTTGAGGGGGAGATAGAAGCTGAAATAGAGAAAGAAACAGAATTTGCCCAAGCAGCAGAAACTGTTAATGCTGCTGAGGGTAAAGAAGCAGCAGTAACAGGGCTTTCTGTAGAAGAATTGGAGATAGCAGAAACTCTGGTAAAAGCAAAGAATGACACTCCTAAGGCTACTCAAAAGGCCAAGGGAGTGGTCATCAATGAAGGAGGACTTCAAAAGAAGAGAAAAGAAAGAAGTGAGGAAGATTTGAAGGATACAAAGGGTAAAGCTAAGATGGTTGAACCTGAACAACCCTCAAAGAAGAAAGATCAGATTGAGCTGGATGAAGAAGTGGCAAAGCAGCTTCAGGCAGAAATGGAAAGGGAGGAACAAATTCAAACAGAAACAGATAGAGAGCTTGCAAAGATAATGGCCATAAAACTAAATGCTGAGTATCAAGAAAGTTTAAAAGCAGAAACTGAAGCCAAGAAAAGCTCTGTGAAAGTGTCTAAGCAGAGAATGCCAGTAATGAAGCAGAAAAGACAACCCTCCAAGACCTTTTTGGCCAATCAGGAAAGAAGAAAGATGATAAATTTCCTGAAAGGTGCAATTGGAGTCAAGGGGGAGATGTTTACCAACATGGCATACAGTCAAGTTGAGGAGCTCTACAGGAAGGAAATGGCAAAGCTCCAAGGGGATTCCTCTCAAAGGGAAGAAGCAGAAAGAAGGATGACAGAGAGACATGATCTCAACATCCAACAACCATTCCCTGAGGAGACCACACCCTCAAAAGACAAAGCTGAAGAGAAGAAGGAAGACCATGAGGGTGTTGGTATAGAAGCCAAGTCTGGAAAGAGAGTGAAGTCAATTGCTTCAAAAAGGCAGTTGAAAAGGCCAAGGGTGGAAGAAACTGAAAAGGAAGCAGAACCTTCAGTCACATCTCCAACAGAACCTGTGCAAAGTTCAGAGCAGTCCAACAAGCAAACTGTTGAGAGTATGGATTTGTATATGACCATAGTAGAACCTATGAAGGCTATTACAATCTCCATGAAAGCTCCTGAGATTACCTTCTGGGACATTCTAAGAGATAATGGAAAGGATTTCTTCAGAATAAAAAGAGTTGATGGTTCATTTGAAGCATATTCAACATGGGGGAGAGTTGTCAGAAGTTGTTCAAGAGCTGATATAGAAGAATTATACAAAGTGGGGATAAAACTCTATGAGCCTGTGTTGAAAGGTACTGAAGAGAATCTTCTCAAGATAACAATGGAATACTTGTGCATGATGTTTGATCCAGAAAGAGTGGCTTATAGGATTAAAGATCATCAGCATGAGTTTATATTCAAGAAGATTGATAAATGGATACTTTTTGAAAACTATGGGGTATACATGATTACTATTGACAATTGTTATCATGAATACTACCTGGTAGACAGAATTTATGAGCATAGCAAAGAGAAGCTAGAAGGGATGCTTAAGGCTACACTAGTATGCACAAAGGATTCAGAGATGGCCAAGATTATGGTGAGAAGAACTGTCAATCAAAGTTTGGGCTTAGATCCAAATTTGGGAAACTGAATCTGAAGTGTTGAAAGCATCTTGAAGATCAAATCTGAAGAACTTGACTTCTTTTCCTAAAAGTCAAGTTAGGGGGAGATTGTTGGGAACTGAAGAAAAGCTCAAGTATGGTTAATGCTGCTAGTTCAGAATTACTACTGCTAGAAGACTTCAAAGTTAATACTGCTGAGTATTACTACTGCTAGTTCAGAATTAATACTGCTAGTCAAAGTTAGTGATGCTTGAACAAAGTTAGTACTGCTTAGCTAGTTAGTACTGCTAGTGGTTAGTGCTGCTTAGTAGTTAATGCTGCTAAGACCAAGTTAATGCTGCTTGAAGAAATTAATGCTGCTGAGCATAATTAGTACTGCTTATGAATTGAAGATTCGGATGGAAAGGATGACAGCTGGAAAGAATCAAGATATTCATGGAAGGCTTGAAGATAATGATGGAAGATATACTGAAGATATTGTATTTATTGTAATTATCTTTTTGTTCAGTATATGTATAGAATTGATAGAATAGTTTAGAAGATTGATTTTATTTTTATTCATTCTAAGTTTTAGAGAGAATCAACCTCAAGGCATAGATCCTAATTCTAGAGAAGTAGAATTCGTATTGGTGAGCCTGTTCATCAATATTGAGGTTGTGTGTTTAATCTTGTAACTTCAAGCATTGAATACAAGTTTACAAGTTGTTGATTATAAACTGTTTTGTTTACTGTTATATTAAATATCAAATTGTTATTCCGCAACTTCTTTGATATTAGTTTCTGAGACTTTATTTTTGTTAAGAATTCGATTGAAGAAGGAAAGTTTGAAGAAGACAAAGAAGATCAAAGTTGACAAGAAAGTGAAAGTTCTTGATAGTAAAAAATGTAATAGAGTAGTTGATGCTTGTACTGGTGTTTGTCACAACTGTTTCAATAAAACAAAATCTTTTTCTCAAAATGAGTTGTTGACACAAGTTGCTACTAAGTTGCAATGTTCATACTGTCTTGAAAGTTCATTTTCTTTGAAACCGAAGTCTTCAAGGAAAAGAAGAAAAACAGTCCACTATAAAAACATGAAAACTTCTGCTCATTCTGTTAAAAAGAAAAACAGAGATTTCAAGTGAACAAAATAGCTGATGTAAAGTTTGTATGGAAATGGATTCCAAAATATGAAATTAAAGCACAAACCTTACCAAAAGGACCCAAATTTGAATGGAGAATTAAAGGGTCATCAGCTAATTTGAAAAATATTAAGGATACTAACAAGAAAGGATCCATATTCATATGGGTACCTAAATCTAAGTGACTGTTACTTGCAGGCTTGTCATGTGTGGATCATAGATTCTGGTGCTTCAGGACACATGACAGTGCACAAGCACATGCTATTCGATTATGTTGAACACTATGCAGGAACAGTCAACTTCGGGAACAAAATGAAAGGATATGTCAGAGGTTATGGTACAATCAGGAACAATATGATTTCTATTTCTAAAGTCTTGTACGTTGAGGGTTTGGCGTATAATCTGTTCTCTATCAGTCAGTTCACAGAGAATAAATGCAAAGTGGAATTTGATGCGGATTACTGTTATATCAAAGATCAAAGTGGAGTTGAGTTAATCAAAGTTGGGAGAATGGTTTTAGATCATGTTTAATCAAGTTATAATAGTTAGTCATTTGTTACATTTTGTTATGTATTTTGTTAAGTTTGATTTTTGTAGGAGTCAAGTAAATTGACCCTATATATAGTCCCTTGTTATTTCCTTTTTAGGTTAACTCTCAAAAAGCATCTCATTCATAGTGTAACAGCCTCCTCTTGTGAGATATATGAATATAGTATTTTCCTGATCAATGATCTGTTTTCTTTGATTCATGTCTGTTATTATTATTATTATTATTATTATTATTATTATTATTATTATTATTATTATTATTATTATGTGTGCTTGATTCTGGAACAACAATTGGTATCAGAGCTACCTCAGAAACTCAGATTCAACCAATTTGTGAAGAAATTAGTTCTAGCTTTCCATTTCTGGAAACTTCACTGTTCCATTAGTGATTTTGTGACTCAGTGGTTATTTTGATGCAATCTTAGGTTCAATAGATGCGTATGATGAAGATGAACATGTTTCATGTTGGTTAGAAATGGATTTGATCAAGTTTGATTAATCTATTTGATCAATCTTTGGGTTTTTAGACGTATTCATATGTGAATTGTCAAGAATCACAAAGTCAGATTTATTGAAGTTTTTGGAAATTAAGTGATTAGGGTTTGCTCACGATCAATCATAGAGCATACTGCCAAAATTTGGTATTGATTGAACAAGTATTGCTATGGATTTGGTGAAAAGTTGAAGAAAAGGCTTAAGACATAGAGGTTTCGCAAGACTCGGTGAAGAACTCGCAAAACTCCTAGAACTCGCAGGATTAAGGATTCTCAAGATTGAAGTTGAAAATACTCCAAGTATACGATTCGCAGAAGTGTTCCCTGCGAAAGTCAAAAGATTCGTAGATTGCTTGCTTACAAATTCTTGAGAATTCGTAGAGTATAGCTTACGAAAGTTTCAGGGTTCGCAGACAACTATCTTGCGAATCTCACAACTTTCTCAACCCAATTTCTTGCGAATCTTCGTTCAAATCCTTTGGTTTGCGAAAATTATATCCTTTGAATATCCTTTGCTTATTGTTTGCGAATTCCTGCCTTATTATTCACATTTTTGCATACTTGTTGATTTTTCTGTACTTCAATATCTGATTTTCTGACTAAAGATCACTTCAAGCACATATTTCAGACACACAGGAAAGATGCCATACATAGATGATATGGGAAATACTGTACTCACTCCAAGAGATTGTGCATTATCCTACATGCCAGAGATACCCAAAATGGAAGCTGAGCTTCAAACTCTCAGATGTCAAAACACGAAATTGAGAGATGATATGGATGCTTTAAATGTCAAAGTGACAAAGGCTGAAGTTCAAGTGAAGCTGTATCAAGACAAAGGTCATGATTGGCTTAAGAGAGTGGATGAGAGAAAGAACAAATAAATAGCTAAACTGGAAAAGACTTTTAACCAGAGATTGTCTGATATTTCCAAGAAGTCTGAGTTTGAGAAGAAACAATTAGAGATTAAAGTCTCAAATCTTTTAAAACAAGTTTTTGACTTTGAACAACTCATTATATCTGAAAGGAAATCCTTTCATGATGAGAGAAAAGGTTTTGAAAACAAAAATGTTAATCTGTTCAAAGAAATTTCAGATAAAAACCAGATTTTAGAAAAAGATTTCGAGGAAGAGAGAGATTTTTGAAGAAGAAATCTCAAAGCTAACCAGTAAATTGGCAAAATTATCTACTGAGATTATGAAAGAGAAGAGGAGTAAATATGGAATTCAGAGCAAATTTGATAAACTCTGCATTGAGATATCCAAGTTGTGTGATAAAATTCAACAACTTGAGATTGATAATACTGACTTGTCTAACAAGTTAACAACTGATACATCTATTTCAGCTTCCTATGATGATGATTCTGCCGAATCAGTGTGTTATTTTCAGTCAGTATCAAGCATGTTTCAGAAAATGGTTTTTAGAAAACAAACCGTGAAATCTAATGTTTATAAACCAGATCAGATTAACACTCCAAAGTCCTTTTATGTAAAATCAGCTGATAAGAGTGCTAATCATTTTCAAAAATCTCAAACTCAGTCTCCAAGGAAAGATCAAATGGTCTGGGTTGTAAAGGGTTCTCCATAAGTAGCAAAGCTTCACAGAGCTAACAAGAAGAAGAACAAAGCTTCAAGAGGTAAGTCTTTTGCACCTGACTTTGTCAAATCAATAACTCATTTGATCAGGATAGCAAAAAGAAAATTATGTTGCTCTTATTGTTACTCTGATAAGTTCATTCACAAAGCACAAGCATATAATAGATCTTATCATCACAGTGCTTATCACAGGTATGAGAAATACTCAAATACTGACCAAACTGGACCTAACTTTATCTGGGTACCAAAACCTAAACCTGTGTTGCAGGTAGAGGAAAAAGGAAAAGAGAAGATAAAAGATGTCCCAGTCAAGGAGGGTTGAAGGATCAATGACTTCTGATTACTACAGATCAGGACTCTTGCCTCAATGTCAAAACTATGACTTCTAAGCACAAAAACTTAGGACTCATACTCAACTGTTAAAAGTTGGTGATCTTTTGGAATACAGGGAGTTTTTCTTACTCTCACTCTATTTCTCACATTGTTTGGTATTTTTAACAATTGATATTAACAATTGGTATTTTCGATGTCATATCTTTATGTTGAAGGTATAGGAGGAAAATGAGCTTAACTATTAAATTTTACATGCAGATATGAAGGGGGAGCATGTCTGCACAAACATTAACAAAGATCCACAATATGTTATAGGGGAGCTGCAAGAAGCAATCACAAACATCAATGAATATCAGATATTTGACAACAACAAATAGTGTCAAACAAGATCAACCAGATATCAGATCAAGGGGGAGTATCTGATGAATCAAGGGAGTACTACACTGCTAAATCAAGGGGGAGTAAAGATGTGTTGTAAGTGGTATGTGTAAAATCTTTTCTGAATTAAAGTTGGTTAAAATGCCATTTTTAGAAAGTTTCTTTAAAAATAAAGTTTCTATTTTTGGCAAGTTCTTTGAAAAGTTTCCTAAAATAGCAAATTTCCCAATTTGGAATGTTTTTGGAAAAAATGGAAATAGTGCTAAGTCTAGAATTCGTAGCCTATTAGTCTGAGAAAGCTTCAGGTTTCGCAAAGTGAACACTTGCGAAAGCTGAAGAATTCGCAAACTAAAGGCTTACGAATCTTAGACATTCACATAAGTGCTATCTACGAATCCTTAAGAATTCTCAACCTTCATGCTTGCGAAAGCTTCAGAATTCGCAGATCATTTGCTTGCGAAAGTTATCTATCTTGCACAGGATTCGTAAATTTGTTCCTTGAGAATCCTCACACACGTTGCTTGCGAATTCTTCAGTGAGCAACACCCTTGCCACATCAGTTTGCGAAAGTTGAGGTCTATTCCCATGTCTAAGTCCTTTTTGAGTATAAATATGACACTTGGTATTTTCTTATCCTCACTTTTCAAGCTCACAACATTCAGAGAGCTAAAACCCTCTAAAACCCCTTTTCACATGTTCTTCATTCGACCTTTTGATTCCTTCTTCGTTTTTCATTACAGGTTGAATGTTTGTTAAAATCTTGTTTGCTTTGTGTTGTTATTATCAATGTGATTGTTTAATGCAAGTTTCCTTGACTAGATTCGATTTTAGGGATTGATTTGAACTTTTCGGTCCTTTGGACTTTGAACAAGCACATGATGAAATTCTTAAATTTTTGGAACTTAATGTTTAAAACTTGATGTTAATGTGGTCTCATAACCCTTGTAATACTGACCTGAAACCTTCTGATTACTTGTTTGATCTAAAACTTAAACATTGGGCTCATAAAATCGATTTTGTCGATTGGTTTTCTTTCACGACTTCTCGACTGTTCTTAGTCGATTTTAACAAATCAGTGTTCAATCTGAGGATTAAAGTCAAATTAAAGGTTAAAATTTTATTTAGAACATTTAATCGATTACATTGATGCAAAGTTTATAGTTCATTCATCGATTTTATGGATTTTTCTTATCTGGGTTTATGACAGTGTTCGTGGTGTTCTTGAGGACACTTTGAAGTTTTAAGTAAAATGTTAAGTTTCTCAATTTTTTTGAAAGACTCGTGTGTTTCACGAATCCTTGAGATGTTTGTTTATTCACGAATCCTTTGTTTTTGTCTCTTAGAAAAACCCTAAGGACAAGATTCGCTAACCCTAACCTTGTGAATCCTGAATGCTCTTAAATGTCAAATTCTTCTGAGTGAAGAATTCGCAGATTCACATCTTGCGAATTTCGAGTCATGTCTAAAATTTTCCTAAGTGTAAGATTCACAGAATGCTTCTTTCCGAATCCTGAACACTTTCTTTGTTTCTCTATTCCTAAGTCTAGGGATTCGCAACTTTGTGTCCTGCGAATCCTATATTTAGTGAATTTCAGAAAAATGCTTTTCAAATGTCAAAATTTTCAAATATTGTTTCTGACAGATTGGACCTTGTCCAAACATGTCAAGATCGAAAAATTCTAATGAAGAATTTAATTAACACACTCAGAAACAATGTTAAAGAAGTTGCGGAAAAACACTTTAACAATAAATCAATGGAACAGTATCAGAATGAAAATCACAAGTTATATTGATTTAACTTAATGATTACAAACAAAACCTCAATCTATTGAACAGGCTCAACAGACGTTCTAAACTTCTCTAAAGAAAGGATTACAATGAATCTTGAGGTTAATTCTCACTAAAACGTATATTGAAAACTCTATCAATGTATATTCTAAACTATGCCTTCTATAGAATATATATACAAGACAGATTACAAGATAATTGTAAAAGAAAAATTAATCTTCATGATCCAGTCCATAATTCTCTTCAAATCTCATTGACTTTCGCATTAATCAAATCATTCCATCATAATCTTCTCAGCAGCTTTAATCTTCATAAGCAGTAGTAATTACTCAGCAGTATTAACCATCTTGCAGTACTAACATGCTAGCAGTACTAACCATGTTAGCAGTATTAATCTCACCAGCAGTAGTAATATTGAACTAGCAGTATTAATCACACAAAAAGTAGTATCTGGCAGTATTAATCATCCTTAGCTCATTTCAGACCCACAAATCTCCCCCTAACTTAACTTTTCAGATTGAGAAGTTAAGTTCTTCAAAATGTTGTCTTCATGATACTTTCAAAACTTAAGCTCAATTCCTAAGATTAGGATCCAAACCTAAGCTTTGATTGATGATTCTTTTGACTACTATCTTGGCCATTTCAGAATCCTTTGAACATACCAGCTTAGCATTCAACATACCTTGCAATTTGGCTTTGCTGTGATCATAAATTTTATCCACCAGGTAGTACTCATGATAAGATCTGTCAATAGTGATGACATAGACTCCACACCTTTCAAATAACATCCAATTGTCTA
This sequence comes from Arctium lappa, assembly GCA_023525745.1. Lineage (NCBI taxonomy): Eukaryota > Viridiplantae > Streptophyta > Magnoliopsida > Asterales > Asteraceae > Arctium > Arctium lappa. The sequence goes on along the minus strand of CM042051.1, from coordinate 72,985,762 downwards.
TTCTTTGGAATTTTTTCTCCAGATGCAGATCTCTGACAACATGTTGAACTTTGCTAGGATGAAACATCATGCATAAGTACTCCATGGCTAATCTTATTAAGCTCATTCCTTCTCTTGTCAAATCCTTTTCATACAAGCTCATTCCAACCTTGAACATTTCTTCTAAGTCAGATCTGGAACAGCTTCTGATGATTTTTCCCCAAGTAGAATACACCTCATACTTGTCTCCCATCCTTTTAATCCTGAAGTATTTCTTCCTTTGATCTTCCAGGATATCCTAATGGATAATTTCAGGGGCTTGGACTGATATTGGGTCAGCTTTTACAGGTTCACTATCAGTCACTGTCATATACAAACCAACATGTACCTCAAATTGTTCAGATTGTTCTGCACCTTGTTGACTTGATTGTTCTTCAGGAGTTGCAACAACAGGTTCAACTTCTTTTTGCACTTCTTCAATCCTTGGCCTTTTGGTCTGTTTCTTTGAAGCTATGGTTTTCATTCTTTTGACAGCTTTGACTGTTTGAGCAAGAGTTTCTTCTTTCTGTTCTTCTTCCACTTATTTTGTAGAAGTGGTTTCTTCACTCTCAGGAAAAGGTTGTTGGATATGCAGATCATGCCTTTCTTTCATTTTCCTTTCAACCTCAACCCTTTGAGCAAAGTCTCCTTGTAGCTTGGTCATTTCTTTCTTGTAAAGCTCTTCAATTCTGCCATAAGACATACCAGTGAACATGCCTTCTTTAACACCAACTGATCCTTTTAGAAAGTTGATCATTTTCCTCCTTTCTTGGTTGGCAATGAAAGTCTTTGAAGGTTGTCTTTTCTTTGTCTGTGATGGCTGCCTTGGCATAGATTCTTTTGCTTGGACTTTCTTGGCTTCAGCTGCAGCCCTCAAACTCCTTTGGTACTCCTCATTGAGATTTTTAGACAAATCTAAAGCAATTTGCCTATCTTTGGCAGTTTGAGACTCTTCTTCTGCTTCTATTTCAGCTTGCAGCTGTTTGGCTACCTCTTCATCTAGAGCTACTTGAACTGACTTCTTTGTTTTCTTCAGAGGTTCTACTACCTTTTCTTTTCTTTTTCTCTTTACCTCAACATCACTTATTTCTTCTCTTCTTTTCAAATCCTCCTTCTTTGATTTCCACTCCCTTGGCCTTTTGAGTAGCCTTGGGAGTGTCTGTTTTTGCCTTCACCAGTGTTTCATCAATCTCTATCTCTTCAACTGTCAGCCCTGTTTCTGCTGCTGCTTTTACAGTTTCTACTTCAGCTTCAGTTACTGCTGCTAAGCTAATTTCTGCTGCTACTTTAAATGTTTCTGCTGCTTTGCTGCTTTCTGCTTTTGTTCCCATTTTTGCTTCTTTTCCCATCTCCCCCTCAAACTAAGATTCATCCTCTTTGGTCTCCCCCCTTTTGAAAGAATCATGATCTGTGCTCCTTTTCTTCAGCACAAACTTTGATTTCTTCTTTTTGAGCACTAACTTCATCACCAGCTTCTTGAGATTGCTAATTTGCACTTGTTGTGACAAAATAACATGTTGCAGCTCCTTTATTTCCTTGCCCTGAGACATGAAATCCACATTGATGTTTGCTATGGTTTCCATCAATTCATTGTACGTATATCTATCCTCACCTCCTTTAGATGTGTTAACCACCCTGGAGGATCCTTGGATGGTTTAGGAGGAGTCTCCTGCCTAGCAGAAGCACCCTCTACCCCCTTGGTTTCTTGGCATCTGAGACCTTTGGATGATTGCTTACCCAAAGTAGCCGTAGGGAAGGTCTTAAAGATGTTCACACTGTCTTGCCCTGCACTTTGTGCAAAGTCAGTAGTGTGAGCCTCACTGCCCACATGCTCTTCCTCCTCCTCATTGAGCACCTTCTTGGGGTTGGGAGACACCCCTGTGGTTTCCCTTTGGATATTCTCTGATGGAAAATGCTCCATCAGAGGGCTTTTAGGCTTTTGGGGTGAAGATACTATAAGGGAAGGAACCTTCTGTACCTTTTTCCTTGTGTATGTATGAGTAATGGGTGATGTTGGCTTCTTTAGAAGGGATTGAGGGATATGCTTTGTAGTGGAAGGTGTGGATAGGTCATCAGTGGGTTGGTCTAATGTGGGCTTTGACCCTGATGCCTCACCTTGAGAGTGGGACACAACCATCATTGTAGAGAACAATGGTGTGTCTATACCAGAGAAGTCCTGACTGGGCCTCTTCATATTAGAGAACACCTTCCCCTTTGGGGTTTTTGGTACATATACCTCATTGAAATGAGATAAATCCGTCAATTCCTTATTAAGTACTTCTTGTACAAACCTTGGATACATATAAAAGCTTTTTGATTTGGTATCCAGGTTTGACATTAAATCGTTTAAGATCATTTGAGAGAAATTAAACTTTCTAGAGGTCGCTAAGCAGACCAAAGCATAAGCTAAGGTACTGCTGAACTCACTCCGTCCAGTTGTTTTTCGAGAAATGCATTGTTGTAGGGTATGAACAAAGAATCGCCACTGAGGTGAGAATCTATTCTTGAAGAACTTGAATACCTCTGTGGGACCTTCATACCCCATTCGATTTATTGCAGCAAAGAGATCTTCCTTAGGAAAAGAGGTAATACCTGAGGCATCATCTAAGCGTAGATGGATGCAAATACACTCTTCTGAGATGGTCAGGGGTTTATCACACACCCTTGTTTTGATGACCTGAGTGCCATCTTCAGTGTGGATGGTAGCATTCTCCCAAAACTGTCGCATGTGTTCCACATAGATTGTGGGATTGATAGATAATGCGTATGCGACGTGTGAGGATTTGAGAAAATCCACAATATGATGAAACCCTGCAGCTTGCTTGGGTTTCTGTAGCATTGCTAACTCGTTGTGATCATCAATGAACACTAGACCTGCGATTAGTGCTTGAAGCGACTGAGAAAATAGGGTTTAATCACTAGAGAGCAAGAATGTTAGAAAGAAAGAGAAGATGAATAGGCAATAGAAATTCAAAGAGCCGTTTTGATATATTGGCGGGCATGAAGGGTATTTATAGGGTACATGTTTTAGTTAAGAGCAGTAGTAAATACCCTAGCAACATTAACACAAACCCTTAGTATTAACGTACATTAGCAATAGTAACACTTACCAGCAACATTAACACAAACTAGCAGTAGTAACACATACCAGTAGTATTAACACAGGCTAGCAGTAGTAAGACATACCATCAATATTAACACATATCAATAGTATTAACATAGGCTAGCAGTAGTAACACATACCAACAGTATTAACACAGGCTAGCAATATTAACTCTTTTGGCAGTAGAAACAAGACAAGCAGTAGTAACCATACTTAATCCTATTTGACCTGTCAGCATTTGTGCGAGCAGTATTAAATGAACCAGAAGTACTAACTACCTTTATTTCAAAGCAACCTGAAACACTTGAAGACAGAGGATTAAAAGCACCATATTCCATACATTATGAGAAAGTACATAAGGAAGAATCTATACAGGTACATGAGTCAAAAGATAATAGGCTTATTTAGAGTTTATCATGCCCACACTTGTGACCAAAAATGTGAATCTACCCACATCAAAAGATTTAGTGAATAGATCAGCAAATTGGTTACTTGTATGGACTTTCACAACCAGAATTAGCTTCTTTTCATTACAGTCTCTGATAAAATGGTACCTGATTTCTATATGCTTTGTTTTGGAGTGCTTGACTGGATTATTAACAATGCTAATAGCACTGTTATTGTCTATGAAGATTGGAGTGTGAAGAAAAGTCATACCATAGTCCAACATTTGATTCTGAATCCAGAGTACTTGTGAACAGCAGCTTGCAGCAGCTATATACTCTGCATTTGTTGTAGAGGTGGACACCGTGGTTTCTTTCTTGCACTGCCATGACACTAGTCTTGCACCCAAAAACTGACATCCCCCTGAAGTTGACTTTCTATCCAAATTTGCACCACCCAAGTCACTGTCTGAATAAGCAAGTAGGTTAAATTGTGAGTCATGAGGATACCAAAGACCTAATCTAGGTTGGCCTTTGAGATATCTGAATATCCTATTGACTGCTTTAAAGTGTGACTGCTTTAAAGTGTGACTGCTTAGGCCTTACTTAAAATCTTGCACACACACAAACAACAAACATGATATCTGGTCTTGAAGCAGTGAGATACATGAGGGAGCCAATCATGGATCTATAGTGATGAACATCCACATCCTCCCCCTCAAGATCTGCAGTGATCTTTTGTGTGTCTCCATGGGTGTGCTTGAAGACTTTGAATTTGAGAATCCAAACTTAGTAAGAATGTCCTGCACATACTTGGATTGGCTTATAAATATCCCATCTTTCTTCTACTTAACTTGTAACCCAATTAGACTTCTTTCAGCTTTTGGGTTTTCAAATTAATTTTTGGCTTAAACTTTAGTGATACAAAGCTTCTATCCGCTCCAGAATCAAATAGTACTGATGTATAGTGACTATTACTACGGGTGTTATGGGAAAAAGGAGTGTCTAAGATATGCAATGTTTATGCATACACACACAAAATTTATGCTCGACGCTTTTAAGTAGTAAAATCCTTTTGCGCTCCTAATACAACTAGTTCAAGTCCCCCATTATGCATACCTAAATTAGACAGAGGGGATCAGGCTTTGTCTAAGTTAAGGTATAATAATACGACACTCAACCTAGTTATACTAGTGATATACTTTAGCCTTTGAGAATCATTTCGAAAACCGTTTTGAAATTATGTTTATATTTTGTTATAGTTTGAGGTTTCCATAAGGAAACCAACATTCTCTATAACTTTAGGCTCTGATACCAAATCTGTCACACCCCGCCAAAGCGGAAACGCGAGACATGACAGCACACGGTTTCACAACATAAAGTAATAAACAATATCAACTATAATATTTAACAAGTTAGAGAGAAATAAAGTTATACAACCCATAACTAAAAAGTTCTCAAAATACGGCTGTTACAAAAGTTGATAAAAATTGACAATGTCATAACGGTTGATGATGTCACACATGAGTGCACCCTAAGTTCCACCATTTACTTATTTGCACCTGAAAAGCAAGATAAAAGAAAAAGGGTCAACTACATTGAGTTGGTGAGTTCACAGGTTTTTGTATGCACGAAATAGTTTGTATGCAGAAATTTTTATTAATTATGAAACGCTCGTTCACAAGACATTTAAGAAACTGATTGTTCAATTATTTGCACGAGGTTAATTGTATACAGTAATGCCTTAACATTGAGCCACTACCAAACCTTTCGACCAACCAATGCTCCATATATTATACGTCATTACCTCAGCGGTGGACTAAATCCACATGTGTAAGACAATTATTGTTACGTTATTACCTCAGCGGTGGACAAAATCCACATGTGTAAGACAATTATTGTTACGTCATTACCTCAGCGGTGGACTAAATCCACATGTGTAAGACAATTATTATTACGTCATTACCTCAACGGTGGAATAAATCCACATGTGTAAGACAATTATTATTACGTCATTACCTCAGCGGTGGAATGAATCCACATGTGTAAGACAATTATTATTACTTGTAAAGTGCACTTCTAGCTCTCATCCAAAAGTGGGGTTGTCAATCCAAATAGCGCTACCCACAAATACCATCGGCTCCCGTTCGAGTTAATAGGTAGTGTCCAACCAATGGGGACTTATTCATTAACACTCAATTGCATCGTAAAGAATACATACCATAGTGCATAAACAATTTAATTCAAAATTCAACGATTTAAATGAACAATCATTCGGTAATAACAATTTGTAAATTCACATGCTTTTCACCCTAAAATGTATAAAAACGGTAAAAGAGGGGTTGTGAATACTCACCGATTTTAGCAGTTGCTCGGGAATATCTGCTAGGTTGCTTTAATCTTGGTACTACGCCTTTCCTATGAAAGTGGAGCACATTATCAGTTCGAACCTATTTTTACGGTTTCGGACATTATTTAGGTCACTATGTCTTATAAAATGCTTTACATGCCTTTTTATTAAATTTGGGTAACACATTAGCGCGCATTATAGTTATTCATAAGGTTGGATGATTCTTGAAATCACATATTTTGGGCATACGATTTTTAAGGGAAAAAGCCTTTAGATTTATTTTACGTAAGATTAGCGAGTACTAATCCTACTTAACTTATCGACATAATTTCGGTTCTTCGGATCTAATTTTTATGGCTTATGGGTTGACAAATTTTATTTTAAGTTTGATCACATTATAATATTTTTATTAAAATTAAAATCTTCATTTTAATTATTATTATGTCCAAAAGTCCAAAATGATCATTTTAAGAAAGTTCATTAGCTACTGTTTGCTGTCAAAATTTTAAGTCATAAAATCTTTGTATTTTGAGTATCTTCCCAAACTTATTATTTTACCAAATTTTTATATAACTTATTTTAATGTATAAGGGGACTTTTGGCAAAATTACAACATTTTTGGATAAGTCTATATAGGGTAATGATTACTTTAAATTTTATTGGTCACAGAGAACTATGCAGATTACACCTTCTGTTGACTCGGCCATTTCAAGGGTCAAAACTCAGTATTTTCAAGTGATTCAAATTGGGTTTTGTTCCTGCTTCAAAGGTGAAATTTACAGAAAAAGATTCATCTCATTTGGATCAATATTGAATGAGTTATGTCTGTTTTAAGTCAAGTGTTCTAACCTGGCAGAAAGTTACTTTTTGCAAACTCAACTTTTTAATGATGGTTGAGTACCCAAATCATCATATTTTCGAGTAAATCCAATTTTATTTGATTCTAAACTCATTAAAGTTACTTCCAGAAAAGGAATCATTAGTTTTTATGGATTTAAATGATGGTTATGGTTGATTGATTGAATGTTTTTGTCCAGCCGGATTCTGTTTGCATCACAAACTTTAGAGGTGAGGTTGAGAGGTCAAAACTCAATATTTTTTAGTGATTCCAGTGGGGTTTGATTAGTATTTCATTATATTAAATTCCAGAAGAAGATTCATAGCATTTGAGTCCAAATGTTTCAAGTTATGCCCAAAATACTAACATGCAATAAATCTGACAGAAACTAAAAATGAAATAACTTAATTTTATGAACATTTTAACACTTTTTTTTTGACCCATATATTGGGGTTTCCTGGTTGAAAACGTTTTTACAAAGCTTTTTAACATAAATTTTGTAAAACAACATCCTTTAGATATACAAAGAAGGATATACACATGCATGAACTCTACCATTTTAGATGGTGAGAAAAATAGCCATGCATGTCATCTAAGCTCCATTTTCTTGAGTTTTGGTTACATGGATCATGGGTTATGACCATTTCTTGACATTTAACATGTCTTTAGTGTCTAACCTACCATTTGAAGGCCTATGAAGGTCTTCTTTTCAGAAACCTCAAGAAAGTGAAGAGAAAGGTGAAGAAAATGCAAGTAGAATGAAAGAAAAATGCAAGAAAAGAAAGAGATGAAGATGAATGCAAGGGTAATGAACTTACCCACACTAGAGAATGATTCTTACCTTCAAAGTGGTTGGATTTAGAGGGTTCTTGGGCTGGAAATTGGCCAAGGAGTGAGAGGGAGAGAGAGAGAGATGAGAATTTCAAAATGAGAGTGAATATGCAAAAATGAAAGGTTAGTCTTGAAGAAAGAGTTTAATAATGAGTATTTGTTTTGAGAAGGGTGAGGGGGAGCCAAATTTCTCTCTCTCTAATCCTTTTTTTTTAAATCTAATAATAATAATATCTAGGTATTTAATTTGTATTTTTATAAAAGATAGATTAAAGGTAGGTAATTCTTCAATTATCTACTTAAATTTTTGGTTTGATTACTTAAACTTTAGAATTTATATTTGATTAATTAAATTTTATATTTAACCCACTTATTATTAATATAATAAAATGTTAATTTTATCGGATTGACATTTTATAAGACAACATCTACCATTACGTGCAGTAACCGGATATTCTAAGCGCACTGCCAGGAATCTTAGGAAACTAAAACCCTTGCCTACATAATTAGGTCATATTAGGGTGTTCCTACATGTTCAGACATGTATTATACTGTTTGGGTGCTAACCTGTAAGTTCTGGTTGCCGGATGTCACAGTCTCCCCTTCTTAGAAGAATTTCGTCCCGAAATTAAATAATTGTCACTCCCGGACTGATTCTTCGCAAAAAGGTGAGGGTACTTAAGTTTCATGTGATCTTCTCGCTCCCGAGTATACTCAGGTCCATGCCTCGAATTCCAATGAACTTTTAGGATTGGGATCTTACTACACCTTAAACGCTTGACTTCTCGGTCAAGGATCTCAATTGGTTCTTCTACAAAGTTCAATCGATCATTGATCTGAACATCTTCCAGAGGTAGAACCAATGATTCATCATTTAGACATTTCTTACGGTTTGACACGTGGAATGTGTCATGGATGACGTTGAATTCTTGCGGTAACTTGAGTTTATACGCTACTGGACCAACCCTTTCAACAATTTCAAATGGCCTAATGTATCTTGGACTCAGCTTTCCTCTTTTCCCAAAGTGTACTCAGGAGCACCTTATCACCTACTTGAAACTCCAATGGCTTTCGGCGGTTATCAACATAATTCTTCTGACGATCTCTTGCGACCGTAAGTTTATCCTTGATAAATGAGATCTTGTTAGTTGTCTCTTGCACGATGTCGGGCCTAGTCAATTGTCTGTCGCCAATATCCAACCAACTGAGTGGGGATCTACACTTGTGTACATATAAGGCCTCATACGGTGCATATTGAATGCTAGTGTGATAGTTGTTGTTATAGGAGAATTCAACTAATGGTAGGTGAGTATCCCAACTTCCACCAAAATCTATCGTACCGGAACGCAACATATCCTCTAGCGTCTGAATAGTTCTCTCCGTCTGTCCGTCCGTCTGTGGATGGTAGGACGTGCTCAAGTTCAAACGCGTACCCAACGCTTCCTGGAGTGATTGCCAAAATCGTGATGTAAAACGGCTATCCTTATCCGAGATAATGGATATAGGCACTCCATGACGTGTAACAATTTCATTGATGAAAATTTGTGCAAGATTTTCCATCTTGTAGTCTTCCCGAATAGGAAGGAAATGCGCAGATTTTGTAAGCCGATCTATTATAACCCAGATTGAGTCGTGCCCCTTCCCGGTTCTGGGTGACTTGGTTACGAAATCCATGGTTATTTGTTCCCATTTCCATTGGGGAATATCGGGTTGTTGTAACAGACCAGATGGTTTCTGATGTTCGACCTTAACTTTCATACAGGTTAAGCACTTGCTTACATACAAAGCTATGTCTCTCTTCATCTCCGGCCACCAATAGAATTCCTTTAGATCTCTGTACATTTTGTGTGCTCTCGGGTGAATCGAATAACTTGATTGGGCTTCATCCAAAATTTTTAGCTCGTAAATCCTTAACCCTTGGTATTCAGACTCTGTCATCAAAGTAGTGTATCCCATCTGACTTTGTGTTAAAGCTACGTTCGCATTGATGTAGGGCCTCGTCCTTCAAATTCTCTAATTTCAATGCCTATTCTTTAGCTTCGAGGATCTGTGCCTTTAGACTCGTCTGCACGATCGCACCCAAAGCTCGCACCCTTGACGGTTTCACTCTTCCCTTTTGGCTTAGTGCATCGGCTACTACATTAGCCTTTCCTGAGTGGTACTTTATTTCACAATCATAGTCGTTTAGCCGTTCGACCCACCTTCTTTGTCTCATATATAGCATCTTCTGGTCAAAGCTGTGTTGGAGACTCTTGTGATCAGTGTAGACGGTGCATCCCGTGCCGTAAAGATAATGTCTCTAAATCTTGAGTGCAAAGACCATGACTCCCAAATCAAGGTCATGAGTTGTAGAGTTCTTCTCGTGAACCTTAAGTTGTCTTTACGCATATTTAATGACCTTGTCCTTTTGTATCAACACACATCCCAAATCTTGGTGTGATGCGTCGCAGTAAACTACGAAATTCTCAGTGCTTTCTGGCAATGACATAATTGGTGAGTTTCATAGATTATGCTTAAGCGTTTGAAATGCTTCTTCTTGCTTCTCTCCCCAAATGAATTTCTTATCCTTTTGGGTTAAAGCCGTCAACGGTTGAGCAATCTTCGAGTAATTTGCTATGAACCGTTGGTAATAACCTGCTAAACCGAGAAATTGGCGAATTTCTGTTGGGGTCTTCGGAGTTTCCCACTTCTTGATGGCCTCAACTTTTGCAGGATCCACATGTATTCCTTTCTCATTAATGATATGACCAAGAAAATGTACTTCACGAATCCAGAACTTTCATTTGGAGAGCTTCGTATACGATATCTGGTCTTTGAGTAGTTCTAGAATCAACTTTATATGACGTTCATGATCCTCATTGCTTAACGAATAAATTAGTATATCATCTATTTACATGATCACGAACTTATCCAAGTACGGTCTACAAACTCTGTTCATCAAGTCCATAAAGACAGTTGGTGCGTTTGTTAGCCCGAAAGGCATAACCAGGAACTCGTAATGGCCGTAACGAGTCTTGAACACCGTCTTGAAAACATCCTCCTCACGGACCCTCATTTGATGATATCCAGATCGAAGATCAATTTTTGAAAAGTAAGTAGCGCCTTTGAGTTGGTCGAACAGGTCGTCGATTCGGGGAAGAGGGTAACGTTTTTTGATGGTTAGCTTATTAAGCTATCTATAATTGATGCACATTCACAAGGATCCATCTTTCTTTTTAACAAAAAGAACTGGTTCTCCCCACGGTGACAAACTGGGTCTTATGAATACTTTGTCGAGCAGCTCCTGGGGTTGTCCTGACATTTCTTTGCATTTTCGATGGGGCCAATCGATAAGGTGATTTGGCCACTGTTGCAGCTCCAGGAATTAAGTCGATGTGGAATTCGACTTGTCTTGGTGGTGGCAATCCTGGTAACTCCTCAGGAAAGACTTCGGGAAAATCCTGGACAACAGGAAAATCCTGGATGTGTTTTTCCTTCATTTCCTTGTCGATGACATGGGCCAAAAATGCATTGCTTCCCTTCTTCAAGTATTTTCGCATTTTCATGCACGACACGATCTTAAAATTCTTTCCGGGCTTTTCTCCATGAATGATGAGAGTTTCTCCTTCTGGTAACAGAATTCAGACGATCTCTTCTCGGAACAACATGTTTTGGCTCGATTTTTGGATAGCCAATCCATGCCCACAACAATGTCAAAGCTTCCTAGTTCATTGGGATAAAATCTATGCTAAAATTCTTATTAGCTAAGTTTAGAGTGCAGTCCGTAATTATATCCCTAGCTCTAACTTCTTGCCCATTTGCAAATTCAATTGTGTAGACTTCTTTCAGCTTTTGGGGTTTCAAATTAATTTTTGGCTTAAACTTTAGTGATACAAAGCTTCTATCCGCTCCAGAATCAAATAGTACTGATGTATAGTGACTATTACTACGGGTGTTATGGGAAAAAGGAGTGTCTAAGATATGCAATGTTTATGCATACACACACAAAATTTATGCTCGACGCTTTTAAGTAGTAAAATCCTTTTGCGCTCCTAATACAACTAGTTCAAGTCCCCCATTATGCATACCTAAATTAGACAGAGGGGATCAGGCTTTGTCTAAGTTAAGGTATAATAATACGACACTCAACCTAGTTATACTAGTGATATACTTCAGCCTTTGAGAATCATTTCGAAAACCGTTTTGAAATTATGTTTATATTTTGTTATAGTTTGAGGTTTCCATAAGGAAACCAACATTCTCTATAACTTTAGGCTCTGATACCAAATCTGTCACACCCCGCCAAAGCGGAAACGCGAGACATGACAGCACACGGTTTCACAACATAAAGTAATAAACAATATCAACTATAATATTTAACAAGTTAGAGAGAAATAAAGTTATACAACCCATAACTAAAAAGTTCTCAAAATACGGCTGTTACAAAAGTTGATAAAAATTGACAATGTCATAACGGTTGATGATGTCACACATGAGTGCACCCTAAGTTCCACCATTTACTTATTTGCACCTGAAAAGCAAGATAAAAGAAAAAGGGTCAACTACATTGAGTTGGTGAGTTCACAGGTTTTTGTATGCACGAAATAGTTTGTATGCAGAAATTTTTATTAATTATGAAACGCTCGTTCACAAGACATTTAAGAAACTGATTGTTCAATTATTTGCACGAGGTTAATTGTATACAGTAATGCCTTAACATTGAGCCACTACCAAACCTTTCGACCAACCAATGCTCCATATATTATACGTCATTACCTCAGCGGTGGACTAAATCCACATGTGTAAGACAATTATTGTTACGTTATTACCTCAGCGGTGGACAAAATCCACATGTGTAAGACAATTATTGTTACGTCATTACCTCAGCGGTGGACTAAATCCACATGTGTAAGACAATTATTATTACGTCATTACCTCAACGGTGGAATAAATCCACATGTGTAAGACAATTATTATTACGTCATTACCTCAGCGGTGGAATGAATCCACATGTGTAAGACAATTATTATTACTTGTAAAGTGCACTTCTAGCTCTCAGCCAAAAGTGGGGTTGTCAATCCAAATAGCGCTACCCACAAATACCATCGGCTCCCGTTCGAGTTAATAGGTAGTGTCCAACCAATGGGGACTTATTCATTAACACTCAATTGCATCGTAAAGAATACATACCATAGTGCATAAACAATTTAATTCAAAATTCAACGATTTAAATGAACAATCATTCGGTAATAACAATTTGTAAATTCACATGCTTTTCACCCTAAAATGTATAAAAACGGTAAAAGAGGGGTTGTGAATACTCACCGATTTTAGCAGTTGCTCGGGAATATCTGCTAGGTTGCTTTAATCTTGGTACTACGCCTTTCCTATGAAAGTGGAGCACATTATCAGTTCGAACCTATTTTTACGGTTTCGGACGTTATTTAGGTCACTATGTCTTATAAAATGCTTTACATGCCATTTTATTAAATTTGGGTAACACATTAGCGCGTATTATAGATATTCATAAGGTTGGATGATTCTTGAAATCACATATTTTGGGCATACAATTTTTAAGGGAAAAAGCCTTTAGATTTATTTTACGTAAGATTAGCGAGTACTAATCCTACTTAACTTATCGACATAATTTCGGTTCTTTGGATCAAATTTTTAAGGCTTATGGGTTGACAAATTTTATTTTAAGTTTGATCACATTATAATATTTATATTAAAATTAAAATCTTCATTTTTAATTATTATTATGTCCAAAAGTCCAAAATGATCATTTTAAGAAAGTTCATTAGCTACTGTTTGCTGTCAAAATTTTAAGTCATAAAATCTTTGTATTTTGAGTATCTTCCCAAACTTATTATTTTACCAAATTTTTATATAACTTATTTTAATGTATAAGGGGACTTTTGGCAAAATTACAACATTTTTGGATAGGGAAATTGGCTCAAAGAGCCACATTACACACGAATATTGGTCTCCTAGCCATTTCTCTTTCAATTTGACGAAAATAGACCCATTGCAGACCTACAGGTCCGCTACCTGCCACAAAACGACAAGAAAGCCACGTTCCGAGCTAGATCCGCAATCGGGTCGGTTCAAAACAGGTCCGCAACGGTAGAGGACCTGCATGGTAGAGGACCTGCAGGTAGAGGAATGGTAGAGGAATGGTAGAGGAATGGTAGAGGACCTGCAGGTAGAGGACGTAGAGGACGTAGAGGACCTGCAGGTAGAGGACCTGCAAGTAGAGGACCTGCATGGTAGAGGACCTAGGTACGCCATTGCGGACCTAGGTATGCCATTGCGGACCTAGGTACGCCATTGCGGACCTAGGTCTATTTTGGTAAATCATGGAGAGAAATGGCTAGGAGACCAATATGTCAATGTAATGTGGCTATTTGAGCCAATTTCCCTTTTGGATAAGTCTATATAGGGTAATGATTACTTTAAATTTTATTGGTCACAGAGAACTATGCAGATTACACCTTCTGTTGACTCGGCCATTTCAAGGGTCAAAAATCAGTCTTTTCAAGTGATTCAAATTGGGTTTTGTTCCTGCTTCAAAGGTGAAATTTACAGAAAAGATTCATCTCATTTGGATCAATATTGAATGAGTTATGTTCGTTTTAAGTCAAGTGTTCTAACCTGGCAGAAAGTTACTTTTTGCACACTCAACTTTTTAATGATGGTTGAGTACCCAAATCATCATATTTTCGAGTATATCCAATTTTATTTGATTCTAAACTCATTAAAGTTACTTCTAGAAAAGGAATCATTAGTTTTTATGGATTTAAATGATGGTTATGGTTGATTGATTGAATGTTTTTGTCCAACCAGATTCTGTTTGCACCACAAACTTTAGAGGTGAGGTTGAGAGGTCAAAACTCAATATTTTTGAGTGATTCTAGTGGGGTTTGATTAGTATTTCATTATATTAAATTCCAGAAGAAGATTCATAGCATTTGAGTCCAAATGTTTCAAGTTATGCCCAAAATACTAACATGCAATAAATCTGACAAAAACTAAAAATGAAATAACTTAATTTTATGAACATTTTAACACTTTTTTTTGACCCATATATTGGGGTTTCCTGGTTGAAAACGTTTTTACAAAGCTTTTTAACATAAATTTTGTAAAACAACATCCTTTAGATATACAAAGAAGGATATACACATGCATGAACTCTACCATTTTAGATGGTGAGAAAAATAGCCATGCATGTCATCTAAGCTCCATTTTCTTGAGTTTTGGTTACATGGATCATGGGTTATGACCATTTCTTGACATTTAACATGTCTTTGGTGTCTAACCTACCATTTGAAGGCCTATGAAGGTCTTCTTTTCAGAAACCTCAAGAAAGTGAAGAGAAAGGTGAAGAAAATGCAAGTAGAATGAAAGAAAAATGCAAGAAAAGAAAGAGATGAAGATGAATGCAAGGGTAATGAACTTATCCACACTAGAGAATGATTCTTACCTTCAAAGTGGTTGGATTGAGAGGGTTCTTGGGCTGGAAATCGGCCAAGGAGTGAGAGGGAGAGAGAGAGAGATGAGAATTTCAAAATGAGAGTGAATATGCAAAAATGAAAGGTTAGTCTTGAAGAAAGAGTTTAATAATGAGTATTTTTTTTGAGAAGGGGGAGGGGGAGCCGGATTTCTCTCTCTCTAATCCTTTTTTTTTAAAATATAATAATTATAATATCTAGGTATTTAATTTGTATTTTTATAAAAGATAGATTAAAGGTAGGTAATTCTTCAATTATCTACTTAAATTTTTGGTTTGATTACTTAAAGTTTAGAATTTATATTTGATTAATTAAATTTTATATTTAAACCACTTATTATTAATATAATAAAATGTTAATTTTATCGGATTGGCATTTTATAAGACAACATCTACCATTACGTGAAGTAACCGTATATTCTAAGCGCACTGCCGGGAATCTTAGGAAACTAAAACCCTTGCCTACATAATTAGGTCATATTAGGGTGTTCCTACATGTTAAGACATGTGTTATACTGTTTGGGTGCTAACTTGTAAGATCTGGTTGCCGGATGTCACACCAAGGAAGAAAGTAAGTTCACCCATAGAACTCATCTTGAATTTCTTGTGCATCAATTCTTCAAAATCTCTGCACATTTGATCTTTTGTGAATCCAAAGATAATATCATCCACATAGATTTGCACTATAAGGATGTCCTTCTTCTTCCTCTGAATGAACAGAGTCTTGTCTATGATTCCTCTTTGAAAACCATTTTCCAAGAGATAGGTAGACAAAGTGTCATACCATGCCCTTGGTGCTTGATGTAGCCCATAGAGTGCCTTCTTCAATTTGTATACTCTGTCAGGATAATTTGGATTCTCAAACCCTGGAGGCTGACATACATACACTTCTTCTTCAATTCTCCCATACAGGAAAGCACTCTTTACATCCATCTGGTAGACCCTGAACTTCATGAAAGAAGCATAGGCTAAAAATAGCCCGATTGCCTCAATCCTGGCCACTGGTGCAAATACCTCTTCATAATCAATTCCCTCTTCTTGAGTATACCCTTGTACCACTTATCTGGCCTTGTTCTTTATTACTATTCCTCTCTCATCTTTCTTGTTCCTGAAGATCCATTTAGTGCCTATAGCTCTGTGTCCTTTTGGAAGGTCAACCAAATCCCATACATCCTACAACACAAACTGCAGTAGCTCCTCTTGCATTGCTTCTATCCAGCTTGGATCCTTCATTGCATCATATGCCTTTTTGGTTCAACCTGTGATAGAAAGCAAGATAGTAATCCTGATTGTATGTCCTTCAATCCTCCCAACTTGCTTTGATTCCTGGTGATTATAGGAGAATTGATGTCACCAATCACCAATTGAGGAGGGTGATTTTTCTGAACTCTTGTTTGATGGACAACCTCTTCATTAATATCTGCTTCCACATTAGAGTCATTCTTTTCAGGAGTGCTGCCACCAAAAACTCAAGAGTTATCATCATCTGTGTCATCTTCTTCCAGACATGGCATCTCAGGACCTTTGATTCCTGAATCTGAGGGTTGATCTTCCTTTTCACCTCTGTCCTCTTCATTCTGAGCTAGTTCAGTGTCCTTTGAATCTGAAGTATCTTTCTTATCTTGGTCACAAAATTCAACAGGATCAGCAGTAGGTGTTGGGAACAACACAAACTCTTGTCTTTGTACTTGTACCTTTTCTGTCCCTGTTCCTGCATTATGCTCATTACTGAAACCCAAAGAATTAGATAGTGAATCAATGTCAAATAGCCAATCAGGACCTGAACCAAGTTGATTTGGTGTGTTCTCATTGCATTTGACATTGTCACTTTCCTCAATAATCCTAGAAGAGGAGTTAAAAACTCTGTAGGCCTTACTTTAAGATGAGTATCCAACAAGAAATCCATCCTCACCTTTGCTATCAAACTTTCCTAGGTGAGTTTTGGTATTGAGAATTGTGCAAGGACACCCAAATGGTTTGAAAATTCCAATAAAAGGTTTCTTCTTTTTAAAAAGCTCATAAGGTGTCTTGTCTTGGGATTTCACTACTAGAACTCTGTTTTGAACATAGCAGGCAGTATTAACTGCTTCTGCCCAAAAAGTGATTGGAAGTTTTGAATCAGCGAAAAGAGATCTAGCAGCTTCTATCAGAGTCCTATTTCTCCTTTCAGCAACACCATTTTGTTGAGGAGTTCTAGGAGCACTGTATTGTCTCTCAATGCCTTTTTCCTCATAGAAGCTGTTTAGGTCATTGTTTTTAAATTCAGTTCCATTATCAGACCTGATGACTTTAACTCTTAGATTTGTTTGGTTTTCAACTCTAAGAACAAATGATTTGATCAGTCCACTTGTCTCATCCTTAGTCCTCAGAAAATAGACCCAAGTGAATCTAGAGAAATCATCAACAATAACCAAGCAGTAGGATTTCTTACCAATACTCATCACATTTGTAGGACCAAACAGATCCATATGCATTAAATTAAGAGGTGAAGAGATTGTATTTATCTCTTTGGAGTTATGAGAAGTTTTGTACTGTTTACCTTTAAGACATGCAACACAATGATCATCACATGAAAATACCTTTTATGGCAAACCTCTTACAAGGTTGTTTTTCACAAGTTTGTTCATTGTTTTAAAGTTCATGTGACACATCCTTCTGTGCCAAAGAGACGATTCATCCAATGAAGCTTTTGAAAATAAACAATTTAAAGATGAATCAGAAGCTACACTCTCCAAGTCTAATCAATAAACATTGTCCTTTCTAGGAGTTCTAAGTAGTATCATACTTTCATCAACTACCTTGAACCCTGGAGCAAGGATAATACATTCAGTATCATTGAATAATATGCTATGTTTCTTGTCATAGACCTGTGATACACTTAACAGGTTGTATCTCAATTGCTCAACATAGTATACATCCTCGAAGGTCATCTTACCTTTTGACACATTACCTTTTCCAATTATCTTTCCACTTGTTGGATTATCACCAAAAGCAACATGTCCTCCATCAATTCTTTTGAAGTTTTGAAGGCAGGCCATGTTACCTGTCATGTGCCTGGAACAACCACTATCAACATGCCAAATGCTCCTTCCCTTGAGCTGTTGGTTGCCCTGCACATATAATAAAGCAGTTAGTTTTTATTAGGAACCCAAGCCAAAGTGGTCTTGGGTTTCCCATTCTCATCAACATATTCATATTCAGACTTGATAAGATTATCAAACTGAGGAATCTTATTGCTTGAATACTTTGTCAGAAGAATGAGCCTGTCACTGGAAGCAGTACTAACTTGATTAGCAATACTAACTTTGTTAGCAGTACTAACATCATTAGAAGTACTAATTGGGTTAGCAGTACTAACTTTGTTAGCAGTACTAACTGGGTTAGCAGTAGTATTGCTTGCAACAACACTATTTTTGTCAGCAGTACTAATTGAAGTAGCAGTACTAACAGGTTTCTTTACTTTTGGAACCCAAACCTGGACAAAGTTGTTTGCATTCTTTTTCTTTAAGTTACTCCTTGGCTTATTTGGAGTAGTTTTCTTTGAATTAGCAAACTTATTCTGAGCATGAGATTTTATAGGTGCCCTTCTCACATTCTCAGCCATATGATTCCTTATTTGCTACCTATAACTAACAGGATTTTGTATATTTCTTTGAAAAGTGATCCTTTGGTTAATAGGATTGAAATAACAGTGTTTGGCTAGATGATTTAACTTGCCACAAATAAAACAAGGCTTTGGTCTGTTAAATTTTCTCAGATCAATTCCTTGTTTTAAAGCCCACTGATTATTTCTGTTTCTTTGATTTCCCCTTGTTTTATCATGTTGTTGGGGCTGATTCTGTTTACATGTACAGGGATTAACAATAGTGGTTTGCATGTAATGGATTCCCTGTATCTTTCCCTTCCCTCTCTTAGAACTTTCAACTTTCTCACTCTTTACAAAAGGTTTACCCCCATTCATTAGTAAGGATATGATTTTCTAAAGGATTTCTTTAAGGTCATCCTTATTCTTATCCTTAGTGGTCTGTTCTTCAGCCTCTTCCTCAATCACTACAGTGTCAAGAGGATCTATATCTGTGGCTCCTGCAGGTAAGTCTATTTTCTCTTGTCTTTCTAAGAGGTCTGAAGTGGGAGGGATATAGTTATTGTTATAGGGTGGAGGGGTACTGTTGTATCCTAAACCTCTTTTCAGGTTGTCATGGACTTGAGATTTTAGAAGTGAGTCCATTGCTTTAGAGGCATTGGAAAACTTCTCAATGTCCAACTTGGCTTTCTCAAAATCACTCCTTATCTTCTCACATTCCTCTTCAGACTTTTTAAGCTTAAACTCTAACTGATTCTTTTCCCACTTCCAGTAGTTAGTATCATATGTGTGTTGAAGTTCATTGGCTTTGTATGCCTTAATCTGTTCTTCCAAATTCTCAACAATCACAACATACTTTCTTCTATCTTTCTCTAACCTTTTTAGGTCATCACACATGCTTTGATTGTGATCCCTGTACTTTTTAACAGTTTCTATGCAAGATTTTGAGCAAAGGTTAGATTTTACCTCTGTGGGAATATCAGTGCTTGCTGACTCTGAAACTTTAGCCATTAAAGCTTGATTCTGAACTGCTTCTTCTGCTTGGTCACTCCAATCAAATCCCATTCCTTCTTGGGAAACAAGAGCTTGAGAAGAGTTCCTGTTGTTGAAGCTAGTGGACTGTGATGGTTGATGGTTGCTAGTATGCTGTTGAGGCATTCCACTTCTGCATTCTCTTGCAAAGTGCCCCAGCTTGTGACACTTGTAACATTCAACCTTGGATTTATCAAATCCAACCCCATCTTCTCTTTTCTGAGCAAAGTTGTTCCTTCCAGTCCTTTTGATGAATCTTTTTACCCTCATTGTGAGCATGGCCATCTACCACTTGATATCCATCTCTTCCAGATCATCAGCATTTATCTGTTCTAAGTCATCATTAATTAGAGTGGAATTAGTATAACTGGATAGAAAAGCTTCTAAAACTGAGTCATTAGATCCATCTTGCTTTGATCCATAGGCAACACTAACTAATTCTGTATTAGCAGCAGAATCAGTAGAAGATGATAAAAGAGCAGCATTGTATGAGTATCCAGAGGGCCTCTTCTTTGCTTCTACCTCTGCTTCAAACACCCTAAGGTCATTATAGAGGTCATCCAGTTCCTTGTCCTCCAGTTGGTCATTCTGTCTAAAGGAGACAGTGTACATAGTCCATTCATCACCAAGAGTTCTTAGAAGTTTTTTGTTGACATCATCTTGATCTATCTGGACACCAACAGTAGCCAATTCACCAATTAACTTATTAAATCTATCAAAAGTTTGAGTCATGGACTCATTCTTTGTAGACATGAAGTTTTCATATTGCTTCTTCAGGATGGCCTTCTGATTTCTCTTGGTACTTTTGGTACCAGAAAATCTTTTCTCCAGTGCATTCCATAGGATTTGAGCATCAGAACAGTTGCATAATTGATGTTGATACTCATTAGGAATTGCCAAGAACAGAGTACTCAAGGCTTTCATCTATGTCTGCCTCATCTTTCTTTCTCCATCAGTCTTTGGTGGAGGTCTCTTGCCTTCTGCGTCCATCTTTCCTCCATCTGAGGGACCATTCTCAATGATGTCCCACATTAAGAAGTCTGTGAGAAGAATGTACTGCCTGATTCTGATTTTCCACATGTCAAACTCATTGGGTTTGATCATGGGGACCTTTGAAACAAGAACGATGTCGCTTGATCCGTCCATGATGATTCTTGCTTTCTGAGTTACACTTTCTCTGATACCACTTGTCAAGATCGAAAAATTCTAATGAAGAATTTAATTAACACACTCAGAAAACAATGTTAAAGAAGTTGCGGAAAAACACTTTAACAGTAAATCAATGGAACAATATCAGAATGAAAATCACAAGTTATATTGATTTAACTTAATGATTACAAACAAGACCTCAATCTGTTGAACAGGCTCAACAGACGTTCTAAACTTCTCTAAAGAAAGGATTACATTGAATCTTGAGGTTAATTCTCACTAAAACGTATATTGAAAACTCTATCAATGTATATTCTAAACTATGCCTTCTATATAGTATATATACAAGACATTTTACAAGATAATTATAAAAGAAAATTTAATCTTCATGATCCAGTCCATAATTATCTTCAAATCTCCTTGACTTTCGCATTAATCAAATCAGTCCATCATAATCTTCTCAGCAACTTTAATCTTCATAAGCAGTAGTAATTACTCAGCAGTATTAACCATCTTGCAGTGCTAACATGCTAGCAGTACTAACCATGTTAGTAGTATTAATCTCACCAGCAATAGTAATATTGAACTAGCAGTATTAATCACACAAGAAGTAGTATCTGGTAGTATTAATCATCCTTAGCTCATTTCAGACCTAACAAAACATTTTTGTCTCATCTTTCAGGTCAAACAACACGACCCTACGGTAGTCTCTAATCCTTGGAGATTCCGGAGTGGATGTGGGAACACATCACAATGGATTTCGTGAATAAGTTGCCAAAGACGCTTAGAGGGAACGACACGATTTGGGTAGTGGTAGACCGGCTAAATAAAAGTTCTCACTTCTTGGAAATGCGAGAGACATTACCCATGGATAAACTTGCCAAGTTGTATATTGACGAGTTTGTCTCAAGACATGGAGTACCGTTGTCAATCGTATATGATCGAGACAGTCGTTTCACTTCCAATTTCTGGGATGGGTTGCAAAAAGAGTTGGGTATGAGAATGAAATTGAGTTCGGCCTGTCATCACCAAACTGAAGGACAAAGTGAATGGAAAATTCAAACCTGGAAAGGCATGCTGAGATCGTGTGTCATTGATTTTGGAGGTAGTTGGGACTTTTACTTACTCCTTGTGGAGTTCGCCTACAATAATAACTATCACTCCAACATCAGAATGGCACCGTTCGAACCATTTTACGGACGGAAGTGTACAACTACGGTTTGTTGGCTCGAGGCCGGAAAATAGAAGTTTGCCGGTCCCGAGATTGTTCAAGAAACCGCCAATAAGGTGAAAGGTATCCGTGAGCGGTTGAAGGCGGCTAATGAATGACAAAAAGAGTTACGCAAACAAAAAGCGAACACCAATAGAATTCCAAGTGGGTGACCGTGTGATGTTGAAAGTGTCACCGTGGAAGGGCATCATACGGTTTGGAAAGTGCGGCAAACTAAGTCCCCGTTTCCTTGGACCGTTCACCATTTTAGCAAGGGTGGGACTCCAAGCCTATAAACTTGAATTGCCACCAGAGATGGCGGGGATTCATCACACTTTCCATGTGTGTTATCTATGCAAGTGCTTAGCGGAAGATAAGAGTGTGATACCTCTCTCGGAGATAAGGATTGATGAGGAAAATCGTTGTGTGAAGAACCTGATGCTATTTTAGAGCAAAAGTCCAAAAATCTTCGCCACAAACAAATCAAAATGGTGAAAGTGCAATGGAAGAACCATCACAGAGCCAATATGACGTGGAAAGCAGAGGAGGATATGAAGAAGAGATACCCGAATTTGTTTGCACGAAATGGGATTTCGAGGACGAAATCAATTCCAAGGAGGGGAGGATTGTAACACCTGTAATTTCTTGTAAATAGGTACCTCTCTTTATCCACAGGCCTTACCATAGCATCCTCTAATCTTTTATTATGTCTACCATTGATTTGTTTGATTTTGTCTCGAACGCGAGAACTCGGAAGCAAAATTTAAGAAAACTGGGCCTGGGCGCAAGAATGCCAGCGACGTTAACACTGGCATTGTCGCCGTGTCATAGTCGCTCAGCTTGAGGGCTCACGGTACGTCAGGGCAAGAATGCCCAGCGACAATGACAAGGCATTATCACTGAAGTCATTGTCGCTAGGGCTGTAAACGAACCGAACGTTCAGTGAACCGTTCGTGAACTGTTCGGCGGGAAGTTCGTTTATGTTCGTTCATTTAATAAATGAACGAACATGAACACATTTTTTTGTTCGTTTAGTTAAATGAACGAACACGAACAATGGTCTCGTTCGTTCATTTACGTTCGTGAACGTTCGTTCATTTACGTTCGTTAATGTTCGTTCATTTATGTTCGTTTACGTTCGTTTATGTTCGTTTACGTTCGTTTATGTTCGTTTATATTTGTTTATATATATAAATATATTTATATGTATTATGACATTAATTTGCAAAGCATTAATTAAATTACTTTTTTAAAATTCCTTTTTTAAAATTCCTTTTTTATACCTCTTAAGTATATCCATTTTTTTTAATTTTGTTATGTTATTTTTTACGAACGAAATTATGAGTAACGGTGGTTGTTTTTTATTCATTTGTGTTCATTTATGTTCGTTCGTTTACGTTCGTATATGTTCATTTGTGTTCGTTCGTTTACCGTTCGTTTATGTTCATTTATGTTCGTTCGTTTACGTTCGTTTAACTCTTAATGAACGAACATAAACGAACACGAACAAACATATTTTCTTAACGAACGAACATGAACACAAAAATTTTCGTTCGTTTACCGTTCGTGTTCGTTCGTTTGTTCGGTTAAGTTAAATGAACGAACATGAACAAGCCTTCGTTCGTGTTCGTTCGGTTCGTTTACATCCCTAATTGTCGCCGGAGCACAGCCCCCTGCGGTATACTTCGGGCGATAATGTCCAGCGACTATGCCCTTGGCATAGTCGCATGTCATAGTCGCCGGCGGGGTGTTTACTGCTATAAACTCCATAGTCCGATTCTAGAACTCATTTTTCACAAAATCAGATATAGGTCGACTTTCTCTTTGTATTTATGGCGATTCCCAACCACCCAACTTCAACTCTCATTTACACCAAACCTCAAATCACTCAAGATCATCTATAACTTCTCTTCTAGGGCTTGCTAGCACATAGGAGGCAAGGGTTCTAGTGTTTGGTCAAGTTTGGTGGCATCCTTCTACAACTATTTGGTGGTTTCTAGATTTTGTCAAACCTAGTATAGTGAGTCATTCTACAACCTTTCTTTATATACATGCTAAAATGTTATAGAAACATGCATCTCAAGTTTTACTTCATTTTCTTATCATTTGGTGATTTTGGAAAACCTAAGTCAAAAACTAGGGTTTTGGCTAAACTTGGTATGTTGAAGAAATGGTTGAGACATCAACAAATTATAGGCTCAAAGTATGTAAACTTGTTGAGACAACAACAAATTATACAAAGACTCAATGTGCATGAGAAAGGTTCGAAGGTGGGGCAACTTTCCTTCTTTTTCAATATTAGTATCTTCCAAATATAGCAACAAATTATACAAAGAATCAATGTCCATGAGAAAGGTTCGAAGGTGGGGCAACTTTCCTTCTTTTCCAATATTAGTATCTTCCAAATGAAGAACCAATAGCGTATGTGATGCGTCCCCAGAAAATGTGAAACATTCTCTTTTTGAGAAAAGAATGAGTAGCTGGTGGGGTTGTATGCAAGAGATGGCATGGGCTAGTTGACTTTTTCAATGATGGTCACCAAAGAATGTGAACCAATCAGTAGATGTGGCTGCCCGACTCAGAAAGAAGTTTGGTGCAGAGTTTAATATTCTTTTACTCTGTTCTCTCACCCTCTTTCTTTTAATTCTCACTTCTAACCAATATCTCTTCTCCATTTTACCTCGTCACACACCATCACTCAATTCTTTTGACCCCTCTCCTCTCAATCACTCAGGGAATACTTCCTGAGTAGGAAACACTGGTTATCGTGAATCCATGGAAGTTCTAATAAGCTCTCACACTGAATCCCATGTATTTTCATAAAAGAACATGTTGTTCAACAGGCTATTGTACATGTAAGCACAAATAAGTACATAATTACATGAAGAATAACAATTTTCGGAGAAGTCAAAACAATTGTGTTTGACGATGCAATTCTCCCCCTCAAAGTAAAAGACTTTGACAATTAAGTTCTAAAGAGTTTTTCTATTAAGCTCTTTTGACATTTAAGCTCCCCCTCAACTGAAGATTTTTTTTTATTATTATATATTTTTTTGAACACATAAAGCAGAAAAATAAAGCACTGAAGTGCGGGTTCTAATCAGAAGTAATTAGAAGCCATAGTCACTTGAACAATCCTGCATAAATAAAAGAAATAATGCTAACCATTTGTGAAAATGATTCCGCTATCGTTAGCAACAGTTGGAAAAAATGGAACACAAAATCAAAACTTAGAATACTCTCCCTAGAATCATGAGTAAGGTCTAAGACATGTTCAACATACCAAGTTTGCTGATGAGAAATTGGAATCGATTTTCATCCAACGACTTGGTGAAAAGATCAGCTAACTGGAAGTCAGTTTGAACAAAATGCATTTCAATGTCACCTTTTTCTACATGATCCTTGATGAAATGATAGCGTACATCTATATGCTTGGTCTTCGAATGTTGTACCGGGTTAGCCGTTATGACAATTGCGTTCTTGGAATCACAATAAATAGGAACACGCTTGTAGTTGTATCCAAAGTTCCTTAACTGTGTCTTCATCCAGAGGACTTGAGAACAGCAGCTAGCAGCAGCTACATATTCAGCCTCGACAGTAGATGTTGAAACACAGTTTTCCTTCTTTGAAGTCCAACTTACAAGTTTGTCACCTATGAATTGACATGATCCAGAGGTGATTTTCCGGTCTAGCTTACATCCTGCATGATCGGCATCTGTAAAGGCGGTTAGATCAAAACGAGAATCCTTTGGATACCAAAGGCCTAAATTAGGAGTGCCTTTGAGATATCTAAGGATTCGCTTAACAGCAGTTAAGTGTGACTCTTTAGGATTAGACTGATATCTCGCACAAAAGCATGTAGCAAACATTATATCTGGGCGACTGGCAGTCAGATAAAGTAAAGAACCAATCATGCTATGATACACCTTTTGATCAACAGGTTTCCCAGAGGGATCTGCGTCTAAGAGTGTACCAGTAGCGATTGGTGTTTTCATGATTGAACTGTCTGACATATTGAACTGTTTCAAAATATCTTTTATGTATTTAGCTTGATTAGTAAATATGCCTTCGGGTAATTGATTTACTTGTAAGCCAAGAAAGAAATTCAATTCACCCATCATCGACATTTCAAACTTTGTTTCCATTATCTTTGAAAAGTTCTTACAAAATTTCTGATTTGTCGACCCAAATATTATGTCGTCAACATAAATCTGAATGAGAATAAAGTCCTCACCTTGCCTTTTAAGAAATAAGGTTGTATCTACTGTACCTTTCTTGAAACTAGAAGCTAAGAGAAATTTAGTGAGAGTTTCATACCAGGCTCGCGGTGCTTGTTTAAGACCATAAAGCGCTTTGTCTAACACATAGACATGATTAGGGTGATGAGGATCAACGAAACCTTCAGCTTTGTGCCATGTAGACCTCCTCATGCAGAACGCCGTTCAGGAAAGCCGACTTTACGTCCATTTGATAGACTGTAAAGTTCTTGTACGCTGCATATGCTAGGAAGATTCTGATGGCTTCGATCCTTGCAACAGGGGCGAATGTTTCGTCATAGTCAATGCCCTCCTGTTGACAGTACCCTTTTGCGACCAAATGAACTTTGTTTCTCACAACTACTCCGACTTCGTCTTTCTTGTTTCTGAAAACCCACTTTGTTCCTATAACAGATTTACCTTTAGGTAGTGGGATCAGGCGCCATACCTTGTTCCGTTCTAATTGTAGAAGCTCGTCTTGCATAGCAGAAATCCAGAAGGGATCACGTAGAGCTTCAGACGCTTTCTTTGGACTTAAGGAACTAAGGAAGCTTGAAAACATGGAGAAGTTAGCTGATGCGGACCTTATCGTGACACCAGATTGTACGTCACCTATCACGTTGTTCAGGGGATGATCCTTAGTCCAACGATGTGTGCTTGGTAAAGATTCAACTGGTTGTTACGTATTGGACGCATCGTTTTCATCGTGCACAACAGGTAGCTCCATAGATGTACTTATGACATCGTGTACTGGTGTTTCTGATACTAAAGCTTCTGGACTAGCGGTTGAAGTACTTGAGACATCGTTTCCAGAAGAACCATCTGCAGAGACAGATTCAACATTAGTAGAGTCAGAAACTAACTATTTGGTTGTACCTGATGGAGATTCAGTTTCAGTGACTTCTTCGGATGGTCCAGACATGTCTTCAGAAATAATAGGGACCTCCGAAGTTGTTATTGATGTATATATTCCTTTATCAAAATCTGCACAAATATCATCAAAGGCATCAATAAACAGTAAATCTAACTCAGATGAAGTAGTGTTAGAGTTAGAAGAAGTGGATCCTGTAGAAGTTGGTTCTATTCTGTATTGAATAGAAGCTTTGTCGTGAAGACCGAGTTCTGAACTGTTGTGTCCAGAAGTCCTCATAGAATTCTCATCAAAGCATACATTTATGCTCTCAACGACCGTCTTGGTTCGAATAATGTAAATTTGATAAGCTTTGGATGTTAGAGAGTATCCAATGAGATATCCTTCATCCGCTTTCTTATCAAATTTTGATAATCCTTGACGCTCTTTAAGAATGTAACACCTGCAACCAAAAACACGAAGGAACTTGATGTTAGGTGTACGATTGTTGATTAACTCATATGCTGTTTTATTAAAGCGCTTGACCACAATGGTACGATTCTGAGTAAAACATGTTGTAGCGGCTGCCTCGGCCCAAAGGTACATGGGTAGATCTGAATAAGCAAGCATAGTATGAGCGGCTTCAACAAGAGTGCGATTCTTCCGTTCAACAATGTCGTTCTGTTGTGGAGTGTAGGCTGCGGAGAAGTTATGTGAAATACCGACAGAGATAAGATAACTCTGCAGGGTGTCATTCTTGAACTCCGTGCCGTTATCGTTGTGAATGGTTCGAACTGGAAATTGAAGACGTACTTGTATGCGCTTGATAAAAGCGATAATCAACTCTGGCGCATCTGACTTGTTGCGAAGAAACTCGAGCCATGTATACCTTGAATAGTCATCTATCATTACTAAAACATACTTCTTGCCGTTGATAGACGCCGTTCGCATTGGGCCGCAAAGGTCCGTATGAATAAGTTCCAGTGCAGATCAGGTCGATGATTCAGCTTTGGACTTGAAGGAGCTTCGCTTCATTTTGCCCAACTCACATGCAGAACATAGTGAGTCTTTCTCAAACCTCATTTCTGGTAAACCTTTGACCAGACCTTGTCTCTGTAGCTTCGCTATGGATCGGAAATTCTGATGAGACATGCGGCGATACCACATGCATGATTGTGCTGTAGTTGCTTTGGCTAATAGGCATACTGGACGTGTGGCAAACAGTGTTGGAAAATCTACATAGTATAGATTTCCATGGCGCTCGGCTTTAAAGACTTCGTAACCATCGGGATCCTCTAGATAACAATGAGTGGTTGTGAAGCGGACTTGATATTTCATGTCACAGAAGTGACTGGTGCTAAACAAGTTATGATCAAGCTCTTCTACATATAGCACTCTTTGAATCTTCGCAACTCCGTTATTGAGCATTCCATATCCTCTGACGTGTCCTTCGGCTTCAGAGTTGTCAAATCTAACTGCTCCGGCAGGCTCCTCCACATAGTTATGCAAGAGGTGCTTGAATCCTGTCATGTGGCGTGAACACCCGGAATCTATCACCCACAGTCGACAGGACTGCAAAAAGAGACAATTAGTTTTGCTTAGGTACCTATATCAGGATGGGTCCTTCGCGGTTAGCATCAAGAAATTCAGGAATATCAACTGGTTTAACTTTCACTCTCCATTCATAATGGGGTTTTGGAACCCATTTCCAAACTATCTTAACATTTAGTTCCTGAAAGTGCTTTTTAGAAGTAGGATTGGCAACCTTAGCTCGAAACACTTTGGGTTGTGAGGAAGAATTAGAATTAGACTTAAGGTTCAGTTTAGCTGTTCTCTTACTCTGTTTGGACTTTGGAGGGGAGTAGTATTTGAATGAGTTATCCCAGCAGTGTTTGCAATATAGATTCTTTCGAGCAAAATTCATAAACTTAGATTTATCGGAACAAATCTTACACTCATGTTCACCAAAAGAATTACTTTTCAAAATAACATTGTCTGAAGTACAACTATTTGAAGCAAAAGTTTCACTAGATAACCTATCATTCTTATTCAAACTATTGCCTTTATTCTTCTTACGCCTCCCAACTCCATTTCCTTTTATATCTGAAATAGAAACAGGAACCTTGTTAGTCTCTAACTTAGAGGGTGGTTCTTTTCTAGAGCTATTTGAAGTCTCACCCTTCTCAAAAATACTCGGTGGATATTCAGGACAATCAGAGTAAACAACTGAAGGTTTTACAGGAGCATCAAATTCTGGATTTGTTCTTACCTTCCAACTTGGATCATTGAACATTTGTTTATCATTTGAAGCATTTTTAAACAAAGTAATTTTCAAATCATTGATCTCTGTGCAAAGCTCTTGATTTTCTTTTAAAGACTTTTCAAGATTAAATTTGAGAACAAAGTTTTCATCTTCAACCTCATCAAGAGATCGTTGCAACATATCAATTTTCTTCATCAATTCAGATGTATGATCATTCATAGAGTTTGACTCCTTTAAATCAGAAACAGGATCAGAGTCTGAAGCATTCATCATTTTAGAAAACTTTTCTTCAGTCATGGACTCAATAAACTCCGTTTTATCATTTTTAACACAAGAGTCATTCGTGCTGACATTTTCTTCTTCAACCTGTTCAACAAGTAAAGGTTTAGAAGCAATGGGATTTGAGACTGATGGTATAGTAGATGGATCAACATCCTATTCATACTCATCATATTTGCATGCAGTCTCAGGTAG
Organism: Arctium lappa; assembly: GCA_023525745.1. Classification (NCBI taxonomy): domain Eukaryota; kingdom Viridiplantae; phylum Streptophyta; class Magnoliopsida; order Asterales; family Asteraceae; genus Arctium; species Arctium lappa. The sequence continues at coordinate 72,955,933 of CM042051.1, read as the reverse complement.
AACTGTGATGGTGCTGACTGATTCTTTTGAGTGTGTGGTGAATAGTGATTCAAACTTAGTAAATTCAACTTTTCGAGTCTCATAGCTTTTATTCAAATCACTATATGTAAAACCAACTGATTTAAAAAGATTTTTAGAATCAGTGTCACCAGACTTGTTCTCTCCCATTTCTTCTCGACCCTTGGTCTCAGTAAAAAATTTAGGAGTATTTACTTCAACAAAAGTTGCACGAATGTCAGGAATGGGTCTGATTGCGGAACCAAATTTATCAAAATTATATAGGTGCTCCGGTGCCTTTTTCAAAATTTCGTTAGTTGGCACACCCAAACCTGTTTTCAGTTTATAAAACCTTTCATCCTGGAGTTTATTGGTCAACAGATTTAATGTCTGCTTAGTCTGACCTCGTTTCATATTAATGTCCTCCAATTGCTTGATTTTGGTGAAAGCTTCATTTCTTTCTTTATAACAAACTTCAAATTTGATTTGAAACTCACCCTTTTCAGCATTAAGATTCACAAGATCCGTTTCTAAACCAGATATTTTTCTTTTTAAAGAATCTTTTTCAGCTTTTAAATCATCCTTTTCTTTTTCTTCCACAACAACTTTTAATAAAACATTTTCATCACGAATGCTTAAGATAGATTGATGTGCAGAGCTAAGTTTACCTTTCAGTAAAGCAAATTCATCTTTCATACTATGTATTTGGGCCATTAAAGATTCAATAAGTTCAGAATTATCACTTACCTCAGAGTTTGCATCTTCGGATTGTGCCTCAGAATCTTCATCGTCACCATCCATCTTTGCCATATAAGATACTTGGGGTGAAGTGCGCTTGTTCCTCGTCATCAGAGCTTTGGAACAACCAGTTTTCTTCTTCAGCCATCAGTACTTTTCCTTCTTCAGCTTTCTTGGCAATGAGTGACTTTCTTGCATAGTACTCTGAGTTCTTTACCTTCTTGAACTTGAAGTCTCTTGAGAAGTGCCCAAATTTGCCGCAGTTGTAGCATCTTTCTGGTTCATCCTTTCTTTCTTCTCGCTTCTCCTCTCTCTTTCCTTCTCTTCTATCTTCCTTCCTGTCTTCTCGTCCTTACTCTCTCCTTCCATGCCTCGGCTTGTATCACATCTCAGACTTCTCTTTCTTGTATCCATCATACTTTGGCTTTGAGTAGAAATTCTTCTTGCCAAAGCTCTTCTTGAATCGTCGCGTAATTAGAGACAAGTCCTTAGAGAACTTCTGAATATCTGGATCTGAATCAATTTCCAGTTCTTCTTCGCTTGAAGCAGAGTCAGAGTCAGTAACTTCGGTAACTAGAGCTTTAGACACCTTTTTCTTTGACCTTGCAGAGGATACAGAACCTTTGCCGGCTATGAGGGCCACAAACTCCTTCAATTTATTTGACTCATTATTGATGGTTCTTACTTCGTCCTCGTGCTGAGAAGAAGTAGAGAAGATATCAGTGACGTTCTCTTGAGCCATGTTCTTTGACATCTGATGGCTGATAGCAAAGTTCTTCCATTCCGGATTTAAGTTCTTGACGAACTTATAATTTATCTCAGAAGCAGATTTAGAGATATTGTTCCTTCGCAAGTCATTGAGAATGATGTTATATCTGTTGTAGGTATCTAGTAGTAACTCTCCTTCTTTTGCATGAAATCCCTCGTATGCATTTATGCATAGATTCTGCTTAGCTTGGATGGAGGCTTCACTTCCTTCAAACTGTCTTGCTAGGTCATCCCATATTGCTTTAGTAGAGCTCTAACTGTCTACACGATTGTAGATGTCGTTTGGAATAGCCATTGTCAGATAAATTAGAGCCTCTTCCTCAATCTTGTACTGTGCTTTCTGCTTTTCAGTAAAGAACTTATAAGGTTTAGGAACAGATCTGTCAGGGATTTCTGGAGAGGTCTCTGTTGCAACTTGACCCTTTACTGTGATCGTTGGATTTTTTGGACCATTAATGATCGCTTCCATGTAATCTCTGTTCTTGTGATTCAGAAACTGGATCATTCTGGTCTTCCATTGCTGATACTCATTAGCCATGAGGACGGGAGGTTTGGACTGAGAGCCCATTAAGAGAAGCTGATTCGACATCTTAGCTGTACGGTTAGTAATCAAACTTTTCTGTATCAAGACAACCAACTAGATGAAATCGTTAGAATCAAGATAAAAATCACACTAAAATTTTTTCAGAAAAATAAATTTCCAGAAATAATTAAATGTAGTCCTTTCAAACAGTATAAAACTCAAAAAAATATTTTCACAAAAGTGAATACTACCAGCGTGAACAGTACTTGCGTGAACAGGGATTTGCGCGAACCGGTACTAGCGCAAAATGAGGTTTGCGTGAGCTAAGGGTCGCGCAAAGTGAAGGTTTGCGCGGGCTTTGAGTGGCGCAAAGAGAGGTTCTCGCGAGCAGTGTGTCACACAAAGTAGAGGTTTTACGTGAGCCTTGGGTCGCGCAAAGTGTGGTTCTCGTGAACAGGCACTGGCGCAAAGTAGTGGTCGACCGGTAACTTGTCTCGACCGGGGAATTTCACGACCCGTAAATTGTCTGGCCGATAGGATGCTTCGACCGGTAGAGTGCTATGACCGGTATGTAGAGTTCGACCGGTATTGGTCTTGACCAATAAAGGCTTTGACCGATGGTGATTGTGAGTGGTGGACTGTGTGTGTACCTGGCGACCGGACAAATGTGAGGACCAATATTCCGTAGACCGATATTGGGTTTTCGACCGGTATACCTTGTGTGTCCCAATAATGAATCATTCAATCAAGTAATCATATAATTAACACAGTAATGCAAACCTGATATTGAATAAACAAACGATTCAAAGGGTTACAAGATTGAAATCAATATCTCTCTTTCTCTCTGTCTTGTTCACGACGCACCACCAGCACCAATCTCTCTCTTAATATTAATTTTGCAATTAAGCTCTCTTGACCTAATTAACTCTAACCTAAACTAATTTATAATTAGGCTTAGCTAAATGGGCTTGACAAGGCTTGGCCCAACAACCTAAAACAAACTTAATTAACTAAATATAAAACTAATAAATAAAATACGTAAACAGACTTTGACAATTTATTACAAAAGGACCCTATACTATTTGTTGAGACGACTTTATCAGCTTTAACTTTAGATTTCCATCTTCAGATAATTATGATCTTGACTCCAATAAAACTGTGCTTTAACAATCTCCCCCTTTGGATCAATATCATTCTTTAATCTCAGAAAATTCAATCTTCCTCTTTTTCTTCAGAAAGTAGCAATCTTCCCAATCGATGAGAATATCTCTTGGAAATAAGTTATCTCCAGTTTCCGCTCGGAATGCTTTAGCAAATCATCTTCAAAGAAAATTTCTTCAAAGAGAAAATCTTCAGAATATCTTTAGAAATTATTTCAAAAACTTTTTATCTCCGCATTTCTTGATTGACGCTTCTCCCTCTTTTTGATGAAAAGAGCAAAGAGTTCATCAAAACGTGTCTTCAAGAAATTTCTTCCACCATTGATCTTGCAAACAGAACCACCGATTATCCGTCAATTCATAAAGATACGTATCCAGATCTTTGCAAATCCAGACAAAATAGATAGATATGAAAGGTAACACCTGAATCAACAAATGAACCAGTTAAAAATTGTCTGTCAGTAACACAAAGTCACTGTGTGTAACGAATTCACAATATAAAGGAGCTTTTATGATGTTCACTAGGGCTTCCATTCAATCATCGAAACACCACAAAGGCAATTTCTATGAACGTTATGACAAAGAAACAAATTCTTTGTGTGTTCGTGCAAGTGATAGAATAAATTAAGCATATGATGATTGCTTATAAGGCACAAAATGTGTAAACCACTAAGACAACAGTTAGTTAAACACAGACTCAATGTGCATGAATGAAGTGTGAAGGTGGGGCATACTTCCTTCTTTTCAATATCCAGATTTTCCAAATGAAAATTAGATAGCATATGTGCTGCGTCCCCTTTGAAAATGAAACATTTTCTTGTTGAGAAGAAAATGAGTGGCTGGTGGGGTAATGTCAAGAGTTGGCATGGGCTAGTTGCCTGTTTCAATAATGTTCACCAAGAATTGTGAAGCATTAGAAATGTGACTGCCCGACTCAGAAAGTAGTTGGTGCAGATTTTAAAAAAATTCTTTTACTCTGATCTCACACCCTCTTTCTTTTAATCTTTAGGCTCACAGCTAACCGAACTCTCTTTTGACATATTCTCTCATCACACATCCCACACTCATTTCTTTTGACTCCTCACATGCAATCACTAAAGGATTAACTTCTTGGGTAGGAAACACTGGTTAACGTGAATCCATAGAAGTTTCTTTTAAGTCCTAGCATACTGATCCCATGTTTTCCTATGAAGCATATGATGCTCAGGTAGTTTAACTTTATCAGTTACAGCTCAAAGTTGAATTAGAAAACATTTAAAATCACACTTCCAATTCAAGAAATCTGTTTGAGAATCGGGAAGTGGTTTGAACATTTAAGAACATGTTTTCTTATGATTGAAAGTTGTCCTTCTTTCAACCATAAATGAGATGAAGATAAGGAATTATACCTTTTGAGTGCAGTCTTACATCTCACGAAGTCAAGCTTAAAGTCATAAAGATATGATCTTTGAAGCATCTCTCAACCTACAACAGTCTAAAAGTCTAGTCAAAGAAACTTTATTCACTGTAATTGAAATGACATAAAGCAGTAAAACACTTAGTGTACGGGTTCTGATCAGAAATAATCAGAAGTCATCACCATACTCCTTTGACTTGAACGCTCCCCCTAAAATCATGCATTACTAACAAATTGATCAGTAAGTACAATGCATTCAGTATTGCTCCCCCTCAAACTAACATTGACCATCTATAAGATACTTCTCACACTCCCCCTGAGATCATGAACAAACTATTAAAGAGCAGGTATCATGCGAAAATAATAATAGAGAAATGATGAGGATATACAATAAGAAACTTTAATAGGTAACCACCGATTAGGTCTTAAGATTTAGCATACCAAGTCTTGAGACAAGAAAATTAAATCTCTTTTCATCTAAAGGTTTGGTAAACAAATCGGCAAGCTGATAATCGGTTTTTACAAAGTAAAGTTCAATTGTTCCTTTTTCTACATTATCTTTTATAAAATGATACCGAACATCTATGTGTTTGGTCTTAGTATGCTGAACAGGGTTAGCGGTAATCGCAATAGCACTTTTCGAATCACAATAGATCGGGATTCTATTGAAATGAAATCCATAGTCTCGTAGTTGTGTTCTCATCCATAACACTTGAGAACAGCAGCTAGCTGCGGCTACATATTCCGCTTCGGCCGTTGAAGTGGATACACATAATTGCTTATTCGAAGCCCAACTGACGAGTTTATCTCCGAGGAATTGTATATGACCCGAGGTGCTTTTCCTGTCTAACATGCAACCAGCATGATCTGCGTCTGAATAAGACGTTAGTTCAAAGCTTGTATCCTTAGGATACCACAGACCAAGATCTGCAGTCCCCTTCAGATACCTAAAAATCTGCTTAACAACAGACAAATGGGATTCTTTAGGATTGGCCTGATATCTAGCACATAAGAATGTAGAAAACATTATATATTCGGCCTACTAGAAGTAAGATACATTAAGGAACCTATCATCCCTCTATAAGTCCTAACATCAACATCCTTTCCCGAAAGATCGGTGCCAATCTTAGTACCAGGTGCCATTGGGGTACCAATCAGTTTACAATTTTCCATTTTGAATTTCCGAAGAATATCCATAATGTATTTAGATTGATTGATAAAAATCCCCGTTGAAAATTGTTTGACTTGCAATCCGAGAAAGAAGTTCATCTCTCCCATCATGCTCATCTGAAAACGTGACACCATGAGGTTTGCAAAGTTCTTACAGTACTTAGGATTTGTAAAACCAAAAACAATATCATCCACATATATTTGAATAAGAATGATATCGCCTTTATCCTTTTTAATAAAAAGAGTGGTATCAACTGTACCTTTTGTAAAACCTGACTTGACCAAGAATTGAGATAGGATATCATACCAGGCGCGAGGAGCTTGTTTCAGTCCATAAAGAGCTTTAGCCAGGATGTAGACGTGATTCGGCTTATCTGAATTTACAAACCCTTCTGGCTGAGAAACATAGACTTCTTCCTTGAGTACTCCATTCAGAAAAGCTTTCTTCACGTCCATTTGATAGACGGTGAAGTTCTTATGGGCTGTGTAGGCTAAGAACATCCGAATCGCCTCTATACGTGCCACTAGAGCATAAGTCTCATCGTAGTCTATTCCTTCCTCTTGCCTATATCCCTTGGCGACAAGTCATTCTTTGTTTCGGATAACGGTACCATCTTCATCTTTCTTGTTTTTGAACACTCATTTCGTACCAATGATAGTTTTACCTTGCGGTTTGGGTACGAGTCTCCAGACTTTCAGTGCTTCAAACTGATTCAGCTCATCTTGCATCGCAGTTACCCAATCTGAATCGCCAAGAGCCTCAGATACGCAAGTAGGCTCGATCTTGCTCAGAAAGGATTCATACATACATAGATTTGAAGATGCAGACCTAGTTTGCACCAGTGCAGAAGGATCTCCAATAATTTGATGTACCGGGTGCTCTTTGGTCGACTTATGTTCATGAGGGAGTGGATTAGATGCATGTTGATCATTTCAGCATCTAGGAATCCACTGTTATCGCCTTCGGATGGTTCAGAATTAACGGGGGTTTCAGTTGAAGTAGTCATTACAGAAGTGGCAGTAGGTACAGCTTGGGCAGTCTGTTGATCAGTCCTTACAGTACATCCTACAGAGTCAGCTACTTCTGTCTCATCAGTGTTGGTCACAACTTCAACTGTCGGAGTAGGCCTTTGAACTGGAACTTCTTGCTGAATCAGGGAATTTGATTCAGTAGAGATATCGGAAGTGGTCGGATGAGTAGTCATCGAGTCTTCTATCCTGTCAACCACAATTGAGTTAGGCAACTTAGATCCAAGAAATTCATCATAGAACAGTTCAAATAATAAACCCAAATCAGATAATTTAGAAGTAGACGAAGAAGAGTCATCTGATTTGTTCTCATGAGGTGCAGGTCCTGGACTGGTTGGTCCAGAAGCTAATACTCCGTTAATTACGGGTTCTGAACTGATGTGATCAGAATCCATGTCCTCATCGAATGTAACATTGACGCTCTCGATCACAGTCTTCGACTTCTTCAAGTAAACCCGATATGCAGTAGATGTAGAGGAATAACCAACGAAGATGCCTTCATCCGCCTTAGCACTGAACTTGTTCAGATTCTCTCTGTCGTTTAGAACAAAACACTGACAACTAAAAACATGAAAATATTTAATGGTTGGTGTTCGGTTGTTGATCAACGCATACGGAGTCTTCTGAAATTGGCGGTGTATCATGGAGCGATTCTGAGTGTGACACGCAGTCGATACAACTTCAACCCACAAAAATAAAGGTAAGTCAGATTGGTTGAGCATTGTCCGAGCGGCCTCGACAAGTGTACGATTTCGCCTTTCGACGACTCCGTTCTGTTGAGGCGTACGAGCAGTAGAGTATTGATGGGATATCCCGACCGACTCGAGATATTTTTCAACTATCTTGTTCTTGAACTCTGTACCGTTGTCAGTCTTGAGAATCTTGACTTGTTTTTGCAGATTGACTTGGGTCGTCTTCAAAAATGTAATAAGAACTTCGGGAGTCTCATATTTAGACCGTAGAAACTTAACCCAAGTGTATCGCGTATAGTCGTCCACGATAACCAACACATACTTCTTTCCTCCTAAGCTTTGCGTTCGCATAGGACCGCACAAGTCCATATGCAACAACTCTAAAGGAGAGCTGGTACTCGGTTCAGGGTTTGGTTTGTGTGGGGCTCTCTTCATCTTTCCCTTTTCACACGCTGCACACAGGTGTTCTCATTCATACTTCAGCTCTGGAAATCCTTTCACTAACTTGCCACTGACCAGCTTGTTGATGTACCAAAAGTTGAGGTGAGAAAGTCGTTGATGCCATAACTAGCTTTGTTGCATCGAGGCCTTTGATAGTAGACATGCCTGATTGTCAGTCTGGACCTTTGACAAGTTGATGGTGTAGAGGTTTGACTTGCAAGTGTCGACTAATAGTTCTTTTACTTCTTCAGTGTGTACTGAACATGTCTTGGCCTTGAAATTAACCTCTAAGTCTTTGTCACAGAATTAGCCAATGCTGAATAGGTTATGCCCTAAGCCTTCAACGTAACTCACCTTCTTGATCGTAAGATTTTCATGTACAACATCACCATATCCCAGAATAGGTGAAAACTGATCATTCCCAAAACGAACTGTGCCGTAATATTTGTCCGTAAAATTAGACAACATACTTTTATGCCCGGTCATATGCTTGGAACACCCGCTATCCAAGTACCACATATGACGGGTCTGCACAACACAAATCAGGAAAGAAGAGGTTTAGGAACCGATTTGTAAATGGGACCTCCACTGTTAGTACTTGATTTTGGCACCCATTTAAATTTGGGTCCGCTTTTTCTTTGAAAACCAGACGCATAATAAGACGAATGATAATGATAAGATGAAACATTATATGAACCATACCAAACATCAGAATATTTACGATAAGCATAATCACATTCACCATAATTTAAAAACTTTTTATTAGATGGTGCTAACTGGAATAATTGCTTTATAGAGTACTTCTTGCGAGAATCAACAAGATTAGATTTAAAAGTAGCAACATTCACAATCACATCATCTTTACTAGAAGTCTTTTTATTTAAAATAAAACTAGAACTAGATTTAGATTTCTCGTCTATCTTCTGTTTCGGTATCCATGTAGTCTTAACTCCAACCCTTTGCTTTCTCAAATCTGAAACATTTGAAACTTTAGAGTTAGAATGATGAGAATTAAGAGAACGATTCTTCTTTGGCTTACCAGTGGGGATCGGTTTATGTGAATGCTGAGATTTTCTTTTCTTACTTTTCGCTTTCTTTGATTTCACAGAAACTGATTTATCAACTTTCGTTGATGTTTCACCTTTTTCAAACACACTGGGTAATCCAAAAGAATTAACAACACAAGATGAATGATCAGGAAGTTTAGAAGTAAAATCAAATTGAGCAACACAATCATTGAAAATACCACCAGAGTTTAAGAAATTAAGATCATTCTCAAGTGAACTAGACCTGTTATCAGAATTTAAAGCCTTGGAAAATTTAGGAAAATTAGTATTTTTGAACACTGTTGAAAATACAGTTTGTTCTAAGTCCATCAAAATTCTTTCTTCTGTAAGAGTATTCTCGAGTTCAGAAATTTTACTTTCCAAAACTAGAGGAGGTACATAAAGCTTACCTTCGATGGGTTTAGCCTCCAACTCTTATACAGAATAACTCTCAAAGTAATCATTTGAAAGAAATTTTGATTTATTAGAACTATAACTGTTATTCAACTTCTCATAGCGAAATGGAAGTTGAACTTTAGATGTGTTCTTTCTTTTATCATATTCCATGGCCTTATCTTTTTCATACAGACTAGTCCAAAAGGGTTTGAGTTCAGGATGTTGAGGAGCCAACAACATAAACCCAAAGTCATAAAGTGCAGGCACTTCAGATATAACCTTTTTGAGATGATGTGGTTTCTTGTAACCAAGTCCCCAAGTATCAGGTTTCTCTTTAGGTTTGTTCAAATGAATAGTGTGTTCAGTTTGACCTAAAGAATGTAATTTCTCTTCCAAAGCATTTACCTTGTCTATTAAATGAATTCTTTTCTTTTGAAGTAGAAAAATACCTTTTAGAAATATCTATAGACTTAAACTCACATTCTTTATATTTAGAAACAGTTTCGGATAACTCTTTATGAATTATAGTCTTTTCTTTAGCGCGGGTGTCTATATTTTTATGCAAAGTTTCAATTAATACATTTTTCTCAGCAATATCATTACTAAGTTTGTGTGTAGATTGATTTTTCTCATTTATGACACCTTTCTCTCGCTTCAGTTTAGACTCTAATTCTTGGAGTTTAGACATCATGGCATGCATTTGGTTTAGAAAATCAGATTCAGTTAAGTTACATACCTCATCATTGTCTCCATCATCAGAATCAACTTCAGTTTCTGACTGGTTCTTCCCCATCAAGCACAAATGTGCTGTCTCATCCTTCTCTCCTTCTTCAGACTCTTGATCCGAATGGTCGAGCCAGTATTCATCCTCCGCCATTAATGCTTTTCCAGCCTCTTGTTGCTTGGCTAGAAGCATCTTATTCTTGTAATATTCGGAGTTTCAGACTTTAGGTTTTCAGCAGTCCTTGGCAAAATGACCGAATCTGCCACAGTTGTAGCACTTCATTGGTTCTTCCTTCTTGAACCCATCAGCTCCATCCTTCTTCTTCTCTTCTGGTCTCTTTTCTTCAACTTTCTCCTTATGCTTGTAGTTATTCGGACCAGACGAGTACCTCTGATTATTAGAGTTTGGCTTTTTATAGAACTTCTTTTGGAAAGCCTTGGTTAACATTAGCATGGCTTCCTTCAGTTGTTCATAATCATCAGAGTCAGACTTTGCCTCACTATCCGCTTCTTCAGACTCAGATGCTATCACCTTCTTCTTCTTGGACTTTTTCTTGACAACAAGAGCAACTGGATCAACAACTTCTTTGAGAGCCTTCTTCATCTCAGCATTGATTTCATCCACCTCTTCCTCATTCTGTTTGAGGATTTCATAAACTTCATGAAGTGAAATGTCGTTCAGATCTTTCAACTGCCTCATCTGTCTTGTGAATCTTTTCCATTCTGGCTGAAGGTTGCTGAGAAATTTCACATTCAACTCAACTTGAGATTTGTTTATCTTGTTCTTGCTGAGCTCATTCAGCAATGTGACAAATCTGTAATAAGTGGCTTCAAGTGATTCTCCAGCTTTGGCTTTGAATTCTTCATAGTTATTCAAGTAGTTGGAAACTTTAAGCTGATTGCCGACTTTTGATCCAATCATCATCTTCTCCAATTGATCCCACATTTGCTTGCCGGTAGCATTGTAGCTATCAATTTTGACATATATTTCGTTCGGTATGCCTTGGAGAATAAATGATCTTGCCAGCTTGTCACCCTTGTGTCTCTTCATCTGATCTTCCGTATATTCACCAATCGATAACTTATACTCAGTCTCTTCTTCTTCATCATTTTCTTCGGCTACAGTGAGAACCTTGGTTGGAGGTGTCATGATTCCTTCTTTCAGAGATTTTCTGATATAATCTCCCAAATCATGTCGATCGATGAAGTCCAAGAATCTATCCTTCCACTGCTCGTACTCCCCCTTGAAGAGAACTGGAGGCTTCACATCTGTTCCAATAGCAAGAGCTTCCCGAGACATCTTTACTTATATGATTAGAAATCAAACTTATCTGATATTGAATAATCAACTGTATGAGATCGTTAGAAGTCAAGATAAAATCACACAATACTGAAAATCTTAGAATGAAATTCAGAAAAATCTGATCACGAACAGAACTTTGTCCCCCTTCGCAGACTTAGCACGAGGGTCCCGCTAGAGAAAAAAATTTGGACATTTAGAGGCCATATTACAGTTTGCAAAAAAAAAATTGAAAAATCGAACTGTGCAAACTTGGAACAAAATTCGCAAAAGTGAACAGTGAATAGTGTGAACAGTACTTGCGCAAAGTGAACAGTGTATAGTGTGAACAGTACTTGCGCACGCAAAGTAGAGGTTTGCGTATCAAGAAGGATGCGCAAAGTACAGTTTGCGTATCAAGAAGGATGTGCAAAGTACAGTTTGCGTATCAAAAAGGATGCGCAAAGTGGGATCCAACCGGTGACTTGGTTAGACCGATATGATGTTAGACCGGATGGTTGTTCGACCGACACTATGCTTCAACCGGTATTAACTTAGACCGATACAATGCTTAGACCGATAGTGTCGAAGACCGAAAGTGTGCTTAGACCGATATAGGTGTTCGATCGAAAATGGATTAGACCGGAATTGGCTTTGACCGGGTGGACTGTATGTGTACCGGTCGAATGGTATAGACCGATAAAAGGTATTCGACCGATAGGAAAAGGACCGATATTCACAAAGACCGGTATAGTGTAATACGCAAACCAAGTCGACCGATATGAATGCCGGGCGACCGGTATGTTCTTGATGATAATCGACCCAGAAACACAAATCAGTCCAGAAAACAATCGAAAACTCAAAATTACACTACCAAACTTTGCCAATTCGATAGATTGAACAACTAGAACAGATTGCAACAATTAATTTCAATAATAAACACTCTATGAAGAATTTGATTTCTAAAGCAGTGTTAAACTTGTGAACAAACCCAGAAAACAAAAATCATCACTTTGATAACCAAAAACGATGCAATATTCAAATCAATCAATACCTAATCACGATAATAGACAAAACAAACACAATCCAACCAATAACAACTTGAATGAACGATTACACAATAAAAAATTATGAATCTTTAAGAGAAAAATAGAACCGAACAAAAACTTATTCAATTCAATCTGTTTAGCTATGATACCAATTTTGTGTCCCAATAATGAATCATTCAATCAAGTAATCATATAATTAACACAGTAATGCAAACCTGATATTGAATAAACAAACGATTTAAAGGGTTACAATATTGAAATCAATATCTCTCTTTCTCTCTGTCTTGTTCACGGCGCACCACCAGTACCAATCTCTCTCTTAATATTAATTTTGCAAATAAGCTCTCTTGACCTAATTAACTCTAACCTAAACTAATTTATAATTAGGCTTAGCTAAATGGGCTTGACAAGGCTTGGCCCAACAATCTAAAACAAACTTAATTAACTAAATATAAAACTAATAAATAAAATACGTAAACAGACTTTGACAATTTATTACAAAAGGACCCTAGACTATTTGTTGACACGACTTTATCAGCTTTAACTTCAGATTTCCATCTTCAGATAATTATGATCTTGACTCCAATAAAACTGTGCTTTAACATACCTTGAGACCGGTATGGAATGTGGACCGGTATGATGTATGAACCGGTAACATGTCAACCGATGTGGTCTGTGTGTTTATCGGGCGACCGGGATAATGTTTGACCGGTAAGATGTAACGACCAGTATTATGCTTTACCGGAACCAATATGATTTGGTCGACCGGTATGTTCTTAAGTTATCGACCTAGAACGCGATTAGCAGCCCAGAAAATCAACCCAGAAACCACACAAAACACAGAAATTTAAAGCAAATATCAGACTTTTGTATCCACTAGCATGCATCGATCACAACATAATCAGAGTTAACAACTAAACTCAACTTTCATGCATCAAATCGAAGATCACAGTGACCGATAGAAATATGAACCCATATTCTAAAAATCTACCAACAACCGATCGATTTGAGATATTTAGTGCAATTAACTAATAAGATAACTTTCAATAGCTTAAATCTAGTATAATCAAATCAATTTAAAGCATAAAAACACATTAAATCATGAACTTGATTTTCACTTGATGAACCCAGAAAAAGTCGATGAACAGTAATCAAATAAATCGATAAACAGTTTTAATTCACAACTTGATTCTTAGGCTCTGATACCACATGTTATCCCAGTTTAATCTAGTTGATTTACAATCACAGAACACAATATAGATCAAGAGATATAAAGATTCAGAATAACATACCAATCCCTTGAATAAACAATGAAAACCTTGTGTGTTCTTGATACCCTTGAATACAGAGAAAATAACTACCTCTCTATAATATGATTATTGTTATTATCAAAGGTTAACCCTAAAACTAAACTAATTAAAACATTAAATACCTAATCCATATGGGCTTTAAGATTAAGGGGTTTCCTAATAGGCTTGATAGACTTGAGGCCCATTTACAAATAACTATGAACTTATTACAAGTTGAACCCTGAACTTTAACTATCAAATAAATACAGTTTAGACCCTTTAATCTTGAATACAATTATTTGATCCAACATTTTGTTTTTCAAAAAATCTTTTAATCATTTGAAGAAAACTTCAGTGATCAAAGTTTTATTTAAAACATTTTACTGACTGAAGATTCAGTGATTGAGAGTAAGAGAACATACCTGTGAGTCAGAGTTTTAATCAGAGATTGAATGATAAATGGGAACGTATAATCAATGATTTAATGCATGGACATTGAAGATTTACTCTTCGAGATTCAGCATTCCAAGCTCACTGATGAGAAAGTTGAACCTTGTCTCATTAAGAGGTTTGGTGAATAAATCAGCAAGTTGATAGTCAGTAGGGATGAAATGAAGTTCAATATCACCATTCATCACATGATCTCTGATAAAATGATATCTGATCTCTATGTGTTTGGTCTTTGAATGTAGCACTGGATTGTTTGCTATAGCGATAGCACTAGTGCTGTGGCAATAGATTGGAATCCTTGATAGCTAAAGGTCATAGTCTAATAGTTGATTTCTCATCCATAAGACTTGAGCACAACAACTTCCAGCGGCTACATATTCAGCTTCAGCTATGGAAGTGGACACTGAATTTTGCTTTTTGCTTGTCCAGCTTACCAGCTTTCCTCCTAGGAGTTGACATTCACCAGTGGTGTTCTTTCTATCGAGTTTACAACCTGCAAAATCACTATCAGAATATCCAGTTAGATCGAAACCTAAGTCTTTGGGATACCAAAGACCTAGGTTAGGATTCCCTTTGAGATATCTTAAAATTCGCTTAACAGCGATCATATGGGATTCCTTGGGTTTAGATTGATAGCGTGCACATAAACAAGTAAAGTACATAATGTCAGGTCGGCTCGCTTAACATCGATCAGATGGGATTCCTTTGATGACCTTCTCAGCCTTGGAGGCATTCATCTTCACTTTAGCTATTTTATCAGCTTTAGTGGAAGTTGGACATTTGCTTGCAATATGGTCAGTAAATCCACAATGATAGCATTTTCTTTATTTAAAAGTGGTTTTAGGACCAGGACTGAAAGGTTTTGAGAATTTGAGATGAGCAGGTCCAGCTCCAAGAATGCTTTTCTCATGAGATCTGGGAGGAATTTTTATTTCTTCAGATCTCTTAGGCTTAAGATCAATCTTTAGCTTTGGAGGACAGAGATCAAAGATTTCTGTCACAGAGCTAGACAATTGATTCTCTGAAGGTTTAGAAGGAACTTTCAGCTTTGCTTTCTTGGTAGCCTTCTGAGGATGAAGAATGGATTTTCCTTTATTCGCAGACTTAAAGCCTTTGGATATTTCCTCAGGGATGGGATTAGAAGAAGATGATTAAGATCACTGAGCCTTTGAAGTGTCAGGAATGGAAGAGACAAATGTTCCAAACTAAGCATGGAACTGTCCTCTTTGGGTTCATCCTGTGGTTTCCAAAAACCGAGACCAGTTTTATCACTAGCAGGAATCTGAGCACTTATAATCTAAGTGATCTTTGTTGAAGATTTGCACCAACCTTCAACAGTAGCCTTTTCTGCTTTTAGAGCAGCGATGGCTTGTTCGCGTTCAGTACTGATGATTTCATTAACAATGACTTGATCTTTCAAACTTTCCTCTAAAAGAGTCAGTTCTTTGATCTTTTCATGTCATTTCTCTAGCTGTTCAGTTAAATCAATGTTTTTGTTCCCAGCTAGAGTTTTGCCATTTAGAGCATTGTAGAGATCAATCTTCAGCACGTCAACGACGCGACTTCTCTCTTCTTCAGGTAGAGAGGGATTAGTAGAGATAGATACCTGAGATGATATATAGCTTATAGAAGTTTCAGCTGGTTCTTCCACTTCTTCTTTAATCTCAGCCATGAGGCAAAGATTAGCGACTTCTTCTTTATCATAACTTGATTCTTTTGATTCAGCCCAGTCATGTTCTTCAGCAATGAGACCTTTACCTTTTCGCTCGTAGCTTTTCAGCTTTTGATATTTGTATTTCAGCTTTAGGTATTTGTCATCGCTGGATCTTCTTGAGGTAGAAGGTTTAAAGACTTTCTTTGACCTGCACTCACTTGCAAAGTGTCCAATCTTTTCGCAGTTAAAACAAGTAGCAGTAGCCTTATCAACAGGGGTTGATTTTGGCTTGTCAGTGAGGGACAGAGGCTTAATTCTTCTGAAATTGCTCTTTCTTGCAAATCTCTTAAAAGAGTTTGTCAAAAGTGCTAAGGATTCATCAAACTCCTAAATATCAGTGTCTGATAGATCCTAAGTTTCAGAATCTAACTTAGTGATAGTGAGAGTAGATCGCTGAGATGGAATTACTTCTGAAGAGACTAAAGCAACAGGAGTGCTTTTGGAGTCTTTAGAATCTTTTATAAGATTATTCTTCAAGAGATTTGATTGCTCATAGTTGAGCAATATTCCATATAAGGTGCTGAGAGAAAGAGAATTTAAGTCTTTTGTTAGCTTGAGACATATCGAATAACTGTCCCAGCATTCAGGAAGACATTCCAAGAATTTTGTTAGGATCTCAGAATTAGAATAGGTCCTACCAACGGTTCTTAGATCAATGATTAAGCAGTTAAACCGCTGATGAACGTCAGAGAGAGATTCATTCTTACCAGCGATAAAACTTGCATACTGTCTTACCAAGTTAATCTTTCGAGTCTATTGGATTTCAGTGGTGCCTTCATATTGAACACATATGGTTTCCCACATTTCCTTAGAAGTTTTAAGATGCATGATGAATGGAAAACTTCATCAGGCAAGGCCATTGAGATAATGGTCTTTGCCCTTGCATCGATACCAACCTTCTTCTTGTCTTCATCACTCCATTGTCTAATTTCCTTAACAACATAGCGTTCAGGAACAAATGGAGTGGTGGAAGTAGCTAGAACGGCAGCTATGATTTGGACAGGTTCATAGGGTCCATTAGTTATGTATTCAGGTATGGTGGGATCTGCACCTTCTAGAAATAGCATCATTCGATTTTTCCACAGAGAGAAGTTATCTCTGCTAAATCGAGGAGGTTTAGAAAGTGAACCATTATCATAGTAGTATGTGTTTATGTTAAGTGCCATTTTAGAATAGCAAGGAAGAGAATAAAGCAAGATCTTGTTTATCAGATTAAACAGTCTGCTCTGATACAACTTTTTGGTCCCGGAGGTACTTAACAAGTTTGTAGAAGGGGGGGGGGGGGTGAATACAAACACAGATATTAAAGTTTAATAAATTGTTTATTGATAAATCAAACACAATTTACAAGTTTTTTGCGGAATAAGATTAAGACAGACTCAATCTAAACAAACTTAAGAAACACTAAGATAGTTGCACAAGAATATAGAGAATGGGGGATTAGAGAGTATAGAAAACAAGGGTTTCTATGAAATAGAAAGATGAAGGCTAGAGGTGAGCGCACTCTCAGATGCAGAGGTAATATTTCTATTTATACCCTATGCATTAAATGCAGGGCAGGGCAGTTTACACGTGGCGTTCAGTGATTGGCTTTGGGAGTCTGACTTTGGGAGACATGCTTTCTGTCGGATCATGAACAGTGTAGTTGACAGAGTTGTTGTACGATTTGTGATAGAGACGTGTCCGTTCTGACTCATCGTACTGATTGCGCAAGGTAAAACAAAAGGAGACTTGAGGCATAAGCTTCGTGATCGTTTGATCGTTGAATATCTCTTCCTTCAGAGATATAAAGAGGTCCAGCTATCGCTGAAGCTTTTCATCATGTTCCTTCGCATATAAGTAGATTTGTCTTTACTTCACTGATATCCGCATCAGGTCACTAGTAGACTTGTCTTTGTTCAGCATCTTTGTCTTCGATTCAGCTATGAACATCTGTTGACGCGAGACTTGTCTTCAGGGATTACGTTACTGTTTACATCAGAAACTATCAGTCATAACTAAACAGACTCAGTCTGATCACTGATAGTGAAACACTAATACATATAAATGTTTGTATGAAAGACTATCAACGATAACTGAACAGACGCAGTCTGATCGCTGATGGTGAAACACTAATACATATTAAATGTAATTTTCACTAAGTATAGTAGAGGGTCTTTATCAAATCACTGGGAGAGTTTGGATCAACAATCTCCCCCTATTTGATAATGACAAAGTAACTGAAGAAAATTACTTTATAGTTCAAAATAAGGAATAATCAGGACTCATAACATACATGTCCCAATTACTATTTTGAGGGATCTTTTACAGTACTGACAGAGTTAAGTACTTCATTAAAATTTTCATTAATTCAAGGAAAGAATTACAAGATGTGAAACTTATAATTACAAGTGAAGAACTAACTATTGTAAGTTAACCTAATGGTCGAGTTTGGGTACCAAAGTTTGGTGGTTGCCGAGAGCTACTCTTGGAGGACGCTCATAAATCCAAGTATTCTATCCGCCCGAGAAGTACCAAGATGTATCGGGATTTGAAATTGCATTATTGGTGGCCGATTATGAAATTGGATGTAGCTCATTTCGTAGAACGATGTGTAACTTGTTCACAAGTGAAGGCCGAGCATCAACGACCCTATGGAAGCCTTCAATCGCTTGAAATACCCGAGTGGAAATGGTACAAGATTACCATGGACTTCGTGACCAAACTACCGAAAACCTTGAGAGGGAACGACACTATTTGGGTTATTGTTGACCGTTTGACTAAGAGTGCTCACTTTCTAGCGATGCGGGAAACCTTGCCGATGGATAAGTTGGCAAAGCTTTATATAGACGAGGTAGTCTCTAGGCATGGTATACCCTTGTCGATAGTTTCCGATCGTGATAGTCGGTTCACATCGAGATTTTGGGGAGCTTTACAACAAGAGTTGGGTATGCGGATGAATTTAAGCACGACTTATCACCCAAAAACGGACGGACAAAGTGAAAGGACCATTCAAACGCTTTAAGACATGCTTAGATCATGTGTGATCGATTTTGGCGGTAGTTGGGATACGCATCTACCTTTGGTGGAATTTGCGTGCAACAACAGTTACCACTCCAGTCTCAGGATGGCACCATTCGAAGCTTTATATGAGCGGAAGTGTAGAACCCCCGTGTGTTGGCTAGAGGCAGGAGAGAAACAATTTGTCGGCCCGAAAATTGTGCAAGAAACGGCCGACAAAGTCAAATAAGTTCGAGAAAGGTTGAAGGCGGCGCAAGATCGTCAGAAGAGTTACGTCGACAAAAAGAGGAGACCGGTAGAGTTTCTGGTGGGGGATCGCGTGATGCTAAAGGTGTCCCCTTGGAATGGCTTGATTCGGTTTGGAAAGCGCAAGAAGCTAAGTCCCCGTTTCCTTGGACCGTTTACTATTCTTGAGCGTGTCGGACTTCAAGCTTACAAGTTGGATTTACCACCGGAGATGGATGGAATTCACCCCACATTTCACGTGTGCTATTTACGGAAGTGCTTAGCGGAAGAAGAAAGCATCATACCTTTGTCCAAAATTCGAGTGGAAGATAGTCGTTGCATCGAAGAGCCCGAATCCATTTTGGAGAGAGTGATCAAGAAGCTCCGACATAAGGAGGTGGTGATGGTAAAGGTTCAATTGAAGCATCATCGTGGCACCAATGTGACTTGGGAAGCAGAAGAAGACATGAGACGGAGATACCCCCATTTGTTTAATTAGTGGGATTTCGGGGACGAAATCATTTCCAAGTTGGGGAGGATTGTAACACCCCGAATTCTGAGAACCTATGTGTGGTTGTACTCATTTTGGAACCTCCTAATCTTATGGATTTATTAGTTTATTATTGAGCCTTTCGGATTTAATCTTAGTGGGAGTTAAAATGTCATATTTTGGGAATTTGGGACTGCTCGCAATAGTGCCCTCGAGAACGACGGGGTGTCACTCTCGCGAGGGCACAATCGCCAAAGGATGTTTGGTCTCGGTACATTCTGGGCGAAAGTGTCCGACAATTATGACAATTATCACTCTCGCCAAGGTACTCTCGCGGAAGGGGCGTCGAGCCGCGGTACATTTTGGGCGATTATGCCCTGTGATAGTGACAATTGTCACTATCGCTATGTCACTATCGCCAAAACCCATCTGGGTATAAATTAGGCAGGTCACGATTTTCAGTCATTTATCTTATTAGGTTTTGGGAGCGACTTTTTCAACTGATTTCGGTAAGCATTTTCCCTCTAGACTTCTTTCCTCATTTATGGTGATTCATAGTCATTAATGGTGGTCCTTAACACATTTAGGAAGTGTTGGTGGTGAGCTCTCAAGTGGTTTTCATCTCTCCCATTTCTAGGGTTTGGTTTCCTTCCTGAGGAAACTACTAAGGCGAGTTCTTACACATTTTATCAAACCTTATACTTGTCAAAAGGTGGATTTCGAATACCTAATATCTCCCTTTTCATATACTTGGATTTGTAGAACATTGTGTTAAACCTAACTTTTGGGGATATTAGTGTTTATGGTGATTTTTGAGGAAATGATGATTTATGAACTTTATTAATGTTCTTTAACTAGTTTTACTTGGGTTATACACTTAAGTGGATGGCATTGTTATGCAAAACTTATGATCTTGGAAATGTTGGTATTGTGGTTAATTGCTGATAAGTTTGCATATTAAACTCACTTCATATTTTGGGGATTTGGAATAAAAAGAAATTATCTATATTTTTACTAGTGGTCTTTTGATAAACAATGGGAGTGGTTTTGGTGGAAAACACCCTTCATATCATGTAATGCATATTAACCATTGTTGCAATTATTTGTTGGGCCTTATTGCATTACTTGGCTTAATTGATGCATTGGGAGTCATGACCCCGTATTTGGTTTATTATTGTTCCGGCGTTGGGACGACAAGTTTTCCACGTCGAGGCACGTTAGGTACCAGGTGAGGTATAAGTCTTTCGTGTTGCACGTTAGGTACCGGATGAGGTATAAGTCCTACGTGCTCAAGTATTACGAAATTGGATGAGGAGCTCGACATAGGAACCCGACGGGGTTGAACTCGAGTTTCCGTGGGTGTACGTTTAAAGTCACTGAGCCTGACATCCCTTGCGTGTACTTTATGTGTTTATTGGCTTTACTGACCCATCGAATGGCTTACTTTTGTGTTTCGTCATTCGGGTTAGTAGGCGGGTCTCCCCCGTTAACCCAAGAGGTATTGGTTATATTTCAAAGAGCATTTTGTTATTATTACTATTGTTGTTGTTGTATAAAAAGAAACTCTTTTTCTCATTTTTATATTAAATCTTCTTAAACTGCAAATGTTTGATCTCACTAGGCTTTAGCCTAACACTTTTTCTTAAAATGACATGTATAACAGGTCAGGTTTCCGGTGGGGTTCATCGGGACTGAGCGGTCTTTTTGGGAGATGTATAGACCGGCATTTTTGAATAGTGAACATACCTTTTGGAAGAATAGCAACACCCAATACTAATCTTTCTTATTTAAGTTAGATTATTAGGTTGTTAGTCTATCCTTCATTTGATTAATTGTAATGATTATAGTATTGTTTTCCCCGTTCTATCGGGATGATACTTTGGGATTGATTATAGCAGGTTTTTATACCCAGGTTTTCATCTATTTATAACCGTCATATTGCAGAAATTTCGAATTTTCATTCCGCTAATTTTTAGGGTGTTACATATCATTTCATTTCGTTTCCAAAATTGACTGATCCTGCATAATGATCTACATAGTCCAATAGCAGGTGCTTGTGCGCTGTCATGTGTCTTGAAGCTCTAGAGTCAATGATCCACACATGACATGCCTGCAAGCAATAGTCACTTAGATTTTGGTACCAATATGAATATAGGTCCTTTCTTGTTAGTATTCTTAACATTTTTTAAATTTGCTGATGACCCTTTAATTTTCCATTCAAGTCGGGGTCCTTTTGGTAAAGTTTGTGCTTTGATTTCAGCTTTCGGAATCCATTTCCACACAAATTTTACATCAGCAATTTTATTAACTTGAAAATCACGGTTTTTCTTCTTCATAGAATAAACTTCAGCTTTATTGACTTTAGAATGATCAGAAAATTTCTTGTTCTTAAACTGGATATTTTTCTTTTTCTTTGAAGACTTTGGTTTCAAAGAAAATGAACTTTTAAAACAGTATGAACATTGCAACCTAGTAGCAGCTTGTGTCAACAACTCTTTTCGAGATTTTTTTTTATTTATTAAAACTATGTTGATGAACATCATTACAAGCATTTACTACTCTATTACATTCACAACTATCAGAATCGTTCACAGTCTTGTCCACTTCAGTCTTCTTTTCTTCACTTTTTCATCTGAAAAACAATTAGATTTTGTCAGGATCGAAATTCTAAACAATAATTTAATTAAACACTCAGAAGCTATGTTAAAGAAGTTTGCGGAATAACACTTTAATAGTAAATCAATGAAACAGTATATGGATCAAACCACAAGTTATATTGAATTAATTTAATGATTACAACCACAACCTCAATTTGTTGAACAGGCTCAACAGACGTTCAATACTTTTCTATTGAAAGGACTTCTAAGAATCTTGAGGCTAATTCTCTCTAGAACAAAAACAATACGTATTCTCTGTATATTCTATTAAAAACTATATCTCTATGCTAAGACTTCTAGACTATATATATACAAATCAGATTACAAGATAAATATGAAAATAATATTGATCTTCAGCATCCAGTCCATAATTATCTTCAATCTCCTTGACTTTAGCTTTCAACAATCAATCCGTCTTTATCATCATAAGTAGCATTAATCTTCATCCTCAGCAGTACTAACCATGCTTGCAATAGTAATTCTTCAAGCAGTACTAACTACTAGCAGTATTAACTTTCAAGTAGTATTAATACCTCTAGCAGTAGTAATCCTACAAGCAGTAGTAATACCTTTGAATAGCAGTACGTAAGTCTTCAACAGTAGTAACCAACAAGACTTAGCACATTTTAGACCCAACAATCTCCCCCTAACTTAACTTTTCAAAACAAGAAGTTAATCTCTTCAAAATGTGGTCTTCATGATGCTCTCAAAATAACTTCTCAATTTCCCAGATTAGGATCCAATCCTACATTTTGATAAATGGTTCTTCTGATCACTATTCTTGCCATTTCTGAACCTTTAGGGCAGACCAACTTTGCTTTCAGCATCCTTTCCAACTTTATTTTGCTGTGGTCATACACCTTATCAACCAAGTAGTATTCATGAAAACTTTTGTCAATTGTTATAACATAAATTCCACATCTTTCAAAAAGCATCCAGTTGTCAATACTTTTGAAACCATTTTCATGATGCACATCTTTGACAATATGTTCAACCTTGACAGGGTCAAACATCATGCATAAGTACTCCATAGACATCTTTATTAGACTTAACCCAGCTCCTTTCAATACTTCACCATATAAGCTCAACCCAACTTTGTACATTTCTTCTAGATCAGCTCTGGTACAGCTTCTGATTATCTTTCCCCAAGTTGAATATACTTCATATTTGTCACCCATTCTCTTTATTCTGAAGTATTCTGTTCTTTTATCCAAGAGTGTATCCCAATGAATGATTTCAGGAGCATTCACTGAAATAGGATCAACCTTCAGAGGTTCTTCATCTGTCACTGTCATCTACAAATCAAACTGCTCAGGTTATCTTGGTTATGCTGGACTCTTCTCTTGATTTTCAACCTGCTCAGCTTGTTTCTGCTGCTCTACATGAGGTGCATCAAGGGATTTTGATGATTTGGCTTCCATGATTTCACTTTCCTTCTCTTTCTCAACTTCTTCAATCCTTGGCCTTTTTGCCTGTTTCTCTGAAGCAATAGACTTCATTCTCTTAACAGCTCTGATCTTCTGGGCTAGTGTTTCTTCTTTCTTGACTTCTGCCCTTTCTTTTGTAGGAATACCTTCTTCACTATCAGGGAAAGGTTGTTGAATATTCAGATCATGCCTTTCTTTCATCTTTCTTTCAAACTTAACCCTCTGACTGAAGTCTCCTTGAAGCTTGACCATCTCCTTCTTGTACAACTCTTCTATTCTACCAAAAGGAATTTTGGTAAACATCCCTTCAGGGACTCCAATAGACTCTTTCAGGAAGTTTATCATCTTTCTCCTTTCCTGTGCAGCTAGAAAGGTCTTATAAGGCTGTCTTTATCTTGTCTTTGATGGCTGCCTTTGCCTAGATGCTTTCATGGTAACTTTCTTAGCATCAAGCTTTAAACTTTTCTGATATTCTTCATTGAGCTTTGTAGCCAAATCTAATGCAATCTTTCTATCTTTTGCAGTTTGGGTCTTTTCCTCCTTTTCAAGGTCTTCTTTCAACTTCTTAGCTAACTCTTCATCCAGTTCTATTTGTGAGGATTTCTTTGATGGTTTCACAGGTTCAATCACGTTTTCTTTTCCTTTCTTTTTGACCTCTGCCTCACTGATCTTCTTCTTTTTCTGTTTTGAGCCTCCTTCATTGATCACCACTCCCTTAGCCTTTTGAGTGGCCTTAGGAGTGTCATTATTTGCTTTGACCAAAGTTTCAGCAATCTCAATCTCTTCCACAGACATACCAGTTTCTGCTGCTGCTTGCTTTGTTTTTAGTGTTGTAGCTGTTTCTACTGCAGGTTCAGTGGTTACTGTTGCCTTTACATTTTTTGTTGTTGTTTCTGCTGCTGACTGAATTGATGCTGCTTTCACAGTTTCCTTCTCACCCTTCTTTTCAGATTCAGCATCAAACTCTCCCTCAAACTGAGATTCCCTAGCCTCTGAACTCTCCCCTTTTTGGAAGCATCATGTGCACTTTCTCTTCTCTTTAAGACAAACTGGGTTCTCTTCTTTTTGTGCACTAGTTTCAACACCAGCTTCTTGAGATGGGCTATCTGCTCCTGTTGAGAGATTATCACCTTTTGCATTGCCTTTATCTCTGAATCCTGTCTGAGTACATCCAGGTTGACATTGCCGATTGTTTCCATCAATTCATCATAGTTATATCTGTCCTCACCTCCTTTAGGTGTGTTGACCACCCTTGAAGGATCCTTGGATCTTTTAGTAGAGGTATTCTGCCTAGCAGAAGCACCTGCTACTCCCTTGGTTTCTTGGCACTTGGGACCCTTAGATGATTTCTCATCTAAAGTTGTTGTGGGGAAGGTCTTAAAGATGTTCACACTATCCTGATCCACACCTTGTGCATAATCAGTAGTGTGAGCCTTACTGCCCACATGCTCTTCCTTCTTGTTAGAGCATAAATCTGTTGGATACAAGATCAAGAATACTGAAGGTCAAAGTTGAGAAAGTCAAAGCTGAAGAAAGTCAACTCTCATTAAAAGTCAAAGTCTTTTTGTAATAAAAGTCAATGTATTAGTTTAGTTGTTTTTTGTTGTTTCCTTGTATTAGATGTTAGTATAAATACTTTTTCTCTTTTGTATTTTAGAAGTGTGTGTGACATTAGAACATATAACAAATTTGGAGAATACGATTTAGAGAGAGAGAGAAAGTTCTAGAGAGAGAAAGTGTAATTTGAGAAATCAAATAATCAAACAGGTAATTTGGTTGTTCAATTTTGTTTGTTTGATTGTATTATAGATTAGAAACTAGAATCAGGGACACTCAATTGGTATCAGAGCAGATCCAAAGGTGAAATCAGATCAAGAAAATCAAGAAACGAGTTACTGTTCATCGTCTTTGTGTTTGTCACTGTTCAAAGTCGAATTCTGAATTTCAGTGTGTTTTTGGAGCAGATTTGTGTTAGGAAATGGTCGAAAAGTGTAATAGATCGAGTCTATGTATTTTAATTTCAGTATTGCACTGTAATTCTCACAATTTTTTAGATTTTGGTTGAGTTTTTGTTCACGAGTCGTTGTTACTGTTTCATCAATCATTTTGTGTAATGAGTGTTTGTTTGTAAAATTCATGTATTGTAATATGTTCTTGGGTTGATTACAAAGGTTTGTTCAGAGTTTCAGATCGTTTGGACAAGAAAAGATCGATTTCAGATGAAAAACTCAGGTTTTTGGGTCGACAGTAGGAAGAACGCGCAAGTTCTTCATGAAACGCGCTAGTTCATCTTGAAACGCGCAAGGTTCATCCGCAAGAATGCGCAAGTCGAAGAAAAGATATTGGTCAAAACGCGCAAGTAACGACTAGCGAGTTTTAAAAACGCGCTAGTTGAAGTCTACGAGTTTGGAAAAAGTTAGAAAAATTTTTAAGGACCAGAACGCGCTAGTAGTGGCCAGCGAGTTCATCAAACTCGCTAATTGAAGCTAGCAAGTTTAAGAAGGAATAGTGACTTGCGAGTTCTTAGTCTTGCGAGTTTGAGTAGAAACAGTGATTAGCGAATTCATCGACCTGCGAGTTTGAAGATTTCAGAAATAATTCTAAGTGTTGAAACGCGCAAGCTTCGATCTGAGAGTTTGGGAAACGCGCAAGCTTCGATCTGCGAGTTTAGGAAACGCGCACATCACGATTAGCGAGTTCTAGTATGAATAGTGGTTAGCGAGTTCAGACGCTTGCGAGTTTCGTCGATCTGCGTGTTTCATCTACGAGTTCTATCTGCGTGTTTGCTTACGAGTTTCTCAAAACGCGCAAATATCTGCGAGTTTATTTGCGAGTTTGTCTGCGCGTTTGGTTGAGAATTTAGAGAACGCGCAAGAATCAGTCTGCGAGTTCTTCAGTCTGCGAGTTTTAGGGTTTGCGAGTTTAATAGTGACTTGCGAGTTCTGATACTTGGTCAAAATTTTCAATTTTTCTGATTTTTTTTCTAGTTTTTCAAGATTTTTTTTATTATTTCACATTTTGGACTAACGATCAGTTCTAGTTTCTTATTTGTTATATTTGTCAAACAGGTTAAACAAGATGACTTCCAAAGATGCTCTTTCAATTGGAACCGATGTCAAACCTCCATTTTATTCAAAGGCGAATATGAGCAATGGAAAGACAGATTCTTGGATTTCGTGGATCGGCATTCAAATGGAGAGAATATTTTACTGTCTATCACTGAAGGTCCAATGGCTCCAATTACAGGTCAGATACCTGATGTTGACTCTTCTGATAGTGAAGATGGAACTGAAGAACGAGAGCAAAAGATGAAAACAGTGACAGTGGATATTTCTCAATATTCTGAAGAGCAGAAAAGCCGATACAAAGCAGATAAACAAGCGAGATCTTTACTTCTTCAAAGCATCCCAAACGAGATCTACATCAAGATTGACAGTTATAAAGCAAATGCAAAGAAGATGTGGGATCAATTACAAAAGATGATGATGGGATCAAAGGTCGGAAACCAGATGAAAGTGGCAAACTGCATAAATAGCTATGAGGAGTTTAAAGCCAAGGAGAATGAGAGTCTGGAAGATACTTATGAGAGGTTTGTGTTGCTTCTGAACGAGTTAACAAAGAACAAAGTTAAGAAGAAGCAACTGGAAAACAATGTCAAATTCTTGAGTATCTTACGTCCAGAGTGGAAGAAGCATACAAGAAGAATGAAGCAAATGAAGGATTTGAATGAAATTCCTTTACATGAGGTATATGAGACTTTGAAACAGAATGAAGAAGAGGTTGAAGAGAAAAGAGCTGAGAAGAAGAAGGTAGTACAAGCTTCTGATCCTATTGCCTTAGTAGCTGGAGAGAAGTTGAAAGAAAAGAAAGAGAAGAAAGAAAAGAAAAAGAAGATAGTTCTTACAACTTCTGAGTCAGATTCTATTTCAGATAGTGATGATGGCGAGAGTCTGAAACAAGCTATGATTTTGCTGACCCGTGCATTTCAGAAGAAATTTTATAAGAAGCCAGGATCAAATTCTCAACGCTATTCGTCATCAAGTTCAAAGAACCATGAGCACCGAGAGAGGGTAGAAGGCAAGAGATTTGAAGAGAAACGGTATGGTGAGAAGAAACCAGATGAGAAGAAGATGTTTGTGAATGACTACACTGCTGCTGAAAAGCCTTCAACTGATTCAATCAAATGTTATAACTGCGGCAAGTTAGGTCATTATGCCAAAGATTGTCGGAAGCCGAAAGTTCGCAACTCTCAGTACTATCAGAACAAGTTGCTTTTGGCAAGACAACAAGAAGCTGGTGTTGCTTTAATGGCCGAGGATGAGTTTTGGTTGGATCATTCCGTGGATGAAGGAGAAGATAAAGAAGAAAATGCTCATATCTGTCTAATGGGCAAAGAGGACAAGAATGACGAGTCAGATGATGAAGAAGTGAATGAAGTATTAAACTTAACTCCAAAATATTTCATTACCAAGTTGGAAACCATGGTGGTTGAGCTACAAAATTTACAAAATAATCTGAAAAATGAAAAGGAAAAGGTTGATAAAAAGAACAAGAAGATCTTTAAACTTAATACTTCTGTTATTTCAAACAAAGATCTAATTGATTCTTTACGCAAATCTGATTCTGATTCTAAATCTAAAGTAGATAATTTTGAAAAGAAGATTTCTGAGTTTGAAGGTAAAGTAAATAGATATGAATTTGAGAAAAATGAATATGCACTAACTATTTATAAACTGCAGGTTGAAAACAAGAATTTTAACAAGAAGGTAAATGGTTTGGAAGTTAAACTTTATAAAAGAGATCAAACAGATCAAACCATCTTTCTTAATACTCCTAATGAAGAGGTAGATGTTAAGCAAAGATGGGGACTTGGTTTTAACAACCCCCATTATCTTAAAAAAGCTATCAGAAAACAGCCGACACTTTATAACTATGATTATCTTGCCTGTGCTGATAAACATACTCATTTGAAACCCAAATTTGTTACCAAATTGTCAGATGAAGATGAGGCCAAAGAAATTGAAAACAGAAAGAATAAAAAGAAAATGCAACTACCATTTAACTACGTCAAGTTAAATGATAGTTATCTTTCAGAAACACCGAAAGTTCTTTCAAAAGACTATTTTGTTAGTTATTCCGCATCTGAGATGAAGGCAAAACCTGCGATTGAAAAGGTTTATGTTCCTACATCTATTCTTGAAAGCAAAATAGTTGAACTTGAAAATGTTTTATCTGATGAAAAACTTTTGGTTGATATAGAACAAAATGTGTTTTCTACAGTTATAAAGAACACTGTTTTTCAAGAAAAATCAACAAAGTGTTCTACAGTTTCAAAGGAACCTCAAATTTTCTCTGATAATTCTGATGACTTATTTGAGTCTGCAAATGATTCTTTTAATTCTGATGAATGGAGCATGGAAGAATCTGATATGTTTGACATTCATTCTAAACTTCCTGATCATTCTACTTGTCTTGAAAATGACAAAGTGTTACCAAGTGGTGTTAGAAATGACAAAGTTTCTGTAACTGCTGATTACTATGCTAATGGTAAGAAACATAAGAAGCAGCGATTACAAAAACAGAAATACACTGGTACACAAAAGAAACCTCAGTCCCAGAAATCTATTTTTCCTAATAAATCTACATCTTATGTTTCAGATTTAAGGAAGAAAAAACAGAAAGCTCAATCCAAATGGAGACCAAAACAGAAGGATGCTGAGATAGCTGAATCAGTTACTGATAATTTTTGTACTAAATCTGTTAGTAGTGATTCTGATATAGTTGATCAATGTGCTTCTCGTAAACAAAACCTTATAACTTCTTACAAGCGTTATTCAATAAAGCAGTTGATTCAATTATCTCCTATTACTACTAAATTTCATTATAATTATCGGAAAACTGACTTTGCTTATTCTCATGATTCTTCTGATTGGTATGGATCTTATCATGTATATTCTTCTAGATCAAATGATTTTAAAGGTTTTCAAATGAACAGAGGATCCATTTTCAAGTGGATACCAAAATCTTGTGCTAATCCGTTAGGGCCCGTTCTTAAATGGGTACCTAAAATTGTTATTGCCTGATTTCTCTTGCAGACCCGCCATATGTGGTACTTGGACAGTGGATGTTCCAAGCATATGACTGGGCAAAAAGCTTTATTGTCTAACTATACAGAGAAATTCAGTGGTAATGTTAGATTTGGAAATGATCAGCTTTCACCTATCTTAGGATATGGTGACATCATTCAAGACAACATAACGATAAGTAAAGTGAGTTATGTCGAAGGCTTGGGGCACAATTTATTCAGCATAGGTCAATTCTGCGATAAAGGGTTAGAGGTTAACTTCAAGTCCAAGAGTTGCTCGGTTCGTACTGAAGACGGCACGGAACTCTTGGGTGGACATCGAAAGACAAACCTCTACACCATCAACTTGTCCAAAGTTCAGATTGACAATCAGGTATGCTTGATGACAAAAGCTTCACAGCAACAAAGTTGGCTCTGGCATAGACGGTTATCTCACTTGAACTTTCGTTACATCAACAAGTTGGTTCGTGGGAAATTAGTAAAGGGACTTCCTAAGCTGAAATACGAGAAAGAACATTTATGCGCAGCTTGTGAGAAGGGTAAGATGAAGAGAGCCGCTCATAAACCGAAGCCTGAACCAGGCACTAGTTCTCCGTTAGAATTGCTACACATGGATTTATGTGGTCCAATGAGAACTCAGAGTTTGGATGGTAAGAAATACGTGCTGGTCATTCTGGACGATTATTCAAGATACACGTGGGTCAAATTTCTTCGATCTAAAGATGAGACACCGGAAGTTCTCATTACTTTCTTAAAGACGACCCAGGTGAAACTACAGCGACAAGTCAAGTTCCTTCGAACTGACAATGGCACAGAATTCAAGAATAAGATTGTTGATGAATATCTCGAATCAGTTGGGATTTCACATCAGTATTCTGCTGCTAGAACCCCTCAACAAAATGGAGTAGTAGAAAGACGTAATCGAACGCTAGTCGAGGCCGCTCGAACTATGCTTAGTCAATCAGATCTACCTCTATTCTTGTGGGCGGAAGTTGTGTCGACTGCATGCCATACGCAAAATCATTCCATAATACACCGTCGTTTTCAGAAGACTCCATATGAGCTAATCAACAACAGAACACCAACTATAAAATATTTTCACATATTTGGGTGTAAATGTTTTGTGCTTAACGACAGAGAGAGTCTGAATAAATTCAGTGCTAAAGCGGACGAAGGCATCTTTATCGGTTATTCTTCAACATCTGCTGCATATCGTGTTTATCTAAAGAATTCAAAGACAGTTGTGGAGAGAGTCAATGTCACATTTGATGAAGAGATGGATTCTGATCAAATCAATTCAGAACCCGTTATCACAGGAGTATTAGCTTCTGGGCAGATCAGTCCAGAACCTGTGTCTACAGCGACAAATTCGGATAACGCTTCTACATCTACTTCACATTTAACTGATTTAGATTTGTTATTTGAATTCTTTTATGATGAGTTTCTAAGATCTAATATATCTAAATCTGCTGTGACTGACAGGTTTGAAGATACAAGTTGTCATCATCCAGTCATTTCAGAGGTCATTACTGAACAAGTATCCCCCGTTCAGTCAGAAACTCACATTTCTGATGTTACTCCTACAGTTGAAGTTCCACAAGCAAATATTGAGTCAGAAGTAACTGTTTCAGTTGGGTGTAATACTTTGTCTACTCAACAGTCTGAATCTGTTGTTCCCACTGATATTTCTTCAACTGATATTTCAACTGAAAACCCCCCTCCTGTAATTCAAACTGAAGATGTTGAAAGTGGATTTCAAGATGATGATCATGTTCAGAATTTATCTATTCCACTTCCACATGAGCATCGCTGGACCAAGGACCATCCATTACATCAAGTAATTGGAGATTTTGACAAGCCTGTTCAGACAAGGTCAACGACTATTAATCAGTGTATGCATGACTCGTTCCTAAGCAAGATTGAGCCAACACGAGTATCCGAGGCTCTTGCTGATTCGGACTGGGTATCTGCAATGCAAGAAGAGCTCAATCAGTTTGAAGCCCTAAAGGTTTGGAGATTAGTTCCTAAGCCTGAAGAAAAGACCGTGATAGGAACTAAGTGGGTATTCAAGAACAAAAAGGATGAAGATGGTGTCGTCATCAGAAACAAAGCTAGACTTGTTGCCAAAGGCTATCGGCAAGAGGAAGGCATTGATTATGACGAGACGTATGCTCCAGTAGCGCGCATAGAGGCAATCAGAATGTTTCTCGCCTACGCTGCTCATAAGAACTTCACAGTCTTTCAGATGGATGTGAAAATAGCCTTTCTGAACGGCATTCTTAAAGAAGAAGTGTACGTGTCTCAACCTGAAGGGTTCGTCAATCAAGACAAGCCAGATCATGTATATATCTTGGACAAAGCCCTTTATGGATTAAAGCAAGCCCCTCGAGCCTGGTATGACGTATTATCAAAATTCTTGGTCAAGTCTGGTTTCTCTAAAGGTAAGATTGACACTACTTTATTCATCAAGAAAGAAAAAGCTGATATTATACTTATTCAGATTTATGTTGATGATATAATATTTGGTTCTACTAATCCAAAATATTGCAAAAACATTTCTAACCTCATGGTGTCACGTTTTCAAATGAGTATGATGGGAGAGATGAATTTCTTTCTCAGATTACAAGTTAAACAACTTTCTACGGGGATTTTTATAAATCAATCTAAGTACATTTTGGACATTCTTCGGAAGTACAAAATGGAAAATCACAAATCCATTGGCACCCTGATGGCACCAGGAACTAAGATCCATACTGATCCTTTGGGAAAAATTGTTGATGTTAGAACCTATAGAGGTATGATAGGATCGTTGATGTATCTTACTTCCAGTAGACCAGATATTATGTTCTCAACATGTCTTTGTTCTAGATATCAAGCTGCTCCCAAAGAATCCCATTTGGCCGCTGTCAAACGGATTTTTAGATATCTGAAGGGGACTGCAGACCTTGGTTTGTGGTATCCTAAGGATACAGGGTTTCAACTGACTGCATATTCAGATGCAGATCATGCAGGTTGCATGTTGGACAGAAAGAGTACATCTGGTCACGTTCAATTTCTTGGAGACAAGCTCGTTAGCTGGGCTTCAAAGAAACAGTTATGCGTCTCCACATCGACTGCTGAAGCAGAGTATGTAGCTGCTGCCAGTTGCTGCTCTCAAGTCTTGTGGATGAGAACACAGCTACGAGACTTTGGATTCAAATATGACAAAATTCCGATATACTGTGACTCGAAGAGCGCGATTTCCATATCTGCTAATCCTGTCCAACACACCAAAACTAAACACATTGATGTAAGGTATCATTTTATAAAAGATAATGTTGAAAAAGGAACAATTGAACTTTATTTTGTAAAAACAGATTATCAACTTGCAGATTTATTTACCAAACCCTTAGATGAAAAGAGATTTAATTTTCTTCTCTCTAAGCTTGGTATGTTAAATCTTAAGACATAATCGGTTGTTACCTACTAAAGTTACAAATTGTTATTTTTCGTCATTTTCTTTATTTTTCATTTCTGAAAGATACCTGCACTTTAATTGTTTGCTCATGATCTCAGGGGGAGTATGAGAAGATTGTTAGATGATCTATATTCATTTGAGGGGGGAGTAAAACTAATTTCTGCATTTTGCTTAACTGACATATTTTAGATGCATAATTTCAGGGGGAGTAAAAGGATTTTGATTTCTGATTATTTCAGATCAGAACTCGTACTTTAATCGTTTTATTGCTTTATGTCTTTTAATTTCTGTGAATAAAATTGTTTTTGACTAGACTTTGAGACTTACAGGATGAGAGAAGCTGACACGATCATATCTACATGACTACAGCCGACTTTCTGAGATTTAAGACTGAAGCAAAATGGTAAATTTCTCATCTTAATCTCAAATATATCTGAAAGAAGGACAACTTTCAGATATAGAAAACATGTTTTTAAATGTTCAAACCACTTCTCAATTCTTAAACAGATTTTATAATTTGGAAGTGTGATTTTAAATGTTTTTTTTTCTATTTTTGTGCTTCATTGATAAACAAACCGTGTGTTTCCAAAGATAAATACTTGCGTATTGTCTTTTCTATATACTTTCAAGTATTCATACACACTGGTTTGATATTTTGTTTAACATGTTCTTATCATGTCTCTAATTTGAAACAATTTTTCTTCGATGGTAAGACACTCCGCTTGTATTCAAAGAATTTTGAGCGATATTTCATTTCGAAACGTCATTTCAAGAATGTATATATCTTGTTTCGTATAGAAAAATATCAATTATTTTTTGACCATAAGCCTTAATTGTTATATCATTCATTTCTGATCATTTTATACAATGTCAGATTTTCAAACAAGTTTCTTGCATTCATGTTCATTCCTTCAATTTCTTTGTTTGAAAATACTTCAATGGTTTAAAATGCTCATATCTTCATGATTATATCACTGAGCATACTTATATCTGATATTTGTATATGAGCTTTAACTGATATAGTTAAACCATTTGAGCAACTCATGCTTTATAGGACTGGGTTCTTTGTGCTAGGACTTAAATGAAACTTCTATGGATTCACGTTAACCAGTGTTTCCTACCCAAGAAGTTAATCCCTTAGTGATTGAGTGTGAGGAGTCAAAAGAAATGAGTGTGGGTGTGACGAGGTAAAATGGAAATGAGAGATTAGTTAGTAGTGAGCTTAATGATAAAAAGAAAGAGGGTGAGAGATCAGAGTAAAAGAATATCAAACTCTGCACCAAATACTTTCTGAGCCGGGCAACCACATTACTAATGTTTCACAATTCTTTCGTGAACATTATTGAAATAGGCAAATAGCCCATGCCAACTCTTGCTTAAACCCCACCAACTACTCATTTTCTTCTTAAAAAGAAAATGTTTCATATTTTTCTGGGGACGCAACATATAATCTATCTGGTTTTCATTTGGAAAATCTGGATATTGAAAAAGAAGGAAGTCTGCCCCGCCTTCGCACTTCAATCATGCACTTAGAGTCTGTGTTTATCTACTGTTGTCTCAGTGGTTTACACAATGTTGAGCCTTATTGAAAAGCAATATTCATGCTTATTTCTTTCTACACTTGCACGAGCACACAAAGAATTTGTTTCTTTGTCATAACATTCATAGAAATTGCCTTTATGGTATTTCGATGATTGGATGGAAGCCCTGGGGGAGTGAACATCAAAAAGCTCCTTTATATTGTGTATTCGTTACACACAGTGACTTTGTGTTACTGACAGGCATATTAACTGATTCATCTGTTGATTCAGGAGTTACATATTCGTATTTTTGTCTGGATTTGCAAAGATCTAGATGAAACCTTGGTTATGGATCACAGAATCAGAGGCTCTTGACAGATCAGAATGGTTAAAGACATTTCTTGGACGACAAAGTTTTGATGATATCAATGCTGAAATCATCAAAAAGGGGGAGATGGTATGAAGAAATGTTAAATTTTATGAAGATAAAGGGAGATGATTTCAAAGAAATGATAAAGATTTGAAGACTTGTAGATGATCAAAGAATTTCTGAAGATTTTGAGGATTTTTTTCTTTGAAGATTATTTGATAAAGCATTCGAGCTGATTCTGAAGATAATTTCTTTCCAAAAGTCTGAAAGAGTTCTATGTGAAAGTTTGGGGAGATTGTTCATCATTTGAAGATAATCATTGGAAAGAATATTGACAATGAAAAAGGGGAGATTAGTTTGACAGAGCTTAAAGAGAAGAACTGAATTGCTAGATCTTTCAACAGTGATCTTGAATCCAAAGGGGGAGATTGTTAGAGCATAAATCTGTTGGATACAAGATCAAGAATACTGAAGGTCAAAGTTGAGAAAGTCAAAGATGAAGAAAGTCAACTCTCATTAAAAGTCAAAGTCTTTTTGTAATAAAAGTCAATGTATTAGTTTAGTTGTTTTTTGTTGTTTCCTTGTATTAGATGTTAGTATAAATACTTTTTCTCTTTTGTATTTTAGAAGTGTGTGTGATATTAGAACATATAACAGATTTGGAGAATACGATTTAGAGAGAGAGAGAAAGTTCTAGAGAGAGAAAGTGTAATTTGAGAAATCAAATAATCAAACAGGTAATTTGGTTGTTCAATTTTGTTTGTTTGATTGTATTATAGATTAGAAACTAGAATCAGGGACACTCACTTCTCTTTAGAGAGCACCTTCTTGGGGTTGAGAGACACCCCTATGGTTTCCCTTTGGATATTCTCTAATGAAGAATGCTCCATTAGAGGGCTTGCAGGCTGTTGGGGGTGAAGATACAGGAAGGGAAGGAACCTTCTGTACCTTTTTCCTTATATATGTTTTGGTGATGGGGGAAATTGGCTTCACAGTAGGAATCTGAGGAGGATCATTAGAAATGAATGGTGTGGGTTGGTCATCAGTGGGTTGCTCAGATGTGGGCTTTGACCCTGGTGCCTCATCATGGGAATGAGACACACCCATCATTGTAGAGAACAATGGAGTGTTTTGTCTAGAAAAGTCCTTACTAGGCCTTTTCATGTTAGAGAACACTTTCCCTTTGGGAGGTTTAGGTACATACACCTCTTGAAAAGAGGGTAAATCCGTCAATTCTTTGTTAAGTACTTCTTGTACAAACCTTGGATACATATAAAATCTCTTTGTTTTGGTTTTGGTATCCAGGTTTGACAATAAATCATTTAAAATCATTTGTGAAAAATTAAACTTTCTGGAGGTTGCTAAGCAGACCAGAGCATAAGCTATGCTACTGCTGAACTCACTCCATCCAGTTGTTTTGCGGGAAATACAATGCTGAAGGGTATGAACAAAAAATCTCCACTGAGGTGAAAATTTGCTCTTGAAGAACTTAAAGACCTCAGTGGGACCTTCATACCCCATACGACCAATTTCAAGAAATAGGTCTTCCTTTGGGATAGAAGATACACCTGTGGCATCATCTAGATGTAGATGAGTGTGAATGCAGCCTTCTGTGATTGTGATGGATTTATCACAGACCCTGGATTGGATGACCTGATTGCCATTGATAGTCTGAACGGAGGCATTAGTCCAGAATTGACGCAGATGTTCCACATAGATTGTGGGATTGACTGTGAGTGCATAGGCAATGTGGGATGCTTTTAGGAAATCTATAATTTCTTCAAAACCCACTGTTTTTTTGGGTTTCTACAGCATTGCGAGTTCATTGTGACCGTCCACAAATTCCAGTCCTGCCATCGTTCTTGCGATCGAAGCAATACTAGGGTTTATGCACTGGAAAGCAAGAATGAGAGAGAGAGAGAGAGAGAGAGAGAGAGAGAGAAAGAACACTCGTAGGAAATTCAAAGATCCGTTTGGATTTTGGCGGTCAGAGAGGGTATTTATAGGTGGAGGGTTTCAGTTAGAAGCAGTACTAAGTACCCTAGCAGCATTAACAAGCCTGCAGTACTAACCCATATAAGCAGTAGTAACACATACCAACAACATTAACACAAACTAGCAGTATTAAAGCAGACTAGCAATAGTAACACACACCAGCAACATTAACACATACCAGCAGTATTAACACTGTCTGGCAGTAGAAATAAGGTAAGCAGTAGTAACTTTGCAGTGGCAGTATAAACCACCAAGCAGTATTAACCACACTTAACCATATTTAAACTGTCAGTAGGATTAATAGTGAGAGCAGTATTAACTTATCCAGAGGTACTAAGTTTCTAGTCAGTAAGGTAATCTGAAACACTTAAACACACATAGTTAGCAGCACCATGCACAATACAATATGAGAAAGTAAGCAGGAAGGAATCTATATAGAAATGGTACATAAAGAAAATCAAAAGAGGCTTATTTAGTGTTTATCATGCCTACACTTGTGACCAAGAATGTGAATCTGCCCACATCAAAAGCTTTGGTGAATAGATCAGCAAATTGGTTACTTGTGTGTACTTTCAAAACCTGAATTAACTTCTTTTCATTGCAATCTCTAATAAAATGGTACCTAATTTTTATATGCTTGGTTTTAGAGTGCTTGACTGGATTGTTAACAATGCTTATAGCACTGTTGTTATCAATGAAGATTGGAGTGTGAAGAAAAATAACACCATAGTCCAACATCTGATTCTGAATCCATAGCACCTGTGAGCAGCAGCTTGCAGCAGCTATATACTCTGCTTCTGTTGTAGAGTTGGACACTGTGGTTTGCTTTTTACACTGCCATGAAACTAGTCTTGCACCCAAAAACTGACATCCTCCTGATGTAGACTTTCTATCCAAGTTTGCACCACCCAAATCACTATCAGAATATGCAAGTAGATCAAATGGTGAGTCATGAGGATACCAAAGACCCAACCTAAGTTGTCCTTTGAGATATCTGAAGATCCTCTTGACTGCTTGAAAATGAGATTGCTTAGGTCTTACTTGAAATTTGGCACACACAGACAGAAAACATAATATCTGGCCTTGAAACTGTTAGATACATGAGGGAGCCTATCATAGATCTATAATGATGAACATCTACATCCTCCCCCTCAAGATCTGCAGTGATCTGTTTGTGTGTTTCCATAGGTGTGCTTGCAGGCTTTGAATCTGAAAATCTAAACTTTGTAAGTATATCCTGTGCATACTTGGATTGGCTGATGAAGATACCATCTTTCTTCTGTTTAACCTGTAGCCCAAGGAAGAATGTAAGTTCACCCATAGGCTCATCTTGAATCTTTTGTGCATCAGCTCCTCAAACTCCTTGCACATATAATCTTTTGTGGATCCAAAGATGATGTCATCCACATAGATTTGCACAAGCAGGATGTCCTTCTTCTTCCTTTTGATGAACAGAGTCTTGTCAATTATTCCCCTTTCAAAACCATTTTCCAAGAGATAGGTAGACAGAGTGTCATACCATGCTCTTGGTGCTTGATGTAGCCCATAGAGTGCCTTCTTTAGTTTGTATACTTTATCAGAAAAGGTAGGATTCTCAAACCATGGAGGCTGACAAACATACACATCTTCATCCATTTTCCCATATAGAAATGCACTATTGACATCCATCTGAAATACTCTAAACTGCATGAAAGAAGCATAGGCTAGAAACAGCCTAATTGCTTAAATTCTGGATACTGGTGCAAATACTTCTTCATAATCTATCCCCTCTTCTTGTGTATACCCTTGTGCCACAAGCCTGGCTTTATTCTTTATCACAATTCCTCTCTCATCTTTCTTATTCCTGAAAACCCATTTAGTACCAATTTCCCTTTGTCCTTGTGGAAGATCAACCAGATCCCACACATTTTGTAGCTCAAACTGCAGCAGCTCCTCTTGCATTACTTCTATCCAGCATGGTTATTTCATTGCATCATTGGCCTTCTTGGGTTCAACCTGAGATAGAAAACAAGATAACAACCCTGACTACAAGTCTTTCAATCCTCCTATCTTACTTTGATGCCTTGTGATCCTAGGAGAATTGATGTCACCAATCACCAACTGAGGAGGATGATTTTTCTGAGTTCTTGTTTGATGTGCAGCCTCCTCATTGATATTTGCATCCAGATTAGAGTCATTCTTCTCAGGAGTGCTTCCACCAAATACTGAAGAATTTTCTTCATCAGTGTCATCTTCTGACAGTATGGGCATCTTAGGACCTGTGTTTCCTGAATGATGAGCATCCTCTTTATCACTCTTATTCTCTTCATCACCTTTATCTTTTTCATTCTGTTCTGGTTAAGACTCCTCCTTTTCTGAATCATCCTTCTGTTCTTGTTGACAAAAGTCAACATGATCAACTGTAGGTATAGGAAACAACACAAACTCTGGTTTCTGTGCTTGTTTCTCTTCTGAACTTGTTCCTGCAATTTGTACATCACTAAAACCCAAAGAGTTAATTAGTGAATCAATGTCAAACAGCCAATCAGGACCTGCACCAATTGGATTTGGTGTGTTCTCATTGCATTTGACATTGTCACTTTCCTCTATAATCCTTGAAGAAATATTGAAAACTCTATATGTCTTACTCTGAGAGGAGTATCCAACAAGGAATCCATCCTCAGCTTTGCTTTCAAACTTGCCTAAATGAGATTTGGTATTGAGGATTGTACAAGGACACCCAAAAGGTTTGAAAAATCCAATAAATGGTTTGTTCTTTTTGAAAAGTTCATAAGGTGTTTTTCCTTGGGATTTGACTACTAGAACTCTGTTTTGGACATAACAAGCAGTATTAACTACTTCTGCCTAAAAGGTAATTGGTAATTTTGAATCTGCCAACAGAGATCTAGCAGCCTCAATCAATGTCCTATTTCTCCTCTCAGCAACACCATTCTGTTGAGGAGTTCTAGGAGCACTGAATTGTCTCTCAATACCTTTAGTCTCACAAAAGTTGTTTAAGTCACTGTTTTTAAATTTAGTTCCATTATCAGATCTGATGACTTTAACTCTTAGATTTGTTTGGTTTTCAACCCTAAAAACAAAGGATTGGATCAGTCCACTTGTCTCATCCTTAGTCCTTAGAAAATGTACCCAAGTGAATCTAGAGAAGTCATCAACAATGACTAAGCAGTAGGATTTCTTACCAATACTCATCACATTTGTAGGACCAAAGAGATCCATATGCAATAACTAAAGAGGTGAAGAGATTGAGTTTATTTCTTTGGACTTATGAGAAGTTTTGTGCTGCTTGCCTTTAAGACATGCAACACAATGATCATCACATGAAAATACTTTTTGAGGCAAACCTCTTACAAGGTTGTTTTTCACAAGATTGTTCATAGTTTTAAAGTTCATGTGATACATCCTTCTATGCCAAAGAGATGATTCATCTAAAGAATCTTTTGAAAACAGACAGTTTAGTGATGAATCAGATGAAATACTCTCTAAGTCCAAACAATAAACATTGTCCTTTCTAGGAGTTCTAAGTAGTATCATATTTTCATCAACTACCTTGAATCCTGGAGCAAGGATAATACATTCAGTATCATTATATAATATACTATGTTTCTTGTCACAGACCTGTGATACACTTAATAGGTTGTATCTCAATTGCTCAACATAGTACACATCTTCAAATGACATCTTACCTTTTGATACCATACGTTTACCACTTATTTTACCTCCTGCTGGATTGTCACCAAAAGCAACACGTCCTCCATCAAACCTTTTGAAATTTTGAAGGCAGGACATGTTACCTGTCATGTGCCTAGAGCAACCACTATCTATATGCCAAATGTTCTTCCCATTGAGTTGTTGGTTACCCTGCACATAAGATAAAACGGTTAGTTCCTTGAGGGAACCCAAGCCAAAGTAGTATTGGGTTGCCCTTTCTCATGAACATACTCCTATTCATTAAGCTTAGTCTTGATGAGTTGATCAGAGTCAGGAATTTCATGGATGGAATACTTTGTCTTAATTATAGGCTTGGCAGTATTAACACTGGTAGCAGTACTATCCTTGTTAGCAGAATTAACTTGGTCAGCAACACTAACTTTGATAGCAGTACTAACCTCATTAGCAGTACTAATTTGGTCAGCAGTACTAACTCTGGTAGCAGTACTAACTTTATTAACAGTACTAACTTGGTCAGCAGTAGTATTGCTATCAGTAGCATTATTTCTGTTAGCAGTACTGTTTAAGGTAGCAGTACTAACAGGTTTAATTTCTTTTGGGACCCAAATTAAGACACATTTGTTTGCTTTCTTATTCTTTGTGTTACTCCTTGATTTGCTTGGAGTATTTTTTTTTGCTTTAACAAACTTATTCTGAATATGAGATTTTAGGGTACCAGTTTTCACTGGTGTTGTTCTCACATTCTCAGCCATATGGTTCCTTGATCTTCTTGATTGCTTCCTATAACCAACAGAATTTTGATGTTGTCTTTGAAAAGTAAATCTTTGGTTAATAGGATTGAAATAACAGTATTTCGCTAGATGATTCAACTTGCCACAAATAAAACAAGGCTTTGGTCTATTGACTTTGCTTAGATCAATTCCCTGTTTTTGAGCCCACTGGTTATTTCTGTTTCTCTGATTTCCCCTTATTTTATCATGTTGATGGGGCTTGATCTGTTGACAAGTACAGGGATTTACGGCAGTAGTTTGCATATAGTGATCTCCCTGTACCTTTTCCTTCCCTTTCCTAGAGGTCTCAGCTTTCTCACTCTTAACAAATGGTTTACCCCCCCCCCTTTCATTTGTAAGAATATGATTTTCCAAGGGAATATCCTTCTTATCTTCCTTATTTACACCCTCAGTATTCTCTTCATCAGATTCTACCTCTACCAATACACTGTGTAGTGGATCTACTTCAGTAGCTCCTGCAGGTAAGTCCTTCTTATCTTGTCTTTCTAAGAGGTCTGAGGTAGGTGGAATATAATTGTTATTATAAGGTGGAGGGTTGTTGTTCATTGGAAAATTTAGCCTAAACCTCTTTTTAGTTTGTCATGTACTTGACTTTTGAGCAAAGAGTCCATTGCTTTAGAAGCATTGGAAAATTTCTCAATATCTAGTTTAGCTTTCTCAAATTCACTTCTTATTTTCTCACATTCTTCTCTAGCTTTCTCTAGCTTAATCTCTAATTCCTTTTTCTCCCACTTCCAATAGTTGTGATCATATGAATGTTGAAGTTCATTGGCTTGGTAAGACTTGATCTGTTCTTCAAAATTCACAATGATCAAATTGGACTCTCTCTTATTTATCTCTAGTCTTTTAATGTCATCACACAAGCTCTGATTGTGATCCCTGTACTTTTTAACAGTTTCAAGACAGGCTTGAGAGCAAAGTTTAGTTTTTACCTCTGTGGGGATTGTTGTGCTTGTAGACTCTAAGATCTCAGCCGTCAATGCTTGATTCTGGATTGCCTCATCTGCTTGGTCACTCCAGTCAAATCCCATTCCATCTTGTGAGACAAGTGCTTGAGATGAATTCTTGTTGTTTCCATGCTGTTCAGACATTCCTCCTCTGCATTCCCTTGCAAAGTGCCCCAGCTTGTGACACTTGTAGCATTCCACCTTGGATTTGTCAAATCCAGCACCATCTTCTCTTTTCATGGCAAAAAATTTTCTTCCAGTCCTTTTAATGTATCTTTTGATTCTCATGGTGAGGATCGCCATTTGCCACTTGATGTCCATCTCTTCAAGATCATCAACATTGATCTGCTCCAGATCATCATTAATGAGAGAAGTTTTGGCATGGCTAGCAAGGAAGGCTTCCAAAACAGAATCATTGAGACCATCTTGTTTTAAGCCATAAGCAGCACTAACTGATTCTGTATTAGCAGTAGAATCAGTAGTAGATGATAGGAGGGCAACATTGTGGGAGTATCCAGATGGCCTTTTCTTAGATTCAACTTCTGCTTCAAACACCCTTAGATCATTGTAGAGATCATCAAGCTCCTTATCCTCCAGATTATCATTCTGTCTGAAGGATATAGTGTATATCACCCATTCTTCACCAAGATATCTTAGAACTTTTCTATTGACATCATCCTGGTCCATCTTGACACCAACAGTGGCCAATTCTCCAATCAACTTATTGAATCTATCAAAAGTTTGAGTCATAGACTCATTCTTTGTAGACATAAAGTTTTCGTATTGTTGCTTGAGAATCGCTTTTTGATTTCTCTTTGTACTTTTAGTGCCTGAAAATCTCTTCTCCAAAACACTCCACAGAATCTTGGCATCAGCACAGTTGCAAAACTGATGTTGGTATTCATTAGGAATTGCTAAGAGCAGAGTACTCAAGGCTTTCATCTCAGTCTGCCTGATTTTTCTTTCTCCATCAGTCTTTGGTGGAGGTCTTTTGCCATCTGCTCCGATCCCTCCTTCACTTGAAGGACCATTCTCAATGATATCCCACATTGAGTAGTCTGTAAGAAGAATGTACTGCCTGATCCTGATTTTCCACATGTCAAACTTATTGGGTTTGAGCATGGGGACCTTTGAAACCAGAACACTATCGCTTGATCCGTCCATGATGTTTTTAGATTTCTGAGTTCCTCTGCTCTGATACCACTTGTCAGGATCGAAATTCTAAACAAAAATTTAATTAAACACTCATAAGCTATGTTAAAGAAGTTTGCAGAATAACACTTTAACAGTAAATCAATGAAACAGTATATGGATCAAATCACAAGTTATATTGAATTAACTTAATGATTACAACCACAGCCTCAATATGTTGAACAGGCTCAACATACGTTCAATACTTCTCTATTGAAAGGACTTCTAAGAATCTTGAGGCTAATTCTCTCTAGAACAAAAACAATACGTATTCTCTGTATATTCTATTAAAAACTATATCTCTATGCTAAGACTTCTAGACTATATATATACAAATCAGATTACAAGATAAATATGAAAATAATATTG
The DNA here is from genome assembly GCA_023525745.1 of Arctium lappa. Taxonomy (NCBI): domain Eukaryota; kingdom Viridiplantae; phylum Streptophyta; class Magnoliopsida; order Asterales; family Asteraceae; genus Arctium; species Arctium lappa. The sequence continues at coordinate 72,911,877 of CM042051.1, read as the reverse complement.
ATCTTCAGCATCCATTCCATAATTATCTTCAATCTCCTTGACATTCGCTTTCAGCAATTAATCCGTCTTTATCATCATAAGCAGCATTAATCTTCATCCTTAGCAGTACTAACCATGCTTGCAGTAGTAATTCTTAAAGCAGTACAAACTACTAGCAATATTAACTTTCAAGCAGTATTAATACCTCTAGCAGTAGTAATCCTACAAGCAGTAGTAATACCTTTGAATAGCAGTTGTTGGATCCCATATTTAATCTTATAACATTAATGATATGAACAACAAGAGTATAAACAGCGGAAGCAATATAGTTTAATATCAGAAGCAGATTCAAATATCACAGTTCATATATAAAGCATGTAGAAAGAACAAGATCTTCGTGAGATATATTCAGTTGATTCTTCTTATACAAGATATCAAAAACCACACATTTGTCAAAGGAGTGATGGTCCTATTTATAGGACCATAAAGTAAACAGTGTACTGTTCTGACAAATAGAAGCATGCTTGAACAGTGTCTTACCTAATAGGTAAGCTTAAGACATGCTTGAACAGTAACCTACTCTATAAAGTAAATCTTATTACTAAGTGATTGGTTATCTGTTCTGATACTTCAGGAGTCTTCAGCATCATCTTCAGAGAGAATGTCTTCAGAGCTCTGACGTTGTCTTCAGAGCCTCTGATGAAGCCATATCTGATGTCTTATGCTGAAAGTTGCAATCTCTGATAAGTACTTCAGAGGCAGGTTTGTCCTCTGAAGTCTTCGTCCTCTGAAGTCTATCTTTGGAAGTCCTCTGAAATAGGACTTGGGTATTTTCAACACTTTAACAAACATAGGATTTGGAGCTAACAATCTCCCCCTAAGTGTTGAAAATAAAAGATACAATAATAGCAGAGAATAGAAGAGTTAAACTAGAAAGTGTAGAGGAGAAAAACATCCTCTTAAATATTAGTTCTTAAACATTTGGAAGTTTAATACAGAGAAAGTAATATTCAAAAATAAAGAAACAAACTAAAATTTGTCACTTGAACAGATTCCATGGAATTTCATGATCAGAGCTCTGAAGTTGATCATCGAGTCAATCTCTAAGTCAAGCTTTGCAAGTAAATCTGCTCTGTGCCTTTCTTCCTTCACATGGATCATTTTATTTATACCTCTCAAGGTTTCATCAGAGTACTTCGAAACTTCCGAAGCTAGAAAGATCTTCTTTACTTGGTTTACTCTGTAGACGAAACCCAGAGGTTCTGCAATGATTGATCCAGTCTTCTGTTCCTCAAGTTTATCAAATGACTCCACAGGTTCAGTTACCTTTAGCTTTTCTTCCCCTAGGTGCAGAGCAATTTGGAAGTCACGTTTTGCTCTGTGTTTGACATAGGCCTCCATTGCCCGTCTGACTTCAACCATGCCCATCCCGATTTCCCTTCTTCCATGATCATATCTGGCAGAGCAATAGGCATATAAATGTGGTAAATCATATGGATTTAGATTTACGAGATCATTATCATTGAACTCGTAAATCTTCTGATCAGATCGAGTTAGCACATAGTGCCTATAGATGATCTTGTTGTAAGCAAAGGTCTTCTCTGAGATTTTGTTGATTTTGATGATTGGATCATCAAAGAGGACCTGTGCTCTTGGTCTGGTTTTATCTCTGACAAATCTTCGCTCATAGTCTGGCATGTCCTCTCTGATCCTTGGATTCAGAGAAATGACTAGAGTGTCTGCCATATTGAACTCACAGTAGATGTATCTAAAGTGGTCTTCTATGGAAGCTTCGGGATTTGATTCAAGGAATGTAGGAGGTTTAGTGAACACTTTGGCTGGTAGATCGATGCTTGCCTTCTGAACAGAATTCTCTGAAGGAGCCTGTTCATCAGCAACCATGGTTTTTGGTTCCTTCGTCTGTGGAGGACCTTTTGTTGTGGGTTCAGAGATGTAGCCATCTATCTCTGGTGATTCCCTCAGCTATGTTGTTGTTGAAGTATGATCTGGTTGAGCATTCTTGAATACATACTCTTCGACATCAATTACTTCAATTTGTTCTTCAGCAACTTCTTTTCTAGAATCTAATTTTTCTTCTTTTTCAGATTCTGATTCTGCTCTTTCAGCCTCGGATTCGTAAGCATCTCTCATCACATAAGTTGGTCTTTCTGGTGATGAGAATGCATCTTCTGATGTAGAGAAGTCTACTAGTTGCTCGTCTTCATCTTCTTCCAGAGCTCCAATAGTTTCTGGAGTTGCAGCTGTTATTGGAACTATTGGAGCACTCGAAGTGGATGGTGCTAGAAAGATGACAGGTACTGGCGACTTTAAAGTGGCCTGGTTATCTTCAGCAGAGGTTGAGGTTGAACGTCTCTCTGTTCCTTTCTCCTTGCTTTGGTTTGATTCAGAGGGAGTGGACTCCTTTTGTGTTTCAACAGTTTTTGGTGTAGGAGTCTTCTCCCCCTTATGAAGATCGGATGACCCCTGAGTTTGGTCATCATTGTCATCAGAATCTTCATACCTGGCTTTCTTTCGGGCCTCCTTAGAGCATGCGATCTCTGGTTCCTTTCTCTTCAATGCTCCCTCTGAAGATTTGACATTCTACAGAAGGTCTTCAATCTTTTTGTTCTGCTGAGTGGTCTTGGAGACGAACTTGCTGGAGATATTCATTACATTGCTGGTGATCTTCTTGGAGAAGTTGGTGAGGTCAGCCTTTGTAACAAATTCTAATGGAGCAGGAGCAGCAGTAGAGGAGGTAGGGAGCTTTGCAAGTACCTCTTCCAAAGAACGCAAGACTTCCTCTTTGAATTGAGAAAAGTCTGCATGTGTTAGAGTGGGGGCAGAGGGAGTTGGAATCGCCTTGAGGAACTCTGTGGTGGAGTTCTGAATTTCTCTGGATAAAACCGAGTCATTTTTTATGACCAGGCTTTCCAGAACAGCCAGTTTATCGTTCTGAGACATAATAGTCTTGCGCAGCTCAGAGACCTCTGAAGTGAGCTTTGCAACTTCAGAGTTAGAGGCAGAGGCCTCTGAGGTCTTCTCCATTTGAAGTTTAATCTCCTTCAGAGATTCTTTGATTTCATCACCAAAGATTCTGAACTCCTCTTTGGTAACGTAATCAGATGGGGTGGCCTTAGGATCAACACATGATTCTAAGTTTCCCTCGAGTTCAGAGGGGCCTTCTGTCGGAGTTGGCTTGATATTGACTCCGGAAGGACTTCCCATTAATCCTTGGGGACCCTTTTTCAAGGATTTCCCTATAATGGTTCCGATTGGTCTCTGATCATCAGAGTCAGAATCTGATGATGAGAAACGAATGTGGGTGGAAACCTTGTTGTCCAGGCTAAGGAGTCCATGTGCAAGAAGGTCATGCCATTATTTTTCTGACAGACAATCCTTACGAGAGATCGTAGGTCTCTTTTGATCTAAGGGACGGTCCAACTTTTTATGAGCCACAAAGGCATCATGTGTGTATGGAGGTGACATACTCTGGGGTGAATGAGTATTTTTATCTTGGTCTAAGTCCTGTTGGGAGGACTTATCCGTATCAGAGGTTTCCCCTTTGGTGCGTGCTTCAGAGGCAGAAGTAGATGCCTCTGAGCGGTTAGGATGGGAAGGGTTCGAGGTGTGCACCTCTGTTTCAATGTCCATTGATGTTGGACCACCTTGGACAGTAAATGTGTTTGCACGGGGATTTGGGCTTTGGAATCTCTCATGTGTGTCAACAAGGACATCTTTTTGTACCTCACCGCCCTCAGATTCTAAGTTTAGAAACTCACCCTCTGGAATTCTCTCTGCCTCACCTTCCTCTGCTCTAATAGAGTTATTCTCTTCGTCAGAGGGAGGGTTCTCTTGTTTTCTCTTCCTTAATCTCTCAGAGCCACCCTCTGGTTGCGCTCTGTTAACGTTTTGAGCAATATCAGAGATATCACTCTCTGATTCAGGCTCAGGCTCAGAACCTAAGTGTGTTGGGGATCCCATCATCGGTTCTGATGATTGGGCAACATGACTAAGTAAGAGGTGGGTAGAAGAGTCAGCAGGAATTATCTCAATCTTGGTGTGTGGGAAACGTCGATCATTGGGATAAGGAGGAACCTCTGTAGCTTTGAACGTGTTCATTATAAACAGAGGTGTCCTTGGGCCCTCCTCAGTGATGGAGAATTTCTCCATTGCTCGTTGAATGACCACTGAGATGAATCTGGGAAACAATACCGAAATTGGTTGTTTTCCTTTGTCCAAGTCTTTGTTCTTCTTGTCTACCGCCGTCAGCATCTCACAGAAGAGAATGTGAGCCATATTTATGCTTCTGTTGAAGAAGAGAGCATACATTATGGCTAGAATTGCTGGATGGGTCTGATCCCGGCTTCTAATCTTGCAGGTAATTGTTCGGTTGAGAACACTAAACATAAAGTTCCACTTGGGAGGCAGGTACTGACGTCTGAATTGACTTAGGCGTGTTATCTCCCTGTTGTAGCCTAAGTGGTGGAGGAACTGAAGAAGGACTTCTTGAGTTGGTGGTTTCTCAAAGGTTTCTATTTGAAGATCAGTTTTTGTGAGCAGGTTGAATCGGCGAGTTAGGGTTTGTGGGGTGATTCTTATGTTCATGCTTTGTTCACCTAGGTCAATGTACCCAACCAGTCCTTCCTTTTCATCATCGTATTCACTTGAATACCACCATTGTTGGACAAAGCGTAGAGGAATATCTGAGGCATGTTTGGCGAGGACATCGTTGAGTTCGCAGTTTGTCAAAAAGTCGAGGATTGGGCGAAACTGCTCATCGTATTTGGTTGGGGTAACGTCCAGAAAATAGTTGTTACCTTTTACTGGAACATCGAACTATGCCATATTTAAGCTTGGAACAAGTTTGCTTGAGTTATCTGAGGTTTGAGAATAAGCCGCCATTATTGCAGGTTTTTGAGAAAGATGAGAGCTTAGAAAGAGAGATTTGGGATTTTGGATTCTGAGAGCGTAAAGAATAATGAGGAGAAAAAAAAGGTTTTTATGGACAGAAAAAGAAAGGTAGAGGGAGAGGTTATGGAAGCGGCGAATGAGAGTTCCAATGTCAGAAAGGACGTTCCATCATCCCCTAATTAATAGGTGACACGTTGAGGTGTGTAGGGTAGAGCCGCTTGGTGTCAGAAAACCGCCTATTGGGTTTTTGAAAAGAAACGAATGGTTATCCAAAATATTTATTATTAAAAGAATTTCCTGGAATATTCGTTTAATGAGAAAAGATCAGAAGCTCTGATATAAATATCAGAGATAAGGTCAGAGACTCTGATATAAATATTAAAGATAAGATCAGAGGCTCTGATATATTTATCAGAGACAAGATCAGAGACTCTGATATAAATATCAGAGAAGCTCACTTTCTCCCCCTTGAAAGATGAAAGGTTCTTTGTCTCCCCCTTGACCAAAGAATGACGTCTTTATCTTCTCCCCCTTGACACATGCTTGGAGATACAAAAGAATGATTTTTACCATTTGTGAAAAAGTCCAGAGGCTCTGATGAATGGATCAGAGACTCTGATGTTTTCCTGTGTTAGGCAGACATGTTCAACATACCCAACTTGCTAATTAAGAAATTGAACCTTCGTTCATCTAAAGCTTTTGTGAAAATATCAGCAAGTTGAAGTTTAGTTGGTACAAAATACATCTCTATTGTTCCTTTTTCAACATGATCTTTCAGAAAGTGGTACCTTACATCGATGTGTTTGGTTTTGGAGTGCTGTACTGGATTGGCAGAGATGGCTATGGCACTTTTTGAATCACACAGAATTGGAATTCTATCATATTGTAAGCCATAGTCTCGAAGCTGAGTTTGCATCCATATGACTTGAGAGCAACAACTAGCAGCAGCAACATATTCTGCCTCTGTTGTGGAAGTTGAAACACATTTTTGCTTCTTGGATGTCCAACTTACCAGCTTATTTCCCAATAACTGACAGCACCCAGAGGTACTTTTTCTGTCAAGCTTGCATCCTGCATGATCTGAATCAGTGTAAGCTGTTAAATCAAAACTAGAAAGTTTTGGATACCAGAGGCCTAATGATGGTGACCCTCTTAGGTATCTGAAAATTCGTTTGACAGCAGATAAATGAGATTCTTTTGGATTTGCTTGATATCTAACACAAAGACATGTTGGAAACATTATGTCAGGACTACTTGCAGTTAAGTATAATAGTGAACCTATCATGCCTCTGTAGATTTTGACATCTACAGATTTTCCCGAAAGATCAGAGTCAAGCTTGACTCCTGTGGCAATAGGGGTTTTCATAGAGGTTGAATCATTGAGTTTGTATTTTTTTTAAATGTCAGAGACATACTTAGATTGAGTTATAAAAGTACCCTCTGATGTTTGCTTTACTTGTAAGCCTAGAAAAAATGTTAATTCTCCCATAAGACTTATCTCAAATTTACTCTTCATCAACTCTGAAAACTTATCACAATACTTTTGATTTGTAAAGCCAAATATAATGTCATCAACATATATCTGTACTAAGAGCATCTCATTTTTGTACCTTTTTATGAACAAGGTTGTATCTATTGTACCTTTTTCAAAACCATTATTTATCAGAAATGTGGATAGAGTAGCGTACCATGCTCTTGGAGCTTGTTTAAGTCCGTATAGAGCTTTATCAAGATAATAAACATGGTTTGGAAACTCTGTATTCTCAAAACCAGGTGGTTGCTGGACATAAACCTCTTCATTTAATTTACCATTCAGAAAGGCAGATTTAACATCCATCTGATAGACTTTGAACCCTTTGTGTGCAACATAGGCTAAAAAGATTCTTATTGCTTCTAGCCTAGCCACAGGTGCAAAGGTTTCATCATAATTAGTGCCCTCTTCTTGGCAATATCCCTTAGCAACCAACCTAGCTTTGTTTCTGATTATAATGCCATCCTCATCCTTTTTATTTCTGAAGACCCATTTAGTTCCAATTGCAAATTTTCCTTTAGGAAGGGGAACTAAGGTCCAGACTTTGTTTCTTTCAAACTCTTGAAGCTCATTCTGCATTGCAGAGATCCAATGAGGATCTTCAAGAGCTTCATTTACCTTCTTTGGTTCAATGATGCTTAAAATTTTTACAAAAAAGCATTCATTGATTATGGTTGATCTAGTTTCGACACCCTCTGAAGGTGATCCAATGATCTGATCATGGGTATAATCCTTTGTCCATCTTGTGAGCGGATCATGTACATGAGGTGGAGTTTGAGCTTCAGAGATGACAGTTGGAGATATCTCTGTTGTGCTGAGCAGAGGCTCTGAGGTTGATTCCAGAGGCTCTGATGTTGATTCCAGAGGTTCTGATGTTGATTCCAGAGGCTCTGATGTTGATTCCAGAGGCTCTGATGTTGATTCATTTCTTGGACCTGTATTCAAGGAAGCAGAAGTTTTAACTTCAGAGGGACCAGAGAGATTTGTACCTGACATGTGCGGTTCCTCTGAAGTTGCTCTATGAATATCTCGGAAAAGAAACTCTGCATTTTCATCATCAAAGAAATCTTCGAAAATTTTGTTGAGTTCGGATTCTTTTCTCTTTGATGATTCAGAGATATTTTTGGCAATTTGATTGATATCTTTGCTGGCCAGACTTTTGTCATCATCAAAAGACACATTGATACTCTCTTGGATTGTTCTGGTTCTTTGATTGAACACTCTGAAAGCTTTTGAGACTAAAGAATAGCCAATGAATTTGCCTTCATTTGCTTTCTTGTCAAACTTTCCAAGAGACTCTCTATCATTTAGAATATAACATCTACATCCAAAAACATGGAAATATTTAACATTAGGTTTCTTGTTGTTAATGGGTTCATAAGATGTTTTCTTGAATCTTATGACAATTGTAGCTCTGTTTTGTGTGAAACAGGTTGTTGCCACTGCCTCTGCCCAAAAGTTTGTGGGAAGTTCTGATCCTTCAAGCATAGTTCTTGCAGCTTCAACCAGTGTTCTGTTTTTCCTCTCAACAATGCCATTTTGTTGAGGTGTTCTAGCTGCAGAGAAGTTCGGAGTTATGCCTTCCTCTGAAAGATATGAGTTGATTTTTGCATTTCTGAACTCTGTTCCATTATCACTTCTCAGTTTCTGAACTTTGGTATCAAACAGAACCTGCAATCTTTTTAATAATCTTATTAAAATATCAGGGACATCAGACTTGGCTTTGATGAATTCTATCCAAGTATATCTAGAGTATTCGTCAATCAAAACGACGATATACTTTTTACCTGACAAGCTCTGTACAGAGATAGGACCACAGAGGTCCACATGAAGCATATGCAGAGGTTTTGGACAGTTATTATCACTTTTGGTCTTGTGGGAAGATCTTTTCATTTTTCCCATTTCACAAGCAGAACAAAGATGATCTTTGTTAAACTTTAGAGATGGCAATCCTTTAACCAGATTTAGTTTGACCAATTTATCAAGTGAAGATAAGCTTAGATGTGAGAACTTTTTGTGCCAGAGCCAAATATCTTCACTGTTCAGAGATACTAGACAGAGTTTCTCTGAGCCAGTTTTTATGTGTTTTGAAAAATTCATTCTGTATAAATTTGCCTTTCTGTCAGCTCTTAGCATTTCTTGACCTGTTTTTGAGTGAAGTAGTGAACAATGTTTTTCTTGAAATTTCACACCAAAACCATGGTCACAAAGTTGACTTATGTTGATCAAGTTATGCTTTAATCCATCAACATTAGCAACTTTTGATACTGAAACATTACATCTTGTAAGCTCATCATAACCCTTAATATGTCCTTGCATATTGTCTCCAAAACGTACTGCTCCTCCAGATTTAGCTTTGAAAGAGGATAGTAACTTTTTATCTCCAGTCATATGCCTTGAACATCCAGAATCTAAGTACCAGATCGACATTGACTGTTTCTACAAGACAGATTAGATTTTCTTAGGTACCCATCTCATTATGGGTCCTATTTTGTTAGACTTCTGATTATCTTTTTGAAATTTTGCCTTCTTATCTTTGGATGTTTTGGCAGAATTGTCCTTTTTCTTTTGAGGCGTTGTCTCTGAATTTTTATTCAGAGATTGATTAAGAAAACAGTGAGAACCTTTAAAGTGATTTTTTAGTTTCATCAAGAGTTGGATGCAATTGCACTTTACAGAACAAGAAGAAGTAGAAGCAAAGGATTTCATTTCATTAAATGCATTCGATACATTATGATTCCTTTTTGAATTAGTACTAGGAATATTACAAGTATTCCTAACTACTTCTTTTCTTGTAGCTTGAGAGACAGCCTTCTTTTCAATTTGCCTTCTCTTGTTCAGAAACATCCTCTTCTCTTTGTTGCTCACTGCACAAACAGGATCAGAATGGTTAATTTCTTGCCATTTTCCTTTTTCTCCAGGAGTAAACTTGATTGGTTTATAAGTGTAGAGTTGAGAAGTGATAGTTTTATTCTTTGCCTTTTCTTGTAATTTTTTTCAAGTTCCAGAGAAGTTTTTGCTTGCAGACACATTTCTGCAAAGTCAGGACATATTGGTATTCTGGGTTTAATTTTTAAAATAGAAATAGGAATGTTCAAAATTCCAGAACCAACAGTATCTATCTTTTTATGAATTACTTTCTATGGTTTGTAGAAAATCTGTTCATCTACCTCTGGATCAGATTCAGAATCAGAGTCAAGAAAGTCTCGTTCAGTCTTACCAGAGATAACTACCTCTGATGGTTTCTCAATTTTCTTTGGTGTGGAGACTTTGATCATTCTTTTCATGCTTTCTTTCTTCTCTAAATCAGCTATGATGTTTTCTTGATTTATTTTCTTGATGTCATCCGCAAATGTAGTTCTGAGGCATTCATCAGAGAAAGGTGAATACAGAGGGGCATCTGGATTAAGTGAACTCTGAGGTTCATCTTCAGAAGTACTTGCTTCAGAGGTACTTTGTTCAGATGTCTCTGACTCATCTTTGATAAATGCATTGAACTTGAAAATCTCTTTAGGATCATTGCTCTGAGGTTTTGTGAAAAATACCTCTGAAGTTTCTTTTTCTATTTTTAAGATAGAATTTGAAAAGTTTTGAACTTCAGAGTATGCAACATTTTTAAAGTTCAGAGCCCTAGTTTTTGATCTCTCTAAGGTTTTTATTCTCTTGAAATTGTTCAGAGATGGATAGTCAGAGCTCTGGACCTTTCCTTTACAGAAAGTGGAAGAAAGTGAAGTTTTCTTCAATCCCGTGAATGGATCCAATTCATTGAATCCAAGCCCTTGAGTATTCATTTGAGAGTTTATCTTAATATGAACATCCTGAGCATCAAGATAACTTTTGATTTGAAGTTCTTTCCTTTCCAGAGATTGATGTAAGATTTCTCTTTCTTTTTGGAAAAAATTGGTTAAGGCGACAAAATTGAGTCTTTCATACTCAGATTTTTTTACCTCTTCTTCTTTAACTTTTAAAACTTTCTCAAGTTCTTTGAATTTTTCTGAAAATGATTTTTCCTTTTGTTTCTGAGCTTTTTCAAGATCAGATTTTTCAACAAAAATATCTCTCTTTTCTGATTCAAGAAGATCTTTTTCTCTTTTGTAAAAATTAAGATCTTTTGTCATTTGTTTTGCTTTTTCTTTTTCCTCAACAAGTTTTTGTTTTAGGATTTGAAATTCATCTGTTAGTTTAATAACATCCAATTCAAGATCACTTTCAGAGGTGGAAGGAGAGTTTACCTTTTCAGAGTAGTCCTCTGATGATCCGTCACTTTGATCATCTGTGAACGCCATACCACAGAGATTTGTGGGTTCTTCCTCTCCATCGCTTGTTGAGTCTGACAGCCAGTCTTCCATCTCTACTACAAGTATTCTTTCTTTGACATTGTATTTGTACTTGTTTTTGTAGTAGTCTTCATCCTTGATGTGGCTTGAAGTACCTCTGAGGTTGAGGATACCTCGGCTGAAATGATTATTCAGATCTTGATTGTTGAGTAGAATCATGATTGGTGAAATGAACGCCCTTTTGATCACTATGCAGAGTAGATCTGGGCTCTTGTTGATATTCAGTTTTCTGAAATCTTCTTTCTGGATTTCCTCTTCTTTCTTCATCATCTCTTCTTCCTTCAAAGACTTTCTTGCCAAATTTCTTGTTAAATTGATGGGTGATTAATGCAAGAGATTTGGCAAAGGCATTGATGTCATCATCTGAATCAGAATCTGAGTTTTCAACTTCTTCAGATATCAGAACCTTTTTGGATTTTCTTTTAGATTCCCTTTTTGAACAATTGTCTTTTTCTGCATTTCTGCATTCTTGTGATACACCCTTCTGTTTTGACATGAGTGCAGGTGGACCACCTAAAGAGGTTTTTAATTTTTGTTTAACAACTTCTTTTTCCTGTGCTACCAAGGTACCATAAATGTCAGTTAATGACCATGGTTCAAGATTTTGATTGGCTTGTATTGACATTGACAGTTGTGACCATTCTTCATTTAGACTTTTAAGAAAGAGAACATTGTTTTCTTCTTTTGTTCTCATGACCCCAAATTTTCTGCATTTGTTGATGAGGATGTTAAACCTTGAGTATGTTTGATGTAAGGTTTCTTCGGGTAATGCATGAAAATCATGATATTCATTGATACAAAGATTTCTCCTGTTCTTTTGAGTTTATAGGCCTCCTTCAAGTTGATTTAACAACTGATCCCATATCTTTTTTGCAGTTACACAAGAATCAAGTTCTTGGAAGATATCATTGGGAATGGCCATTATAAGTAATCTAACAGCTTTTGAATCATTATCCATCATGTTAGTTTCTTCATCCGTAAAGTTTGAAGTTTTCTTTTCATAGTAAGCAGGGATTTCAGCAGTATCTGCTGTTGCTGGAACTCTTGGTACCAACACCATTGGTTGGTGAGGTCCATCGTTCACTGATCTTAATAGATCCCTGTCCATGCCTTCTAAGAAATTTACCATCCTTATCTTCCATTGAGGATATTCATCCCTTAGAAGTGTAGGAGGTTTGGTTAATGATCCGGCTGTATAAATGGCACTTATGCTTGAGTTTGCCATTTTTGTGAAGAACAGATGAAGATTTGAAGATCTGATGCTTTTCAAAGAAGATCTTTCTATTAAATGATGTAAGTGTGATTTACTTTTAAATCTGGAGCATATGAAGTTTAATAAACCAGGGTTTACATAAACATGCACAGATAATAAAAGCTTGAATCAGTAAGAATTAAATCTATCCGAGTATGCAGATATGATCTTTCTTTGTTTACAAAACAAAGGAGGCTCTGATACCAATTGTTGGATCTTAGATTTAATCTTATAACAATAATGATATAAACAGCAAGTGTATAAACAGCGGAAGCAATATAGTTTAATATCAAAAGCAGATTCAAATATCACAGTTCATATATAAAGCAAGTAGAAAGAACAAGATCTTCGTGAGATATATTCAGTTGATTCTTCTTATACAAGATATCAAAAAGCACACATTTGTCAAAGGAGTGATGGTCCTATTTATAGGACCATAAAGTAAACAGTGTACTATTCTGACAAATAGAAGCATGCTTGAACAATGTCTTACCTAATAGGTAAGCTTAAGACATGCTTGAACAGTAACCTACTCTATAAAGTAAATCTTATTACTAAGTGATTGGTTATCTGTTCTGATACTTCAGGAGTCTTCAGCGTCATCTTCAGAGAGAATGTCTTCAGAGCTCTGACGTTGTCTTCAGAGCCTTTGATGAAGCCATCTCTGATGTCTTCTGCTGAAAGTTGCAATCTCTGATAAGTACTTCAGAGGCAGGTTTGCCCTCTGAAGTCTTCTTCCTCTGAAGTCTATCTTTGGAAGTCCTCTGAAATAGGACTTGGGTATTTTCAACACTTTAACAAACATAGGATTTGGAGCTAACAACAGTACTAAAGTCTTCAACATTAGTAACCAACAAGACTTAACACATTTTAGACCCAACAGATTTAGAAACATTAATGGATGAGAAAGTAGAACATTCACCTATTTCATTAATAATCACCCCTTTTCAAATGTTTTTAAACTTTTCAAATCTAATTTAACAACATGAGGTGCAGTATCTATTTTGGAAGACTTGGACTTAATCTCAGCATTTTGATTGACAGGAATTGGATCATTATTATCAATACAAGCCTCTTTACCTTTTGAGAGTTTGAAAATTTGAGATTCTATACTTTTGATCTCTTTTTGCAAAGATTCATTTTGAATAAAACTTGAGTCTAGTTCCATCCCAAAATTTTCATTGGTGTCTTCCAATTCAACAATTAGATTGTTGAGATGTGAAATATGCCTTTCCAACTCATCAATTTTGTCTAAGGTTGTTTGATATTCGAGGTTAGTGAATTTGGAAGAATTTAAAAAAAGATACTTGTGTGAAATTACTTCTTCATATTTATCTTCTATGATTGAACAAATGTCAATACAGTTTCATTTGAGTCAGAATTAGAACTAGCTTTAGAAGACTCAGGTTCTTTTGGAAAAAGATTTTCATATTTGACAAATGTATTCTTTTTACTTTCGTAAGAAGAATTTAATTCATCATATGAAAATTTGACTGAATTGAAACTCTGAGTATTTGAATCAATTTTAATTTCTGACATAATTTTCAATGATTCTTCCTTCTTCATCTTAGGAGATTCAAGTAAAGAAGTCTCTGGCTTGACACAAGTCTCAAGAATGTGGGGTATCAAAATTATTGGTTCGTCACCCGACTTTTTAAAATTATAAAGATTTTCGGGTGCTTTCTTTAAAACATACACATCTGACAAACCCAAGCCAGGTTTTGCCTTGTAAAATTTGGTATCTTTTTTTATTATTGGTCAAAATTTTCAGTGTCTGTTCTGTTTGACCTCTTTTGAAGTTAAGATCTTCCAATTCCTTAATCTTGGTGTAAGCTTCAGTCCTATCTTTCAAAACGATATCATATTGAAGTGTCATTTCAAGATTCTTATCCTTTAATGTGATTATTTCCTTTTGTAATTCAGCAATTTTAGTTTGAAGGTTTGATTTATCCAGTTTTAGAACATTTTGTATATGTACTATACTGTATTGGATGGGGTCTCTTTCCACAATTCGCTCAGGAATTTCAAGATTTGTATTTGTGGCTGGAATTCTGGCAACCGTGACATGAGGAAAGTGAGGACCGTCTATAATAGAATTCATCAATTTCTTGTCTTGATTGTTCAAGAAATTGATCATTCTTTTTCGCCATTGAGGGTACTCGTCCGCTTGAAAGACCGGAGACTTTGACTTTGAACCCATACTCAGAATATCACGAGACATAATTGCTGACTAGAGAAAGATAATTGATAGAAGGCTTGATACACAAGATCTCCCAAACAAATCAAAAAAAGTTGACTTGAAAAGTCAAACTCAGATTACCACTTGAAAACTTTCTCAGAAAAATACCAATTCCAGAACTCGCAGAACCTTGATACTCGCAAACTACTGTTCACTTCACTTCTCGCTAAACGCTTTGTGCGCGTTTGAAGAACTCGCACACAACTGTTAGCGTGTTTTGAGAAACTCGCTAATAACGTTGTGCGCCAAGGGACTTCTCGCAGATTACTTCGTGCATGTTTTGGACTTAGAAATATTTGTTCACTTTTACTTCTCGCAAACGAATACAAACTCCCAGATCACACGAAACTCGCAGATGCCTTTGTGCGTTCCATACTTAGAAATTTTTCACAGAACAAGAACTCGCTAAATGGAAACTCGCACGACTTCAAGAACTCGCAAAACACAAACAAAAACTCGCATCCAATTATTTGCGCGAACTCTCTTCTCACATACAATGTTATACGCGAACTGACACCAAACTCGCAGACAATATGATCATCTTCATCTTGCATGTTCTTCAGGACATGCGTGTTCTTGCTTAGCGCGTATCACAGATCTTGCGCGTTCTTTACTCTGAGTCTTGAAATTGATCAAAAGATCAATTAACCTGCAAATTGATTGACAACTTGATACAATGTGATCGAAATTCAAAATGGAACACTTTCTCAACAAATTAGAATAGCTAAAAACGAGAAATTACAGCGCAATCCATGATTGTACAGTGTTCGAGTTCATTTTAAAAAAAATTCAAAGAAATCAAAATTCAATCCAATTAAGTGATTAATTCAAGAAATTGTGTGAATATCAAATGATCTAAAACGGTGAACGATCACTACTAATCCGTTTTCACACTCTAATCTCAACAAATCAAGTACGCATTCGATCAAAATAAAGAAACCCAGAAAGTTCGTCTACGCGTTCTTGAGAAATCAAGAATTCGATCCAAGAAAGCAATCAATTCGTCTGAATTTGAATGGGTAGGCTCTGATACCAAATGTAAGTCCAAATCAAGCCATGAACAATCAATCTAATACAAATCTGACCACACAATGTAGAGAGAGAGAGACTAGAGATAGAAATAGTCATATGTCTATTGATGTCAAATAATGTGCGTACAATGCTCTAGTTATATAGAACTGTCAAGACAAAAGACTATTTATATGAGGAAACCAAAACTCTCAAGAGACTAAAACTCTCAAAGACTTAGACAGAGTCAAAGTCAAACATTACAAAAGTCAAACACTTGATCTAAACATTACATTAACAGTTGCAACGAAGCTTTTGAGAGTAGACACACCTCATTGTCAGTCATGACTTTTGACAAGTTGATTGTGTAGAGGTTTGACTTTCTTGTCCCAACCAAGTGTTCCTTACCATCTTCAGTACGCACAGAACACCTCTTGGCCTTGAAATTAACCTCTAAGTCATTGTCCCAGAACTGTCTAATGCTGAATAGGTTATGTCCTAGACCTTCAACATAGCTCACCTTTTTAATCGTTATGTTCTCTTGAATCACATCACCATAACCCAAAATAGGTAAAAACTGTTCATTTCCGAATCGAACTGTTCCGCAATATTTCTCTGTATAATTAGATAATAAATCTTTTTGCCCGGTCATATGCTTGGAGCAACCAGAATCCAAGTACCACATATGACGGGTCTGCACAGGAGAAATCACGAAACAATTGGTTTAGGTACCCATTTATAGATAGGTCCTACAGTGTTAGCACAAGATTTTAGCACCCATTTAAATTTGGGCCCTCTTTTGTTTTGAAAAACATTTGAAACATGAGAACGATAAGAATAGATATGATATGTTCCAAACCAAACATCAGAATATTGCCGAGAGGCAAAATCATTTCTGTGATAAGTAGAAGACTTTATAGCAGACGAAGATAATTGGAATAATTGCTTTATTGAATATTTCTTGTAAGAAGTTACAAGTTTTTGTTTATTAAAAGCAACATTCTCAATTACATCATGTTTACTATCAATGTTTCTATTACAAGAAATATCATAAGATGATTTTGCAGTCTCGTCAATCTTCTTATTTGGTAGTCATTCTGATCTTACTCCAGACTTTTTCTTTCTCACATCTGAAACTTTTGAACTTTTAAAGTTAGAACTGTGAGATTTGAAATCTTGCTTGTTCTTTAGCTTAGCAGTGGTTGTCCGTTTCACTGAATGTCGAGTTCTTTTCTTTTTACCTTTGGCATTCTTGGTATTCACAGAAACAGGTTCATCAACTTTCATTGATGTTTCACCTTTCTCGAACACACATGGTAATCCAAAAGAATTAATAATAAATTGTGAATGATCAGGAAGTTTTACATTAAAATCAAATTAAGCAACACAATCATCTAAATCACCATCAGAATTTAAGAAATCAAACTCTTCATCAAACAGACTTTTAACATCATCGTATTTTGAAGCTTTGGAAGTCTTTGAATAATCAGAATTAAGAAAGACGGTTGAAAACACAATTTGTTCAAGATTAGTCAAAATCCTTTCTTCTGCCAGAGTGTTCTCGAGTTTAGAAATTTTACTTTCTAACACGAGAGAAGGTACATAGATTTTACCTTCAACTGATTTAGCCTCCAACTCCTCTGTAGAATAACTTTGGAAATAGTTGTTTGAAAAAAAAAATTGATTTATCAGAACTGTAACTATAATTCAATTTCTCATACCTAAATGGAAGTTGCATTTTAGTTTTATTCTTTCTTTTCTCCCTTTCCTTAGCTTCATCCTCTTGTGAAAGTTTAGTCCATTTAACTTTAAGTTCAGAGTATTGTTGTGTCAGTTTTAGAAATCCAAAATCGTACAAATCAGGCACTTTTGAAATACCCTTTTTGAGGTAGTGTGGGTTCTCATAACCAAGACCCCCACACTCACTACTCTCTTTTGGTTTGTTCAGGTGAATGGTTTGCTCAGTTTGACCCAAAGTGTAAACTTTTTCCTCCAAAACATTCACTTTTTCAGATAAAGATTTGTTTTGCTTCTTTAGTGATGAATATTTTTTCCCAATTTCTTTAGCTTCATATTCACACAATCTAAATTTTGAAGTGGTTTCAGATAGTTGATTATGAATTATAGTCTTTTCTTTCGCGCTGATATCAATGTTTTTATGTAAAGCCTCAATCAATACGTTCTTCTCAGCAATATCCTTGCTAAGTTTCAGTATTGACTGGTTTTTCTCTTTATTGATACCTTTCTCTTGTTTAAGCTTAGACTCTAAATTCTGGAGTTGAACCATCATAACTTGCATTTGAGTAAGAAAGTTTGATTCAGACATATCACATACCTCTTCGTTTTCTTCACAGTCTGAATCGGATTCAGCTTCAGTCTCTTCCTTACCTATAAAACACATGTGAGCTTTCTCTTTGTTAGCTCCACTCACATTGTATAGAAGTATTGAAAAATAGGCTAAGTATGGGAATCGCAGAAGTCTGCCGCTGATCACTCAAGTACACCACAGAAGGTGCAAAGCTCAGAGGTTGCTCCGCAGAAGATCTACCCGAAGTCGAACCTGATGATAATACTCAGATCACAGAGCCTCTGTGATCACTCACAGAGCCTCTGTGAAGGCTAACCTCTGAAGATCAATGTTGAAACTTTTCTAAGAGTTCAAGACAAGACCACGTGCCAAGCATGTGAGACCTGCTGTACGAAGATCCACATGATCAAGTAATGGGCGTCCCACGATGTTTACTTTACAGGTGGCATTCCGTTTATGGAATGTTAGTTTTTGTCTTGTACTAAGGGGTGCATCCCTCTGCTATATTAAGGGAGCACCATCTTAGAGCACACACAAAAAATAGTAGTCTGTATAATCCTTGAGCATTTTTTGCACACACCAGTACATGTTCTTGGTGTTCTTGAGTAACCAATGAAACAGTTCTTTGAGTAACTTTCTTGTAATACTTTACTTCCTGTTCATTAATTACTTGTGTGTTTACTACCTTGCATGTTCAATCTTTTCTACACGTATTAAATGCTTCCGCACTCTATTTATTTAATCTGTGTGTAGTAAAAGGTTAAATCAAGTTAAAGAACATCACAACTGGGATCAACAATTGGTATCAGAGCAAACTTTGATTTTCAATATCAAAGGATCCTGTTCTATACTTGTTTCCAGTACTCAAGGTAGTAGTTTGAGTATGTTCTTCGTTCCAAACTCCATTCACAGTCACACTCTTTTTTTTTGAAGCTATATCAACCTGTTTGGTATAGTAACAGGTACAAGTGTATTCTTCATTCAAAGCTAGTTGGTTGATCATCTGCTCTTACCAATTCATATTCTCATCATTTCGAAAACCTTTACTGTTATACTCTTTCTGATTCGTGCCATACCTTGTTCTCCTCTCTAAAACTAAAATGGCAAACACTGTCAACTACTTCAGTGCTGGATCTCAGTCCAAACCTCCCACTCTTCTAAGGGATGAATATCCTCAATGGAAGATCAGGATGGTACACTTCCTTGAAGGTGTGGATCCTGGTCTGGTTGAATTTCTTCACAATCCTCCTTTCATCCCAATGACAACTGTTCCTCGTGTTCCTACCACTGCCAATACTCCTGAAATTCCTGAATATCAACACCCCAAACCTGTCCTTGAATAGAGTAAAGAAGAAAAGGCACAACATGAGCTTGCAAAGAAATCCAAAAGACTAATCATAATGGCTATCCCAAATGATATCTTCCAATCTCTTGACTCATGTGAAACTTCAAAGGACCTATGGTTAGAGCTAGAGAAACAACTTGAGGGTGGTGCCAAAACCCTCAAGAACAACAGAGACTTATGCATAAATGAGTATTTTGCATTCAAAGCTCTGTCGGGTGAATCCATTCAAAGCACTTACAACAGATACAACTCTTTGATAAACAAGTGTAAGAGGTATGGCATCCACAGAACCTCTGAAGAAAACAATGTCAGATTTCTACAGAGCCTGAATGATGAATGGCTTCATCTAACCATGTCCATGCAAGCCACATTGGATCTTGATGTTTGGTCCATATCTGATCTCTTTGTAACACTGATTAGCCAAGAGAACAGAATTTCCAAACTATCAACCTCTGTCGGAAGGCAAAGATAAGGGAAAGAAGGATAAGGTAGCTGAGGAGGCACAGAAGAAGAAGAAGAAGAAGAAGAAGAAGAAGAAGAAGAAGAAGAAGAAGAAGAAGAAGAAGAAGAAGAAGCTACTTGGGGCACAGAGTGAAAGTGAAGAGGATTCTGAGGAGGAAACTGACATGGCTGCTCTGGCCAAAACACTTGCACTAATGACCCGACAGTTCAATCGTGGTCTCAAGAAGAAGCCAGAGTACAGAGAAAGAGAAGAAAGAGATGATAGAAGCAGAGGATATGGTGAGGCAAAAAGAAAGGAGTGGTCTGAAGAACCAAGGCAAGAAGAAAGGAGTGGACAGAAGTCAGACGGCAGAGCTGGTGACAAATTCCCGAAGCAAACTGAAGGCTGCTTCAAATACGGGAAACCAGGCCACTATGCAGCAGAGTGCAGGTCCTCTGCCAACACAGGGAAACCCACAAGGGACGCTGCCTTCTATAAAAAGAAAGCAGAGTACTACACTCAGAAATCCCTAATGGCAGAACAAGAGAACCTTGTAACCGATGAATCATCTGATGAAGAAAACAACGCACTCTTTTGTGGAATGGCAGAAGTCCACTCTTCTAACAACGAGAGTGAGGTATCCACTTCTAACTCTTGCAACTCAGACTTTGAAAACAAACTTCTTGAAATACAAAATGATCTTCTAGCTTATAAAAACACATGCTCAGATCTTGAGAAAAAACTTGCCTTCTTTGAAAGAGAAACTAGGCTTCTCACAGAAGAGAAGGATAAGCTTTACCTTGAAAACAAAACTCTTATATAATAACCGGACAATTCATATCGAATTTTAAGTGAAAATTTCATGTTTAGAGTTGGTTATTGCTTTGTATGCTTGTACATATAGCATATGGGCTTAAACCGAACTAACTTTGTCAAACATAACCATTAGAGGGGTTAAACATGGATAAGTGAAACTGTTTGATCCCAATTCAGACAACAAATGAAGATACTCCATAGAAATGTAAAGATAAGATGAAAATTAAGAACATAATAATCAAGAACTTATCTCCTATACTTTGATTGATAGATGGAGGGGATATTGGGAAGAACACCACAGTAAACTAGTAAACGACTCTCATTAGTCTGTTTGTGTGAAAAGTGTTCTCCCAAAACCTAATGAGACAATGAGCCATTGGTACCTATTAATAGGGACCATTTACAAAGAATAGGCTCAAGCCCACACAACTAATTATAAAGCCCAAAATACAATTCTTTATAAAACATTCAATTAAATTAGGGGCTAATTTAATCAAACAATCTCCCCCTAATGTTTTATAAAGAAAGCATCATCATATAGTCTCCCCCTTTATTTCTTTAGAAGCTTTGGTGTGCCGTTCATCTAGTCTTCAAAGCATCACAAGCTCCCCCTCAAATGTAGGCTCATATTCTTGAAAGACCGAGACAATTTACCCCTTTTTGTCCAACTTTCATGTCTCAACTTTACCACTGTTTTTGAACATCAAGGAGTCTTATTGAGAGAAAACATAAAGCATGCACATTGAACTCCAGCCTCATATCTTTTCAACAAGCTTTGATTCATCCATTTTGGATGAAAACTGAGTGAGTTGTGCAAGATTTTCCTCAGCTGCGCAAAATGGTTGTCAAAACAGAAAATTTGACTCTTCGAACCTCGTTGAGTAAACGTTTAAGCACCGAGCCTTAAACTTGAATAACGGAGGAGGGAGTGACAAAAAATTTGTCACATTTGTATCTTGAAACCATGAAGAACCGACGAGAGAACACCGTTCTTGAAAGTGGAAAGAGCGCGAGTGAAATGCGATGCTTTTGGTCCAGCACTCTAACGCAGACTTTGAAACAGATTCTGGCATATCAGATCACGGAATTTGAGAAAACTCAAAACATCAAAGTCGTACGTCTGTGTTTTATCGATTCAGCGCAACTGGACTCATGTAAATCGGAGCTTCGAGTAAAAAGTTGTACGCGTGTTTCTGAAACAGCGCAATGCTGTCAGAAAATTCGAAAATTTCGGACTTCGTGCTCTTGGCTCATTGCGACCTCTGGACCATCGACCTCTGATATGCGTTCTTGGGTCTACCTATGGTCCTCCCCTTCTGGTCACTGCTCTTCAGATGTTTGGGTCCACAGAGGCTCTGTGGATAACTTAAGAGCATCTCTATGCCTCTTGAGAGCATCTCTGAATGTCACAGTTCTGCACGCTCAGAAGAAACTCATACTAATTCAGACTCAGATGAAGATATAAATGCCTTCGCCAAATATCTTGCATTAATCACTCATCAGTTTAACAAGAAATTTGGTAAGAAGGTATTTGAAGGAAGGAGAGAGAATGAAGAGAAAAGAAATACGGAGAGAAGATTTCAACAAGAACCCAGATTCACTCCATATAGTGATCAAAAGGGTGCAAACTTCAACCATGATAATGCAACACAACAAACAAGACCACAACAACCATTCCAACCAAGGTATCCACAACCACAAAGATACTTCAAACCTCAAGAACAGAAGCCAGAGAGAAGTACTGCCACTCTTCCACCAAATCAAAATGATGGAAGATGCTTCAGATGTGGAAAATCAGGCCACTTCTCTGCAAACTGCAGAGGAAAACTTGTCAAAGATCAAGATTACTACAAGAACAAATACAAATACAATGTAAAAGAAAGAGTTCTTGTAGCAGAAATGGAAGACTGGCTATCTGACTCGACAAGTGATGGTGAGGAAGAGCCTACCAATCCTCGTGGTATGGCTTTTTCAGATGGAAATCAAACTGATGAAGCATCCGAAGACAACTCTAAAAAGGTAAACTCTCTTTACACCTCTGACAGTGATCCTGAAATAGATGCTTTTAAACTAATTAATGAACTTCAGGATCTAAAGCAAAAGTTTGTTGAAGAAAAAGAGAAAAGAGAGCAAGTAACAAAAGAGCTCATTTTTTACAAAAGAGAAAAGAATCTTCTGGAATCAGAAAAGAAAGAAATTTTTCTTGAAAAAACCAAACTTGAAGAAACCAACAAGCAAAAAGAAAAATCATTTTCGGAAGAAATAAAAGAGATTGAAAAAGTTTTAAAAGGAAAAGAAGAAGAAGTAAAGAAATCTGAGTATGAAAGGCTCAATTTTATTGCCTTAACCAAATTTTTTCAAAAGGAAAGAGAAATCCTACATCAATCTCTAGATAGACAAAATCTTCGAATCAAAAGCTATGTTAATGCACAAAGTGTTTTCGACAAAATAAAAACTCAAATGGACTCTCAAGGGCTAGGATTCAATGAGTTGAATTCATTTAATGGATTGGAGAAAACTTCACTTTCTTCCACTTTCTGTATAGGAAAGGTCCAAAGCTCTGAAGATCCATCTCTGAATAATTTCAAAAGAATGAAAACATCAGAGGGATCAAAAGCAAGAGCTTTAAATTTCAAAAATACAAAGTACTCTGAAGTAAAAGACATTAAAGAATTTGTGTTACAAATAAAAGAAGAAACTTCAGAGGTACACTTTACAAAACCTCAGAGCTATGATTCCAAAGAAATTTTCAGATTTGATGCTTTCATCTCAAGTGAATCAGAGACATTTGAACCAAGTACCTCTGATACAAGTACTTCTGAAAATGAATCTCAGAGTTTACTTAATCCGAATGCTCCTCTGTATTCACCAAAGTCAGATGAAAACATCAGAACTACGTTTAAAGATGATGTTCAAAAGATTTGGGAAGAAAATGTCATGGAGGACTTAAAAAGAAAAGAAAGCATGAAACGGATCATCAAAGTCTCTAGATCAAAAGAAATTAAAAAACCAATAGAGGTAGATATCTCTATTAAATCTAAGAGAGACTTTCTTGACTCTGATTTAGAGATTGATGAACAGATTTTTTGTAAATCAGGGAATGTAATTCACAAAAAGATAGAAACTGTTGGCTCTGGTATTTTGAATGTTCCAATTTCAGTATTGAAAACCAAAACCAGAATACCAATAAGTCCTGATTTTGCAAATATGTGTTTACAAGCAAAAACATCTCTGGAACTTGAAAAAGAGTTTCAAGAAAAGGCAAAGAATAAAACAAACACTTCTGGTTCTTACACCTATAAAACAATAAAATTCTCTCCTGAACAAAAAGGCAAATGGAAAAAAATTAACCATATTGATCCTGTCTGTGCAGTAAGCAGCAAAGAAAAGAAGATGTTTTTGAACAAGAAAAAACAACTTGAAAAGAAGACTGTCTATCAAGCAAAAATAAAAGAAGTAGTTAGGGATAAATGTAATATTCCTAGTGCTAGTTTCAAAAGAAGTCAAAATGTAACAAATGCTTTTAATAAAAAGAAAAACTTTGCTCCTACTTCTTCTTGTTCTATTAATTGTAACTGCATTTATTTCTTGATGAAACTGAAAAATCATTTTAAAGGATCACACTGCCTTTTGAATAAATCTCTGAAAAATATCTTAGAGACAAAATCTCAAAAGAAGACAAGTAAAGGCAAGACATCAAAAAATGAGATGCCAAAAAGTCATACAATTCCACCAAAGTCTAACACAAAAGGACCCATAATGAGGTGGTTACCTAAGAAACAATAATCTATCTTGCAGAAACAGTTAATGCCAATCTGGTACCTAGATTCTGGATGTTCAAGGCATATGACTGGAAATAAAGAACTGCTATCCTCATTCAAAGCAAAATCTGGAGGAGCAGTTACTTTTGGAGACAACAAGCAAGGACAGATTAAAGGATATGGTGAGTTATCAAGAGGAAATGTTTCAGTATCAAAGGTTGCTTATGTGGATGGATTAAAACACAATCTGATAAGCATAAGTCAACTTTGTGATCATGGTTTTGATGTGAAATTTCAAAGAAAATATTGTTCACTTCTTCACTCAGAATCAGGTCAAGAAATGCTAAGAGCAGACAGAAAAGGTAACCTCTACAGAATGAACTTTACCAAAATCACAGACACTGATTCAGAGAAACTTTGTCTTGTATCTCTGAATAGTGAGGAAATCTGGCTCTGGCATAAAAAGTTTTCACATCTAAACTTTTCCTCACTTGATAAGTTAGTTAAACTTAATTTGGTTAAGGGATTACCATCTCTAAAGTTTAACAAAGATCATCTTTGTTCTGCTTGTGAGATGGGAAAAATGAAAAGATCTACCCATAAAACCAAAAGTGAAAACAACTGTCCTAGACCTCTGCACATGCTTCATGTGGACCTCTGTGGTCCTATCTCTGTACAGAGTCTAGCAGGTAAGAAATACATTCTGGTTCTGATTGATGAATTTTCCAGATACACATGGATAGAATTCATTAGAGCTAAATCTGATGTACCTGACATATTAATAAGGTTGTTGAAAAGATTACAGGTTCTATTCAGCAGCAAAGTTCAGAAACTAAGAAGTGATAATGGAACAGAGTTCAGAAATGCCAAAATCAATTCTTATCTATCAGAAGAAGGCATTACCCCTAACTTCTTTGCAGCAAGAACTCCTCAACAAAATGGAGTAGTTGAAAGGAAAAACAGAACACTTGTTGAAGCTGCCAGAACAATGCTTGCTGAATCTGATCTTTCAACAAATTTTTGGGCAGAAGAAGTAGCAACAGCCTGCTTCACTCAGAATAGAGCTACAATTGTCAAGAGATTTCAGAAAACATCCTATGAACTCATTAACAATAGGAAACCTAATATTAAATATTTTCATGTTTTTGGATGCAGGTGTTACATTCTGAAAGATAGAGAATATCTTGGAAAGTTTGACAAGAAAGCTGATGAGGGCAAATTCATTGGATATTCATTAGCCTCAAAAGCTTTCAGAGTGTTCAATCTTAGAACAAGGACTATCCAAGAAAGCATCAATATCACTTTTGACGACAATAAAAGCTCTGAACAACAAGAAAGTTCATCACCAATCTCTGAATCATCAAGGGAATCTGAATTAAACAAAATATTTGAAGATTTCTTTGATGATGAAGATATCTCTGAAGTTATCTTCAGAGATAGATAGAGAGAGAATTCAGAACCTAAAGAAACAGGTACAACCCTTTCAGGGCCCTCTGAACTAACACCTTCTGTTTCACCAAATGCAGATCAGCAAAGTGAATCAGAAGATGATCAAGAAGTATCTGAAGCAACTCCAGAACCAAATGATGAAGAACAAGAATCTGCATCTCTGGAAAAAAACTCAGCCTCTGAACAGTACAACAGAGGCATCACCAACAGAGCCTCTGAACCGTACAACAGAGGTATCACCTTCAGAGTCTCTGAACAATACAACAGAGGTGTCACCAAACGTCAGAGCCTCTGAAACTCAAACTGCACAAATTATTGCTCCAATCACCAGATGGACAAAAGATCATCCAATTGATCAAATCATTGGATCCTCATCCGAAGGAGTTAAAACAAGATCTGCCACCATCAATGAATGCTTCTATGTAAACTTTTTGAGCATTATTGAACCAAAGAACGTAAAAGAAGCTCTTGAAGATCCTCATTAGATTTTTGCAATGCAGGATGAACTTCAAGAGTTTGTAAGATACAAAGTCTGGACCCTAGTTCCCCTTCCCAAAGGAAAATTTGCAATTGGAACGAAATGGGTTTTCAGAAACAAAAAGGATGAGGATGGAATAATAATAAGAAACAAAGCCAGGTTGGTTGCAAAAGGATATTGCCAGGAAGAAGGCATTGATTATGATGAAACCTTTGCACCTGTAGCTAGGCTAGAAGCAATCAGAATCTTCTTAGCCTATGTTGCACACAAAGGATTCAAAGTTTATCAAATGGATGTTAAATCTGCCTTTCTTCATGGTAAATTAAATGAAGACGTCTATGTCCAGCAACCACCTGGATTTGAAAGTACAGAGTATCCTAATCATGTTTATTATTTGGATAAAGCTCTGTATGGACTCAAACAAGCCCCAAGAGCTTGGTATGAAACTCTGTCCACTTTTCTGATTAACAATGGATTCGAAAAGGGCACAATTGATACTACCTTATTCATCAAAAGGTACAAGAATGAGATGCTTTTAGTACAAATTTATGTTGATGACATTATATTTGGCTCTACCAATCAAAAATATTGTGACAAATTCTCAGAGTTGATGAAGAGTGAATTTGAGATGAGCCTCATGGGAGAATTAACTTTCTTTCTAGGCTTACAAGTAAAACAAACTTCAGAAGGTACATTCATAAGTCAATCTAAGTATGTCTCTGAAATTTTGCAAAAATACAAACTCAATGATTCAACTTCGATGAGAACACCTCTATCCACCGGAGTCAAACTTGACTCTGATCCATCAGGAGAATCGGTGGATATAAAAACCTACAGAGGCATGATAGGTTCACTATTATACTTAACTGCAAGTAGGCCTGACATAATGTTTGCAACATGCCTTTGTGCTAGATATCAAGCAAATCCAAAGGTATCTCATTTAACTGCTGTCAAAAGAATTTTCAGATACCTCAGAGGGACACACTCATTAGGCCTCTGGTATCCAAAACTTTCAAGTTTTGATCTAACAGCTTACACTGATGCAGATCATGCTGGATGTAAGCTTGACAGAAAAAGTACCTCTGGGTGTTGTCAGTTATTGGGCAATAAGCTGGTAAGTTGGTCATCCAAGAAACAAAACTGTGTTTCCACTTCAACTGCAGAGGCAGAATATGTTGCTGCTGCTAGTTGTTGCTCACAAGTATTATGGATGAAGACTCAGCTCAGAGATTATGGCCAACAATTTGACAGAATTCCAATTCTCTGTGATTCAAAAAGTGCCATAGCCATCTCTGCCAATCCAGTACAGCACTCCAAAACCAAGCACATCGATGTAAGGTACCACTTTCTGAAAGATCATGTTGAAAAAGGAACAATAGAGATGTATTTTGTACCAACTGAACTTCAACTTGCTGATATTTTCACAAAAGCTTTAGATGAACGAAGGTTCAATTTTTTAATTAGCAAGTTGGGAATGTTGAATATGTCTACCTAACAAAAGAGACTCAGAGTATCTAATCGTATATCAGAGTCTCTGAATCGAGTAGCATATCAATATCAGAGTACTTAAATGGTAAAAATCACTCTTTTGAATCTCCAAGCATGTGTCAAGGGGGAGACAACGACCCTTTCATCTTTCAAGGGGGAGAAAAGATCTTGTCTCTGATGGTTTTATCAGAGCCTCTGATCTTGTCTCTGATGTTTTTATCAGAGCCTCTGATGTTGTCTCTGATCTTTTGATGTTTTTATCAGAGCTTCTGATCTTGTCTCTGATATTTTTATCAGAGCCTCTGATCTTGTCTCTGATATTAATATCAGAGCTTCTGATCTTTTCTCATTAAACAAATATTCCAGGAAATTCTTTTAAATAATAAATCTTTTTGGATAACCACTCGTTTCTTTTCAAAAACCCAACTGGCGGTTTTCTGACACAAAGCGGTTCTCCCCTACACGCCTAAACGTGTCACCCATCAATTCGAAGATGATGGACGTCCTTTCTGACATTGGGACTCTCCTTCTCCGCTTCAATAACCTCTCCCTCTACCTTCCTTTTGTAGCTATAAAATACCCTTGTTCACTTCTCATTATTCTTTACGCTCTCAAAATCCAAAAGCCGAATCTCTCTTTCTAAGCTTACATCTTTCTCTACCTGCAACAATGGCGGCTCATTCACAAACTTCAGATAACTCAAGCAAACTTGTTCCAAGCTTGAATATGGTACAGTTCGATGTTCCAGTCAAAGGAAACAACTACTTTCTGGACGTCACCCCATCAAAATACGATGAACAGTTTCGCCCAATCCTCGACTTTTTCACCAACTGCGAACTCAATGATGTTCTAACCAAACATGCCTCAGATATTACCCTTCATTTTGTCCAACAATGGTGGTATTCAAGTGAATACGACGATGAAAAGGAAGGACTGGTTGGGCACATTGACCTAGGTGAACAAAGCTTAAACATAAGAATCACCCCACAAACCCTAACTCACCGATTCAACCTCCTCACCAAAACTGATCTTCAAATAGAAACCTTTGAGAAACCCCCAACTCAAGAAGTCCTTCTTCAGTTCCTCCAACACTTAGGCTATAACAAAGAAATAACACGCCTAAGTCAATTCAGACGTCAGTACCTGCCTCCCAAATGGAACTTTATGTTCAGTGTTCTCAACCGAACAATAACCTGCAAGATTGGAAGTCAGGATCAGACTCATCCAGCGATAATAGCCATAATGTATGCTCTCTTTTTCAACAGAAGCATCAATATGGCTCACATTCTCTTCTGTGAGATGCTGACGGCGGTGGACGAGAAGAACAAGGACTTGGCCAAAGGAAAACAACCAATATCGGTACTGTTTCCCCGATTCATCTCTGTGGTCATTCAACAAGCAATTGAGAAATTCTCCATCACTGAGGAGGGCCCAATGACACCTCTGTTTATGATGACTCATTCAAAGCCACAGAGGTTCCTCCTTATCCACATGACCGACGTTTCCCACACACCATGATTGAGATAATTCCTGCTGACTCTCCTACCCATCTCCTACTTAGTCGTGTTTCCCAATCATCAGAACCGATGATGGGATCCCCAACACACTTAGGTTCTGAGCCTGAGCCTGAATCAGAGATTGATATCTCTGGTACTGCTCAAAACATTAACAGAGCGCAACCAGAGGGTGGCTCTAAGAGAGTGAGGAAGAGAGAACATGAGAACCCTCCCTCTGACGAAGAGAATAACTCTGTCAGAGCAGAGGAAGGTGAGGAAGAGAGATTTCCAGAGGGTGTGTTTCTAAACTTAGAATCTGAGGGCTGTGAGGTAGAAAAAGATGTCCTTGACGACACAAATGAGAGAATCCAAAGCCCAAATCCCAGTGCAAACAAATTTACTGTCCAAGGTGGTCCAGCATCAATGGACATTGAAACAGAGGTGCACACCTCGAACCCTTCCCATCCTAACCGCTTAGAGGCATATGTTTCTGCCTCTGAAGCATGCACTAGAGGGGAAACCTCTGATACGGCTAAGTCCTTCCAAAAGGACTTAGACCAAGATAAAAATACTCAATCACCCCAGAGTATGTCACCTCCACCCACACATGATGCCTTTGTGGCTCAAACTAAGTTGGACCGTCCCTTAGAACGTAAGGATTGCCTGTCAGAAAAAGAATGGCACGACCTTCTTGCACAAGGAATCCTTAGCCTGGACAGCAAGGTTTCCAAACACATTCGGTTCTCATCATCAGATTCTGACTCTGATGATCAGAGACCAATCGGAACCATTATAGGGAAATCCTTGAAAAAGGGTCCCCAAGGATTAATGGGAAGTCCTTCCAGAGAAAACATCAAACCACCTCCGAAAGAAGGCCCCTCTGAACTCGAGGGAAACTTAGAATCATGTGTTGATCCTAAGGTTACCCCCTCTGATT
The DNA here is from genome assembly GCA_023525745.1 of Arctium lappa. Lineage (NCBI taxonomy): Eukaryota > Viridiplantae > Streptophyta > Magnoliopsida > Asterales > Asteraceae > Arctium > Arctium lappa. The sequence continues at coordinate 72,882,100 of CM042051.1, read as the reverse complement.
ACGTTACCAAAGAGGAGTTCAAAATATTTGGTGATGAAATCAGAGAATCTCTGAAGGAGATAAAACTTCAAATGGAGAAGACCTCAGAGGCCTCTGCCTCTAACTCTGAAGTTGAAAAGCTCACTTCAGAGGTCTCTGAGCTGCGCAAGACGGTTCTCAATCAGAACGAAAAACTGGATGCTCTGGAAAGCTTGGTCATAAAGAATGACTCCGTATTGTCCAGAGAAATTCAGAACTCGAAAACAGAGCTCCTCCAGGCGATTCCACCTACCTCTGCCCCCACTCCAACACATGCAGACTTCTCTCAATTCAAAGAGGAAGTCTTGCGTTCTTTGACAGAGGTAATTGCAAAGATCCCTACCTCCTCTGCTGCTGCTCCTGCTACAACAGAATTCATTACAAAGGCTGACCTGAACAACTTCTCCAAGAAGATCACCAGCAATGTAATGAATATCTCCAGCAAGTTCATCTCCAAGACCACTCAGCAGAACAAGAAGATTGAAGACCTTCTGAAGAATGTCAAATCTTTAGAGGGAGTATTGAAGAGAAAGGAACCAGAGGTCGCATGCTCTGAAGAAGCGCGAAAGAAGGCTAGATATGAAGATTCTGATGACGAAGATGACCAACCTCAGGGGTCATCCGATCTTCATAAGGGGGAGAAGACTCCTACTCCAAAACCTGTTGAAACACAAAAGGAGTCCACTCCCTCTGAATCAAACCAACACAAGGAGAAAGAAACAGAGAGACATTCAACCTCCACCTCTACTGAAGATATATTCAGGCCACTCTAAAGTCGCCAGTACCGATCATCTTTTTAGGACCATCCACTTCAGGTTCTCCAATAGTTCCAATCACAGCTGAACAAATCACAGTTGCATCTCAAGAAACTATTGGAGCTCTGGACGAAGAAGAAGATGAACAGCTCGTAGACTTCTCAACATCAGAAGATGCATTCTCATCACCAGAAAGACCAACTTATGTGATGAGAGATGCTTACGAATCAGAATCTGAAAAAGAAGAAAAATCAGATTCTAGAAAAGAGGTTGTAGAAGAAGTAGAAGTAGTTGATGTCGAAGAGTATGTCTTCAAGAATGCTCAACCACATCATACTTCAACAACGTCAGAGCTGAGGGAATCACCAGAGATAGATGGTTACATCTCTAAACCCTCAAAAGAAGATCCTCCACAGACGAAGGAACCAGAAACCATGGTTGTTGATGAACAGGCTCCTTCAGAGAATCCTGTTCAGAAAGCAAGCATCGGTCTTCCAGCAAAAGTGTTCAATAAACCTCCCACATTCCTCGAATCAAATCCCGAAGCTTCCTTAGAAGACCACTTCAGATACATCTACTGTGAGTTCAACATGGCAGACACACTAGTCATTCCTCTGAATCCAAGAATCAGAGAGGACATGCCAGACTATGAGTGAAGATTTATCAGAGATAAAACCAAACCAAGAGCACAGGTCCTCTCTGATGATCCAATCATCAAAATCAACAATATCTCAGAAAAGACCTTTGCTTACAACAAGATTATCTATAGGAATTATGTGGTAACTCGATCTGATCAGAAGATTTATGAGTTCAATGACAATGATCTCGTAAATCTAAATCCATATGATTTACCACATTTATATGCCTATTGCTCTGCCAGGTATGATCATGGAAGAAGGGAAATCAGGATGGGCATGGTTGAAGTCCAACGGGCAATGGAGGCCTATGTCAAACACCGAGCAAAACGTGACTTTCAAATAGCTCTGATACCAATTGTTAGATCCCAATTCAGACAACAAATGAAGATACTCCATAGAAATGTAAAGATAAGATGAAAATTAAGAACATAATAATCAAGAACTTATCTCATATACTTTGATTGATAGATGGAGGGGATATTGGGAAGAACACCACAGTAAACTAGTAAACGACTCTCATTAGTCTGTTTGTGTGAAAAGTGTTCTTCTAAAACCTAATGAGACAATGAGCCATTGGTACCTATTAATAGGGCCCATTTACAAAGAATAGGCTCAAGCCCACACAACTAATTATAAAGCCCAAAATACAATTTTTTATAAAACATTCAATTAAATTAGAGGCTAATTTAATCTAACAGAAACGATAATTAAACCAAAAATGTAATGAAATTCTCCAAACATGGTAAATATGCAATTTATGAAACTTGAGGGACTAAAAGTGAAAACTCTGAAAATATATAAACAAATATTGAGATTAATAATCTCATAATCAGATTTATTTCTCCTCTCCTTCACGTTTCTCCTCCAAAACCCTAGACCAAACCTTATTCCATGAAATTAAGCTTCAAAACTTGATGAAATGATGAGATTTTGAAGATTTGGAGCTAAATCATGAAGATAAATCATTGGGTAAGATTATAATCTTGAAATTTAGGTTATTTGGTTGAAATACATATTAAGATTATATGTATTCTTGTTGTTAGGGGATGGAGTTTGTAAGGAAATGAAGGAATCCACATCTTGAAGACATTTTAATCATCCTTAAGGTAAGAAATTAGGAAATCTTTGATTAGATGTTTGGTAACCTAAACTTTTAGTGAGTTTTTGATTATGTGATGTTCAGGGCTGTAAAACCAAAATGAAAATACTTCAAATTGGTTCATAGATGGTTTATAATGGTTACCAAATCAAAATGGTAGTGTTGATATCTTGAAATAGTTAAAAATGATGCTGTTGGAAAAACCCAAATCTGCAGGTTACTTTAAAAATGTGTATAAAATTAACCATTGATCTAAATAAGGTGTGTGATATGTGGTTGGAAACCTTATTGTGTCTAGAACAATTGTTATGAATAGTCCAAAGCTTAATTTTGAGCTTAAGTGTGTCAAAACAGCAAATTACAGTAGCTGGTCTCTGTAAAATCGGGAATTGTACTCTGTTATTGAAATATTCATATAAAATCAATCATAGCTTCAAACAGCATGAATCTAGTGCGATTGGATTCCTAAGAGGCATAGGTACAACTTTCATTTAGAAACTATCATGCAATTCAGCTCCTATGTATGAGTAATATGTCCAGCACGGAGACGGACAGAAGCTGAAATGTGCAGGGGAGTTTTCGTTTTGCAATATTTTGGTTGTTTTGTTCAACTCCTTTTGCACCATTTCATAAACACTAGAATTGAACTATAAGCAAATATAGTGTAAATAAAGTTAACATAAGCTAATAAAAGGTTGCCAATAGGATAAAGAGATCAAACAAATATACGAAATCATTGTATAATTCTAAGTGTATATATATTACTTGTGATAGGAAAATCCGACTAGCAAGACATTTGGACACTTTGGCATTTGGGCATCGTATTTTGGTTATCTCAACTATATAAAGGTACGGATCTCTTATCTCCTTGGTACGGGAGTGACCTTTTGTGGAGGGTCATTCCATTCAAATATGATTTACCGAAAAGTAATCTTAAGGTTCGAAAAGATCTCGATTATGTTGTTTCTTGCATTTTCATCGTGTCGTTCCATTGTTGAATTTCATTTGGTGTTCCATTAGTTGAGCACGACTTAGGAGTGTTCCAAAGCCTGTTGCCCCTAATAGGGACCGTTGGCCCGGTTCTTGAGTTTTACTCTGAATGTTGAGGCGCGAATGAAATATGATAAATATGATTTGTTGAATCGGTCCAATGACTGTGATTTTATCAGACTAAGAATGGCACGACTAGATAGAGTCAAGCCATATTGACATTGTTCATTGATTGTTGTTATATCTTTATGATCCGGTTAGATCACATATGTTGTGATCCTTTACCCAGACACTTTGTCGGGGCACCGACTTTGTGATGCTTCCATGGTAGCTATAATCACTATGGCGTCCTTGTGTATGCGTGGAAAGTGCGTTGGCCCTGATCTGGCCATAGGGGCGAATGGATATCCTAGGAACAGAACAGAACAGAACTAGGACTGCTTTAATAGTAGTCGAGGGCTAGTAGGTGTCGTGCCCACATCGCTAGTTCTCACTTATGCCCATAGAACCGTACATTCTTTGGGAACAATGGGTTTAGTGTATTCGGGTGATTTATGTGAACTTGAATAACACGAAACATGGAACGGGTGATTATGTGAACCCCTTTGTTATATCTTTGTGATATTTGATTGATTTATTTTATCGTTTCATGATTATAGGGATAATTTGTACTTACCCTATATTGTTTATTGTTGATTTCATTGATCTGTTCACTGAGTTATTGCTCAGCCACGTTTGTTATTCTGTGGCAAGTTCTAGAGATAGACTTGGGGATTATCCGGGCTGAGTGACCGGGAGTGGATATTTTGAAGACTGACCGGACAACCTTACTTTTGTGAATAGTTATTTTTGGGATTGTATATATATATATATATATATGTGTGTGTGTGTGTGTGTGTGTACCTTAACATCTGGTTGTCTATAACTATTACTATATTGCTATAAAGGTTACTTAGTTGCTCTGTATGCGTTTAAGTGAGTATAGCTAGTATGGGATGTTACATCTTACCTCTGAGCATATTTCAACAAAAAAGGGTTTCAAGGATAAAATCACAAATCTCGACAAAGCTTTGAAAGAAAAGGTCAAAGAGCTAAAGAAATGTGAGAGTGATCGTTTAAATGTCATTTCTTTGAAAATCTTCTTTCAAAAAGAAAGAGAAGCTCTTCATCGAGATCTGTTCGACAAAGATCTCAAAATCAAAAAGTATCAGGATGCTCAAAAAGTCACTGAAAAGGTCAACACCCAAATTGGCAGAAGAGGCATAGGGTTCGATGATGTCGATCCCTATACTGGAAACAAAAGAAACAAATCTTTAGCAAACATCTTCTGCGTTGGAAAATCGTTAAAACCAAGTCTTCCAAACCTTCTATCCACATTTAAAAGGCGAAAAACATCTGAAGAACCACATCTGAGGAATCCTCTGTTGATGGTAGATACATGGTATGAAAACAATAATCTACCTTCTTCACTTTCATCAAAGAGAAATTCTATTCCAAAGAAATTTATGTCTCAAAAACAGATAGGAATCTTCAGATTCGGTCATCCAGAAACACAAACTCAAATGGCTTTTGTATGCATGATGACTCCTAAAAAGGAATTGTCCTCTGAAGCTCCAGAGTTTGTTCCGGCCTCTGTGGAAGAAAAACTTTTTAAAAGATTTCTGGAAAATGACTTGAGAAAGACTTATGAAAACCATTTTGTTAATCATCCTGATATTATCTCTGAAGTAAAAGAAACCTTTGAGCAAGATCTTCAAAACTGTCTAAGTGTTCCTAAAATAACACCATGCCTTACAAAAGAGATAAATACTTCAAAGGACACCAATGGACAAGGTAAGGCACATACAGAAGGTCAGGATCTCATTCACAGAGACTTTCTCGATTCAGACTCTGAGTCAAAATCCGAGTCCTCTGTCGAAGATGAGACAGGGTCTGTGAAACTTGAGATAGTCCCCTGTGGTCCAGAGAAGAATAGACTTACCTCTGGCATTCTTAATAGAACAGTTCTTCCCAAAAGGAAAACCACAGGTGTACCTATCTGTCCTGATTTCCTGGACATGTGCTTACAAGCAAAGACTTCTCTTGAGGCATAAAAATTCTAAAAAGAACAAGATCTCTCATATTTCAAAAGCTCCAAGACCATTAAAACCTTTTCAAGAAAAATTCACTTGGAAACAGACGGATAAATGGCCTAAAATTGATAAACTTGATACTTCTGTTGCAGTGAAAGCAAGGAAAGAAGATCAAGGGAGAGTACAACTACAGAGCCACTCAAGAGGAGTTTTAGAAAAAACTCAACCTAGATTAGACAAAGCTTTCTGTGAAAGGAAACCCAAATCTAAAATGGGTTATAGAAAATTTGCTCTGTACCCTCCTTTGTCAAATTTAATGAGATTTTCAAGAAGTTTGCCTCAAATGTTCCTTATTGTAAATGCTTTGATCTTATGCATTCTTTGAATCAACATTTCTCGAGGACCTCCTGTCTTATATCTCACCCCAAGCCCAAGAATGCAAAATTCAAGGGTGAGAAGAGACAATCTGGTACCTCTGCAAATGAGGATAAATCCAAAACCAAAGATGTTAAGGCATCTTCAAAGTCTCCTAACAAAAATGGACCCATTTGGAAATGGGTACCTAAATCTCTCTAATCTGTTCACAGGAGAAACAGCATGTGCCTATCTGGTACCTAGACTCCGGGTGCTCAAGACACATGACTGGCGACAGAGGGTTGCTTTCCTCCTACAAAGAAAAACATGGAGGAGGATCTGTGACTTTCGGAGACAACAAAAAGGGACAAATAAAAGGCTATGGAGTCATTGCCAAAGGAGACATCGATGTCAATAGAGTTGCCTATGTGGATGGCCTCAAGCATAACCTTCTGAGTGTGAGTCAACTCTGTGACAATGGACTCGATGTAATGTTCAAAAGACAGTAATGTTCTCTGTTGAAGGAAGATACAACCACAGAACTTCTGCGAGCCAAAAGACGAGGTGATTTATACCTCATGGACTTTAAATCAACTAACAGAGAAGAAAAGCTCTGCTTAGTCTCAAGTAAGAATGAAGAAGCTTGGCTCTGGCACAACAGGTTCTGTCATCTAAACTTTCACACACTTAACAAACTTGTAAAACTAGAACTAGTAAGTGGTCTACCAAGTATTAGATTCGACAAGGATCATCTATGCTCAGCTTGTGAGATGGGCAAACTCAAAAGGGCTGCCCACAAAACCAAGTCTGACATATCTTGCACCAGACCTCTGCAGATGCTTCATGTTGACCTCTGTGGTCCTATTTCTGTGCAGAGTCCTGGTGGCAAGAAGTACATCCTTGTACTCATAGATGAATTCTCTAGATATACTTTGGTTGAATTTGTTCGAAAGAAATCAGATGTTCCTGAAGTACTAATCAATCTTATCAACAGAATACAAGTTCTTTATGACTGCAGGGTACAGAGAATCCGAAGTGACAATGGGACAGAGTTTAAGAATTCAACCATTGAAGCCTATCTTTCGACAGAAGGCATATCACAGAACTTCTCTGCTGCAAGGACTCCACAACAAAACGGTGTTGTTGAACGAAAGAACAGAACACTAGTGGAAGC